>OX375814.1:21499456-22124456 GCA_947359405.1 Antitype chi | reverse complement strand
CACCATCTCAGGGTAAAATTCATTGTTCTGGCACACATCCAAAGCTTCTTGAATTGGGTAATTATCACTGCATTTTAAAAATGGAAGAAGTTTATTCCTTGCATATTTTGCGTAAAGTCTAACTAATTTTCCGTGATACCTACCGTTAGGTTCAATTTTGCTGTATGCATCTAAATACTTAAACAGCAGCATGTCATTGCTTGCAAGTTGCTTTTCTACCACCTCAACAGGTACCCTGGGCTTGTCTAGAAGTATTGATATAGCCTTCTCACAGTCGAGCGTCATCAGGTCCAGTATCTTGTCGTGTATCACGTTGTGCATGTTATGTTTAGTGATCAGAGTGAACACGTCTTTGTGCTGGAGAGTCAAATACGTCGTCAAAGCCTTGTCGTATTTCTTTTGGTAGCAATACAAAAGAGCCAAAGCTTCTAAATAAATATTTTTGTCTACCTCCGTGTTCAACAGATGTTCTAAGACTTCTTTGACGATGACGCCGGTCTTGTATAATGCGGGGTTCCATTCTTGAACCAATTTCAGGAATCCCTGAGAGTCCAACTTCAGATACTCATAGAATATTAACTCATATATGTGAGAACTCAATGCTTGTTCAGGTGTTTTAGGCACATACGGACTGATCGCTCGCAACTGGTTCACTTCAGCAAATTTCAATATCTGTGTCTCCCACAACACTTTATCATTTTTGCAAATCCTGGCGCACAGTATGGCGGCCTCTTCGTGTAAGTGCTCAGCCATCAGGTGGTCCAGGTACTGCACGCCGACGGTCACTACTGAGTGTTTCGACGTCTTCCCGCCAACTTCTTCGAGAACGGTAATGGCTTTTTCGAATCGACCTTGTTCTGTGAGCCATTTTACTCTATCGTCGATATCGTAAGGACTAGCCACTACAATATCCTTGGGAGACACTATGAAAAATCTGTTTTCCTCTATGAGCATGTCTAAATAATAGTCGTTACATGAATATTCCTCATAACCGCGAATGTTGAGACTATCTGTTGATATTTCACAGAATTCACAGTCTTTATAGTCGGCAACGGTGAGCACCGGTCTTTGCGCCTTACCGGTTTCAGGGTCGCACTCCTTATGTACTCCAAGGACTACTAACTGGTCGTCTAGGGGACCTAATCCACTGATGAAGTAGTCAGTCTGGAAAGTGTACACGGGATCGACTAAATACTCGGTGACATCTCGCGTTTGAAGTTCGATTTGACTTCGTTTTCGTATGACGCAGATTCTGATGGTGTCGACCCACCCAATCATGAGCGTTTTGGGGGCGCACCAGAGCAGGTTGCAACGATAGTCTTCTATGGACCGGTTGGGGACCTTCTCCCACTGGATGAGGCCGAGCGAGCAGCGCGCCACCAGGTCGTACACACGCACGCCCACCTCGCTGGCCCACGCCACGAAGCGCTCGTGCCACGACATGGCCTGCACGTAGCCTTCGCACTCGCACAGAACTGTGCTACGAAGGCGGTTCAGGAATGTCTTTTCGTATAATGTTAATTTGTTGTCGCCTGTAATAGAAAAAAGGAATACTTAGTAACGGAACAATTAAGCAGTGTCTAGTTACATAACATCTTGCCTTGTTTCCCCGAAGGGTTGAGCAAAGGTGTACCTATAGTACACCCACATTTCCCCAGTCATGTTTAAGTCCCATGTAATAGGTGGGCGAGCCTATTGCCATCAACCGGACATAAATCCAGAATTCCGGGCTGCTACTGAGACAATCCAAATAGAAAAAGCCAGTAACACTTTGGCTGACCTGGGAATCGAAACCGAGACCTCATGCTCAGCAGTAGCGCCAGTGCGCGCAGCGTCTAGTTGTGTCTAGGCGCTCTGTTTCGAAACACTCTGTTGATTTAGTCAACTGCTCCCTATAAATTGAAGCCCCATTCATCATACTTAAGTTACCCTGAGAAACCACAATGCGATAGACGCTTTGTGGTCTTTCTAGGACTAATAACGAGGAGGAAATTTTATCCATAGTTGAACATACCTTAATAAGGTACTTAGGTATGTTGTTATAATCAGTATTTCAGGATTTTCACGTAATATGTGGTTGACAGCTCGGTATTTTTTTATTTTCGTTTTCTAAAAATGAAACCTAGCTAGATCGATTTATCGCCCCCGAAACCCCCTGTGCATACTAAATTTCATGAAAATCGTTGGAGCCGTTTCCGAGATTCGGATTATACAGCAAAAGTTTTTATCCAGTGCGCAAACTGTAACCATGAATTCAACATATCCTTCTAGACCCCCCAGCGCAGAAATTTTTCGTCGTTTATACAAAAAAAAAAATCAGCTGTTTCATAGAAAAGTGCAATACCTACGCGGTCAAAATGTATGGAACAGCTGATTTTATTTTGTATAACCAACGAAAAATAATACATTTTTCGTGTCGCACTGGATAAAAGCTATTACTGTATATATATACAAGAATTGCTCGTTTTAAGGTATTCGATTTCAGGATTTTTACATTATGTGATCTACTTATTGTAAATAGCACGTTTAGCAATGAATCACAAGAGTGACTCATTTTATTCATTTGGTTTACACAAACATTACACTATGATATTACTCATTTTATGGACAGAAACAGAAACATTTGCGCCATATGTAGGCCCAGGCAAAGGCGGACATTTGAGCCTGTAACCACCCTTACAATCTTTTTCAGCCACCACACATGTTTTAGCCACCAATCACACGAAAAGACAAGAAATTAAATAATATTGAACAAAACCCAATTAGATAAATCCATACATCATTCGTGTTTCAATAATATTTTATTTAAAATATTTTTGGTCCACAATACATTTTTATTTCAACCGACTTAAAAAAAGGACGAGGTTCTCAATTCGGTTGTTTTTTTTACATTTTGTATCTCAGAACTCCGTCTCCATCGATTTTATTGATCGTTAGACCGGAAAAATAAGATATTTTGCGAAAACAAAACCTTGACTGGGATTACTCACTGGGATTATCTTTAGGAGGTTAGTCAACAGAAATACTGTGTGTAAAGTACATTGGAACAACATTGCGAAAAAAAATCGCTGTCAAAAGTCCCGAAAAACAGTTTAAGGCAAAAATATTGTAAAGCATAGTCCCAGGGAGAAATGAATGAAGCGGAGATACCGCAAGCCAATTAGGCCGAGCGCCTTCAGTACGGCCATAACGTCACAGTGGGCGGAGCCGAAAACCTTAGTTTTGGGTGAATCGTCGTCGTGTTATGGTCTGTTGTATTTTGATATTTTTGAATTGTTTTAATAATGAAATGCGCTGTTTCTGGATGCAAAAATTGTTCAGGAATTAAACTGAAACATATTGATGGCATAACATTTCACGTGTAAGTCCATCGCCAGATTGTAACTAGTGACATCTGTCGTCGAAGGGATGCATTCTAAACACTTCTCAGCAATTTTGTGTTTTTATCATTATCAATGCAGATTATGGGCAATTTTCGAATCAAATCACTTGCATAAGTTTATTTTGCTCGTTATAAGTTATTATATAGATAAATTACATAGCTTGATACATGATAAATTTAAAATTGATAAATGCGCCATCTGCCAGTAAGTAGTCGGTCCTAAATGATGAATAAAAATCTGTGCATCATGCCAGCAAGACCCCATTTTATCGAATTTATTACCTACATGTAATTTATTGTATTTTTTAAATCCTAACTTATTTTTCGTTATCATTTTAATTTTAATCAATAAAACTGTATTGTTTACATATTCAGCCTATAACGCCACAGGCCTCCTCTCCATGAGAAGGAATGGGCCATAATCCACCACGCGGGCGCAAAGCAGGTTTGTAGATGTCACATGACTTCGAATTTTTGGTTCTAGGATATGCCGGTTTCCTCATGATGTTTTCCTTCACCGTTTTGAGAGCAGTTGTGATGAAATTATTAACCCAAAGTAAAGCGTCTGGCTGGGTTCTAACGCACAACACAGTACAGAGTACAGTACTCGTAAGTCACGGCCGTTACCACTGGGCCAATACTGCTGCTGTGTTGAAATGCTATTGGAGTTTTCTGTGATCTTTCCAAAGCATTTGATTGCGTGCACCATGACACGCTTTTGCGTAAACTACGTTATTGCGGTGTTCAAAATGAAGCCCTCAACGTAATTAATTCTTATTTAAATAATAGGCACCAATGTGTAGATATTAATGGTGTGAAATCTTCCGGGCTACCAGTTCAGTTAGGTGTACCTCAAGGCTCAATACTGGGTCCATTCTTATTCTTAGTGTACATTAATGATTTACCATTCTATTTAAAGGGTATCTGTGACGTTGTACTGTTTGCTGATACCTCTCTTATCTTTAAAGTAGACAGGAATAGACAAGATTTGGACGACGTAAACAGTGCACTCTCAAGGGTTACGGATTGGTTCACCACGAATAATCTAGTTCTCCATGGCAAGAAAACTAAATGTATAATGTTCGGTTTACCGAATGTAAGAAATCTGGGACCCAACATCGTCTTAAGTAATGAGGTGCTTGAAACTGTAGACTCAGCAGATTTTCTGGGCATAACAGTAAATGCCAAACTTCAGTGGGGATCACATAATTATATCAAGCCTAGCGGGACGGCTCAGTTCGGCCACCTACGCCTCGGTTAGTCTATTTTAGTTATTTTCAAAGCGTTATGTCCTACGGCATTTTGCTGTGGGGCAAAACCGCTGATATTCAAAATATTTTTGTTCTTCAAAAACGAGCTGTTCGTGCAATTTACCAACTAGGTGCTAGAGTTACTCTGAGATAATTTTTTAAACATATTGGTACTCTCACGGTGGCATCGCTGTTTATCTTCGCTAACATCTTATATATTAGGCAAAATATACACTTATATTCTAAAAACAGTGATATTCATAATATGAATACTAGAAATAAGGACAAACTACGTGCTCCCTTTCACCGGCTTCATAAAGTTCATAACTCATTTGTTGGGCTTGGTATAACCTTTTATAACAAGCTTCCCTCTTCTTTGCTAGATTTACATTTGAATGCGTTTAAAGCTAAAGTAAAATCCAACCTTTGTTCTAAGGCATACTATTCTATCAACGACTACTTAAACGATAAGAATTGTTGGTCGCTGTGATTAAATAAAGACGTTTGCGTTCTTTCACCAGAATTAGCTTATCTACTGACAGGTCATGAGTTCCTTCACATCATTGTTTATTTTATTTGACTGTATAAACCATTTTTTTATAAATGATTTTTTTTTCCATTTGTTGTTGAATGTTAATTACGAGTACTTACCTATTATTGAATATAGAATCAAGTTCTTCCAACTTAACAGACAGCTGTGCTGCTGGGGAGTTTGTTCCGCCACTTCTTCTTCCCAGCTAAAGCACTAGGAAGTGGCGAAGGCTGGACTTTTGATTTTGATTTTGTTATTTGGTGGCCAATAATAAATATTGTCCAATAAAGATTGAAGATATTAACAACTTTTTGATTTAACCACCAACCTACCCTCAGGGCTGGGCAAAATACATGCTTTGCTTTAATTGAAACACAAATTAAAAATGCTGTGTCGCAAGTAATTAAAATACAAAATATCTTTAAGTAAGGTATTTGAAATATAAAATACAAAATACAGTATTTTAGCTATTTTTAATTGAAACACAAAATAAGTAATCTAGACCAGCACGGGCTGAAAAGTAGAGGAAAACAAGATTAATTAATCAGTAAAATCAGAGTTTCCTTTCATGACACTAGATTTTTAAATGTACTGTCAGACAAACAGCCTCTTGTTGGAGAGTGAATAAAACCTGCTAAAGAAAACAATCTTTCTACAGGTCCTGATGAGCACAAACTTGTGTTAAACTTTATGAACAAATTTTTTTATATTTGGATAGCGCTCAAGAATTGAAAGCTCTTTGCTTCTATAATTTAGGATAGAAGCTTTATTTATTCCGTGAAAAAACTAAAACTAAATTTTGACGTACAGTCATAGCGTACAGTATACATAACAGGTGCAGTGTTGCCAACTCTAATAGCTTCTTTGCCATCATAACACTCTCGCCGCGCACTCACATTCACAATCGCTAAATGAAGGTTAAATTAATTTTAATGTTAAAATGTATTTTGAAGCCTCAAGTATTTGAAATACGCTCCGGCGGGATCTCATAGCGACATGGAGAGCGCGATTGTCGCAACCCAGTGCTGGGCACGCCACGATAGCGGCGGTAAGTCCCCTCTTTGAGAAGTGGCTTGAGAGACGGCATGGCGTTCTCACCTTCAGCCTGACGCAGGTTCTCAACGGACACGGTTGTTTCGGGAGGGAACCATTTAAGCCATGGTTGGTTTAGACGAAGTCTTACCAAATTTTTTTAACCAAATTTTTAAGTTTTTTTTCGGAAATTCTCAAAATTTAATGTAAACTGCATAATTATGGCCAAATTGAATGATAAATGAATTATTTTTTTATTTATTTAATTAAAGTAATGTGTAAGCAACCAAGCAAAACATGTTTTAGGCTTCTGTGTCATTAGACATTTTTTACAGATATTTAAAGCTCAGAAAAAATAAAAAATTTGTACAATACGTCTTTTAAACCTTATTTAAAAAAAAACGAAGGGTTCTTTTTTGTTCAAACCTTTTTGACGACATGCTTGATAATCGCTCTTTCTTTTGAGGTATCATTTATGCGGATATCTTACAAATTATTGAAATTAGGACCTACAAACCAATTCGAGGGAGAAATTTTAAATTTTAGGCAGTCTAACAAAACACAAAATTTTTGCTTAAAAGAATACTTTATGTGCTCGAAATGATAACATTGTTCAATTCTAAGAATTTTTGGCACATGCAGGAACCAATTGAGGGGAACCCATTGAGAGGATTCTCTAAACAATGGCCGCGACGGCATTTCCAGGTAGAACGCCCAATGAATAGCAAAAAGCGATAAGAGTTGGTTTTTACAGCAAAATGGTCTTAGTTACTGAGGCAACAAAGTCGTTTTTCTTTAGTCAGGGTCAGTCGGTCTGTGATGAAGCCGTTACATCTTTTACTTATTAGTCAAACTACTGCCCTTGTGAGTGGACGTTGTCGTGTTGATTCACAATTTACCGTGTTCAGTTGTAGCCCTTTGCGTTCCTGCACGTGTTGTTTGCGTTAGTTTTGAACTTTTTTGTTTCACCGTGTCCAGTCGTCGCCTCGCGCTCCTGCACGTGTTGATTTTTGACTTAATTGTGTTGAGTTGACATTTAGTGCGCTCCTACGCAGTTTTTCTTAATTGTTAAGTGACTATGGCTACTTTTTCCAATCAAGAATATGCGGATATCGTATTTATGTACGGTAGAGCAGACGGCAATGGATCTTTGGTGCGACGGATGTATCAAGAGCGCTATCCGAATCGCAGGATACCGAATGTCCGAGTGTTTTACAACACGTTTCGTCGTCTTGCCCAAGATGGGTTTCACCGCGTGGAACCTGGAGTCAACCCGGGCAGACACGAAACTGCCGTCGACGAAGATATTTTAGCAGCATTTCAAGCGGATCCTACTACCAGTACTAGAGCAGTAGCTCGAAATTTAAACATTTCTCAATGGAAGGTGTGGCATACAATGCACCAAAATGATAAGTATCCGTTCCATGGCAGGAGTGTGCAAGGTCTAGTAGAGCAAGATCCTCAAAGAAGAATTCAGTTCTGCCGTTTCCTCCTCAACAGAGACATCGAAGATGCGTGGTTTCTGAAATCAATCTTGTGGACGGATGAAAGTAAATTTTCAAGGGAAGGTATTACAAACTTTCACAACATCCATGAATGGGCCGACGCAGACAACAATCCACATTTTAAGAAGCAGGTGTCATTTCAGATGAAATTCTCTGTGAATGTATGGGCTGGAATAATTGGCAGAACATTGATTGGGCCCCACTTTTTGCCTGATCCATTGAATGGCGAAAATTATTTGCAATTTCTGCAAATTGATTTACCACTGCTGGTAGAGGAATCAGGTGTCCCGATCTTCGAAAGAGACCGAACAGTCATCTTTCAGCAAGACGGCTGTCCAGCGCATTGGACTTTAAATGTAAGGGAACACCTCAACAATTGCTTTCCTGATAGCTGGATCGGCAGGGATGGACCCATCCCTTGGCCCGCTCGCTCCCCAGATCTGACCCCGTTGGACTTTTTCGTGTGGGGCCGGGCCAAGAAACTGGTGTATAACAACATAGAAATAAACACTAGAGAAGAATTGATACAAAGAATAAATTCAGCGTTTGAGACAATGAAGCAGGAGATGATGTTGAAAATAACGACTACAGAAGTTAGAAGACGGGGCCGTGCTTGTATTAGGAATCACGGCCGTCATTTTGAACATGAAAAATAAATAATTTTAATTCAAATGTTGTTTTAATTAGTCTGCCTATAATAAAAAAATTCTCCCTCAAATTGGTTTGTAGGCCCTAATTGCAATAATTTGTAAGATATCCGCATAAATGATACCTCAAAAGAAAGAGCGATTATCAAGCATGTCTTCAAAAAGGTTTGAACAAAAAAAGCACCCTTCGTTTTTTTTAAAATAAGGTTTAAAAGACGTATTGTACAAATTTTTTATTTTTTCTGAGCTTTAAATAAATGTCTGTAAAAAAAATGTCTAATGACACAGAAGCCTAAAACATGTTTTGCTTGATTGCTTACACATTACTTTAATTAAATAAATAAAAAATGAATTCATTTATCATTCAATTCGGCCATAATTATGCAGTTTACATTAAATTTTGAGAATTTCCGAAAAAAAACTTAAAATTTGGTTAAAAATATTTGGTAAGACTTCGTCTGAGACAACCATGGCTTAAATGGTTCTAAATTGTCTGTACTATCTTCGCCTTAAAGCTTTGCACCCATCTTCCAATCACCCTGTATTACTGATTCATAGCGTTGCATTCAAAAATTGTTTAAAAATGTTATTTTACTTTTAATTAGTCTGTTTCTTATTTTCAAGCAAGTTGACTTAGTAACCTTAGTTATTAAATTCTTTTTGTTTGAATTTCGATTAAACATACATAGATAAAAAATATGATTTCAGATGAAAAAATATCATTAATTCTCTGTTTTACGGAATTATTTTTGGGTTATTATTGTATGAAACATAAAAAATTGATTTGAGCATTCCAAATAACAAGCTACAGTGCTACCACAAACATTTCCATAAATTACTAAACTATTATATGTTCCATGTAACAGAGCATCAAAAGATGCCCGAAAGTACCTAATAGTTTACGAAACATCCTTTGCCGAGACAAGGTTTTTACTGACATAAGTAAACAAATTGGAAAATTTGTTTAGAGCGCTCCCTAGACAAATAATGAAATTTTCCCGGAGATATTTTTATTTTTTTGCCTATATCTAACTCATAATCACTCAACAAATCTCGAGTTAAACGCTCAAATTAAAGAAAAAATGTGAAAGCGCCATTAAACATTGTACGGTAAAATGGGGTGAATAGATATGCAGGGGTGAATCGAGACGAAACTTTAAAGTGGATTTTACCGTTGAAATTATATAGTTTGTAGTTAAAAAAGGACTCTAATATGTTTAATGTTTTATAATTAACGATTAAGTGCCTTTATTGGCAGAAAACGATCATAAGTTCATGGGCAAATCCACTTTAAAGTTCTGTCTCGATTCACCCCTGCATCTCTAATCACCCCATTTTACGGTAATGTTTCTCTTTACGATAAATATCAATGGCTGCCAGTCGCAGTTGTAAATTAACTAGAATGTATTGTTTCCCGTGTTTACTTTTCTCCGATTTTAGTAGTTTTATGGAATAAAGCCCCCTTTAATAAAACCCCTTTTACAGATATGAATAATCTGACGAATTCTTCAAAAAACATATTCAGACTGAAAAACATATTCGTAGCTGTTTACAGTTACTTGAGTACGGGACAGGTAGGATAGAATCATGTTTCGCAATTTCGCATGAAGCTCATATTAGAAAAGTAGAAATAGGAATTTAATAAAACAGTTTATTTAAACTGTTATTTTGTTAGGTAAACAAGAAGTCGCTTTTCGCAGCCACGAAGAAAGACCGAATTCCGATAACCGCGGTAGATTATCGAAGCGAATATCTGAGCTAGTTCGATTCAGTAATGGACTCCCGTTTAGAAGTTTGTAATTCAGTTCAGAACCCCGCGTTTTCTGATCTCTCTAGTGATGTTCAAAATTATTTAATACATAGTATTCATAGTGTTGTATATAGGTACCTACATACTTCCTAGTTTATAAGTTTATGTTTATTAGGTTTTAAGTCTACCCCCCCATAAAAGCACGATGGGATTGACATTGTCACATTTGTGTACATAAATCCCTTAAATAAATAAAGAAAAAAAAAAAAAAAAAAAAAAGTCTACCCTCTATCACATTGTTGTTCCTACCTTACTATTATGATTTATCCACTTGGAATTCTAGGCTACTTAGCTCAATACACAAATAACGATATTTGGTGTTTTATTGAAGACATAATATTGGCGACGAGTAGAAAACATGACAATGGAGTGTAAATCTGTGAAATTTCATGAGTTCAATGTGAAATGTGATAATTGGGACAATTACATCGACAGACTTAAGTATTGTTTTGAGGCGAATGGCGTCGCCTCAGATTCGGCAAAAAGGGCAAATTTCTATACAGTGTGCGGCGTACAAGTGTTCGAGACTCTTCTGGCGTTGATTACACCTAAAAAATCTGGTGAAGTAACATTCAGTGAAATTGAAGCGATCCTAACCAAACATTACAGCCCCAAACCTAATGAGATTTCTGTGTCGTTCAAATTTTATAAGCGCGATCAACTACACAGTGAATCCGCCGCGGAATACATAGCGCAACTCAGAAAAATCTGTGCCGGTTGTAACTTTACAGATATGGAAAGGATGCTTCGTGACAGATTGGTATGCGGTATGAACAATCACAATTTGCAGTACGAACTGCTAAAGAAAGATAATTTACGATACCATGACGTAGTGGATGCTATGCTATCGAGCGAAAGTGCGGGCAGGGACGCTCGCATGATGCAGAGCGCCTCCGTCACCGGCGGGCGCCGCCGTCAGCTACGACGCGACGGCAGTGGACGCCGCGGCCACGTCGCCGCCGACTTGTGAACCTATGGACGTCAACGCCGTGCAATCCAAAGCAAATGTTCGACTGTGTTATCGATGTGGAGACCGGCACGCGGGTGAATGTCGCTTCGTTAACGCCGTGTGCCACTTTTGTAAGAAGAAAGGTCATATCGAGAGAATATGCACCGCTAAAAACAAAAGCAGTTCTGAAAAAATTTACTTAACCGAAAACGTGACTGACGTGCACCTTAATGGCATATATAACATGGAGAGCACGAGGAGCCGTCGTGTTCCGGCATACGAGGTGAAGCTACTACTGGACGGCGCGCAGATAGCGATGGAGGTGGACTCCGGCGCCGCTTTTTCCATGGTGAACCAGCAGACGTGGGCGCGCGTGCGTTCGCGCAGTGGTTTGCGCGCGGTACCCAACCGCCTGTGCACATGGAACAACTCACCGGTCACAGTGATGGGACAAGCTCAAGTGCAAGTACAATATATAAGTGTGTTTTAGATGTCATTGTAGCTAAGGGCTCGGGACCAAATCTGTTGGGACGTAACTGGTTCGAGGCACTAGGTATTACTTTAAATATTAATATGATATCTGAACTTGATATGTCTGCGAACGATAAGATTGTAAGTAAGCACAGCGAGGTTTTCAGGGACGGACTCGGTACTTACAGGGCAGACCCTGTGGATATACATTTGAAACCAGGTGCGACTCCTAGGTTTTTGAAGGCACGTCCCGTACCCTATGCTATTAAAGCCAAAGTTGAAAAAGAGATAGATCGTTTAGTGGGGGAAGGGGTACTACGCGCTGTCTTTTTCAGAATGGGCAACTCCGGTTGTTCCCATACCCAAACGAAACGGGGACATTCGTCTTTGCGGTGACTACCGTAGTACGGTTAATCAGGCTACCGAATCTGATACCTACCCTATGCCGACTGCAAGTGAAGTGTTTGCTACAATTGCTGGTGGCAAATTTTACACGACACTCGACCTTGACCGTGCATATACACAGGTGGTCGTCACAGACGCCACAGCACAGATGTTAACCTTAAACACATGCAAAGGTTTCAGGTTCAGTACACAGATTGGCTTTTGGTGTTAAAGCCTGCCCGGGAATTTTCCAGCGCTTAATGACGGCTTTGCTGGCGGGCGTTCCCGGCGTTGCGGTACTGATCGATGACGTCATCGTCAGTGGCCAGACGATGTCGGAGATGACGCAGCGCCTCGATACAGTATTGGAGCGCATCGGTAAGGCAGGTTTGCGGCTCAATCGGAACAAATGTAAGTTTGCCAAAGAACGTGTAGAGTTTCTAGGTTTTGTCATAGACGCTGAGGGTATTCATCCTGCACCTAGCAAAGTTGAGTCTATCGTCAATACTCCTGAACCAAAGAACGTTCCACAGCTACAAGCGTTTTTAGGATTATACAATTTTTATGAGAGGTTCGTACCTCACAAAGCCACCATGCTCGAGCCCCTACATAGGTTGCTCGACAAAGCAAAATCTTGGTAATGGACAGACAGGGAGCAAAGTAGTTTTGACACGGCTAAAAGGTTGCTGTCATCTGACTTGACGCTCATTCATTACGATTTAAATAAGCCGTTGGTACTCACCTGTGACAGTTCAGAATACGGCGTCGGCGCTGTATTATCCCACGTTATGGAAGACGGACAGGATCGCCCCGTAGCTATGAGTTCCAGAACTTTACATACTCACGAACGCCGTTACTCACAATTAGATAAAGAGGTCACTGCGATTTCATTTGGAGTTAGCAAGTTTCATAACTATATAATGGGAAGATCCTTCACTATAGTTACGGACCATAAACCGTTGTTGGGCATATTCGATCCTAAGCGACCTATGCCGACGGTCTTGTCGCCTCGCCTAACGAGGATCGCAATTTTGTTAACGTCACATAATTACGAAATTGTGTACAAACCGGGACAACAGATTGGTCACGCTGATGGATTAAGCCGATGGCCACAGCCGGTTCCCGACCAACCTGAACAGCAGTTATGTGATGTGTTACTGATGGCAGAGACACCTTCCGACTTTCCTGTGGATGCCGACCAAATAGCATTAGCAACGAAGCGAGATAGGCTATTATCTCGTGTCAGACATCATCTACTAAGCGGTTGGCCGGCTAGAGTTACTGATGATGAACTGCGTCCATACTGGTTACATCGTTCAGAACTCTCTATGCATGAAGATTGTATCTTACTGGGTTGTCGAGTGGTGGTACCGTCATCATTGCGTGAAATGATACTACGTGCTTTACATAAAACACATAACGGCATCGTCCAAACGAAATCACTAGCCAGGAGTTATGTTTGGTGGCCAAAATTGAACGAAAATATTGAGGCATTAGTAGGCGGCTGCGACAAATGTCTTGAAAATCGGCACATGCCTCCGAAAACTAAATCTGAGTGGATCACGCCTATAAAGCCATGGTCTCGAATAAATGTGGACTTTGCGGGTCCTTTCAAAGGTAAATATATTTTCATTGTTGTAGACGCATCCTCCAGATGGCCTTAAGTGATCTTGGTTAACAATATGACAGCGGGAACGGTTATCAGACACCTCAGAAATTTATTTGCTACGCATGGTTTGTGCGAGACATTGGTTTCCGACAACGGAACGTCCTTTGTGTCAGCTCAACTTAAGCAATTTTTGGACGCGAATAAAATAAAACATATTAAGACAGCGCCATATCATCCTGCAACAAACGGTTTGGCCGAAAGAATGGTGCAAACTGTTAAAGATAAGTTGCGCAAAATGGATGACATCTCTTGGGATGTTAAGATTCCTCAAATGCTACTAGGATTGCGGGTAACTCCTTGCACAATAACTAACAAGAGCCCCTCTGAACTCTTGATGAATAGGCGCCTACGTACTTTGTTAGATGTTATACATCCGGATAATCGTGTTCAAAATAAAACTGATCAACAGATTACCAATAATGCTCATAATGTAACTCGAGAAACAAATGTGGACCAAAGTGTGATGTATAGAAATTATAGTTGTGGACCTCGTTGGTTGCCTGGTACGGTGGTTAAAAGGCAAGGGCCATCTAATTATCAAGTTTCAACTGGTGATGGTAATGTTGTCAACCGACATATCGACCAACTGGTTAAAAAGAATGTCGCAGAAGATCCAAACCGAGAAGGAGAGAGGGAAGAAGTGAATAATGAAAAGGCCAGTTTGGAAATGAAAAATCAAGATGTGGAAATGGGAGGTACATGCTCGAGTGAGGAAATAATTGAAATACCGAGTTCGGACCAAAGGGCGGAGATGTTAGGTATACCCAGTGATTATGAGTCTGGCTATTCTGGGGGTAAGATTAAAAGTAAAGTTTTATCTCATACAAAAGGCCCTTATGAAAAGCCTGATTCAATGTATATCGAATAGACATAATGTTAATGTTAGATATTTAAATAAATACAAAATTGTTAGCTTTAAGTATTAGATAAAGTTTAAATACATTTTGTATACTTGGGGGAAAGGTATGTTGTATATAGGTACCTACATACTTCCTAGTTTATAAGTTTATGTTTATTAGGTTTTAAGTCTACCCTCTATCACATTGTTGTTCCTACCTTACTATTATGATTTATCCACTTGGATTTCTAGGCTACTTAGCTCAATACACAAATAACGATATTTGGTGTTTTATTGAAGACATAATACATAGCATCCGTTTTACGAGACCACATTAGATTCGAGGTACGATTTGAGGCTCTGAGCTGGATGAACGTTTCTTCCTCTCTTGTTGTGATCGTGTTTCAAGCTAAACGTTTTAGCATCTTTATTGTTTGTGGACTCATTACCGTGTGGTGTGCGATCTTCAAGACCTTTGAACCCAGAGTACATTTAAACTGCCTATCTGTGAGGTGCCGTGCACGCTGAAGCTCTCCTGCTGACCCGGGAGTTAAGACAAGGTAGGTGGTGTTCAATTGCCTTCTTGAAGATAGTAGGAACGAACGATTTCCACCCACAAACACTTTACTTTCAACAAGTAATTAACACAATTACTTTTCTATTGTTATCAGATTCAATGAGTCTGCCTAACAGTTGAAAAACGTCTAACAAACTTTCGCGTATATAATATTACTAGCTTTTTAAAGTCGATTGATTCGATAATTCGATAGATAGACAGTTTATCAGTGGAAACTTGTAAATGGCCTTCAGCGTGCTTACATTCACAAAACATAAAAGACTACATAAATTAAATGTTAGATGAACAAAATATACATATATTTAAAAAAAAATAACCTATTTAAACCGAATGACACGATTGCCATGACAGCCACTAATAAATAGTTGAAATTAGAATTGTAGGTATATAATTTCAAGTATGTAAAAAGATAAAAAAAAAAAAAAAAAAAAACTTCGTTATTTGGGAATATTTAATAGACATTTACATGGTCATGCTGTTAATGAGGTACCAGGGAAGCCACACGTGCAAAAGGAATTATTGCCAGCTTCCTTGTCTTCAACGTAGTCGTTTCTCAATGTTTTCTTGTTAATAAATATATCTGATGCGGGTTTTGAACTTTCCATCGTTAAGTTCTGTTATTAACTTTGGAAACTTGTTATAGAGGCGGATACTATATATGAGCAATGACTTGCTAGCTTTAGTTAATCCAAATTGTTGTAGTTGCATGCCCAAGGGCCAGCGGTCAAGTTTAACGCAACAACAGGACCGTCCTCGACTCATTGATGGCACAGAACTTTGGAGCTGATTAAAAAGACTGGGATAGCAAATTAGGGATAGTTCAATGGGACTTAAATAATAAGGTACAAAAGACGGCAGGCAGCACAAAAACGATATTACAACCAAGGACGACCTATCTGTATTTACAAAAATAGTGACTTAGCTAAACTCATATGAAGGTCCCTCGTATGAAGGTCCTTTTAGAATCATATAGGTAACGATAGGTATAAAGTGGCACCAATTTCGGGATTTGAGAGACTGAAGAAAACGCTAAAGACTACCATTGCCGCTGACCGGATGCGACCATGGATCCATGTTAAATCTTTAAAAATCTATAATGATAATGTTGTAATTGATGACGATTATGCCAGAATGATAAGATTATGTATACAATGACAAAATATTTAATTTGGTGGTAACTCTCGCTCAAACTGTTCATTGTACCTACATTGATAAAATTATTAACTAATAGTGTTTATTTACATGCTGTTGTTTTTCTTTTCAGGTCAGGCAAAATAAATCGCGGAAAGGTTTTGCGCCTTGACCTGAAAAATGGCAAAACACATGGTTGATCTGTTAAACCGTAATATCCTAAGAGACGGATTGGTTTACAGATTTATGGTTGGATAAATGGATATACAATTGGTTACAAGGATAATTGGCTACAAGGATAATTGGCTACAAGGATAATTGGCTACAAGGAGTTACAAGGATAATTGGTGACAAGTATTCGAAGGATACCTAGTTACAAGAGGATAATCGGTTACAAGGATACTTGGTTACAAGAATTCTTGGTTAGAGGGATACTCGTTTAGAAGGCTACTTGGTTACAAGAATACTAGGTGACAAAGATACTTGGTAACAAGGATACTTGCTTACAAGGATACTAGCTTACAGGAATATTTCGTTATGAGGATACTTGGTTACGAAGATAGTTAATTATAAAAATAATTGGATAAGGATAATACATTATAAAGATATTAATTTCTAAGGATAATTAGATCTAATGATAATTGGCTCTAAAGATAATTTGTTGTTAGGATAATTGGTACTAAGAATAATTTGTTCTAAGGATAATTGTTCGAAGGATAATTGTTAGAAATATTTTTGAGATAGATTTGTGTGTGTAATCTGATATTTCAATCAATGTTATTTAATATTAAACGATATTTTTGATAAGGATATTAACTTATAAAGATAATTGGATAATGATAATATTTTTTTAAGGTTATTAGTTCTAAGGATAATTCGTTCTAATGATAATTTGTTGTTAGGATAATTGGTTCTAAGGAATATTTGGTTCTAAGGATAACGAGTTCTAAGGATAATTAGTTGTTAGGATATTTGATTCTAAGGAATATTTGGTTCTAAGTATAATTTGTTCTAAGGATCATTTGTTTTTGTTGGGATAGATTTGAGTTCGTAATCAAATATTTAAAGCAATGTTATTTAATAATTGGATTTAAAAATTGTCCTGTTTACGCATCTATTAAATGAAGCATAAAAATAAAATAAAGTTTTAGGTTCTCCTTTTTAAGAAAATAATGCGGACTGAGGACTATAAAATTCAGCGCAGTTAAAGTTTTTATATAGAAAGAGTCCAGAAAGCTAATATTTTTATATAACAATGCATTGGAAATACTTTTGGTTTGAAATGAATTATGTTCGAGTTTTGACCACTAGGCGACCACTAGTTATTGTGATTCTTTCGAAGCGTGCTTGATTTTTGCCGAGTGTAAGGTTTCACCAGATACATGTATGAGGACATACATGTCGTCAGGATGGTCGAGTGTAAGGTTTCATTAATATGACTGAAACTACACGATTGAAAATTTACTAATCAAATCGATCGACGGTTTAAAGTTTTATACTGGCCATACTGACGGCGGAAATACGTATTCAAATAAAACCGGGAGACTTCATTTATTGCACTGGGCACACTGGTGGTGACCGTTGGAGTGGTTTGGTACGCATCGAGCACTTTTCGATGGGGGTTCGCAGCGAACGGTCGTAAGATCAAATAAGTTTTGGTTCGCAATAAGTTTAGTTTTGAACACCGCAATAAGTTTAGTTTTAAATACCACAATAAGTTTTGTTATTGTGTGATTAATTTTAGGATATAAGTTTTGATAAAAATAAGTTAAGAGAATAATAAATACGTTTTGGAGGTTAACTGTGGTTATTTCTGAGATATCCTACAATTCTTAGGTTCATAAGCCGCCAGCAAATATTTTCTTTAAAAAGGTTGGTCAAAAACCGAGGGAACCGGGGTTCGAGATAGATAAAGCTCAATTTCTGGCTGTAATGATTGACGAAACTCTCGATGTCGGTCATAGGGAGCAAGTAACTGTTTATTTTTCTACATTTATCTGAAACTGGAATCAAAGAACGATCCCTGGGTTTTTACCATGTTAGCGGAGGTCACCCGCTGAAGTTTTATCCAAACAGTTGTTAGAAATA
The DNA here is from genome assembly GCA_947359405.1 of Antitype chi. Taxonomy (NCBI): domain Eukaryota; kingdom Metazoa; phylum Arthropoda; class Insecta; order Lepidoptera; family Noctuidae; genus Antitype; species Antitype chi. The sequence continues at coordinate 22,106,191 of OX375814.1, read as the reverse complement.
CTTGACCAGTATTGGTGTTAATAAGTTAGTTGGTCAGTCTTATGACGGCGTGGCAGTAGTATCTGGTGAGCACGGTGGAGTACAAACTAAAATTCGTGATGCATGATGGCAATGTACGTCCCATGTTACGATCATATATTAAATTTAGTATTTAGCCGATCCCTTGAAAATATTCGGGAACAATTTTATTTTTTTGTATCGTCTTACCTCTCCCATGAAATCACTCTTCGCCACTGCTATCCTACTAATATTATAAAAGTGAAAGTTTGTATGTTTAGATGTTTGGAGGTTTATTACTACATCACCCAAAACCGGCTGAACGGATTTGCATGAAATTTGGCACACAGGTTTCTAACCTAGAATAACAGATAGGATACTTTTGTGTCCCGATAGTATGTTAGTATAGTATGTTCCTGTGGGATAATTTTCGACCTCCACGCAGGCGAAGCCGCTGGCTAAAGCTAGTCAGGAATTAACTTGACAGAACATAAATTGATGAAAAACCAATTGTGATCAAAACAATAGAGAAAACTGAGTCAATAATATTTTACAGACAAAAGATATCATATTGAACTTTACCACACAATATTCCTAAATAATAATAGCCTATTAAAAATATTGTGTGAATTAATGATAATCCCAGTGATAAATCTTAAAAACAGGATTTATTTAGCAATTTGTCTTTAATTTAACTTGTTTTTCTGGGCTGTAAGACTAGGGCATGCCCGCGGCATGCCAGGAATTATCCCACAGAGACTTACTACAATTATAAGAAAGAGTTACTTTCTTAGTAGTGTTATCAATTTTGCTTTGCTTTATTAATTTACCTGTCAGCAACACCAAGGCGTTGCTGGCCTTTCTCGAGGAGCTGGAGTGGATCGAATAACTGATTCTCCCACCCGTAGGCAAAATACGCGCTTTGACATGGAGTTGCGGAAAACAGGCCGTTTTACCTATTACATATTATTTACCTGTCAAAAATCTCCTCCCAGAGCCAGACTTGAAATAACAAGGATCTAAGGCGATAGACTTGATCACCCTGCCCAGTGTGAGGTTGTGAGTGTTGTCGTCCGTGTACAGCCCGTACACCAGCACCTTGCCGTCGTCCGAGCAGCTGGCGATGTAGTCCCCATTCAGATCCACCGAGATTCTGTTCACAGCAATTGCATGAGCCTGCAGCTCCTTGTTCTTCCCGTCTTGCGAAATCGGGACTGTGTTCCCTTCATGGTCCAAAAGATGTATCACCCCCCATTGTGTTCCTAGACATATAAACTTGGTATGGACACAAATACAACTCACTGCGTCTTTCAACAAGATATTTTGAACATCGTTCTCCAGTCTATCGTACTTTAGTTTGGGCTCCTCGTCGGGAGGTAAGCTGTCACAGCTTTCAAAATTCACAGCCATGACTGCTTATTTGTCCTGAAAAACAGGTGTCGTCACATAATAGATTTTATAATTCTGGATTTTCCTTCCGTGTTTTACAATACGAATAATTTATGTATGAAATTGTGATTTTTATTGTGACTTCTGTCACATAGGTTACATTCCGAATTAGAAAAATAGCGCTGTGAGCGCTCACAATGCTCACATCAATAATTTGCGTTCCGAGATAGATATCACGATTATGACAGCTAAGAACTGTCATTTTTGTCAACAATACGGAACGCTCGTGAACACGCTAACAATGCTCACTCAATGTTAAAACCTATTATCACCATATAAAACTTGTATACACCACAAATTTCGTCTTCTTTTTTGGTTACGTGGCGACTCTAGCCAGAAGCACTATGTCTAAATTAGTTGAAAGTTATCTGTCATTTTTGACAGCGCTCACGGTGATATTATTATTACGCATGGTCGGCGTTATCGCAAGATGCCGCATGTCATGACGTCATCTATGACTTCACGGGACATCGTCATCGCGTCCACGCCAATTAGGAACGGGTGTGAGCACAATCAATTCGATATTATCGTAACTCGGAACGTAGCCATAGTCACATCTGTCACCATAGCAAGTGACTTTTAGAGTAGACCTTGCCATTCGCCAAATCCAACCATAAAATCAGAGTAAAATAATGCAGTCTTACCATATAATTTTAACTGTGCCAAATTTCATACTACTCCGTCGACGTAATTTCCGTAAAAAGGGTTACCAATGTGGTTACAAAGTACTTGCTTCACATAATCTAGAGAAGAGTAATATTTAGGCTACGTTCCGAGTTACGATAATATCGATTTGAGCGTGCTCACACCCGTTCCGAATTGGCATGAGCGTGATAACGATGTCCCGTGAATCGTCATAAATGACGTCGTGGCGTGCGCCGTCTTGCGATAACGTTGACCATGCGTTATCATAGACAGAGTATTCTAGAATACTTTGTCTGTCTATGTGCGTTATACAAATATCACCGTGAGCGCTGTCAAAAATGAAAGTTGTGCTGTTTTGTTTTGAGTCGTATCATATCTTTAGCTAACTTATAATAGATTTATTAGAAATAGTGCTTATGGCTAGAGTCGCCACCTAACCAAATAAGAAGACGAAATTTGTGGTGTATACAACTTTTATTTGGTGTAAATAGGCTTTAACATTGAGTGAGTACTGTTAGCGCGTTCACAAGCGTTCCATATTGTTGATAAAAATTAAAGCTCGCAGATGTCATAATCGTGATAATATCATAAATCGGACGAACCACAAATTATTGATGTGAGCTCTGAGAGCGATATTGTTCTAATTCGGAAAGCATCTTGTCATCAGTCTTTGTACGAGCTTCACGACCACATTTCACAATAATATTATGAAAATATCGAGGGTTCAGTCCAAGGAACATATACATATACCACAAGCGGATTCAGCCAGTTCCGCGACTACTGCCGTTTTAGAAATAAATTATTGTTGTTGGCTGAATATGATATCTTTCAAGAAACCGGATATTTATCTACTTATTAAAAAAAACAATTGCCGCGCTTTAAAAAAACCGCAGTACCTCTATAAATAAATTGCCTGAAGAAGTATTAAAAATGGAGACAAATAATTATAGTAAGCGATTTGATTCCAAAAGGTATGAGCAGAGTTTGTCTCCTTTTGGAAATAAAGTACTATCGGCACTCATGAAGCAATGGGATAAAGGTAAAAACATGATGTTGTTTTCAACTAGTAGAACAGCAGATTCCAATAATCTCATAATTATCAGCATGCAGTCCTGTTTTATAAAGCAACTAAATATGGCTTTTTCTTTTTAGCACGTCTTCAAAATAACAATGATGATCAGCATATTCATCATCGCCAGTTTCCCGCTCAAAATAAAAGGGTGCTAACGTGAGTTTCAGCCGAAAATAATACCTATAAAGACACCAGCACATTAAACTACCCCAAACTGTAGGTAAGTATGTTTTTTTCCTATTGAACATGAACCTTAAACATATTGATAAAATTGAAAATCTATCAAAAAAAAATTACAGATTGGGGTAGCTTGATGTGCTGGCGTCTGTACCTATCTAAGTATCTAGGCCTCATTAACGGAGACGCGGGACGGCGCCGGCGCGCGTCACGTGTGGCGTGGCTTCTCGCGGCGCATCGGAAGTTTTTTCTGTTTACGGTGCGGCGGCGCGTGAAGCGGCACTTATCATCGCACGCGTAAACACAAACATAATTATAGCAATATATATACGATTTTGTTCATAGAGACGCGAGACGGGACGAGTAGCGGTGCCCGCCGCTGCTCCCGTGACGAATCCTCAAGCGTGTAGCGAAGCACGCGACGGTCATCGCTGCGGCGCACGCGGGCTACTCAATCAAACCGACTAGTTTTAGGATTAGATCTATATCTACATATATATGATTCTTATAAAAGTCGTTCATATAGTACTCCATTGCGACGGTGACTACGTCTGCGTTGTGCGATTTCCAAATAAGACCAGCACCCTAATTGCGTAACACGCTATTAATCATAATCGGTTTCGTTTTGACAGTTCAACAATATTCATGTCAATATTTACGTTGTTGAGCAGACACATTTTTCGAACATATGAAGTAATGGTTTAGCCATTTGTTTCAAAGCGAAACAGATTATGATTAATCGTGAGTTACGCAATTAGGGTGCAGCAGATAGTTCCGCCGCAAGCATCGCTTTATCGAGAATTGCCGCTGCGTGCGCCGCGCCGCCGCGATAAACGCCGCGAGAGACGCGTCGATGCCATCCGCGGGCTCGGCCGCAGAAAACGCTCCATTTCAAGCAAACGCGTGAAACGCGTCTCACGCGGCGTATATCGCGGCGGCGCACGCAGCGGCAATTCTCGATGAAGCGATGCCCGCGGCGGAACCTTCTGCCAGTCATAATTGAAAATCGCGCAACACAGACGTAGTCACCGTCGCAATGGAGTATGATGGAATATGATGAAAATTCTATGTTAAAAAGTGAATTATTAAATATAAGAAGTGGCCCAGTGTGAATGACCAGCCATCTACAACTAGGGTCGCTCCTGCACCCTAATTGCGTAACTCACGATTAATCATAATCCGTTTCATTTTGACAGTTCAACAATATTCATTGCGTTGTTAACGTTGTTGAGCAGACGCATTTTTTGAACATATGAAGATGGTTTAGCACTCTGTTTCAAAACGAAACAGATTATGATTGATCATGCGTTACGCAATTAGGGTGCTGTATTGCAGAAATAACTATGTAGTTCGAATTTTTCGTCATTCATGCTGCAAGTTGCGACACGTACGCTCCCACCTCTCGCTATCCTAAAACTAGTCAATAGTCGGTTTGATTGAGTACCTCGCGTGCGCCGCCGCCGCCGCTGCGATGCCTGCCGCGTGCTTCACACGCTTGAGGATTCGCCGCCACTCTTCCAGTCTCGCGTCTCTATGAACAACATCGTATATTGCTATAAGTTTGTGTTTACGCGTGCGATGATACGTGCCGCTTCACGCGCCGCCGCCCGCCGCCGCCGCCGCACACTGGTCCCGATTTAATAAATAATGGACATTGATCCTATAGCGCTGATTTTTGGAACGAAGTTCCTTATCGCGCGTTGTGAAAGGGGGCTAGACGGAAAAAATTCTTACGAAAAGTTGTCACGACACTTTTTGCTATAGTAAGTTATTGTATGCCGTGCGGCGTGCGCATGTTTTTCTGTCTGTCTCTCTCTCTCACTTATAGAAAGCAAGCCAGACTGGCGGCAAGTACTGGCGGCAAGAACTGGCGGCAAGTACTGGCGGCAAGTACTGGCGGCAAGTACTGGCGGCAAGTACTGGCGGCAAGTACTAGCGGCAAGTACTGGCGGCAAGTACTGGCGGCATGTATTAGCGGCAAGTACTGGCGGCAAGTACTGGCGGCAAGTACTGGCGGCAAGTACTAGCAGTGACTACTGGCGGCAAGTGCTTCACTTGTATGTTTGTTTGTATGTTTGTTTGTATGTAGCCGACTCCTTTGAGCGCGATTTTGACCCACTTTAAACGGTCAGATTTCATTGAAACTTTATAAACATGTCGAGGACCGATGACAATTCAATAATTTAAAAAAAAAATGATGAATGAAAAACGTTTTTGTAGTTAGTAGAACTAAAAAATAGAAAATAAATAATAGTTTAAAAAACTAAAAAACACGCTTTAAAAACCAAACTAAAAAAGGAGAAAATAATTTAATTCAATTAAAAAGCGTGGGGTGCTTGACATTAATTGATTATAAAAATACCTCAAAAAGCACCCCACGCTTTTTAATTGAATTAAATTATTTTCTCCTTTTTTAGTTTGGTTTTTAAAGCGTGTTTTTTAGTTTTTTAAACTATTATTTTTCTAATGTTGTGGCAGTGATAACAAATAAGACAAAAAAATATTATTTATTTTATTTTATTTTATTTGGGAAACTTACAGCTAACATAAACACACACGCGCGTACAGACGCCAGCACATCAAGCTGCCCCATTTCTTTGATAGAGTTTCAACTCTAAAACATTTGCATAAGGTTCATGTTCTATTGGGAAAAATTGACAGTTTGGGGTAGCTTGATATGCTGGCGTCTGTACCTCAATTATTGTTTCGTATTTTTTTTTTTTTTTTTTGTATGGGAATTATTCCTTTTTATTTAATTTCTCACAAATGTTAAACGATGTCGAGATGGCAATCATATAATTATGTTAGAAAACTAATCATTCTGAGTAATTTGCTAGAAGAAACTATTTGCTTATCTCTGCGTACTTTGGAGATGATGAGCATCTTAAATAGTGTATTGTTACTACTCAAACTGTAGTTTGGTACGAGTTGAACGTTAAACATTGGATCTCTGTTGATAATTAACACTCACACGTCGATTACATCATTATGTTGAAATTACCAATGTAAGACATTAAAAGCGTCCGTAATTTAAAAAAAAAAACTGAAAAACACGCTGTAAAAATCAAACTAAAAAAGGAGAAAATAATTTAATTCAATTTAAAAGCATGGGGTGCTTTTTGAGGTATTTTTATAATCACATAATGTCAAGCACTAGGAAGTTATTCGTCCACTAGCGCCACCACTTAATTTTCATGAATTGTAGTGAATTTAGGACTTCTAGGCAAAAACTGTTTTGTAGAAAGGTAAAGGTTATCGGATAACCACATGTTTAAAGTCACCTCTTTAAATTCAATCATTTATTAGTCTACAAATAAATGTATGGCTGAACAAAAGAAACACAGAAACATTTCTGTTACAATCTATACCTATTCTTCTATTCTATTCTTCTATAGTATACATCTTCTATATCTATACATATAATAAATCTGTAGACGAACTGTTTCTGTACATTCAAAATATTTCGAAAAAAAATAGTTGGGGTGGTAAAGGATAATCAACATAGCTATGCCATTTAAATCCATTTCGAAAATTTTGTCTGTTTGTCGGATTGTCGGTATGTCGGTTTTTCTGATTATCTGTTTAGATGTGTGAATAGATCAAGTATCACGTCAAATGAACGAAACGGACGCGGTATCACTTTCGAACAACCCGCACCCCTGGCAGGCATCGGCCCTTGCGGACCCCACCAGTTGGTGCTGACATCTCTTTGAGGCGCGCGTAGAACACAAAGCGCCGTCGACCTGGGCTTGGTCCTTACCAGTCAGCGAGCTACCCATTACTCGCCGTCCGCAAGCCCACGCCTACGGTGGCCGGGAATCAGCTTGGGATTCTCGACGCCCAGGGCGTCTCCCGCGGCGTCTACGGCCGTGAGGTGAGGGCGCATATACTGCCTCTCCCTCACGTGCGCCGCCTCCCTCTTCGCGAGCATTACTGCTTCGCAGGAGGTGACGGCTAACCATGCACTCTCGCTCCGTACCATGGCCTGGACCAGGGTCGGACGCGAGAGATCGCCGCCGCCGAACACCTCCACGAGGACACGGTGGTGCTCCGCCCAAGCCGGGCAGACCTCCACCGTATGCTACACCGTGTCCTCAGGGCGATCTTCGCAGTGGAAACACCCGAGCGTTTCCTCCCGCCTTATCCGAAACAGGAACCTCCCGAAACAACCGTGTCCGGTGAGGACCTGCGTCAGGCGGAAGGTGAGGAAGCCGTGCCGCCTCTCAAGCCACTCCTCAAAGAGGGGACTTACCGCCGCTATCGTGGCGTGCCCAGCACTGGGTTGCGACAATCGCACTCTCCATGTCGCCTTGAGATCCCGCCGGAGATCCGCTGCGACGCGATTTCTCACGGCAGCGGAGTAACCCCCCGGCATTTGGTCTCCTTGCGGCACTCCCAGATGTGCGCGTGGACTTTTGCCTCCAGATCCCATGGCGGTAATCCAGCAAGGAGGCCCGCCGCCTCACCGGAGATCCTGCGGTATCCCCGGATCATCCTGATCGCCATGACCCTATGGGACGCCTTCAGTTTGAGGGCTGGTTGGCGCCTCAATGTAGGTGCTCACACCGGGGCCCCGGTTTGTGAGAAATTAAATAAAATGTAATAATTCCCATACAAAAAAAATAAAAATAATTATGAAACATTTTTGAGATTGAGGTACAGCAATAATATTTTTTTTTTTTCTTATTTTAAAACAATATTAGCGCTCTAGGATCAATGTCAGACAATGTCCATTTTTTATTAAATCGGGACCGGTATGTGCCGCAGCGTAAACAGAAAAAACGTCCGACGCGCCGCGACACGCCACGCCACACGAGACGCGCGGCGCCCCGCGTCTCCGTAAATGAGGCCTTAGACTTTCTACTTGAAATATCGCGTTCAACTTAGAAGTGTAGCGTCCAGATATGTGTCTAAAGTGCGTATTACACTTTCCAATTTGTAGAAACTCTGACTAGGAACACTAATAAGGAAATTGGGAAGCTAGTGATCACACTGGACTAAATCGAATTCTAATTCGGACATATTACTCTTATCTATAGATGCGCTTATGAAGTAGAACTACATTGGGATGCAATAATTTAGCAAAAATAGTGCGGTCGGGACTTTGGAATCTCACTAAATCGGATCCAACTGTTCTAACTGCGATTACATCTTTCCGATTTCCAAATTCGATTTCTTACAAATTGTATAGTGATTATAGTGAATACGCATTTAAGACAAATAATAAATTTTAGATATAAACTACCTTGTTTGCTAATATATAACGAATACTGTTTTAGATTTATTGATAGCACAGTTATACATACAGCTTTCACGCTGCCACCGCCATTAATTCTATCTACTCCTTACGAACAAATATATCGGGAAGAAAAATCATTTAATTTTAATTTAACAGAAAAAAGTGTACCAGAAATATTTAAGTCTGTAGAATTAATCAACACAGTACCAAAACATAGTGATAAAGATGATTTCCACCATCCAGCCATTGCTGCTAACAAGAATCTAGTGTATAATTTTTATAACAAAAACTCTGACGATGATACGCCGTTCGTGGAAGAAACGCACACTACAAATACAAGCACAAAGAATAAGAATAAAAGTGGAGACATTAATCATTGGGACGACATGCTAGATTCTGAATTGTTTGATAATAATATGACTGCGAATGAAGAAGAAAATAAAGACACTACCGTAGGTAAAATATTTGATATTAGGTTTCCCAGCAAAAATATTTCAATGACTAAAAACATACCTAGTGGAATTAACATGACCAAAGGTGAAAAACGTAACAATAAAAAGATAACTGAACCGAAGGCAAAAAAAGTTAAAACTGATAGTAATGTAAGAGAAAATAAACAAAACATAAAGGAATCTGATAAGCTACCGAACAAAAATAATAATTTTCGTAAACAAAAGTATGAAAAGGGTGTTAAAAACTGGCTTAATAATGTTGACCCGCATCATCCAGTTGATGAAGACTTAGGTAATATTTTAATGGTGAACGATATTGCACCAAATACAACTAGAGATACAGGTAAATCCCATGTAGAAAATATTGATCAAAATGAAACTTTTAACAAAACAACAATAACGCATTGTAAGAAAATTGTTATTGACAAAACATTAAAGTCTACCAAGAAAGTAGTCCAAGCACAATTAGCAAATAAAGATGGTGTCATGAAGTTCAGTAAACCTAAACAAAGTGGTGAAGACACCAAGAAATGTGCAGATGTTCTAGAAAATAAAGCAAAAGATAGTAAAGACAAAAAGGTGAAAAAGTTTGTTGCTCCTATTAAATCTCAGATACCTGTTAAAGATGTGATGTACGAAATAATAACGATTGATGAAGATAATATTGAGAACAACCGAGAAAATATTCGCCAGATAAAGAATCATGAAATTATTGCTGTATTAATTTATAAGTAAGTCTACGGGTTTAAATGTTACGTATCGCCAAATAACTTCAGTATTCGTGTTATTTGTTACGTGGGTATTTAGAATTGTTAATGAATTTTTTGTTTCACTAAACGCGTCAATACCGCAAGCTGAGCACATTGTAATTCACTATTTCAAGTTACTTTCAGTACCCAGGTGTTATCTTGATCTGTTTACCTTAATATTATTGAATTTACAATTATTGCGCTTGTTTTTTGTAGCAATGGTTTCTGTCAGCTTAATAGTCATCACATTGACGGCACGTGCGCTCCTAACGGCGTCATCATCAATAATGACGATATGTTCTACTGTTTCAAGAGTACTAGCCAGAAGCTCAAGTAAGTTCAAGACAGATCTGCTCATCTCAAAATATATGCTAGAGCCTAGAGGTAAATTCCTTTTTGGACACGGAAGGGTGTGGATATAACGATGCTAACCCATTTACGGAGTTTCACACTCGGCAAACTTAACCTTGCTTAATCGATAGAACCGTGCGGTTGTTATTAGTTAGCCACAAGACGCAACAGAATAACATGTACAGACGCCAGCACATCAAGCTCATACCCCAATCTGTCAAATTTTCCCAATCGAACATAAACCTTATGTCTATGTAATAGAGTTGAAAATTTATCAAAGAAATTTGACAGATTGGGGTGATTGGGGTGGGTGGGTTTGACAGGTTGGGCTTGATGTGCTGGCGTCGCGTCTGTACCAAATAAATAAAAAGTTTTTACTTCAGGGAGACACTAAAACACTTGTTAGATAATAACAAAGTGGTATGCTACGGGGCCCGGAGCATCCTCATTTACCTGGCGACCCACTTACAAATGGAAATTAATTCGATCAACATGTATGATGCCAAGGTAAGTGACCTAAGACCACAATTATTGTTATTGATTAGTGTTCGAGAACATCGCTTATACCTTAACCTAATCTAATATATGGGCACGCCACGATAGCGGCGGTAAGTCCCCTCTTTGAGAAGTGGCTTGAGAGGCGGCATGGCGTCCTCACCTTCCGCCTGACGCACGTCCTCACCGGACACGGTTGTTTCGGGAGGTTCCTGTTTCGTATAAGGCGGGAGGAAACGCCCGGGTGTTTCCACTGCGAAGATCGCCCTGAGGACACGGTGGAGCATACGGTGGCGGTCTGCCCGGCTTGGGCGGAGCACCGCCGTGTCCTCGTGGAGGCGATCGGCGGCGGCGATCTCTCGCGTCCGGCCCTGGTGCAGGCCATGGTACGGAGCGAGAGTGCATGGTTAGCCGTCACCTCCTTCTGCGAAGCAGTAATGCTCGCGAAGAGGGAGGCGGCGCACGTGAGGGAGAGGCAGTATATGCGCCCTCACGGCCGTAGTCACCGCGGGAGACGCCCTGGGCGTCGGGAACCACAGGCTGATTCCCGGCCACCGTAGGCGCGGGCTTGCGGACGGCGAGTTATGGGTAGCTCGCTGTCCGGTAAGGACCAAGCCCGGCTCGACGGCGCGTTGTGTTCCACGCGCGCCTCAAAGAGATGTCAGCACCAACTGGTACGGTCCGCAAGAGCCGATGCCTGCCAGGGGTGCGAGTTGTTCGAAAGAGATACCGCGGCCCCTGGCACACAGGCAACTGAGGAAAGTGTGACTCGCCTTCCCGCTCCACCCAGAGCGGGAGAAGTTATTTGATGATTTCCCACCCAAAAAAAAAAAAACCTAATGTAAAATACAACGTGTCTTAGAAATCAACGTCAAGCCGAACAGCCGTGACAGTTATTAGAAAAATATAAAAAAAATCTTGGTCATGTATTTTTGAAATTTAATGGATTCAAAAATAAATCTCCAAAAGTGACACCCTATCTTTCAAATCCTGTGACTACAAATATTAACTTTTCGTTAGTTTTTTTTCTGTGACGTAACCATGAATAACCCTTCTGTAAATTAATGTTTGATTTTTGCCCAACATTGAATTCAAAATTATTACAACACCCAACTATAACCGCGTGTAGTGTAAAAAAAATGTACTACACTATTTAGGCAAGTAACTTTAAAAGATGGCGCGTTTAGTCTGGATTCCAAAATGGTATGCCACTTACTAATTGCTACTGGACTTACCGCCGCTATCGTGGCGTGCCCAGCACTGGGTTGCGACAATCGCACTCTCCATGTCGCCATGAGATCCCGCCGGAGCTCTGTCTGCTGTGCCGCGATTTCTAGCGACAGCGGAGTTTCGCCCCGGCGTTTGGCCTCCGCGCGCCACTCCCAAATGTGCGCGAGGACGTTTGCCTCCAGATCCCATGGCGCCAATCCGGCTAGGGGCCCGCCGCCTCACCGGAGATCAAAATCAAAATATTTTATTTCACATAAGCCTGCATGGGCACTTATGAAACGTCAGAAGCTAGGTGCACGGTTCCAATTTGTCGTTTCCTATGGAGAAGAGCCGGCAAGAAACTCCACGGTTACTCTTTTAAAAATAATTGGCTTTTACAATGTTTTCAAATGACAGTGATAATAGGTATGGGAGGACAGTGCAGGCCAGTCAATAAGTACCAGGTAATTAGAGGAATTAAAATACAGAATAGAAAAACGTCTACAAATCTAGTCTCTAAGGCCTACAACGTTCTCTCATTCACAATATATGTAAAAGAATCTACGTATTTAAAATGAATCTATTTGAACCAAGTGACATGATTTCGATGACAGTCACTAATAATAGACAGAAGTAAAATTGACGTATAATGTCAAATAATGACGAGAATATGTCAGTCATTGTAAAAAATAAAAAGAATAAAAATTAACATTGCAATTTGGGAGCAGTTAATAGACTTTCACACAGTTTTGCTGTTAATGAGGTACCAGGGGAGCCACATGTGCAGAAGGAATTAATGCCAAACTTCCCTGTCTTCAACGTAGTCTTTTATCTTATAATATGCTTTTTTAATAAGGACACGTTTGATGTGAGTTTTAAACTTTCCATCGCTAAGTTCTGTAACCGATTTTGGCAACTTGTTATAGAAGCGGATACTGTTTATTAGAAATGACTTGCTAGTTTTAGTTAATCTAAATTTTGGAATCACAATTTCATCTTTACTACGTGTATTTAGATTATGGAAATCGCATCTTTTTTTGAAAAGACATAAGTTTTTGCGAACATACAAGATATTTTCTAGAATATAAAGAGAAGGCAGAGTAAGTATATCAATTTCGTTGAATTTGTTTCTAAGAGACTCGCGAGGCCCCATTTTATAGATTGCGCGGATTGCCCTCTTTTGTAAAATAAAAATTGAATCTACGTCCGCTGCGGATCCCCACAGCAGAACGCCATAAGACATAATACTGTGAAAATAAGCAAAGTATACTAACCTAGCTGGGGCTACATCAGTCAACTGCCTTATTTTTCTTACTGCGTAAGCAGCTGAGCTTAATCTGCTTGAAAGAGCTCGAATGTGGGCACCCCATTGCAATTTTGAATCTAAAGTAATTCCCAAAAATACAGTTTCCGAAATAACATCTAGTTTCTTGCCATTAAGTTTTAAATTTAGACCTACTTGGGGTACATTTGGTAGCGAGAACTTAAGACATTTAGTTTTGTTCGCATTGAGTAAAAGATTATTAGCAGCAAACCATTTCGATAGAACAGCTAGGCTTTCGTTGACATGTAAGACATCCGTATCTTTTCTATCTATTCTAAAAATAAGAGAAGTGTCATCAGCGAATAAAATTATATCCGAGAAGTTAGCCATCAGATAGGGAAGGTCATATATAGGTCAATATAAACTAGAAATAAAAAAGGACCAAGAATTGAACCTTGAGGCACGCCCATCCTAACTAGAGACCCCGAGGATGTCGCCCCGTTAACGTTTACTTTTTGCTGCCTGTTTTATAAGTAGGAAAGTACAAGATCAGCAGCTTGTCCACGAATTCCGTAGTGGTGTAATTTACAGATCAGTGTATTGTGGTCAACGCAGTCAATCGATCGTGCGGTATCCCCGGACCATCCTGACGGCTATGACCCCATGGGACGTCTTCAGACAGTTTCAGGGTTATCCATTATTATTAGTTTCGGGGGGCGATAAATCGATCTAGCTAGGTTTCATTTTTAGAAAACGTCAAACCAATACCAAAACTAATAATAATACCAGATATTCTTCTATTAACAGAATACCACTGACTAATGCCTAAAACTAAGGTCATAAAGCCTAGAAAGGCGGACTACAGCGGCTAGATGGCGGACGCGGTGGGGCCGCAGGGGAAAAGGAGTGTCGGTATAGCGTTGGCCGCTCTCCCTATCCCCTCCGGCCGAAAAGTGGTAGGTGGCACTGCGCTGACCCGTCGCAGGGGGACCAAGGGTGCCAGACACGGGGTCGTCTGGGCCCTTATGCTACTTGGTTCCTGGGGTGTTCACGGCGTGCCATGTGTCCTGGTGCGCCGAACTGGTGGTGTCCGCAAAGGCCAATGCCTGCCACGGTTGCGGGTTGTTTTGAAGAAATACCGTCGCCCCTGGCACACAGGCAACTGGGGAACACGGGTGGGTTTTAGTCAGTAAAAGTCTGATACGCCCTCCTGCTCCACCCAGAGCGGGAGAAGTTATTTGATGATTTCCCACCCAAAAAAAAAAAGCTTTAAAGCTGTGGCTGGTGGTAGGCACTCTGTAGAATGTAGGTACCTACACCTAGACAACTGCAGCTGCTAAGAAAGTATTTTAACATTTTACGAATCCACCTCCAAGTGGGTTAAATTGGGAAGGAGGGAATTGGAGTACCTAGTTACGAAAAACCACATGGGTAACCCATAGATACAGGCATATACAGGCGCGAATCTAGTAATAATTGATTGTACGATAAAGGTTACCGTAGGTAAGATTTAAGTAATAATTCCCGTCTTCAGCAAGATAACATTTAATCATTTTAAGATCGGCGCCAGTTTACTGGACCCTGACAATTGTCCGGAGAACTTCACGGATCTTCAGAAGATGCTGTCCTTCACTGCTCCGTTCACAATAGCGACAGAATGCACGCTGCAAAATTGTGCCTGGTACATGTCCCTCTTGAAAGAATGCTGGGCCAAACTCCATGCGATGCTTGTGGCAGACTCTCTGTGGAAGGTCTTCGTTGAGATTGAAATTAAATTGGTACCTATTATTGCAGGTTAGTTAATTTCATAAAGATATTACCTACATTTCAAGGTACTTAATGTTTTATGGTACGAGTACTTAGGGGTAGAAGATGAGATATTTATAGGCTGTTCCTAATTGATTGATAAAATATTACTCAATTCTTAGCAATTTGTAGAATTAGGGGAGCGACGGGGGTTACCGTACACATAAGGTAGAGCTCTTATTACTCAACAATTAAAAGCCTTATTTGGTTTATATTAAGCATTATCTATAGAGAAAACATTTGACTACTAAATGCTTGAATAAAAAAAAGTGCGTGGAGTCCCTCCGCGCGGAAGAAGTGAAACCGACTCACTCTGTTACGTCGGTTGCGTTAAACGTTTAACGCAACCTTTAGCGTTAAACATTAAACGCAACCTTGTCTGAAGTCGCATAAGAAGTTTCACTTCAATAATGAATATTATAAATAAATTAAAATAGAACAATAAAGTACAACAACAAGTACGTATTTCAGCAAATTTCACGACGCTCACACTGTTTACATCGCTGCGTAGCAAGAATACCACGCGCATGTGCTTGGGATCTACCGACTCACTCTCTTTCTCTCTCCTACTTTCTACTTTTGCGTATCTTTCTTTCTCTCTCTCTCTTGCGTTGGAATATTGGACGCTACTCGTTGCTAACGCTGGCGCTGGCCTGTAACAGGTATACTACGCGCATGCGTTCGAGTGCCACGCATTCACTCTCGCTCTGTCTCTTTCTATTCCCCCTCCTCAGGAGCGTTGAACGTTTAATGCAACAGTGCTTTCATACCCCCTCCATGGTAGCGTTAAACGTTTAAGGCAACCTTGTTGGAAGTCACATATGAAGTTTCACTTCAAAATAAAACCAGATAAATACAAATATTGGATTTATTAAGTTAAAAAAAGTGCGTGGAGTCCCTCCGCGCGGAAGAAGTGAAAACGACTTACTCTGTTGCGTCGGTTGCGTTAAACGTTTAACGCAAACTTGTTGGAAGTCGCATAAGAAGTTTCCCATCAAAAAATATACAAAAGTACGGATTCATCCGACACCTTCGGATGATTGCGTACAATGTTAGTTCACCTATTTAGAAATAGCAAAAAGAAGACTTCTTCAACTAAAAAAAAGATTTAATCAAAACACAGAACTGAAGCAAGAATACATAAAGGTGATAAACGAATATAAAGAATAAAAAATATAGAAGAAATACCTAAGGATGAAATAAATAATAAATCATTATTCCTCACCACGCGGTGATCCGTAGTGACAAGGAAACAACGAAGACTCGTGTAGTATTCGACGCCTCGTGCGAGGGCTCCAACGGTACTTCACTAAACGATGATCTCTTGTTAGGTCCAATATTACAGGATGACTTGAGAAGCATAATCATTAGATGGAGAATTCATGCTGTTTGTTATGTCTGACATTCACAAGATGTACAGAATGATCTGGACAAACAAGGAAGACGTCGTTTATCAAAGAATTCTATGGAGAGATAATACAAGACATCAAAGACTACAGACTTTTAACTGTGACATTCGGAACGGCTTCCACACCCTATCTCGCCGTAAAGACACTTATGCAATTGGCTGATGACGAAGGTGGCAAATATCCCGAAGCTGCAAAAATATTGCGTGAAGACTTTTACGTCGACGACGTTATGTCCGGACATGATGATCTGAAACAAGCTATAAGAATCAGTCAAGATCTTAAAAAGCTACTGCGTTTATACTCCATTTGAAATAAGATTAGACATTTAAACAAACCTTTTTTTCAGTCAGTTTAACCGATTCTGACTTCTACACCGTAGGCATAAGGATGGCATTAACAGCAAAAAAGTCGTTACAATACCAACAGTTTACTGCAGCTGCCATTTGTTATGCCACCAACGCAATAGAAGTCAAAATCGGTTGATCGGACTGTAAAAAAGGTTTAGTTAAATTTCTAATCTTATTTCAAATGGAGTGGTGGCTTCGAACTGAAAAAATGGTCTTCTATCAACCGTGGTTTTATGGAGACTATTGAACCAAGCGAAAGATCATCCAATGCACATTTAGAACTAAACATTGATGGAACCGTTAAATCCCTGGGCATACAATGGAATTTAGGTAAAGACCAATTCGAATATAATCTGAACTCACCAGTTATCGGCCAAGCATTTCACGTAGCGAAGCATTCTATCCGACATTCAAAAGTTATTCAACCTGCTCGGATGGATTGCACCTTGCTTTGTAACAGCGAAGATTTTAATTCAACAACTCTGGCAAGAAAAGATTGATTGGGACGAAGTCTTGAATACGAAACTGGCTGAAAAATGGGCTATAATATGATCTGATCTCGAACATGTAAACGGAATCTACATAAATAGATAGATCGTCAAGCTCAAGAAAAGACTCTATAGAAATCCACGGATTCTGCGATGCCTCTGAACAAGCATATGGTGCTGTGGCATACTGCCGAGTCACAAGCTCGGATGGCACAGTGAAAAGAACAATCATTGCTGCTAGAACAAGAGTAGCTTCCTTGAAACCATTTCATTCAAACTCAAACTCAAACTCAAAGCATTTATTTCAAATAAACCAATTACAGGCACTTTTGAATTGTCAAGGTCGGTGAGGTAGAAAGATGAAGCTAGTTGCCCATTCCAAAGCGTAGGTACCTATGGAAAAGAACGGGCAAGAAACTCCATGGACACTCTTTTAAAATCATGATATTGTTACAAACAGTTGGTTACATCATTATGTTGAAATTATCAATGTGAGAACGATGTAAAAAGACGTGCACATTATAAGCGTCCGTAATTAAAACAAAAATAAAATAACAATTTAGAAATTAAAATAAGCCGTGGGAGCTAAGAGATGACCTGTCCCTCGCGGCGCCCGTTCACGAACATGACGTATGGATCAGCACCATTCAGCTCAACCATTTTGAAGGGAACTTATACTAAAACATTGAATTTATACAATGCAAATGTATCTAGCTTTTACAGTCTTCAGCAGCTCCAACAATGTTTACAAATGCTATTCAATTTAGTTTAAGGTACCTTGTGGAGCAGGACAAGTAGCGCGTTTAGCCAAGCATTTTTGTCAGCGATGTAATCCCCCAACTTATAATAAGCATGGCTGCATAGTGTGCGTTTGATACAAGATTTAAATTTCGTTTCATTCAGTTGGAGTATGTGGGGAGGTATTTTATTGTAACATTTTAAACAGTACCCCATGAAGGATAAATCTACTTTAGCCAGTCTGAAGCCTGGTTGAAGTAATTGGTCCCAATTTCTAGTCCTAATGGTGTGTCTTTCACCTCTTTTACTGAAAAGATTTAGATTTTTCCTGACATACATGATGTTCTCATAGATATATTGACAAGGTACCGTCATGATATTAATAACTTTGAACAGTTCTCTTAGAGAATCCCGCCTACGGAGGCCATATACTCAGAAATTGTTGAGCGTCTTCTGGTCGAGTTGGCAGAAAGAGTACCTAACGAGACTCCAGCAGAGACCAAAATGGTTAAAACGCGAGGGAATTTAGGGACGCTAAAGACGATGGTGGGGTCAAAATGAAAATCCAAGATGGCGGCCGAGGAAATTTTCGACATTTCCATCATGGGTGTCATTTTCAGGGAATTTAGGGATGCTAAAGACGATGGGGTCTAAATGAAAAGCCAAGATGGCGACCGAGGAAGTTTCCGACATTTCCATCATGGGTGTCATTTTCAGAGAATTTAGGGATGCTAAAGACGATGGTGGGGTCAAAATGAAAATCCAAGATGGCGGACAAATAAATATTCGAATTTTCCATGATGGGTGTCGTTTTTATTTTGCATGTAACTTAAGTTAATAAATAATTGTTTTCAACTTAATTAAAAGTCAACTTTATCATCCACAACAATAATATACTATAATATATATTATGACTTTTGTTAGCACGGTGTTAATGATTTTTGAAATGAAATGCGTTTGTCCTTTACGAAGTTTATTGGCAACTAAATAAATATAGGTCATGCTTCTCTTAATAAACGTTAATTTGGCGTTAACATAAGCCGCCCACCAAAGGATTAAGATAGTCCTTTAAAAACAATTATTTATTAACTTAAGTTACATGCAAAATAAAGCTAGATACGAGCACCTTAAGGGCACGTGTCCCCGAATCGACCCATTTTTGATTCAGCGGGAAACAATCAAATATTCTTTGTTTTGATCTGATAAAAATAAATGTTGTAGTTGAATCAATATTTATATTATAGTAATTTCAAGTACAATTGTACCTACCTACCTGGCTGCCACCAGTCGCCTACCACTTCAGAAATAACAGGATAGTGGTTTACTTTAGGCGGGCTAGAACTAATACGCGCTCGATATCGTGAACTCACGCCAGCTTACTGCTGGAGTTAACCATTTTTCTTTTTATATAATTATTTTCTTTATTCTATATCTTATCTCCTTCTTTGAGTTTTTTTATTTAACCTGCCCTAGCAAGGACGTTACAACTTGTAAGTGCGAGTCGAACTCGTGCGCTGAGGGTTCCGTACCTACCCATTATACTACCAATTCTAGGTCAACCGGAAGTAACCTATAGGTTTTGGGTCGAAAATCTATATGGTAGTTCCCGTTGACCTAGAATCACGAAATTTGGAAAAAAGCAAGGTCTTACAGCACAAATAAAGGAAAAATACCAAAAAATTTAAAAAGTTGAAAATTAAGGTACTACCCACAAGTTTTCGCGAAAATCTAAATTTGCCGTATCTTTTTATCGTGTTGAGTCAGGACCTTGATTTTTATACACCTAATTGGGACTATAGACCTCAGTACTGGATCTAGCAAGTTGAAATATACCAGATATATCTGGTATATTTCAACTTGCTAGATCCAGCCGTTCCTGACAAAATCGGTGGTGACGCACGGACAGACAGACGGATAAGAGAGTGAACTTTTATGGATTCCATTTTAACCTTTTGAG
Source organism: Antitype chi (assembly GCA_947359405.1). Taxonomy (NCBI): domain Eukaryota; kingdom Metazoa; phylum Arthropoda; class Insecta; order Lepidoptera; family Noctuidae; genus Antitype; species Antitype chi. Next base: position 22,086,347 of record OX375814.1, on the reverse strand, counting down.
GTACGGAACCCTAAAAACGGTACCTTAAAATATTTTAGATATGGAGCGTCGAGGCATTTGTATCGATGTGGTTAAACTAAATTCGATGGAAGAGGTTCTGCTGAGTAGAATGAAGTCAGTAGAGCAGCAATGTTACAAGGCAGCCGGGAAGGTGTTCCAAATAAACTCAGCCGTGCAAGTTCGCGCGATAATATACGATGAGCTGCAACTGGACACCAGGTGCAATGTCAAGATCAGAGAGACTTTAAGCAAAGGTGCTAAGTCCACGTGCGAAACTATGGTGAGCATCAGCACTCTAATTGCGTAACATACGATTAATCATATTCTGTTTCATTTTGACAGTACAACAATATTCATTGCGTTATTAACGTTGTTGAGCAGATACATATATTTTTCGAACATATGAAGCAGTGGTTTAGCCATCTGTTTCAAAACGAAACAGATTATGATTAATCGTGAGTTACGCAATTAGGGTGTAGGTTAACTGTTTCAATTATGAAACTAGCAATAATAAAATCCATATTTCTTGCTTAAGTGTGACTTCTTCGAAGAACATTCCCGATGTGGCGACTACCGCTAGCAGAGACATATGAACGTCGTATGTTGTTTTAGTTGCGAAGCCTCGTTTCTGAGCATCCACTGCCGAAGCTGATCCTGGAGTATCGGCACTTGCACAAGGCTCACGCCACCTTTCTCACGGGTATCGCTCAGCATGTTAAAGACGGAGTTGTTAGACCAACGTGGTGAGTCAGGTGATCTTTTAATTATTATATAAGTATTACTTTCACCCTCCACTACAGGAAGGCAAAAGTTAACGCTAACCTTCCCATAAGAACACCACCACGGTTGCTGTATCAAACACGTGTCGAGCTGCTCTCGGTTCACCTCTTGTGCGACGTTGAAAAACTCGTCACGAGTGGGGTCCATTCGTCTCCTCATCAAATTTCGCTAGTTTGGGCAGGTCATATGATATCGTCATCTCGGGGAGCGCTCAGTGAACGTTCAGTAGAGTCATATGATATCGTCATCTCGGGGAGCGCTCAGTGAACGTTCAGTAGAGTCATATGATATCGTCATCTCGGGGAGCGCTCAGTGAACGTTCAGTAGAGTCATATGATATCGTCATCTCGGGGAGCGCTCAGTGAACGTTCAGTAGAGTCATATGATATCGTCATCTCGGGGAGCGCTCAGTGAACGTTCAGTAGAGTCATATGATATCGTCATCTCGGGGAGCGCTCAGTGAACGTTCAGTAGAGTCATATGATATCGTCATCTCGGGGAGCGCTCAGTGAACGTTCAGTAGAGTCATATGATATCGTCATCTCGGGGAGCGCTCAGTGAACGTTCAGTAGAGTCATATGATATCGTCATCTCGGGGAGCGCTCAGTGAACGTTCAGTAGAGTCATATGATATCGTCATCTCGGGGAGCGCTCAGTGAACGTTCAGTAGAGTCCGGAACCGGGATTGGCCTTCATTCACTTTCAATCAAATTACTATTAGGTAGCTATTGTGAAAGATAATCTACGTAGGTAACTGACACAACAATTTTAAACCTATTAAAATAAAGGTAAATTTGTGGTTAGTACCTATTGTTGCGTGTGTACCTACATATTAAATGATTTGCCTGCAGGGTACAGATGGCGGCGGCGACAGGTCGCATCGCTTCAAACAACCCCAACCTGCAGGCCATACCGAAGGCTCCCTTCAATCTTGTGATGTTCCCCGATGCAGGCGATGATGGTTACCGTATATTTTTTTTTCGTAGGTACTTAGGACCAGACAACTAAAACTACAAAATCTGACATTGTGCGACAAGGGGGGGAGGAATTCCAAGCTTTTTTGTAGCCAATGAATTCTCTTTGCTTGTACCTATAAATCTAAAGTATTAAAACTGTGAATTTCAACTCTAACAAACACTTTAAAATATTACCAACTCTAGCAATATTAAAGTGCCTACCATTGAGTTTATTTAAAATGTCAAAAACTGTGACGTTCACACAAATATGACCAGGGTCGGTGTACTCTAAAAATCATTCATATTTAAAATCTAGTGATTTATGGATGAGCTCTTAGTGAATGGAGTACTTACGTTTGTAGACTTTCATCAGATACTGCGTGAAAAAAGTATAGGTATCTACTTATGCTAATTTTCGCGCAACTACGTCATCGGATGGCAAATTACCCATGTTTTTAAATGAACGTAAGTACCAAAGAAGTAACTGGATGAGCTACTGTGTTATAGCAGACAGGCCCCAGCTGCTGTTCCGTTCGCTGTACGTGGCTCGCGCCGGCCGGTCGTTGCTGGCGGCCGACTTCCAGCACGTGGAATGTCGCGTGTTCGCGCACGCCGCCGCCGACACCAGCCTGCTGAGCGCGCTCGCAGGCGAGGACGACCTGTTCAAGGTGCTGGCTGCACAGTGGTGAGGGTATACTCCTCTAGCTATAAACTTTCTGTCCCTACTAAACAATTTTGTATAAAGAATTGAATTCTTTTCATTAGTAATAAACAGAGTTCAATAAAAAAATTAAGCAGAAATCTCTATTTGCCCTACATTTTTATTTAGTGACTGGGCAATTAAAGGCATCAGGAAAAGTAGAGAAAGATTATTTGAACTGTATGGCCTTAAGCCGTATATTAACACAGAAACTTTTACTAAGTATGTTGCTACTTACTCTAAAACTTTTAAAAATATCTGCAAAGTATCTAAAGCTTCATTAGCCACAAGCACATATTATATATTCATCATAGCCACAAGGTTAAATCTGCAGATAATAAAATTAAGGCAGTTTGGAAAATTATTAACAATGAAACGAACAGAAGCAAAAGCCTTAATACTGATTACGCACTGGACACTTCCCGCGGCCTCATTAGCGATAACATCGATGTTGCTCAGGAATTTGCAAGTTTCTTTACCAATATTCCTATTAAGGCCCATAGTATCCTCATCTCCCGTTTGTATGCTAAAGCACGACCGCCGCCGCCCGCCGCCCGCGCCCGCGCAGGGCACTTCTGAGCCTTTATCTCAAAATGGGGATATTCCTTTGATTAATTTACAATTGTGCTTCGGCGATTCTGTGGTACCACCTCTAACTATCTATTTTTCAGTGTATTTTTTTTTCCAAATAACGAAGCCGTTTAGTAGGAGTATGGAATAGAAGCCAAAATATTGCGTGTTGGAAAATATTTTTTTACAGCAAAAGTATAACCATACAAAAAAAGTACTTCCGGCAAAATGATCTATAAGAATCTATAGTAAAATCATATATTTTTCAAATCTTCAAGACAAGCCGTTAATGAGCAGTACGGTTCATAAAGTGACCGGGCTATTACAATTATTACGGTAATTGTCTCAATAATGGATTGACATACTTTAGTAGACACTAAAGTATGTCAGTCAAGTATGTCTCAATAATGGATTGACATACTTTAGTAGACACTAAAGTATGTCAGTCAAGTATGTCTCAATAATGGATTGACATACTTTAGTAGACACTAAAGAATGTCAATCCATTATTGAGACAATTACCGAAGATCTTAAGTTGCTTAAATGTCTTTACAACGACCACAGGGTTAATATGTTTAAATTTAAAATCCACACTCTTCAAATCTGGCGACAGCAAAGATACTAATAATTCTAGACCCGTACCGATTTTGCCCGTTTTCAGCAAGGTGTTTGAAAAAGTTATGTTAAATCAAATGCTCAATCATTTTAATCGTAATAACATCCTACACGATCAACAGTATGGTTTCACCAGAGGACGTTGCACAACCGACGCCTGTGTCACCTTATTAAAACACATCTTTACCGCATGGGAAGAGGCGCAAGATGCAATAGGTATCTTTTGCGACCTATCCAAGGCGTTTGATTGCGTGAATCACGAAACACTTCTCTTGAAATTTGGGCATTACGGACTGGGTGAACTTGCGCTTAGCTTGGTAAAATACTTATACTAGCTATATATAAAATACTTATATATACTTGGTACTTGAATGATAGACTGCAGCAAGTTCAAATAAACGGTGTGAATTCCTTGGGCTTAAACTTCAAAATGGGTGCACCGCGTCAATATTGGGTCCGTTCCTCTTTTTAGTATATATAAATTATTTACCTCACTTACTAAAAAACCGACTACAAATGGTGTTATTTGCTGATGACAAATCACTGATTTTTAAAGTAGAGCTTAACGACGTAAATAACTCTATAGTTAGGTCCATAATTGGTTTACTGTAAATAATTTGGTATTAAATGGAAAGAAAAGTAAATGCATAAGATTCACGTTACCGAATGTTAGAAGTAGTGAATGTCACGTTGTATTGAATAAGGAGCTACTAGAATTCGTCGAACAGACGGTTTTCTTGGGGATCACGCTTGACTCAAGGCTACAGTGGGGTCCTCACTTAACATCACTTGCAGGGCGGCTAAGTTCTGCCGCTTACGGCTGTTTGGAAGATCCGCCAAATAACAGATGTGGATACCGCGGGACTGGTGTATTTTAGTTACTTTCATAGCATCATGTCTTACGGTATTTTGCTATGGGGACGTGCTGCGGATATTGAGTCAATCTTTATTCTGCAAAAGAGGGCTGTCAGAGCCATCTACAACCTCCGCAGACGCGAATCTCTAAGGGAACTGTTCAATTAACATCATGACGGTACCTTGTCAATATATGTATGAACACATAATATATGTATGTTCGTAAAAATCTACATCTTTTCAGTAATATAACTGACAGGCAAAATTTTAACACAAGAAATAGGAACAAATTAGATCAACCACGTCTCAGATTGTCTAAAGTAGGTACACACTTCTTTTATACTGTGTAAAATATTATAATAAAATACCAGCCGATATTCTTGAACTAAATGAAAATAAATTTAAATCATGCATTAAACGCACACTATGTAGACAAGCTTATTATAAGTTAGATGATTATATCGTAGATAAAAATGCTTGGCTTATTGCTGGTCCGGCTCCAAAGCCCTTACTATTTAAAATTTTCATATTTGGAAGAGATGCTTCCCTTTTTTCTGAATCAAGTAGCTATTATTTATTAAAATTTCAAAAGATATTCAATATTTTTGTTTCTTTTTGGAAATTCAAATTTTATTAATTTCTCAAATACATTGCAACTATGGTTTTGTATAATTTAAAAGCATTTTGTTTAAACTTTGTAAACGTGAGTACCATGCATCCGTGCAATAATTATGTTGTTTTGATGTACAGACGCCAGCACATCAAGCTACCCCAAACGGTCAAATTTTCCCAATTGATCATGAACCGTATGCTTACGTTATAAAGTTGAAAACCTATCAAAGAAATTTGACAGATTGGTGTAGCTTGATGTGCTGGCGTCTGTACGTTGACTTGGAAAAGCGTGGCAGTTGAGTGTGTCATGCTCACTTAAATGTCTCACTGATGGTGGCGCGTGTGTTGGATCATTCGGTTCCCTACAAAATGGTTGAGCTGGATGGTGCTGATCCACGCGTCAAGTTCGTGAACGGGCACCGTTGGTTTTGACTGGTCATCTCCTAACTTCCATGGCTTATTTTAAATCTTATATTTAGAATTGTTATTACCTATTATTTTTTACATTGTTCTCACAATATAGAAGCAACAAGAATAATGTTCCCAAGATTTTGTACCTAATACCTAACATGATTTAAAAGAGTGTCCTAGGAGTTTCTTGCCTGTTCTTTTCCATAGAGATCTACGTTTTGGAATGGGCAACTAGCTTCAACTTTCCAACTGATCGACTTTTTGACAATTCAAAAGTGCCTGTAAATGGTTTAATTGAAGTAAATGCTTTAAGTTTGAATTGTTCCGAATGCGACTTTTGATACCTTTTTTTTTTTTTTAGCTTAGTCGCGTGACTCTCGATAGTGTCGTAGGCACCTCAACGGGTCCGGTTTTATCTGACACTAATTGATCAGCGCAAGCTGTTTATTATGGTGTCTCTTCTTTTTTCTTTCTTTCTTTTTTTAAAAACTTTGCCCCACACTAGGAATTTCTCCTGTATTGTGGGTGCGTTTACAAACATTTAAACTCACATACACAAACAGCCAGACTCGGAACAACTACTTGTAGGTCATACAAATATTTGTTCCGTGCGGGACTCGAACCCGCGACACGCAGCGCAGCAGTCAATCGCTTAACCACTGCGCCAACTGCGCTGTCACTCTGATTTCTTTGAGCATTCTTTTGTCCATTACCTACAGGCTGAAGAAGCCAGAGGCCGACATCGTGGCGGAAGAGCGCTCGCGCACAAAGCGGCTGGTGTACGCGAGCCTGTACGGCGCCGGCACGCGCAAGCTCATGGAGATCCTGGGCGTGGACTACCAGCAGGCGCTGGAGGTCACCGCTAGCTTCAACAGTAAGTGCTGTTGAGGCTCACTTACCTACATGTACACTACGCTTAAACATAATCTTTTGTTCTTGTTCTATTTTAGATATATTGACTAAGTTTGCACTACCTATTCTAGTAGCATTTCATTAAACCAGCAATCCAAGTTTTAAACAGGCAGGCAGGGACGACGACGCGCAAACACCATGAATGCAACACATGATTCTGCACACTAATTGCGTAACACACGATTAATCATAATCGGTTTCATTTTGACAGTTCAACTTTATTCATTGCGTTATTTACATTGTTGGGCAGACACATTTTTCGAACATATGAAGCAATGGTTTATATCTGTTTCAAAACGAAACAGATTATGATTAATCGTGAGTTACGCACCCCTAGCGTAGAAATATTTCGCAGGTTATTAAAAAAAACTGCTGTTTTATAGAAAGTGCATTTGATTGATTTATTTATTGCATTCCATATTGTAAAAAGATGTTACAAAGGGCTTAAAGCTAGGTACAGAAATGTGGACCATGAAAGGGCGGGCATAGCAAAACGATAAAATTAAAATTAAGATTAGGTACCTTCTACGAATAAATTAATTTAAATTACATAATATAATAATTATTCTAATTATTAAATTATTACATCATAGGTACCTACAAAACATTAATCATTATTTTACTACATTATACTAAATATTACCTACTAATTCATTAAATTTTATTTAGACCGCCTAATTTAGACCTAACACGGTTTAAATTACCTAAGGATTTTTATGCTGTAACGCCAATAAACGCATTTTTCTATCGTTTGAAATATATGGAACAGCAATTTAAAAAAAAAAACAACCAACAAGAATTTTCAACGCGGGGTTGTACGGAAACGTAACACATTACATTACAGACTTTCTTACGCCGCCTACGCGCCGTGCATTCTGTTCACACTTCCCTACGCGCCGTGCATTCTGCTCACACTTAGGTACCTACGCGCCGTGCATTCTGCTCACACCTACTCGCCGTGCATTTCGTCGGCAGTTTGTTTTCTTCCATACTTCTCTATTCGTCGTCGTCTCCAGTAGTCACCCCCTTTCCAACCATATCATCGTTCACACAGTCCATCCATCATTTCTTTGGTCTCCACCTACTCGTAGCCATCGACATTCGTACTCAAATCTTTCCTCACGATAGTTTCCTCATTCCTCCGTATCACATGCCCATGATGACAACCGATTTCCAAACAACTTTCCATTTACCGGTGCCACTTTCAGACTTCCCCTTATGACTCATTTCTTGTTCTATCTATTCGTGTAACACCACACATCCTTCTTAACATTCTCATCGCAGCTGAATGAAATTGCATTGTTTTTCACGACATCATATTTTACTATGGTTTTATATATCTTCCCCTAAAGTTTTAGGGAAATGTGGGAGTCACAGATTGTTCCCGTGACCTGCCACCATTTCACCCATATTTTGTGCCGTCCGATCTACTTCGCGATCGCTATGCACGAGTGAACCGAGATACCGGAAGTCGGAGCACACTGGGAGAGGCGCACCATCAAGCGCTTTGGCTCTAGAACCGGAGAGACCGCCGAAATCGCAGATACATACATAATACATAAGTACATAATATTCAGTTTTGGTTCTGCTGATTTTCAAGCCAACATTAGCCAGCTTCTATTGCCATTTATCCAATCTGCTCTAAGACAAAGTCAAAGTTTTTATTGCATTTAAAAGGCGCTGTCAACAGCCTAAAGGGGGTTCAGAATAATGTACTTAATCTATGGTCGGTAACAGGTTGAGCGTCGCTGTCCCTGGACATCGACAATACCTACCCGGATTACAGACATTTCGTCAGTTATTATCCCCTGGTAATCATTGACGAAATGTCCGTAATGCGGTTAGGTATCCTCTAAGTCAGGTACACCGAAAAGCCGTGATGTAATGTTGTTGTAACTACGAATGTGTCAGGATCGTTCCCATCGCTGAAGTCGTTCGGTCGCAGCGTGGTGTCGCGCTGCAGCGCGGCCCGCGGGCGCCTGGCCACGCTGTGCGGCCGCGTGCGACGGTTCACCAACATCGCTAGCGAAGACTTCAACTTGAAGTCGCACGCTGAACGACAAGCTGTCAACTTCGTCGTGCAAGGTTCGACATCTGAAACTGAGTAACTTAACGTTTTTTGGCAAATGTGTAGGTATAATGATTTTTAAAGTTAATTTTAATTCCGCAGTCACAAGATTCAGGTTTAAATACAGTAGGTAAGCAGCGCCGCCCTCCCGTCTAAACCATTTACATAACACTATACTGTCATGGGTTTCCTCCACAGAACAGATAAAACCTTTTAGGTATATGTATATTCCGTCGTTTTCGCAAAGTAACACCTGATTCAATAACTTAATACTGCAGGTGTAGCACCTAGATTTATTTAGAGGAGCTGATGGCACGGAGCGTCACATCGGATACTCTGGTTGGTGACTGCAGAGTCAAGTTCTAGCTCCGTCAGTAGTAGTACCAGTAATCATTCTCATCATCATTTTTTTACTAAATAAACAACCTCTTTCATCTCTCTAGTCCCTTGTGTTTAGAAGCTTGAATTTAGAATGTCTTCATGAATTTTAGTGTTTTTCGTTCTATCAGCGTGGGACACTACCCGTTTATCTACTCATGTGGCACTTCGTAGGACGTGGCGGGACGGAAGGGAGGAGTCCGCCGAAATATGCATAGGTCCTCAGGTTCATCGTGGTTCAATCGTATTCCTTGGCAGGTTCTGCAGCAGACTTGTGCAAGATTGCGATGATACTGACTGAGCTGCAGCTGCGGAGCAGTTCGCCGACGGTAGACGCGCAGCTTGTGCTGCAAATACACGACGAGCTCGTGTGGGAGGTGGATGACCGAGACGTGGCCAGAGCCGCTGGTAAATAAATATAAACTAAAAGACTAGTTTCTGAATAGCTTAGAATGTTAGTTGTTTCGACTCTTTATGTAGCTGGAAGGGTCTGATATCCAGAACGTTGTCTGCTCAAAATGAGCACATCACCCCTCATAATGCTTGTAGGCACTCAGGCGCGCTGAGCGAGCGCTTACATGGCCAGTTACTTTTTCTTTGCCTACATGAACAATAATAGCTCGGCTATTTTAATAACCAGAATAATATTCCGATATGATAAATATTTATGTTTAGGGAAAAAAATAATCTATATTTCAGCAATAATTAAACAAGTAATGGAGGGATGCGGGCAGCTGTGCGGCATGGCGGGGTTGCTGCCGGTCGCCGTGAGCGTCGGACGGGACTGGGCCACCATGCGACGGGTCTGACTGGGTCACCATGCGTCGGGCGTGACTGGGCCAGCATGCGTCGTGCGTGACTGGGCCAGAATGCGTCGTGCGTGACTGGGCCAGAATGCGTCGGACGCGACTTGGCCAGCATGAGTCTGGCGTGACTGGGCCAGCATGCGTCGGTCGTGACTGGACCAGCATGCGTCGGGCGGGATCGGGCCAGCATGCGTCGGACGGGTCTGGGCCAGCATGCGTCGGACGGGTCTGCGCCAGCTTGCGTCGGACGGGTCTGGGCCAGCATACGGCCCGCTGTAGGCACTTGCTGTGCTGGGTCCGATGCAGTGGCCAATATGTTATATAATAAAATAAATAAACATTTTAATATTTCAATCTTTAACGGTTTTTTTTATTTAGATAATAACTGAAATTAAAAAAAAAAACTTTTTATTTCAGGCATCTTTGACCCATACATATTGTTAGTAGAACGACTTAAAACTATGGTAGTATTTAAAATTTAGCTATTAATTTAAGTATTTGCCGCCCTCTGGGGCCCCGGGCATGCGCACTTGTGCTTGAACCCAGTGCCCCAGAAGGGGGCTGTCCAGCTTGTGGCTGAGTACGTTCAGGATGGCGTTGGATCAAATAAAACGAAGAATAATACAAGCCACTTCATAATAAAAGAACCAACATTATGAAACTTGAGCTTTAGTGATTTGTGTCACATTTTTACAGCACTGCACACTACAAGTCTGGCACTGGACCCCTTCCGAAAGGCACTTCTTGTGGAAGGAGTGCCTACAGTTGTAAACCACCAAATCTGAGGCATTGGATACGTACATAACTATGATGGGACAGTGGCACATACAACACATGAAGTCATCCGTAACGGATATACCTCGCTGCTGATTGATGACTAGCTCCTGATGTAATTCGAAGTAGTTCCGCAAAGTGATCACTTTTTTTTTTGGGTGGGAAATCATCAAATAACTTCTCCCGCTCTGGTTGGAGCAGGAGGGCGTGTCAGACTTTTACAGACTAAAACCCACCCGTGTTCCCTCAGTTGCCTGTGTGCCAGGGGCCGCGGTATCTCTTTCGAACAACCCGCACCTCTGGCAGGCATCGGCCCTTGCGGACCCCACCAGTTGGTGCTGACTGACATCTCTTTGAGGCGCGCGTGGAACACAACGCGCCGTGGACCCGGCTTGGTCCTTACCGGACAGCGAGCTACCCATTACTCGCCGTCCGCAAGCCCGCGCCTACTGTGGCTGGGAATTAGCCTGGGATTCCCGACGCCCAGGGCGTCTCCCGCGGCGATTACGGCCGTGAGGGCGCATATACTGCCTCTCCCTCACGTGCGCCGCCTCCCTCTTCGCGAGCATTACTACTTCGCAGAAGGATGTGACTGCTAACCATGCACTCTCGCTCCGTACCATGGCCTGGACCAGGGCCGGACGCGAGAGATCGCCGCCGCCAATCGCCTCCAAGAGGACACGGCGGTACTCCTCCCAAGCCGGGCAAAACTCCACCGTCACCCGGGCGTTTCCTCCCGCCTTATGCGAAACAAAAACCTCCCGAAACAATTTGCAATAAAACTAAAGGATTTATTTTGCAATAAAACTAAAGGATTTATTTTGCAATAAAACCTTTCCCTAGGTAAGGAGCCATTCAAGTATTACCTACGTAAGCACTACAGGGGGGTGGGGGGTCTTTACTTTGCTTTTTTTTTGATGACATGGGGAGTCTGCATGGTGATAACGACAATAGTATTTGTTTTAATTTTTTTGGATTTTCTATAAAATTTAGTCGATTTTGGTTTGAACACATATGGCAACCAGTGGCATAACTATGCCGTTCGAAGGCCCGTGGCAAATTCATCGGAGCTTTTTTTTTACTGTATATGCAACGAATAAATTAAAGACAAAAATATTTTTTTTACTAAATTTGTAATAATAAATGTTGGGAATTGGGATTCTCCTATGACCGGGGTCCCCTTCCGGCTGGGGGCCCGTGGCATTTTGCCGACTTGCCACCCTGTAGTTACGCCACTGATGGCAACCCTACTAGTCCAAATCTTCTTGTTTGAATGGCTCGAAGAAAAGGATGTCGATATTCTAAAATCACACGATAGTGAGTAGACACACAACATTGAGCAGCAAACATCCAATGTCATCGAAGACTAGAGTCATAGATTCGTGTGTCATGACTAGAGATCGGATATTCGGATGCATACCTATTTGCCTAAAGATAATTTTTAGCAATGAAAGTATGGAAGCGGCTTTATAAATTATTTGTAATATTTATTAAAAACCCCGGGATTCTTAGATTGCATAACTATTTAGATGTGTATTAATTTAAAATTAATGTTTAACCCGATACAAATATGTGTAGGTATGTACTGGAGGAAGGGTGGTTTGTAATAGGTCTTTACCTATGAAATTGCCGTTTTGTATGAAAAAATTTAAACGAATTTTTTTCATGTATTTTTTATTTGTATTAATCGAAGTAATCACCCATGCAATCAATGCATCTTTGCCATCGCAGTGGCAGTTTATTGATGCCCTTCTTAAAGAAATCAGCTGGACGGGAGGCAACAAATTCTTCAAAGGCATTTTGTACTGCCTCTCGGGTATTGAATTTTTTTCCCGCCAAGAAGTTATCCAAATTCTGGAAAAAGTAGTAGTCTGTAGGCGCAAGGTCTGGTGAATAGGGCGGATGACGGAGAGCTTCCAACCCCAGTTCTTGCAACTTGGAGACCGTCTGCTGTGCAGTATGAGGTCGCGCGTTGTCGTGCAGGAGCAGCGGAGACGAGCGATTGACCAATGCTGGTTGGAGATGTGCCAGCTTCTCCATCATTGTGTTCAGTTCTTCACAGTACACATCTGCAGTAATGCTCACCCCGTTTGGTAAGAAGCTGTGATGAATCACACCGGCGCTAGACCACCAAACAGTGACCATCACTTTTCTAGGGGTAAGTTTTCGTTTAGGGTATTGTTTAGGTGCTGAACCAGGATCCAACCAACTTGCTGAGCGCTTGCGGTTATCAAACAGAATCCATTTTTCATCGCAGGTAACAATGCGGTTCAAAATTCCTTCATTTGTGTGTCTGTTGAGCAGTGCAAGGCACGTCTCGACGCGTACTTCGCGCTGACGATCATTGAGTTCGTGGGGCACCCATTTGTCAAGCTTTTTTACCTTGCCAATTTGACGCCAATGGACCAATATTGTTTTGACGCTAACGTCGAAAGCTGCTGCTAATTCAGCCGTAGATTGTGTATCATCAGCTTCCACAATCGCCTTTAATTCGTCATTGTCGACCAAAGTCTTCGGACGACCGCGAGGTTCATTTTTCAGGTCGAAATTTCCAGAACGGAAGCGAGCAAACCAATAACAGGTGGTGCGTTGGTTTGTAGTGTTAGCTCCGTAAACGTCGTTGATGTTGCGTGCCGCTTGTGCCGCGTTGCTGCCACGACGGTACTCATATTCCATAATTACTCGAATTTTTAACGTATCCATGATGACGAAAAAGATTGAAATGCGATGAAAATGTAACACTAATCAATAAACAAATGACTACTTTTGGAAAAAAAAAACCATGTTTTTAAAATAAAATTAATTTGAAATTAGAATTCTTACCCAAACAAAAATTATTTTGATTTGAAATGGCCAGTACTGCAAAACGGCAATTTCATAGGTAAAGACCTAATATTAGTTAAAACAAAAAATAAACAAATTACTTACCTAAACTTTTTCGATACAAAAGCGCATTCCATGTTAGCCAACATCTCAACTTTAGGTGAATATAGTACTAATAATAATAATCATTTTTTATGTGTTTTATAAAAATATTTAAAAATGTATAACAATAAGTAGAAAGATGAATAAACGAAATAATCATTTTATTATCAGGCACCTAAGGGCCCATAGATAAAATACACAAAAATAATCTTAAACAATGATAACAAATTAATACATATTAATAAACAGCTTTAAACTATGACTAAACACGTAAAGTTGTCGGCATCATGTTTTGCTGCGAGGTGTCACGTAACCGTCCTCGGAAACGTGTCGATATACGACACCTTTCGGCCAAAAGGCCTCTTTCAAGCCGTGCTGTATATGGTGCGTCGGAACTCGTACCACGAATGACTTAAAGTTGACATCGTGGTGCGGATAATGCATCCGAATATCCGATCTCTAGTCGTGACTGAAGATTGTTAATTTGAATTAACCTTTCTGCCAAAATTTTAAATGAAGTTTGTTTTGTTCGTTAATAAATGATTATAATAACTGAATACCATCTCAATAAAATTTGCTTAAATAAATATTATATGCGTTAAAGTCCTTTATTCCAAACCTATTCCTTATTTCTAGATGTATAACAGCTGCTCATGAATCAATCAATAAACCAGAACACAATGAAAAATGCATGTACCACCATTGCACTGTTTACGTGAGCATGGAAGGGGCGGGGGGGATAAGGGCTTTGCTTACTTTTGCTGACGAGGGGGAGGGACGGTTAATAATTGCAAAAAATCCGCTTACGTAATACTTGACCCCTAAGTATTATTTGTTAGTCGGTTCGACTTTTATCTAAACACGTCACGATTCGCTTAAAATGTCAAAATAATAAGTTTGTCAATTTATTACGTTATTTTATTTCAGCCAACACTGGCAGCAAGCCAGCAAGCCCAACGTCCGGGGACGGCGAAAAAATGTGAGATCTTATAAATTTTCTTAGTGATTTCGAGCCAGAAATAACACTACAATGTTATTGTGGCGCGTGGTCAAAATGGGACGTCGTTGTGGGTCGTCGTCGTGTCGTGGGTCGTCGTGAGTCGTCATCTTGTCTTGTCAATACAATTTCTATGAAAACATTTCACAAATGTTTACCAACAACGCCCGCCTGAATGAAAAATGTCATACGGATGGTATATTATACCTACGGTCTTCTTACAGAATGAACAAATAGTGCAGCAACTACGCTTAGTTGTTGCTCATATAATTACGTCATTATGTACTGTCTAAGTACAAAACCTTCAAAATGTATTTATAAATTTAAAAGTATTTATAGCGTCGATTGTTATAAATAGGTGCAAGAAAATCTAGAAAGTAGGTAGGTACAGTCAGCAACAGGAGTCGCTGAACAAGACTGATTGCAATAATACACTCGGGCTTGTGTTCAAATTTATGTAAGATTGTAATGTAATAATAATATAGGTAGATCTGATCTAATCTAATAATCTCAAATAACTTAACGAACGCTGTTTTCCATTTCAACATATAAATAAGCGAGTGCGGGACTAACAGCAATTTAGGACTCAGGAGGCTTAGGTGAATAAATAGTCTTGCTTTGAATCAACAACGTATATTGTTATTATTTGAGTGTCACGAATAGAAGAAGGATAATAATAACATTTGTTTATATAAAATTGAAAATACAGTTGTCTATTTATTTTCACATACCTCCTCATTAAAATTGAACGTAAGCAAGCGAAACATCGATGGAGTCATAATACGACTTTCAATCATTACACTTAGTAAACAATAATTAACAATTATGTAAATCAAATTTTAAGTTATGATAACTTAAAGCAATACAATTTACAAATCTAACTATGGGCCGATTTTTCAATCATCAAATAACTTTATCTTAATAAATAATATACTGGTTTGACAGGTTTTGTATAAAAAATAATTATGTCAAACCGCTTATTTTATATCTTATGCCTGAAACAAAAATTATATGTCGTTTGAAAAATCGGACCTTGTCCGGCCCAAGTCGATAACTCATTATTTACGGGACAAAAACAACAAGAGTTGCACGGTTAGGAATTCGTCGTAGAAAAACATTTATGGAAAGGAACACAAAATTAAAAATCTGATTGGTTTCATGTATTTCCAACAAAATTTTAATATTTACTTATACTATTTAAATTGTTCATCATCCCCTGAGGCTATAACATTTTGAGTCTGAGATCATCCCCTGATACTTAATTTCAATATCTTCAGTTCACATGCGATTTGATCTATCCATTTTGTTGTTTTTTGATGCCCTGTGAGTCTTTACTATAAATGTACTTATTTAATATTCATTTTAAAACTGTTAGCATAAATATTATGTAAATGTCATCATTGTTTGGAAAATAAAAATCAATTTTGTTAAAAGAAATTCATTAATTTCATATTGGTTATATAAAGGTCAATTCTCGTAATAAAACTTGAGGTATTTTTTACAGATTGAGACTGAGATCACACTGTGAACGTTCTTAAAATTACGAGAATTGCTCTTCCGGTAGGTTTCCATTGAATTGTATTAGCTTACCTAGGTAGGTACTCGAAATTAATTCTAGACGCGGCTGTGTTTAGTGTTCGCAGGTCTCGCAGGACACTCATGTACAAGACGCTTTTTAACGCGATGTTATGTTACCGCGCACTCCATTATCAACTCTCAATGTTCAGCCACGGATATTCTACTGAAATCTCCACACTCGGCTTGCGTTAAAAAAGCGCTTGTGAATAATGTACAGAGGCCAGCACATCAAGCTACCCCAATCTGTCAAATTTCTTTGATAGATTTTCAGCTTTATTCCAAAAGCATAAGGTTCATGTTCAATTGGGAATTTTTTACAGTTTGCGATAGCTTGATGTGGCGTCTGTACACACAGCTACACATCAAGCTATAGAATTCCAGTTTACGCTGATCTCGCACTGTACGGAAATCCTATACAATGCGAGATCGGCTTATACTGGCTATGTATAGCTTGATGTGTAGCTGTGTGTACATACGTGGGCTGAAGGCAAATTAAAATGTATTGTTCTTAGTTAAGTTACATAGTAAAAAATATTCAAAGGTTATACCTAGGTACTATTCGTTTGACGATTGCTTATGGCTCATACCCCTAATAAGAAAGGATTTTAGAAGTTTTTCGACAAAACAGCACTTTTATTGGGACAAGCCACAAATAATTCTCATATACATGTGTCGAATTCAAGCACAATGTTTATACAGATGTTGGTTCGGTTGGTGTTAGTTGTCGGTTGTTGGATTTACTATTAGGAAATAATAATTTACAAAATCAAAAAACCCGCAGATGCAGTCGGAGGCATCTTCTTAAATTTAACAATAAAGACATTGCCTCCGACTGCATGAGATTGCTTATAGTATTCAGTCTAATAGTCATCCTTTTAAAACAAGTTTCTTTATTCCATCTTTTTAATTAAAGTTCACTTTTTAAGCAGTCGGGTTTTTGAGTTTGTAAATTATTTTTTTATTTCAGTTTTTAGATAGTTTAATTATTTTTGACTTTAATGAGACCTATTTATGAAACCCTTTATTTTGATACCCCACACAATAGGTGTAGAAAAAAACATTTTTTTTGAAGACACTATTCGGCGCCAAAAACCGGGCATTTTTTTTTTCAATTTTCATACACCCAGTGTCACTCTCACAATTAAGACTAATCTAACGGCACCTCTCAAGCTGAAATCGATCAAACCGTTTAGGCTACAGAGCGTGCCAAAGAAACATACATACACTCGAAAAACATAACCCTCCTTCCGGCGCAGTCGGGTAACTATATGATTTCATCAAAATCATAACTACTACTGAATAAAACAGGGTTATTTTGTTATAAGCCGGTATGGTCCTGAACTGGTCCTAGAGAAAAAGGCTGAAACAACTTAAAGAAAATTAATATCAATAAGTACTGAAAAAAGAAGAAAATTAATGTGACTCTTTTATGTGACACGTCTAGGTGTTCAGTACCTACTGCTCAGAACACGAATTGGCGGCCACTTCGAACTGTTTTTACGATCATGGGATCATGGTCAAGGTAAATGTTAATTACATTTTCCGATAATGATTGTTACATGATTTTAGTTTGTAATGTGGACAACCAGAATAATTAGAAGCTTTTTATTTTAGCTAAATACCTCCGGATTGTCCCATTCAGCGTTTTTCTCTGCAATATGTAGTTAAGAATTTACCTATAATACCTAGAAAAAACACTTAGTATAATTCTTTTAACCAACATAGCTACCTATGTAAAACATTATATCGCTAAACATATCACTTAATGCAATTAAATTAAAGCAGAAAGTAGCTTAAATAGTGAGACACTAACCTAATAAATGCATCGTGTTAGTTCATAGTTGTTTTGTATCACCGGATCATAGAGCTAGAGATGGTTGCCATGCCTTCATGAGAAAAAAAGCGGCCTCCATGCTACAGCGTTTGAATGGTAGTGACAAAAGTGCCGACTCTCAGCCTAGTTTGAATAAACGACTTTTGATTTTGATTCTAAAAATGATAGCTGCCAGAACGGACTGTCCCTTTCCGGGTCACTGGGTGGCGACAGTCTTAGGTTCAAATATTTAATTAATTTTGCTTTCTAAGCACTATTATTATGTAACACCAAAATACTAACAAAAATATGGACCTTAGTCTGAAATAAAGTTTAATTAATTTATTTTATACATAGTTGTTGCACACCGGATAATAGAGCGACTATGCAAGAAGCATGCGGCAACCGTGCCTCAATAAGCCACACAAATACAAATGTAATCATCGATATTAGGTAGAGATCGTTTGCATTAAAACTGCACACTTCTACAAATATTTGAAAAGTGTATCCAACAACCAGTGGAAGGTCGTGCAGTTGTAAAGTAAACGATCTCTGTACAGGTCGGAAAACAAACAATAAACAATAACATTCTGTACCTATTTTTAATTCCCAATCAATAGGGCCGTCCAATTATTAGAAGCAAATCTATCTGCTGCGGAATTTGTTGCACCACTTCTTATTCCCAGCTAAAGCACTAGGAAGTGGTGAAGGGCGGGCTTTTTGGGTGACTGACCTATACTGTAATTTTGACGTTCAAAAAGTGCAGATTCTCAGCCTGGTTTGAATAAATGACTTGTACGAGCCATTAAGTTAAGTGGTTGGAAACACAGAGCCTCTGATTTAACTAAAACATTACCCACTAGTGTATTAGTATTATTACAAACTTGAATAGTTCTCTTTGTGCTCAAAACATGAAAATGTACCTACTGCTTAAAAAATGAGTGAGCACACGAAGTTGTGCACAGGTACCTAGCATATGGACTCGGCAACCATTGTCCCGGTTTCAAAGCACTTTCAACAGCTTACTGGCACTAAGGCACAAATTACCTAAACCGACTGAATGGTGACGATAACAGAAGTTGTGAGCTTAACGCACTTTCGGCGCCACAACTTATATTTAGGCGATTTCGTGCTCTGTGGCCGCGACAGATAGCCTGCACGAAGAGGTTCATAGCTACTATAAAATAAAGTCGGAAAGCAGTTCTTGACACGGCACGTTCAAAGAGAGGGACTGAGAAGGAACCTAGGAACGTTTTATCCTTCAATAGTTTCAATGCTAGTGGTGGTCTTGATTTACACAAATATGTTCTTTTATTTTATTAGAGGTATCTATATGAATTTGTGTGAGTAGAAATAAGAGTTGTTTATAACTGGAACGAAGGCATTTAGAACTAAACATAAGAGGTGCATTTGATTATATATAAAAAAAAACATATTCTTAGGTTTGAGAACAAACAAAGTCTCAAACAAAGACATCGTCACTCGCCTAATTTCTTCAGCCGAAGTCTTTAGGTTTGGATGAATGATTAACTTGTAGATAAGTAGAAGTAATAATAAATACTAAAAGTGCCACCGCGGCCGAACGGCGCTGTCACTTAAGGCAGAAGTACCCGGGTAGCCACAAAATGAAATTTTCTTTTGTTTTTTTTTGCAAGTCAGTATTATGATTATAATTCTGTAAATACATAATATTAGATATTTTTATATTAACCTGACATTGACCTGATTTACAAAAAACGTAAGAAAATTTGAATTTCGCGTGCTACATTAGCGTATCACCTTTAAAATAAAATGTAATTGGGAACCAACGCGCGCCGTAGTAAGTAATAGGGCAGCAGAGATTTAAAACAACGACTGCTGGGCGCGCTGTCACACGCTTGTGACGAGGTACTTGGTCGAGCGCAGTTACTGTAACGAGGCACCCCGACCACAGCGATTACGTTCGTCCTACGACAAGCCGTACGAATTTGGGGCTGTCTTGATTTGTTTTGTTATACGAGTATATATAAAGCGCCGGCGAACAAATGAGCGCGGCGACCACAGCACATGGTACCCTCTTTAATAAAAAGCAATTAGCTTGTTTCCTCTGAAGATTTCAAAAAACATCCCCGATAAGCAGCACTAATGGGGAATACATACTCGTATGTTTTAATTTCCCTATGATAGTAAAGTAAATCGGAAAAATTAAATTAACGGCTTGCATGCCGTGGTTTACCTGTTTAAGGTAGTGAAAATTCAGTCGTAGAAAATTTTGTCGTCGTTGACAGTTCGTTTTATTTGTTGTCAGAGATTTAAATATTGAATATAGGCTACTTATATATTTTTGTTAATGCTTCCTTTTAATTTAAAAATTTAAGAATGCATTGCAATCGGTAATGTTTTTTTTATCGGCTCGGACTCTGGTAAATGTTTAAAGGATAAGCAGGTGCGCGTGAAATTCCTCAATCTAATTTCACAGACCTCCTGCACTTTTCCTTCTTCAAATTGGGCAATTTTCCCATCGCGGACTACTCCTCGTACTTTCTGTTATGCTACAATGATTAATTATATCACTTCTGGTACTGTTGATAATACTTTGAACCTAAATTAAACCTTAACTGATGATGATGAATGTCTTCCTAATAGTGGAAACTTAAAAGCACTGCAAAGAGGAAAGCAATATTGTTGAAGTGATTTTGTTGCACATGGAAGATAATGCGACTGATAAGAGATAATACAGAGCAGATGTAAAAACTTATTTTAATTCACTTTATTTATTTCAATGTTAAGGACCTTACTCCCGTTTAGTACCATAACACAGTCACTTTATAATAAACCCTACTTCTCATTAACGGCTTGGTTTGAAGATTTGAAAAAAAAAATGCTATAAGTTGATTCTGGTCCTACGACATTTTTTCGAGAGTACTTTTTTTTGTCGGGTTAATACTTTTGCTTCAAAAAAATATTTTCCAACACGACATTTTTTGGCTCATATTCCTTACTCTTACTAAACGGCTATTTGGAATTATTTTTACAGTAAAAAAATGATGGAAGTTTGCCCAATTTGAAGAAAGAAAAGTGCAGGATGTCTGTGAAATTAGATTGAGGAATGTCATGCGTACCTGCTTATCCTTTAAACATTTACCACAGTCGATAAAGAAAAAACATTACCGTTCGCAATGCATTCATTGAGATTAAATTAAAAGAAACCACAAAAATTATCACGTACATTCAATATTTAAATCTCCGACAACAAATAAAACTAAGTTCAACGACGACGAGTGCTTTTTCATTACCGTTAGCAGGTAAACCACGGGGCAAGCCTTTAATTTAATTTTTACAAGCCATCGTAAATTATCTGCCGTCTGATCATAGTGGACAAACGGTATCTTTTGAGTTGTGTGCTTTTTGCAAACACCTTTGCAAAAAGTGCAAATACAATATAGACCAATAACGACTGGCAAATTAAATAAATTCAATGGTACCCTAAACAATAAGTTAAATTTTCTGGGCGTTCATAATATGGACGATGCAAATAAATTGTATGAGGATTTCTTTTCAGTAGTGCACACTGAATTCTATAAAACTTTTGAAAAGAAAACAAAAAATATTTGCTCGCATCTTATATTTAGAGACAGGGCGATTAGAGGTATTAGGTTAAGTAGGGAAAGACTGTTCAAACTGTATGGCCTTAAGCCTTACATTAACACCAAAACTTTCAACAAGTATGTTGCTACATACCTATTCCAAAATATTTAGAATTACATGCAATATAGCAATACATTAGCAACAAGATCAAATTAGCAGAAAATAAAATAAAAACAGTTTGGTAAGTTATAAATAACGAAACTAGTAGGAAAAAAATACGAAACACCGATTATTCACTGGAGACTTCACTTGGTGCAATAAGCTCTAACACAGAAGTAGCTCAAGAATTTATAAACCTCTTTACTAATATACCATCTAAAACGACGGAAGCCTCAAATTCATCACCCGATGTCTCAATTGATTTATTAAAGCCCTGGTAACTTTAAATATTGTCGTTACGAGCGATAATAGTTCTTATTGCAATCCGATATGGGTTAAAATCTGTTGTAATAAATTCGATTAATAAATGAGCAAGCATGGTCGTAAAAATGCAAATAAAATCGTATAAAATTAGATTAACTATTTAATAATAAATAATCCATCACTGGATGCAGTTTGGCATTTGGAATATCATGGTATATTTTTAATTATAATTGTTATTGAAGGGATAAACTGGTTTTGAAGATAATTAAGAGGTGACTTTGATGATTTTTTTCATGCATCAAAGTATGTTTAATTATGTTTTGAGTTCCATCACCGTATGCAAAAAAGACTTGAAAATATAACAAATTTATGCTTTCAAAATTATTTACGGTTAAAGATATACACTGGTTTGAAAAACCACCTTTTTGAGCGTTTTCAAGAAATCACCGCTTTAAGAGCGAACGTTTGAACCCGGTTGAATTTAAATTTAAGCACATAAACCTTATGACAGTTATAAAATCTTTTCGGCAAATCAAAATCAAATCGACCGAAGATCTATGGGGAATGTCTATAAAAGTTTGTACATCCATAAACGAGACCATAGCACCATTCTTAGCTTTAATATTTAATTTGTGTGTAAACCAAGGAGTATTCCCGGAAATAATGAAATATAGTAAGGTTATACCACTATTCAAATCTGGGAACAGCAAAGACGCCAACAATTATAGACCAGTATCCGTGCTGCCGGTATTCAGCAACATGTTCAAAAAGGTAATGTTCAATCAAATTCTCAATCATTTTAACACCAACAAAATATTACACGATCAGCAATATGGGTTCAACAAAGGACGTTGTACGGCTGACGCCGGTGTCACTTTGTTAAAACACATATTTACAGCGTGGGAGGATGCCTAAGATGCCATAGGAATCTTTTGTGACCTCTCCAAGGCATTTGACTGCGTTAATCACGAAACGTTGCTCTTAAAACTTGAGCAAGACGGACTAGGTGAACTTGCGCTCAGTCTAGTAAAATCTTATTTAAATGACAGCAAAAAGTTCAAATAAAAGGTGTCAATAAATGGTTTAAAAATTAAAATGGGTGTTCCACAAGGCTCGATACTAGGTCCTTTCCTCTTTTTAGTATATATTAATGATCTACCCCATTTGTTAAAAAAACAACCACATATGGTGTTATTTGCTGACAATACATCCTTAATTTTTAAGATTAATAGACGTGCAACAAATCTTGACGACGTAAATAACGCCTTACTGCGGGTTCAAAATTGACTCACTGCTAATAATTTAGTACTAAATGGGAAAAAGACTTACGGCCTTATTCATAAAAGTTATCGAACATCTAAACAGTTGCTAAAGTCTGGTTTCTCTTTAAAAACCAGACTTTAGCAACTGTTTAGATGTTCGATAACTTTTTATGAATAAGACCGTTAATGCATAAGATTTGCTTTACCGAATGTTAAAAGTACTGATTGTGACATAGTATTGAATAAAGAGAAACTAAATATCGTCGCTGAAATTGTTTTCCCGGTGATTACGCTCGATTCAAGGCTACAGTGGGGTCCTCATTTAACAGCTCTTGCAGGACGGCTAAGTTCAGCAGCATTTCCTATGAGAAAAATCCGTCAATTCACTAATGTAGAAACCGCGAGACTAGTCTATTATAGTTACTTTCATAGTATCATGTCTTACGGTATTTTACTATGGGGACGGGCTGCAGATATACCCCCTTTTTATAAACGATGCTTAAAGTTAAGTAATGATTAGCATCTGTTTAACCACACATTTATGACGTTTAAAAATAATTTAACTTTAATCGTCGTGTATGAATAAGGGGGATTGAGTCTATTTTTATTCTGCAGAAAAGAGCCATCAGTGCAATATCCGTAGGCGGGTTTCTCTTAGGGAACTGTTCAAAGTTATTAACATCATGACGGTACCTTGTCAATATATCTATGAGAACATCATGTACGTCAGGAAAAATTTAAATCTTTTCAGTAAAAGAGGTGAAAGACATACCATTAAGACTGGGTTTCAGACTGGCTAAAGTAGACTCATCATTCATGGGGTACTGTTTAAAATGTTACAATAAAATACCTCACCAGATGCTGCAACTGAATGAAACGAAATTTAAATCTTGTATAAAACGCACACTTGCAGCCAAGCATATTACAAGATGGGCGATTACATCGCTGACAAGAATGCCTTGCTAAACACTGCTTGTCCTGCTCCACATGGTCGCTAAAAACTAATTTTATCAGCCTTCGAAAAAATTGTTGGAGCTGCTGAAGATTTTAAAACTAGATATCTTTACATTGTTTAAACTCAATCTTTTAGTATTGTATAATTGCATAGCACGTGTGAGCACTATGTTCAAACTATAAAGCTACCATTAACTGGGTACGTCTTTAATTGACTTGAATGTGCCCTGGCAACTGAGAGTTTGTCATGCTCACTCAAATGTCTCGCTGATGGTGGCGTGTGCGTTGATCATTAAGTTCCCTTCAAAATGGTGGAGCTGAATGGTGCTGATCCATACGTAATGTTCGTGAACGGGCGCCGCCTGTAGGGACTGGTCATCTCTTAGCTGCCACGGCCTATTTTAATTTCTAAATCGTCATTTGATTTTTGTTTTTAATTACGGACGCTTTTAATGTGCACGTCTTTTTACATCGTTCTCACAATTCTAATAACATAAATGATGTAACCTACTTTCTGTAACAAATTGTTACAGTATCATGATTTAAAGTGTCCATGGAGTTTCTTGCCCGTTCTTCTCCACGCTTTGGAATGGGCAACTAGCTTCATCTTTCCGACTCTTTGACAATTCAAAAGTGCCTGTAATTGGTTTATTTGAAATAAATGCTTTGAGTTTTGAGTTTGGCAATGTGCGATTAACGTTACTCTCGTAGGGAAATCAAAACGTATGTACCCCCACTAGTGCTGCCTCTGGCGGATCTTTTTTGACATCTTCAGAGGAAACAGGCTAATTATTGTGGTAGAATGACACTTGCGCGAAGGCTATTCGGTTTTGCAGATATTAGATGCGGCTAGGGTGGCAGAACTCTATTATATTGGTGTGATACAAGTTTTTTCATACATTACCCAGATACGCAATTCGTCTAACAAATAAATGTATTTCGCGCAAGTGTATCGTACCCAACAGCAAGCATTGACGTTTCGAGAATTCGTTGCCTGACATTAAATATATTTTTTAATTATTAACTAGCATGTTTTATTTATTTTAGAATTTAAGGCGACATAATACCTACTAGGTACAAAAAGTAAAGCCATAATGATGGTATTATCAAGATTATATCTTGATCATATCATATTTTGCTTTTATAGAACTATCACAAATTATAGTAACTAATGTAAACTGTTTAACTCTAAGAAGATCGGAGATAAATTAGTAAAGGAGCAAAAAGTCACACTCACAAAATGATAAAAAGAGCTTATCACATAGCAGTTAGCTCGTAAACATTCATTGGTGAAAATAGACTTCCACACAGACCATTGTAACATAAAAATTGTTAGTGACTAGTGTTTCTGTTGACGTTAGCAGTGGCCCCTCTTTACCTCGTTATCTTGCACGTGCTGCGTCGCGTCGCTATAACTGGACCCCGACGAGTGTGAACAGGCGGTTGTTCTTGACGTGCGTGGTGATGTAGGGCAGCGTGCTGAGCCCGTCCTTACCGCCGTGCAGCCGGTTCTCTCTCATGATGCGTTTACGCGCGCTGTTCTTAGGTTCTTGTGGGTGCGCCAGCATCGTGTAGCGGGACATTTCACGAGGAAATCTATACCATTTATAGGTGTATTAATATTGAATACTGGGAATCACTGGCTACGAGTGGGCTAGGGTCGATTATTTAATAAATAATCAGTTTAGTCCCTTCGAAAGGCTGACTGAGCAATGAGCATACTATAAGTTATTACATTTCAAATGTTAACTATTAATATAAAGGCTTACGGTCTTATTCATAAATAGTTATCGAACATCTAAACAGTTGCTAAAGTCTGGTTTCTCTTTGAAAACCAAACTTTAGCAACTGTTTAGATGTTAGATAACTTTTTATGAATAAGACCGTTATACTATATTACATATTAAAATTAATTGTCTGAAAACACTGATCCAATAGAAAAGAAACGAAATTATTTCCGAGTGCCATAGGACAATTTTTGTTTCATAAATGCGGATGAAGTCGCGGGCAGAAGTTGGTACCCAATATGGTTGAATAGTCAATTTATCAGTTTATTTAGTTACCTGATTAAATCAAAATTATGCGCGCTGAGTCTGAAGGAAAAATCATCATCTTCGCCGCCCCACCCTTCGAATCTATTAGATAACCCGTCAACCGCCACAAACTGTTCAGATTTGACGGCGAGCACCCCGCCCGCTATGTAGTCATAGGGGAGTACGAATCGGAACTTGTCGATGCTGGCGCTCATGTGTCGCGGGTAGTGCGTGCAGGCGTACAGGTTGCTCTCGTCCAGCGGCAGCAGGTCCACGTCGTGAAGGATGAGGCATGGGAACTTGTCTCTGATTGCTGTCTTTGCTCCAATGTTCAGTAGAGTACCTTTGTTAAAGATCTTCTCGTCTTGTTGTTCTATTACATATATCCTAAAAGAGTATTTATGTCATTTCCTAATCTGATATACTAATCACACATGTGTAGTATTTAACTCTGATTTAATTATTGTGTGTCATATTTACAGACAAACAAATCTAAAAGTGTGGAAGAAAAATACATGTTGCAACAACCCCAAATAAATTGGGACAGCAAGGACATAATGAAACTTGGACAAAATATTATTACTGTGGTCCATGTTGGATCAATAATCATTATTTAACCAACAGGTTTTATAATACACACCTGTAATGTATGTTTTGTTTCCTTAGAAAATTATGGATATACGGCAGGAATATGTCTAGTTGACTCTGTCTGTTCCTGTAAGCTACTATTAAAGCAACACTGAACAGGGGATTGCAGTGTTCCGGCACGTAGCTACCATTCACTAAGCCCTTTGCTGAGAAATCATCATATTTACTTGGCACTTCCCAATTAAGCAGAGAACTTTTACTTTTAAGTATTTCATCATATTTACAATCAGGCTTAGACATCTGCAGCACTAGGTTTGGAGCAACCTGCTTGTATAGTTGTGTTGGTAAGGCCCCCGCAGGGATGTGCGGGTAGTTGTACACACCGTAAGTTACAAAGAAGTGAATTATTGCTTTAAGACTTAGTACAAAAAATATACAAGTAATCACACAGAGTTGAAGTATCCTGGAAACAGTTTAAGATTAAATAAATATAGGTTTAAGTATTAAGTTGTCCATCTGTAAACTTATATCAGAAAATCAATGAATTTTCGGGATGCAGGTCTAGAGCATCTTGTCAACACAGAAAAAATTAATCACTATCGCTTGTAGGTAAACAGTTTATTTACAAATTAAAGCAAATGCTCTATTTTAAGAATTGTTGACTAAGTACATACCTGGTTTTCAATGAGCGTTTAGCCATTATAGTTTTATTATTGCTTATAGACTGCCTAATTCAAACATTCCAACCTCAGTGGGTCCTTTCTAAAAATAAAGACATGAGTGTAATTGAAAAACGATACTATAGTGTAGGAGTAGTAATAAAATTACAGAACAAACCTTACCTTCAGCAGTTGTTCCTGTTTGCTTGTAAAATGTAATCTGAAATAGCATTCAGTCGGTTTTTAGTCTGTAAGTTACAATTACCTGCTATACAGGAAGCGATTATTCAGACACAATAATCACTATGGATCGTAAAATAATAAGACAACAGTTATCAAAACAATGGTCAGGAATTAAAGTAGCAATTCGTGAACAGATCATGCAAGTTACCAATTGCTTTTTTATTACATTACATAAAGTTAGTGAGTGGCTCTCGCTTGGCTTTCTTTCAATGTGAACAGCTGTACTCTGGGCGTATTATGAATTCAT
This sequence comes from Antitype chi, assembly GCA_947359405.1. Taxonomy (NCBI): domain Eukaryota; kingdom Metazoa; phylum Arthropoda; class Insecta; order Lepidoptera; family Noctuidae; genus Antitype; species Antitype chi. Next base: position 22,058,621 of record OX375814.1, on the reverse strand, counting down.
ATTTCCAGGCAGTTCTCGGCGTGAAAAAACTGCCTTGCAAATTCGTCTAAACACAGTTGTGTGCGGTTGCGGCTGTATGACTACAAAAAAAAATCTACTTGAAGTCTTGAACGTCGTGACCACAGAACATATATACCCTGACGGGGTCTTGACTCTCTATATAGGTATTCAATGTACTCTGTGGTCTTGACCGCTGATTCAATCAATGCCACAGAGTACTTTTTCAATGCTGATCGGCTGATCTGAAAGATTTATACGTTTTGAAGGGAAATGATCTGATTTGACATTTTAATTTTACCATGTCAAAAATGACAATAATAAACAGTAATTTGAAGTTTTTGGCGGGATCGCGTTGGAACATGTCGCACGAATTTTCATTTTCATGAAATTTAGTGAAATAGCGAATTAAATTGTATTATTTAGGTAGTGAATTATTCAATTTAGTAACGTGTGAGTGCACAAGTGTAGTGAAGGTGAAAATATGTGACTAACGTGGACTTTTCGTGTTCCCCCAAAAACTCCTACTAGGTTGTTGTAAAGTTACTAACGCTTTACAATAACTTTGATTTGACTAACTAACGACGACTATGACTGTTTTGTAACTTCGTGCCCGATATCGGGTCATATACTTGATCGAAAAGAAAATTTACTTGACACTGGCTAAATGCACAAACCGTGCGAAGCCAAAACCCAAAAAAAAACAGCTTTTTTTTTAAAACTAATTTCATCATCATCCACAGACTCAATAGCGCTTTGTTATGCCACAGATTAAGCAAAGATGCCCTGACCAAATAGAAGAACTGTCAGTCTGACCTGTTTTTCCCATCTCAATGGTCTGACCGAGCGCAATCTGAACGAGCGAAGCGAGCGGTGCCACGAGTGGCCGACGAGCTTTATACAAATTGGTCATAGTTTCTTGATAAAAGAATCACAGGTCACAGGGCATCAAAAAATTCGTTCGCCAGCAATGAGAAGACGAACTCCGGAACCAGAGTCTGAGTTTTCTCACACGATCTTAACATAAACATATCCAGCCCGCTGGGAATGTTCAACACCGTCTACCAGGCGGAATGTGTGGGCATTATACAAGCGGCGTTATGCCATAGAAGCCAGGAGAGTAACAGACACCCACTTACGTATACTCTCCGATAGTGCTTCAGTTCTCCAATCCCTAGGGAAAAAATACATTACATCGAGTTTAAGACTAGAATGTCACAATCCACTAGAACGAGTAACAGTTCTAACCGCAACGCTGTGACACTGCAATGGATAACAGGACACAGTGGATCACTAGGCAACGATGCTGCTGACGAACTGGCCAGAAGGGCATTCAGCGCGTCAATCTGTGGACCCGAGCTCATCGTGCCTATCCCTTCAACCAGCTACGCAGATGGCTTCAGGACTACACCCACACACAAGCGGAGAGTTGGTAAATGATAAATGATTTTATTTCTGTAAGTAGGTTTGTACAAACACTTTTACACGTCAAACATATTTTTTTAAACTAGATGAGGCCGGCGTTTCCTATCTGACTACTCTGAGAAGAAAGGCCGAAACAAACTCAGAGGTCACAATCTCTTTTAAAGTCCAGACATAATCTTGGTCAGATCATGTGAAGACCATGTGGATTGGTGTCTGAAATGGTCTTTTGAGGAAAGAACCACACAGATTGAGTGGACCTGTCCAATCAGTGCACGCATTTATCAGTAATCATGCAGCTCAACTCAGAACTTGATGAGCTCAATGATCCGACCACGGAAGAGAAAAAACAGATCCGACGAACAATACCTTAGAAAGGACATTTGGGTAGGCCGCATAAATTACTCAAACTGCCAGACCATAATTAAAACTAAACGAGAAAAAAAAACAAACTAAAATAAAAACACCCACACAGTCATCACATTCACAATAATTAAAGCAATATAATTGTACGACCTGTGATGTCCAGCCAGGTTCTGCTCAGGGCTTCGGATGGACCATCCGAAGATTTTAAATTAAACGCAGCAACCTTTTTCCAACTGTTTAATTGGCAAGACTTAATTATTCTAAGTCCAGAGGGACCTTATATAGTGTCGACAGAAAATCTTAACACCGTGAGCTAAATAATCGTTCAACGCCATCTATCGAGGCGTCGAGAACTAATTTTCTAAAACAGTGTGCAACTTAGTTGACACAGTGCGTACAAGGTTATACATTCTCCCCCCATTAAGGGCAAGCATAAATTGACCTTAATATTATATATAACAAGTTCAGACAACAGCAAACATTTAAAGTTACAGACTAACCAACTAGACTAATGTAAAGTTAACAATTTTATGGGTGTAAACTAAAATGGTAACAACAAAAAATACCCTGATTCCCACCACCGTGCATACTTATTAATAAATTCTACGTAAGTATAAAAGTCTTATTATTACAGATTAAATATAAATAGACTATTCAGTAACAGGAAGCAAACATAATTTAGATACAGGTCTTTTAATAATCGAGTTTTTCGTTTTAATAGAGACCACTCGTACGATTCCGTCATTACCTGGATGCTCTTCCTCTACTAAACCCCAAACCCAACGACACGGAGGAAGACCGTCTTCCTTGACTAAGACCACATTTCCTCTTTTCGGAGAGGAAGTTTCCGAGGTCCATCTATATCTATAAAAGAATTGCCTCAAATATTCCTGAGACCACTTTCGCCAGAATGTTTGCAACATACGTTGAGTATACTGCCATCTCTTTAACGAGTTTAAATTAGAGTTTTCGAAGTTATAATCTGGTGGCGTAACAAGAGGCTCACCAACCAGGAAGTGGCCAGGAGTCAGAATTTCCGTATTTTCGGAATTGTTTCCCAATCTAGACAGCGGCCGGGAGTTTAGACATGCTTCCACTTGAGATAACACCGTTGCTAGTTCCTCGTAAGTCAGGGTGGAAGTGCCAACGATGCGTTTTAGGTGATACTTCACCGATTTTATTCCAGCCTCCCACAGTCCCCCGAAATTGGGCGCGTGAGGCGGAATAAAATGCCAGGACGTTCCATTAGTCCCTAAAGTTTCCGCTATCTCCGGCAAAATACTATTCCTTTCCCTGGTAAAGAGAATACCCAGTTCTTTTGCAGCGCCTACAAAATTTGTGCCATTGTCGCTCCATACCTCCTGACAATGGCCCCTTCTCGCTACAAACCTTTTGAAGGCCTGCAAAAATCCTTCCGACGTAAGGTCAGATACTGCTTCAATATGAACGGCCCGCGTTGACATGCAGACAAACAAACATATATATCCTTTATAAGCTTTATGTCCACGACCCTTTGCTGTACGTAATTGAATAGGTCCAGCAAAGTCTACACCACTACGAAGAAATGCGCGAGACGGTTTGGCACGAGCTGAAGGTAGCTGCCCCATCAGTGGATTACAGGTAAGCCCATTGTTTTTAACGCATGTAACACATTTCCGTATATGGCTAGATACAAGCTGTTTTGCTCCGAAGATCCAAAATTTATTATAAATGTAACTCAAGGTTAATTGGGTACCCCCATGAAGAGTTTGCTTATGACCGAAATCAATAATTAAATGAGTAAAATGTGAATTCTTTGGTAAGATAATGGGGTGTTTTCTTGAAATATTTAATTCGGATTCTTCTAATCTGCCGCCTACCCTTAAAATATTTTTTGCATCTAAAAATGGAGTTAATGTTTTTAAAATACTTTTTGATTTAATTTGTTCTTTCTTTTCTAATGCTTTTATTTCCTCTTCAAAATGTTTTCTCTGACATAATCTGACGCACGTCTCAAAAGCTTCATTTATTTCTTCGGTTCGTAAATAACCCTTCCACATTTTTTCAGATTTGATTTTATTTGTTGTCAACATACGCCTACAATATGCTACAACCCTGGTAAGCCGCGTCAACGTTGCATATCGATCACAGATATCCGGATCTTCTACAACGTGATGCACTCCGACTGCCTCTAAGTCTGTGTTCAAATCTAGACATTTATCATAATTAATGTTTATTTCCCGCAAGAAATCAGGTCCTTGAAACCACAATGAATGCTTGCTTAGCTCTGAAGGGAGCATGCCCCTAGATGCGCAGTCGGCAGGGTTTTGTTTTGTAGGAACGTGCGACCATTGCCATGGATCCAACGAGGTAAGTATCTCTGAAACCCGATTCGCGACAAATACCTTCCATTTATTCGGCAAACCATTAAGCCAAGCCAGCACAATGCTGGAATCAGTCCAAGCTCGCAAATTCTCTTTTTCTATATGCAATACCTTTGCTACTTCTAACAAAAGTCTTTTCAGCAATACTGCCCCGCACAACTCTAGTCGCGGAATCGACACTTGTTTTATCGGTGCGACTTTGGTTTTGGCAGTAACTAACGAAATCTGAATGTTGCCCATCGAATCAATCACTCGGAGATAAATTACCGCAGCATATGCCGACTTCGATGCATCGCAGAAGCCGTGCAATTCTACTCTGGCATTGCTAGAGTTGGTACTTACCCACCTGGGTACCGCTATATTTTTCAACTCACCTAAACTACTGCGGTAAGTATACCAATCATGTTTTATTTCTGACGGGATTTCCTCATCCCATGTGATCCCAGAAATCCATAATTTTTGAATTTGCATTTTGGCTAGTACAATGACGGGAGCTACCCATCCTAAAGGATCAAATAATCTTGCAATTTCCGATAATACCTTTCTTTTTGTTACAGGTTCCTGCAATGGAGACAACTTGACGGAGTACTGGAAGGCGTCCCGGCTTCTGTTCCAGGTAAGTCCCAGTGTTTTTATTATCGCATCCTGCTTAATGTCGATCTCTTTACCTACCCTTTCTTGCCCTTTACACCTTTCACCAATTATTTTCTCCAGTAATTCATCGCTGTTGCTCGACCACTTCTGTAAACTGAATCCTGCTTTAGCCAGTAACTCTTCCATTTGACTGTAAATTTGTATGCCTTCTTCAATAGTATCACAACCGGTTAGCAGATCATCCATATAATAATCGTTGAGGACTCTTTCAGCCGCCAGTGGGTACTTCCCTCCTTCATCATACGCCACCTGTTGCATCGCTCGAACTGCTAAGAACGGCGCAGAAGACGTCCCGAAGGTTACGGTAAGTAACTTATAGTCCTTAATGACCGAGTCCTTGTGGTCTCTCCACACAATGCGTTGAAAGTCTGTGTGTTCATTGGCCACGCGCACCATTCGATACATTTTAATTATGTCCGATATTAGGCATATACGGTGAGTTCTCCACCGAATTAATAGATGTCGCAAATCTGGTTGCAACCCAGGACCGATCATTAAATCATCGTTAAGAGAAACCCCATTACTTCCCTTGCAGGAAGCGTCAAAGACTACTCGGACCTTTGTGGTGTCCTTGTCGTCTCTCACAACCGCGTGATGAGGTAAGTAGACTGCATGTTTATTTTCTATATCCGCTTCAGCTAGTGGCTTCATGTGCTCTAGTAGTAAATATTCTTGCATTACCTCGGCGTATTTTGCTTTAAGCTCGACATTTTTATTAAGTTTAGCTTCCAGGGCAAGAAACCGCTTTATAGCTATGGATTTTGAACCGCCATATTTGCAGCCTGGATCTTCGCTTCGGAATGGTAAGTTCACTATGTAACGGCCCTTTACATCTCTGACCGTCGTAGCTTTAAACAGCTCTTCGCATTTTATTTCTTCATTTGTCATTTTCTGTTGACTAGATAGCTCTTGATCTGTTTCAAGTTCCCAAAATTGCTTTAGTAAGTCCTCTTCTTTTTGCACTTGACAATGTAATGACAGTACACCTTCCGTTTGAGTAACGGATGAATCTACAACTCCAGATAAAATCCAACCTAAAGCTGTAGACTGAGCAATAAGCGAACCTGTAGGACTATGCATCAATCCTTCATTTATAATCTGACTATACATCTCAGCTCCTAATAAAAGATCTATTTTATTAGGTTGATGATACTTCGGATCAGCAAGATCAATCCCTCCTAATTCTGACCATTCCAATACATCTAATTTCCTCGTTGGAAGGAGAGTAGTGATTGAGGACAGAACATGAGCCTTAAAGGTGAATGTGCAATGTGGATTGACTCTCGATCGAATTTTCATGTACACTATTGACTTGGAAAGTAAATCTTGATCTCCTCCTAGACCAGAAATCTTACTTCTCAACGAAATCTTTTTTAATTTCAGGTCCTGAACCGTGCTTTCTGTGACAAAGTTTGCCTGTGAGCCTTGGTCCAGTAACGCCCTCAAAACGTGAAGATTACCGAATTTCGACTCTGCCTTGACTAGCGCCGTCGCTAGCAAAACCTGCTTACAAATTTTACCTGTCGAAAAACAGCTAACTACCGACGTTTGGCTTTCTGTTTTTTCAGCGGAACCCCCTGCCTTAGGAGACTCCGGCTCCTGCTGCGAAGCGCTCTTGCCCGCTTCCCGGTTTGAATTGACATCAGTGGTCTCAGGCGTATCTGAGTTTTTTGGGTGTAATAGTGTGTGGTGACGACGATGGCATAATTTACATTTGGTACTAATGCGACAAGCCCTCGCTGTATGGTTATTACCCAAGCAGTTGAAGCATAATTTTTTTGTAGTGACGAAATCGCGACGTTTGTCCACTAATTCACGAGAAAATTTCTTACAGCCACTTAACCTATGAGTATCTTCAGAACAAAACGAACAGACAACTTCTGATACATGTAATGATTTTAATTTGGAATTATTATTGCTATTAGTTCTGTTTGCTGAAGGTTTATTATCAATAAACTCTAGGGCCCTGTATCTATTTGTTAGGAAATCTTTGAATTGCTGATAAGTTGGCAAGTCATCGGAACTGTTGCTACTACTAAATTCAAACTCCCATTGCTTTCTCGATTCTAAGTCCAATTTTAAAGTTAAAATATGAATAATCATTATATCCCAATTTGCTACATCTATTCCGAGGTTTGCCAACCCACTTAAGCAGTCACTGGTAGTGTCCACTAATTCCTTTAAATGATATGCTGATTCTGAAGTAATGTTTTTCTGACTAAGAAGTCTCCTTATTATGTTGTGAGATAGATACCGTTTATTATTATACCTACCTTTTAATAACGACCAACATCTTTCATAGTTGTTGTCTGCAATCGGTATTTGCCTTATTAATTGCTCGGCTTCACCGGTCAAGTAACTTTTCAAATAATGAATTTTTTGGACATTACTCAATTTTGAATTACTATGAACTAATGAAATAAACAAATCTCGGAAACATACCCATTCTTCATAATTTCCAGAGAATTTGGGAATAACTATTTTTGGTAGTTGAACGGTCTGAGATTTTGTTTCGTCTTGTGGAGTCCCATCGCATACGTTTTCATATTTTGAATCTTTACAAAATAACAGCAAAACAGATTTCAATTCTGTTTTATATTCTAAATAACATTCTTCAGCTTCATCATACCTATCTTCTTTTAAATATTCGTGATCACTCAACTGAGAACCAAACTTTTCAATCAACACTTTGTGGGTATTTGTAAATATATCCCATAATTTTTCTAATGCTTCTAATCTCACTTGAACGTAAACATCCGTAATCCTTTCCTTAGGAGACTTTTTAAAGTTACGTCTAGCCTTTACAATGTTATTTAAATTGTCACTTTGAAGTAACAGTTTGGACTCCATCTTAAAAAATAACAAGTAGGTGAGAGAATAAAAACAAAATAACTAAGCAAGTTTAAAATTAATTATTGAAGTTTAACTATTATACAAGTAACGAAACGCAAAGGAACTCAGTCCAAACCCAATAAACAACGTAAATTAAACACAATATTTATGTTAAATATGTAAAAGTTAAAGTCTCTGGAACGTTTGCAGCTTGTCACTCCGATGACAATTAACGTCACTTCGAATGACACTCTGTTTCACTGTCACTTTGAATGACAGGCTGTGTCGCTGTCAACGTCACATTGAGTGACAGTCCGTGTCACTTTTGGAAATGACAGCTGTCACTATTTGACAGTGACAGTAAATGTCACCTTGACAGTCACTAACTAAAATGGTTCAAGTACTCACGTTTCTTTCACTTCACTATCACTTTGGTTCACTCACTCTCACGATTGCACCAACCTCGTGACGTCACTCCACGTGGTCACCCTGGATTCTTCAGGTGGCTTCCGGGTCCAATATCCTGACAGCGCCAGCGCCTGTCTCGAAGTCCAAGGCAGGATTCACCACCAAACCCTGGCTCCTGATTGATGCTGCAGCAGCTCCTCACGAGCTGGTCTGCTTCCTCGGAAGACCACCCCCGACTCAGTTACGCAAAAAATGCACCACCGCTTTGGTGCCCGGATACTGGTATATCCGGCTGCGAAGGACCATGTACGACCTGTGATGTCCAGCCAGGTTCTGCTCAGGGCTTCGGATGGACCATCCGAAGATTTTAAATTAAACGCAGCAACCTTTTTCCAACTGTTTAATTGGCAAGACTTAATTATTCTAAGTCCAGAGGGACCTTATATAGTGTCGACAGAAAATCTTAACACCGTGAGCTAAATAATCGTTCAACGCCATCTATCGAGGCGTCGAGAACTAATTTTCTAAAACAGTGTGCAACTTAGTTGACACAGTGCGTACAAGGTTATACAATAATACTTTACAAAGTAAATATTCAGTACTAATTTAAATAAAATTCATCCATGTCGATGTGTTTATACAAAAAATAAAAATAAAAACAGAAATAATCGTAGTCAGATCATTTGAGGGTCATGTAGATTCGTGTATAATTTGGTCTTTTGAGGAAAGAACCACACAGGTTGAGTGGACCTGTCCTGTCAGTGCACGCATTTGTCAGTAATCATGATCATGCAGGTCAACTTGAACATACGGAGCACAACGATTCGACGAACAATACCAAAGAAAGGACATCTCGGTAGGCCGCATAAAGTACTCATACTGCCAGATTAACATTAAAAATTAACTGAAAAGAGATGAAAAACAAAAAAGAAAACATGATCTACACAGTCCTCACATGCACGATAGTTGAAAGAATAATATTATTATACTTCTCCAAGTAAATATTCATGTCAAATTGTATATAATAATCATCAAAATGTCAAAGAGTATAAGTTTGTAAAAACAAAAAACAACATTCAGTATCCAAAAATTGGAGCAGCTCAATCCCAAGCTTTTTTGTCCTCAATATAATCTTTAACGGTATAAAAGGCTTTCAGGCACAACTTACGTTTAATGAACGATTTAAATTTATTGAGACTAAGATCTTGAACATGGCTTGGAAGTTTATTATAAAAGCGTATACATTGACATCTGAATGACCCACCTATTTTCTTGAGCCTTGTTGGCGGTACAACAAATTTGTGTTTGTTCCTAGTACAGTAGGGCCTCGTTAATCCGGAGAGGCAAAAACAAGACCCTTTCCGGATTATCGAGGCGTCCGGATTATAGTATGCCATATTAAATGTTAATAAAACACATGTTTAACCTTAGTTTCTTTAATCAATTTTTAAATTATAGCATACAGTCAAAATGTACATGTTCAAAATTACATACAAACAACTATGTAAGGAAATCAGCAAGTTAAAATAAAACATTAGTTAATTCTTCTTGAAAAAGTCTGTAATACTCTTCTGTTTATAATTTTCGCACTTCATTTCGAAAGCCCGGTCTCTAAGTCGACGGAGAAACATAACTTCGTGGCTATCAAATTCGTTATCTTCAGCCCATTTTAAAGCTGTGTTTAAAGCTCCTACTGCCTCTGAATTACCAACTTTTGTGATTTTTAGAATTTCAACGCTATTGTCCTCATCTTCCTCATCGTCCTCACACATAGCCGCTCGCACAATCTCCTCATCAGTTAACACTTCATATCTTTGTAACTCGCTTTCGGCACCACCAGCAGCCCATTCTTGAGCTTCTGCCTCACTTATTTGAGGATCATTGGGTCCCCTCAACCTGTTAAAAAGCTGGGCTAAAGGAACATCATCTTCTGGTTCGTCATTATCAGTGAGAAATTCAGGGTGCAAATTCTTCCATGATTTGTTAATTAGCGATGTCTTAACATTGGCCCAGCAATTAGCCAAAAGAAAAACTGTGTCCTTTAAAGTTATCGATTTTAATGAGTCCATGAGGTTTTCAGAACATAATGCAAGACAGTTAACCAAAAGTGATTTGCGGTAATTTAACTTCACATTTTGTATAACGTTCTGATCCATTGGTTGTATACACGCCGTGGTGTTAGGTGGCAGGAACATTGCAAAAATGTGGCCGTCTTCAGAGACAAGTTCATCTGCTGATGGATGCCCAGGACAATTATCCAACAATAACAGTGCCTGAGGAGGCAAATTAACAGACAAAAGATGGCGGCGGACCGCGGGAACGAATTCCGTTTTAAACCACTCAAGAAACAAGTCTTTCGTAACCCAAGCATTTTTTTGTGCACGATAACAAACAGGAAGACGTGTTGATTTAAATGCCCGTGGGTTTTTTGATTTGCCGACAACAAGCAATTGAAGTTTATGAGTTCCAGCCGCATTTGCACAAGGCATGAATGTCACTCTCATCTTCATCATTTTCCTTCCGGAAGCCGACTGCTCATTGCCAGAGGCTAATGTATGATCTGGCAATAATCGCCAGTACAAACCAGATTCGTCAGCATTGTAAACCTGTTCCGCTGTTAATTTTTTCTCTCTAATAACTTTCTGTAACTCTAGTTGGAATGGTCCGATAGCGGCTTCATCATTTGACAGTTTTTCACCGGCCATTTTTAAACGTCTTATTCCGTGGCGTTTTTTAAATTTGTCTAACCATCCCCGGCTTGCATTAAATCCGATATTGGAGTTTGTAATCTGGCGATGAAAAATTCGAGCTTTCTCACAAATCATATCACCACTTACAGGAACATGCAATCGCCTTTGTTGCAAAAACCACGTAAACAAAGCATCTTCTAAAACAGGATTTTCCGATTTCTTTAGTGTTTTTCGTACACCGGGACCACGTTCTGTTAGGCTAACAAACTTCAAGAGTTTGTCTTTGTTTTTCTTTATGTCACCTACAGTTGACCTGCCTATACCAAACTTCCGAGCAATGACAGGGTAGCTGTCACCCTTATCTAACATTTCTATAATCCGTAATTTGTCTTTTATTGTTAATGTCGAATGTTTACGTGGCGGCGCCATGATGTTAGCGAGCGCACTTAATTGACACTACGTATTACACGAAAGGCGATAAACAAAAGACTGACGGCGCATTGGCTCATGACAGCCCCCGCACCTACACGCCGCCGGGCCTCCCCCGCGTATCCCATTGCCCGGCCGGATTACAGCGATCACCGAACAAGCGAGAGTCCGGATTACCGAGGCCCTACTGTATTTATATTATGGATATCACTGTATTTTTTAAACAATTTAATATTTTTGTGGGCATATAAAAGATTTTCAAAAATATACTGTGAAGGCACAGTCATTACATTAATTTCCTTAAATTTTTCTCTGAGAGAGTGTCTCGGACTTAATTTATAAATTGATCGAACAGCTCTTTTCTGCAAGACAAAGATAGTCTGAATGTCGGCAGCATTTCCCCACAACAGAATACCATACGACATTACAATAAGAAAATAGCTAAAGTACCTACACTAAACGGGCTGTCTCTATGTCAGTTAAATTACGAATTTTTCTGACAGCGTATGCTGCAGAGCTTTTTCGACAATTTATCTATATGTGGGCCCCACTGAAGCTTGGCATCCAACGTTAAGCCCAAGAATGCAGTGCTATCTTCAGGATTCAATTCTTCGCCCTTTATCAACACATTAGTTTTCACCTGCCTAACGTGAGGTAGCGTAAACTTAATGCATTTGGTTTTTTTTTCATTAAGAAGTAAATTATTAACATTGAACCAGTGAACTACTTTTGCGATTGCGCTTTTGCGAATTGTTATTTACATCGTCATTAACTAGCTGCTGACGTTTAAGTTTAAACAAAAGTGAAGTATCATCCGCAAACAACACTATATCATGATTATCCTTTATGAGGTAAGGCAAGTCATTAATATAAATAAGAAACAAGAAAAGACCAAGAATTGAGCCCTGTGGGACTTCCATTGTTACTATGGATCCGGGAGATCTTTTTCCATTTACGTCAACACGCTGAATCCTTTTACTCAAGTATGAAATAAGAAGATCAAGAGCGGTGTTCCGGATCCCGTAGTGGCGGAGGTGGACTTCGACACCAGGCTGCAGGTAGTCTAGGGAAGCAATGCCATCATCTTTAGATGGCAGGCTGACCAGACGACTGTTATCCCTGGTGACTGGGACCATCACGGGACGCTGCCCGCTAAACAAACACTTCTACACATAGGCATAACGGTCAGCCTCCTGTGCTGGGCTTGCATGGAGGATGACGAAACCGTTGCGTTTGTGATTTTCGAATGCACAGGCTTACAAATTGGGGCACCCAAATCTTACACAGATGTTCTCAACAGACCAGGAGATATAGGAGGAGAGAGGTGGGCTGGTTGGATTACCCACGGACAACCACCATGGCTGGTCCACTCAAAGGACTAAGTGCGAAAATCAAACCCAATAACATCGAACATGCCACCATGAAGCAGGATCCTGAATAGTATGAACTTATGAAGAAAAAATTAAAGAAAAGATATAAAAATAGAAAAGAGAAATTGGGTCAGTTCGAATCAATAGATGAAAAAAGTCCAAGAGAGCAGAGAGTACAGCCCAAGAAATGGCGTGAAGCAGCCAAAAGATATCGGGAAAAGAAAAAGTGAAGCAAAAGAGAAGACCAATAAACTAAAACCGATATTGGTCAATTCCGATGGTAGTGATGAGACGATTACAATCGATCGTTTAGATCAGGATTATCATGACCCATTAACTACACCCACCAATTACAATGTAACTGCTCAGTAAAATAAATAATAGTTTAAAAAACTAAAAAACACGCTTTAAAAACCAAACTAAAAAAGGAGAAAATAATTTAATTCAATTAAAAAGCGTGGAGTGTTTTTTGAGGTATTTTTATAATCAATTAATGTCAAGCACCCCACGCTTTTTAATTTAATTAAATTATTTTCTCCTTTTTTAGTTTGGTTTTTAAAGCGTGTTTTTTAGTTTTTTTAAACTATTATTTATTTTCTATTTTTTAGTTCTGCTAACTACAAAAACGTGTTTTTTTTTCTCATTTTTTTTTTTTAAATTATTGAATTGCCATCGGTCCTCGACAAGTTTACAAAGTTTCAATGAAATCTGACCGTTTAAAGCGGGTCAAAATCGCGCTCAAAGGAGTTGGTTACATACAAACAAACAAACACACATACAAGTGAATCTAATATAAAGCGTGTAAAAAGTTGATTTCCTGAAATTTTGTCGTTTTTAATTTGACATTCTTAAGAGCGTCATCACCATACGAACGAAATCATCACCATCCATAGATAATATGTATGCAAATGATTTCTTTTGCACGCTCTGTAGCCTAAACGGTTTGATGGATTTTAGATTGAAAGGCGTCGTTAGCTTCGTCTCAATTTTAGATTTATCTTAATTGTGAGATTGACGCTGGGTCCTGCCAGGGGTGCGGGTTGTTTGAAAGAGATACTGCGGCCCCTGGCACATAGGCAACTGAGGGAACTCGGATGGGTTTTAGTCAGTAAAAGTCTGACACGCGCTCTTGCTCCACCCAGAGCGGGAGCGGGAGGTATTTAATGATTTCCCAACCAAAAAAAAAAAACGCTGGGTATATTTTTTATTTTTATTTTTTTAATAGGAGGAACAGCAAACAGTTACAATATAAGGACTTACAACTAGTCTAACAAAATAGAAATTTATTTATAAAGTAACCCACAACGCTGTCCACAAGTAGGCAAAGAAGTTCAAGAAAAAAAACCTAATCGCTAGGAACATTAATAGCTGTACGTGTGGTAAATACTTAATTAAAAGGTAAATGATAAAAAAGACTATTATGAAACAAAAAATAAGAAATAGGTATAACAAAAAAAAAAGTAATTTGTTCAAATTTAAGGAAAAGATAAAATTATACAATACAATATTACTATATTATGGAGCACTTGTTGTGATATTTAATAGGGAATGGCGGATGAGGATTTTAAATTTACTTAATGTGCAATTGAAGATATCTATGTTTACAAAGGTTCTGTTGTATGTGTCAACCATACGGCGGACAGGTGAGCGCAGGCCTGAGTTAGTTCGGCAAGTGTTCAAAGCGAAAAGAGTACCTGCGCGTACCTGCCGCCTTTGAATGGTTCGAGGTACAGCATAGCAAATCATACTGTTCAGATTTGTACAGTTAAACTGGTTTCTGACAATTTTATATAGTACTGTGGCTTCGAGGTAATTCCTTCTAGAACTAAGGGACAGGAGCTTGTACTTGCTGAGTAATTGAGAGTATGATAAGTAGGATTTGTGGCATCTGTAGTGCATAGCACGCAAGAATTTGTACTGTACATTTTCAACCATTTCAGAATATTTTTTGTAGAAAGGATTCCATACTGACACTGCATATTCTAGCTGTGAACGAACAAGCGCTTTATATAAGCATACATATTGTTACGAGCTTCGGGTTCGTGACAATTAAAAACTGCCAATAAAAATTACCAAAATCAACACTTTAATTAAACACACAAATTACAAAACACAATTTCACTATTAATCACTTTAAATCGCACTTCAAGATCGCCTTAGATGTTCTCGCCTGTATCGCTTGACCAATACTACTCGGTCCCGATCCGTTCCCGCCTTTTTATAGAGCCACAGAATATTCGAGAATCGAATCATCCAGAATCTTCGAGTACATACCGGCCCCGACTGAGCAGATGTTGATAATTCTAGAAGATTCTGTAATCGAACTTGCTAGACAGATCTTGACTCAATTAATTCTGCTACTCGATACTAGATGGCGCTAGTGGTAACGAATTACTTTAGCTTTAGCGCGTAACACTGCCCCCTCCTAAGACATGCTCGTCCCGAGCATTTTCGGCCCCATAGTAACGCGCCAGTCGATCCACATGGACGATCTTAGGAGTACATCTTGCACCTTTCTGTATCCGGTACGTTACGTCATTGATCTTTGTCACAATCCGGTACGGTCCGTCCCATTTAGCTTGAAGCTTAGGAGATTTCCCTTTGCTTCGGACTGGATTGTGCAACCACACTAGTGAACCTTCGTCAAACCCTTTATTGTTCATTTTGCGGTCATAACGGGTTTTCATCTTTTCAGACATTTGCTGACCTGATTGTCTGACGTGCTCATAAATGTCGTTCATCTTGTTCCGCAAGTCGTTCGCATAATCGGTTATACTGCGTGGGGCATCAGGTGGTATTCCGGTGATCAGGTCTGCAGGCAGCCGTAATTCTCTTCCAAAGTTTACGAAAGCTGGTGTCACCGATGTACTTTCGTGAACAGCGCTTCGATATGACAGCAAAAATGGTTGTATGTGTTTGTCCCAATCCCGTTGCCGATTTTCCACAACTTTTGCTAGGTACCTCTCCAATGTCTGATTAAATCGTTCCACCATTCCATCCGATTGAGGGTGGTAAGAAGTTGTTCTTGTTTTATTAGTACCCATAACTCAACAAGTTTCCTGGAATATTTGGGACTCAAAATTCCTTCCTTGATCACTGTGAATCTCTAAAGGTACTCCAAAACGACAGAAGACTTCATGAACTAATTTATCTGCAACTGTCGAAGCTTCTTGATTTGGAATAGCGAAGACTTCCGGCCACTTAGTGAAGTAATCCATCACAACCATGAAATACTTGTTACCACTTTCACTTTCCGGTAACGGCCCCGCAACGTCAAGGGCTATCCTCTCCCATGGTGCACCGACATTGTACAATTTCAATGCACCTCTACTACGAGTTGAAGGTCCCTTTACAGCTGCACAACTTGTACATTTTCGACACCAGTCCTCGACATCGTCCCGGCAATGGATCCAGTAAAACCGTTCTCGTACCTTCAGTAGAGTTCGTTTTACTCCCAGATGACCTCCTGAACAACCATTATGGTACAGCTGTAGAACATCCGGTACTTGAGCTTTTGGGACAACCATTTGCAAATGACAGCTGTTTCCCCGAGCATTTTCCCATTTGCGGCACAGGACTCCATCCTGAATCACCAAGCTGTCCCATTGGGCCCAATAGCTCTTTGTGATCGAACTCATTGCTGAGACGTCGCTCCACCTGGGCTTAGGAGCTCTGGCCTTCATCCACTCCAGAATCGGCTTGATGTCCGAATCTTCCTGCTGTGCACGTTGTATGCTTTCCTTCCACTCGTTGCTGAGGTCTGTCCTGAGCATCTTCACAGGTATCACTTCCTTGTCCTCCTGCCTAGTACAATGCCTGCAGTCTTCAAGACAAGGTCTTCTTGACAATGAATCTGCGTTGATATGAGATTTCCCGCTGCGATGTTCGACCACAAAGCCGTATTCTTGCTGCTGCTGCTGGGCGGTGCTGTTAGCCGCACTACCCTCTGGAGACCGGCCATCTTCCCTTTCTGCAGTTCGCTTAGGGCAACTGGATCGAAGGTGGCCCCTTTCCCCACAGCCGTAGCACCTAGGGCTGTATCTTCTATTACGACCGCGAACTGTAGCTGCTACAACCTCCCTGACGCGATGGGAACGATGATCCTGCCGCACAGCTTCCACTTCCAGTGCATGGGCCAAGGCGTCTTTAAGCGTCCCGTGGTGACCGAGCCTCACAGCAGCTCGAACTTCAAGGTCGCGGATGCCGTCGATGAATGCCTGCACCAGGTTCCCATCAATAAGCGCAGGTACGGACTGGTACGCTTTACGAACCAGCTTCTCCACTTCAAGGGCCCACTGCTGCAGGTTTTCGTTACTGCGTTGCACACGATCCTTGAGCTGCGCACGAAACACGTGTTCCAGGTGAGCGTCGCCATATCTAGCCTCCAATGCCTCCAGGAGCTGCTCGTAAGTCACTTCCTTACCGAGAGCATCCAGAACATTTAAAGCCTGGTCGCGCAGTCCTAGGGTGAGGGCAGTCATGGCCTGACTGTTATTCCACCCGTTCGCCTTCATGACAGCCGCGAACTGAATTTTGTAGGCCGACCAGGAAGAAGTCCCGTCGTACGGCGGCACTTTGAATCCACGTAGCGAAGGTGTTGTAGCTACGGGCGCTGAGATTCCTTCCCCAAGTTTAAGGTTACCCAATTCCTGCGTCACATCAGCAATGACGTCTCTAAACTTGCTGATCCGAGTTTCAGCTTCTGACAGGCGGTTTTCATGCTGGGCAACCTTCTCCTTCACCTCCTTCATATCTTTCCTGAAGGCCTCATGAAGGTCCTTCATGAGGAGCATCTGCTCTTCCTGGCGGCGCGCCTGCTCCTCCTTATCCCGTCGGAGCTGTTCTTCCAACCGACGAGCCTGTTCCTCCTGTCGGCGGGTCTGTTCCTCCTGTCGGCGGGTCTGTTCCTCCTTATCACGCTGGAGCTGTTCTTCCAGCCGACGAGCCTGTTCCTCCTGTCGGCGAGCCTGTTCCTCCTGTCGGTGGGCCTGCTCCTGCAGCATCATCATCAGAGCAGCAAAATCTGGCGCTGATGATGCCGGAGCACCTGTGGACGGGCCGGCCTCCGTGGTCGGTAGCTGACCCTCCGACGTCTGTGGCAGTGCTCCACCAAATCGCCTCTGATCCGTCTCCTGCTGGCGTTGACTCCGGGTACGGATACCCTCCGTGTCGTCTTTAGGTAAAATCGGCATGATTTTAATCCCACTTCTGACACCAATTGTTACGAGCTTCGGGTTCGTGACAATTAAAAACTGCCAATAAAAATTACCAAAATCGACACTTTAATTAAACACACAAATTACAAAACACAATTTCACTATTAATCACTTTAAATCGCACTTCAAGATCGCCTTAGATGTTCTCGCCTGTATCGCTTGACCAATACTACTCGGTCCCGATCCGTTCCCGCCTTTTTATAGAGCCACAGAATATTCGAGAATCGAATCATCCAGAATCTTCGAGTACATACCGGCCCCGACTGAGCAGATGTTGATAATTCTAGAAGATTCTGTAATCGAACTTGCTAGACAGATCTTGACTCAATTAATTCTGCTACTCGATACTAGATGGCGCTAGTGGTAACGAATTACTTTAGCTTTAGCGCGTAACAATATGATGAGGTTCTCTTGAAGTCAAGGGTGGACCGCATGATAAAACCAAATAGCTGGAAAGCTTTGCTGACAATTTTGTTAATGTGTGAGTCTAGGCACAGTGTAGAGTCAAGTATAACACCGAGGTCGCGAATTAAATTCAGTTGAGATAGAGGCACGTGACAAAGGGTATAGGCGAACTTAATAATATGCTTATTTTTAGTAAACGTAAGATAGCTGCACTTTGGTAAACTTAGTTTTTATTTGTTACTGTGGCAGTAGTCTGTACGTCTATCAAGGTCTTGTTGGACTAAAATGCAATCATCGACAGTTTTGATGGACTTGTAGACCTTCAGATCATCGGCGTACAATAAAAATTCAGTGTCGTGGAAACATTTACCTATATCATTAATAAATATAATAAATAAGAGTGGCCCAAGGATGGAGCCTTGTGGGACACCAGACGTGACTTCGATAATACCCGATCTGTAACCATTGATTACTACCCTTTGACAGCGGTTAGAAATATACGAAGCAAACCACCGTAGCAAATTGCCACGGATTCCGTTAAAGGCAATTTTATTAAGCAGCAGCTCATGGTCCACCTTGTCAAAGGCCTTGCAAAAATCTGTATAGACAGCGTATACGCAGACAGGTATATAAAATAAGATCATTTTTTCTAGGGTCCAGAAAGAAGATACATTTCACATTTTGATGGGTTAAGGGTCCGCTTATAGATTTAAAATACTGTTTGAAGAGTTGAAAATCTTTCATAACAGTGTCTACATTACCTCCTAGCGCTGCAAAAAATATCTTATTTTCCTGGGCATAATCTAGTATCAGATCACAAAAAAAAAATTACTGACAGACTGATCCGTCATCTATTCTTGAACGACAACGACATAGGATGTACGAATCTCCCTTGGAATCTCCATACGATTGAAACCGCAGTGCGGAGCTTGGAGTTTTAATCAATCAAATACATTAAACACATTTTTAATTGAACAGAACAAAATAGAACAAGCGTTATCAACTGTGTCCTGAATTCATGTTATTGCTTATCATATTTAGGGCACAATTGTCACACAGAAATATCATTAAAAAAAGCAAGTTAGAAATAGCTGGCGCTAAATTGTAGTTTCATGTTAAAATAATTACTTAAATTTTATTCAATTCTGCAGTGACATAATTATGTTCGATATTTTTTCATTGTTACATAAATGTATGATTGACATTTTTGTTTCTGAAATTTATCAGAAATGGGTAAAATATTTACGCGTCAAATTGATTTTGATTTAAAAACGTAAGTAAAAAACGGAAACCCGACTACTGAAATACCACGCTACAAAGAGAATGAAACAATAAACTATCCTCATATAAAAGCCGTGGTCGTATGTGTTGCGTGGTCGTGTTGAGACCCAATGGCGGACACTAGCTTGTACTAAGTTTCTTAACTAAATAAAGGATTACTATTAACACTACTGGCGGACTTTATATTGATGAAAAGATCTTCCTGAAGCCACAATCGTTCTACGTGGTATTCACCCCGAACACAACCACGCAGCAGTATGCAACTTCGCCCTACAGCTTATGATCGATTACTAAGTACTATTAGAATGTAGTGTTTTGTTTGTACCAACCAAACCCCCGGTGGTTCCTATCGGAACCACCCAGCATGCACCAGCATGCAGGCGGTTTTTATCTTTATTCTTAATATAAATAAGGTTTTATGTCGTCTGCGATAATTTAACAATGTTGTCAGTTAAATATTCTCGTCGACTAAATGATTCAAAGACAAAAAAAATGTCTGTGAACAGAAAAATAAAAAAGTCAAACTTGACGTTTCGAACGCGCTTGGCAACATGGCGTTTCCGTGTTATGCTCTCTAGTTTTATCGTGTTTTTTCTTATTTTTAGTGCGGTTTCGACATTCAAGTGGATTAATATTCATTTAAAGTAGTTATTACATCGTTGAAGGTAGTTATTTGCATAAAATAGCGTCATAAAAACTTTATTTTCGACAAAACGTGGTACGTAAACAAACCGTTCGTGGAAGTGTTCCTTGTGTTGTGAAATGTGATTGTTTTAGTGTTTTACAGTGCAAAAAGTGGTATCCAGATGGAAATAATGGTAAGTTATTAGTTGTAACAACTATATTATTAAAAAAAACTAGCCGATTTAACCTAAAAATTGTTTTATAAATCCTTTGAATGTTCGAGTGCACAAATGGCCGCTGACCTCCGCGCGACATGAATTTTGAGTTTCAAGATAATGAAAATGTTACGTAGGATTCCCATAAAATAACTGCTGATCGATTCTAAGTCTATTCAATAAGTAAACTCCAAAATTTAGAGAAAATTGAGATGGTACTTTTATGAGTTAGCGACATAATACAGTAACATAAACACTTTCGGCCATTGTTTCTTATCTCCATTGTTTATAATTAAAATTCTACGTAAGACGAGAACTAATTAGCCTTAACACATGGTTTGTTTAGATAAGAAACCATAAAACAAAACTTTAAGTACCAAGAAGCAACAAAAACTCGAGCCGACCTTTTTTTCTGAAGTGCGTCGCAAAAAATTCTTTTGTCTAAACGCCGCGGGCCTAGCCGGACTTTGTTTACATAAATCTTCGTATTTGAAGTAGTTTACCGGTTTGATGGGTTAAGGGTCCGCTTATAGATTTAAAATACTGTTTGAAGAGTTGAAAATCTTTCATAACAGTGTCTACATTACCTCCTAGCGCTGCAAAAAATATCTTATTTTCCTGGGCATAATCTAGTATCAGATCACAAAAAAAAAATTACTGACAGACTGATCCGTCATCTATTCTTGAACGACAACGACATAGGATGTACGAATCTCCCTTGGAATCTCCATACGATTGAAACCGCAGTGCGGAGCTTGGAGTTTTAATCAATCAAATACATTAAACACATTTTTAATTGAACAGAACAAAATAGAACAAGCGTTATCAACTGTGTCCTGAATTCATGTTATTGCTTATCATATTTAGGGCACAATTGTCACACAGAAATATCATTAAAAAAAGCAAGTTAGAAATAGCTGGCGCTAAATTGTAGTTTCATGTTAAAATAATTACTTAAATTTTATTCAATTCTGCAGTGACATAATTATGTTCGATATTTTTTCATTGTTACATAAATGTATGATTGACATTTTTGTTTCTGAAATTTATCAGAAATGGGTAAAATATTTACGCGTCAAATTGATTTTGATTTAAAAACGTAAGTAAAAAACGGAAACCCGACTACTGAAATACCACGCTACAAAGAGAATGAAACAATAAACTATCCTCATATAAAAGCCGTGGTCGTATGTGTTGCGTGGTCGTGTTGAGACCCAATGGCGGACACTAGCTTGTACTAAGTTTCTTAACTAAATAAAGGATTACTATTAACACTACTGGCGGACTTTATATTGATGAAAAGATCTTCCTGAAGCCACAATCGTTCTACGTGGTATTCACCCCGAACACAACCACGCAGCAGTATGCAACTTCGCCCTACAGCTTATGATCGATTACTAAGTACTATTAGAATGTAGTGTTTTGTTTGTACCAACCAAACCCCCCCCCCCCCCCCGATGGGTTACCGTATTGTCTTTGCGGTGGGGCTCAGTAGCCGTGACTTGCCCAACCACGGTGAAGCGAAGAGGAACCCGAGGAGGAACCACTCGTCAGGGCTTTTCCCGCCAAGCCGACGACGGCGACGTAGCGGCCAACAATTAGATGTCGCGATGTCGTATGGGAATCATCGCGGCTGCGGGTTGCGGGCCGTGGCGGGCGAGGAGTGGTGTATGGATAGCACCAGTTTCCCCAACTTCCACGGCCTGGACGTGGCCGCCATCGTTAGATGGCAGACGCGGTGGGGCCGCAGGAGAGGAGGAGTGTCGGTATTGCGTAGGCTGCTCTTCCTAACCCCTGCGGCCGAAAAGTGGTAGTCGGTGGGAACACTGTCCCACCCGCCGCCGTAGGGGGACCAAGGGTGCCATATACGGGGTTGTCTGGCACCATGTGCTATTTGGTCCCTGGGGTTGTCACGGCTTGCTATGTGTTCTGGTGTGCCAGTGATGGAGGTTACTCCCCAGAGGACTCCGACTCTTTGACAATTCAAAAGTGCCTGTAATTGGTTTATTTGAAATAAATGCTTTGAGTTTGAGTTTGAGGAGGGTCCGGTAATGGACGGCTGCGGCGGGTTCGCGGTTGGCTTCTGTGTTCCGTGTTCCCACCACAAGCGGCACTGGCGGACACCGTGGAGTTTTAGTGGGTTAGAGTCCCACATAACTACCCGTGGTAGCGCAGTATGCATGAGCACTTCTACACGTAAAAAAAAGGGCACCGACCAGGGCGCAGGTACTTACTCGCGTCACTTTATTGGTGGCGCGAGGAACCGAGGGCGCGGGGTGAGTGGCTGACGCAGCGACATATGGAGCTGCGTCGGTCACAGCTTCGCGCAGCCCTGGTGGTGGAATGGTGGAACAGGCTTTCATGCCCTACCCAGCCCCGTCATCATCGGGTGGTCCGGCCAGTACTCGAGCGCTGGCTCGGGAGGAGGCACGGCTCCCTGTCGTTTCGGGTGACACAGTTGCTCTCGGGGGATGGTTGCTTCGGGAAGTACGTGTGTCGCATAAACAGGGAGCCGGACGCTCGTTGTCACCAATCCGTCGACTCGAAGACACGGACACGGACGGTTCTCGTCGTCGTCGGGAAGACACGGCGCGGGACACGCAGACAAAGTGTGCCACTTGGCATCCCAAGGCTTGGGGTTCCTTGGCACGGCGCGGCTCATCAGCCGCGCCGTGCTCTCATCTCAGGAATAAGTAGTGACCTGTTGTGCCGGCCGTTGTCGACTCGATGGTCGGCAGCGAGCAGTCCTGGGACGCGGTGGTATCCTTCTGTTAAAGAGTCATTTCGCAGGCTGCAGAGCACTAAAATTTGCAAAAACAGCGTCACGCCGAAGGATTAAGCGGAGGTATGGCTAATTCAATTTTTGAACGAGTATTTATTGTCGCGGATTCAAGTTTTCCTTCTCCAACTATGTTGGGGTCAGTTTTCGTGTTGCCAAACACCAGGCACTCAGTGTGTCTTAAATTATGACTTGAAGCTTAGATTATTTTTCCCCGACTACGGCGAAGTGAAAAAAAGTAAGTTCAAAAACTAAAACCCGATGACTTTAATTACGCTCAAAAAGTTTCAAACAAGAAAATATTGTAAAGCCGTGACGCTTGAAAATCTTGCACGTAAGATTTGCAATATTAATTGAAAATAATATGAGGCTCACACAGTGTCCTTGGCACATGTTCTAGTTTTATGCAGCGATATGAGCGCATTATCTACTTATCAATAGAAAAATGATAAAATAAGTTGTTATGTGTGTATGTGTGTGCCATTGCCATATGCCCTTTATTGTGCAGACTTGTGTCGATTTGACAGTTGTCAAGTTGACGGCTGCAGTTTGGGACGTAAACAAACAACACTGAATTCGTATTTTCTGTATTTTTCTAATTGCAACTAAGTGCTTAGTATTATTCAGTGTTTTTGTGATTAGTGAGCAAAGTGATTTAGAAATGCCAAAACCGAAAAAAATGACAGATCTAGAGCAATTAAAGTCCAAGACCGACCCACGTTTCATTTGCAAACCTCTGGTTTCCTTCAATGAAATAATGTTGTTTTTAGAAAATCCACCACCTTGGAGAACTTTATGTAAAGAATTGACGCGGCATAGTGATTTTCTTATCCGAAATATGGATATAAATACACATTCTGTTGACCATTCGCTTGATAAACCCGAAACTTTCTGTCATTTCGACCCGGACTCAGATGAAGTTAAACGACACGAATCAAAATGTTTACCCAAGACGCTGGTTTGCCATGATATGGCTAATGGATATCACGATGACTCGTAAAGATAATTTAAAAATTTAAATAGCACTAATTCGTTTCTTACCCTCTTCTTTACATAGTATAAAACAAAGTTGCTTTTCGTGTTGGTACGCTTAGATATTTTGAACTACCCAACGGATTTTAATGCGGTTTTCATCAATAGACAGAGTGATTCAAGAGGAAGGTTTATATGTATAATACACCGACCTCCACGCGGGCGAAGTCGCTGGCAAAAGCTAGTAACATATTAAACAAAAGAATTGTAAACAAAGTAATCAATGAACTATTGACGTACCTACGCGTTATTATTGTGCTGTGTAGACATGTAGTACATCACTAAAAAAAATTAATACCTATGTACATTTTTAATTTTCAGTTTTATTGATGGGACCTGTAATTCAGACGCATACACATTCTACAACTGGGCTGGAATAGATATATTTTGTTACTTTAGTCACCATTTAGTTACCATACCTCCTGTTGGATGGATCAATATTGGACATGTACATGGCGTTAAAGTTATTGGTATGACATCTACGGTTTTTAATATCTTTTGAAAGCTTTGAAACTAAGTAGTGCAGGATAGCTGTCAAAATTGCTGCGATTTGGCTTTGATTGAAGTTTATTCCATATTGTACATATGCGTGAAGCAATGTTGTATCATTCAGTACACCTTCTTTCATTGAAGTTTATTCCATATTGTACATAAATGCATGAAGCAATTTTGGATCATTCAGTACACATTCTTTGATTGAAGTTTATTCCATATTATGCACATGATTGAAGCAATGTTGTATCATTCAGTACACCTTCTTTCATTGAAGTTTATTCCATATTGTACATAAATGCATGAAGCAATGTTGGATCATACAGTACACATTCTTTGATTGAAGTTTATTCCATATTGAGCACGTGAGTGAAGCAATGTTGGATCATTCAGTACTCCTTCTTTGATTGAAGTTTATTCCATATTGTACATAAATGCATGAAGCAATGTTGGATCATTCAGTACACATTCTTTGATTGAAGTTTATTCCATATTGTGCACATGAGTGAAGCAATATTGAATCATTCAGTACACCTTCTTTCATTGAAGTTTATTCCATATTGTACATAAATGCATGAAGCAATGTTGGATCATTCAGTACACCTTCTTTGATTGAAGTTTATTCCATATTGTGCACATGAGTGAAGCAATGTTGGATCATTCAGTACACCTTCTTTGATTGAAGTTTATTCCATATTGTGCACATGAGTGAAGCAATGTTGGATCATTCAGTACACCTTCTTTGATTGAAGTTTATTCCATATTGTGCACATGAGTGAAGCAATGTTGGATCATTCAGTACACCTTCTTTGATTGAAGTTTATTCCATATTGTGCACATGAGTGCACATTGTTGGATCATTCAGTAAGTACACCTTCTTTCATTTGAATAAATCTAACCTGCATGGATATCTCATCCCTAAATACAGGAAGTTTTATTTTTAAGCCAGATTGGGCAGGTTCTAAACTTTAGGTCCTGAGAAAAACGCTATCAGGAACCAATGGATTAAATTTGAGACAGCATCAAAATTTGGAAAAAATATCAAAGAAAATTAAAAGGACATAATTTCAAGCGTGCTCAGAACATGAAGTGGTCAAAGTAAATGCTAAAAGACATTTCATTTGATTTCAATATAAACAAAAAGTTTTAATCTAAGAAAAGTAGTAGTAGTAGCCGATAGTTTTTAAATTAACTGGGGCTTAAAAATCCCTTTCAGAAATTACTCATACTGGCTAGAAAAAACATAAACATCCTGTATAATATTACTATGACTAGTGGACACTATACTTGCTATGCTTACCATGTCAAAATATTGACTAGGGTTGATGTTAAGGCTGTGGTAGTACTGTACATAATAAATAAGTATTTGTGATATTAAGATGCAATATCTACTAGTGAGATTTGATCCTTATTGATTCATCAATGTCAAAATTGTACAATAAATGAATAAAACTGTAATTACAACAGGGACTATAATAACGGAGTGGTCAGAAGGTGCGGACTTTTGGGATGAGGTATTATCTTCGGAGTTACAATATCAGAACGTAGCCAGTGCTCTAGTTGCTATCGCGAAAACGCTCAAGTTCGACGGCTATCTTCTGAATGTTGAGAACAAGGTTTTTTTTATTCTTTTATAATCATCCTTTCAATTATGAGTTACTTATGATTCATTCATCAAAATGGAGTATTGTATATTGCATGGGATCGCGGCTCGTCCGCTGTGCCCCTGGCTGAAGGCGTTAAATTTACTCAATGGCAACCCCAGGAAAGTCCGGTTAAGCAGTCACGGCCTCTCAAAGTCAACTGCGAGATGCCCTACAAAAAAAAAATCGTCCGCTGTATTCGGCGGGCGTTCGCGACCGATGGACGGTCCGTGTGCCGTTCACTTTCTGGAAAGTCAAAGTGCACTGCAGCGAGGGGCGGCTCGTCCTTCGTCTGCGTCCGCGCCGCTTCCGTCGCGGACGTCCGCCTGACGTAACGGACGGCCTATAAACATCTGCATCCATTCCTGTGCTCAGATAGCAGTGCCGAGGATGCTGTTGAGTTTCGTTCGCTACTTACACAAGCTGCTGCACGATGAGCTGCCGCACGCCACGCTGCTGTGGTACGACAGCGTCACCATCGAGGGTAACCTCACCTGGCAGAATAAACTCTGCGAGAAAAATTTGTTAGTCTTCTATTCAATTGTTTGAGAATTCATTTGTGTTCAGTCGTCGTTCCGTTGTTGTTCACCCAGCTATTTAGACGACGACAAGAAAATATAAGTAGTGAAACGGTTGGTTGTTGTAGGGCATTCTTTGAGGCTTGCGACGGCCTGTTTACGAATTACTCATGGTCTCCCGAAGACGTGCAGAGCAGCGCTATGCAGGCGCAGGCGGCCGGCCGCCTCACCGACCTCTACATCGGCATTGACGTCTGGGGACGGAACTTCTTCGGCGGCGGACAGTTCAACACACAGCAGGTGAGAATTCTTATGCAAGGGCTAAATTATGATAACGCGAAGTACAGTTCGCGCGCTCTCTCTCTCGCTATGCAACAGAGAGCGCTCTCTCCACAGCTCTCTGTACAGCGAGACGTCGCGTCGTCGAGCTGTGTGCGTCAGAGAGAGCGCCACTTGTAATTCGCAACAACGCGACAATGTAGTCGTAGCATTATAGCTACATTAGTTGAAAAAGATGTGCTGCAGTTATTATGGTACGGCTTCATTGTCGCGTTATCGCAAACTACAATTAGCGGTCTCTCTGTGGTACATCGAGACGTCAAGCTACGTGCTAAAGAGAGCGCGCGATGTGAAGTTCACGATAACGCGACAATGTAGCCATAGCATTAGCTAACAGCATTTAATTTATTGGAGATGGCAAGCAGCGAATCACCGAACATGTTTATCTGCCACTGTATGACTATGCGGGAAGCGTGGGGAGCACGCAGCACTGCACGAACACTACATTTAATTTCATTGAATGACTATTTGATGAAAAAGTAATTAAAGAACTTAGAGGATTGTGTGGATGATTATAATTCTGTAAATATACGTGTTACGGTCGCGAATCATATTTTAATCAATATACAACCTGACCGGCTATTTCAAAAAGCGAAAAAAAAATCCGCCCTGTACCGTGGAGCTTCCACCTTATCCGTTTTCCTATCCTTAAGGAGAGGAAAACACAAGGCTAGTGCTTCACAGCCATAGTCAAGGTCAAACTCATCTGTCTGAATGATGACATAAGAAATCACTGACTTTTTATATGATTTTAAAATATCATTAAACATAATCTAAATTTTAGGTGTCATAATTATTCAGATAAATTATTAGTCGATACCCGAATAAGAATAAATGGCACATTCTAGTATAGTCGACAGTTCACAAAACTCTCTGTCTATTATCAAACACAATGTAAAGAGAGGGGGTGCTCTATTATTGTTCTCGTGCCGGGAGCATGTCAGCATAGTGACGTGGTAGTAATGTTGTGGCAGGCCATCAAAGAGGTGTACGCTGCGGGCTGCTCCACGGCTCTGTTCGCGCCGGCGTGGACGCACGAGGCGCTGTCGTACGAGAGCAGCGACCACAACCACGTGGCCATGGCCGACGACCTCAACACCTACGGCAAGTTCCTGCTGCGCGACCGCGCCTTCTGGGGTAGCATTTGGCCCTTCCTCAACACCCGCTTGCCTTGCCACATCCCCTTCAAGACATCTTTCTGCAGGGGGCAGGGCCGCAAGCGCTGGCTCTACGGAGAGGTATGTTTACCCTCTCTGTGAATGCTTTGTGATCGAGTCGCAATTATGTTTGATGTAAGAGTGTGCCGGCAGATGCTGTGCCCGTCGCCGTGGTTCAACGTGCGCCACCAGCAGTACCAGCCCAACGCGGCGCACGGCTCACACGGCTACCTGCTCACCTCCATTGAAAACCTCGCCAAGGTTAAGAACGAGGTGCAGTACAAAGACAAGAAAGGCATCATCCGCATTCGCACCTCCTTCGCGCAGGCGCGCTCCGAGCTGCTGGGCGTCAGCAAGGACGCGCAGCCCGTCAGCAGCGCCGAGAGCCTCATGTCGGAGATCAGCAGCGAGAGCCGGGACCGGGCCGACTCGCCCGTAAAGTCGAAAGTGAACGCGCTAAAAAACTTGTTCAAACCAAAGTCACTGAGGATATCAGAACCGCAAGACGAAAGCACGCACGCGACAGAAGAGCTCGCGGCGTCGTCGAGCGTGGAACTTCAGTCCGGGGTGTACGAGCCGTCCGTGAACCTGTTCCTGAACCGCAAGGACGCCGCGCGCTATGGGCTGGCCTATGTGGCCGACGAGCGCCAGTGCCTGGAGCTGTACCACGGCGACGCCTTCTCGGGCGGCGCCAGCCTCATGGTGCACCCGTCCGACGAGATGTGCCGCGAGCATCGCTACGCGCGCCTGCTGCACTGCGACTTCCCGTGCGTCGAGGGGCTGATCTTCTGCGTGGTCACGAAGACCGTGCCCGAGCACCCGGGGCAGACGCTGAACGTGAAGCTGAACATGCGCAACGCGGCGGACCAGTACCTGACGGTGGTGCTGACGGGCCGCCCGCTGGCGCAGCGCTCCCCGCTGGACAAGCACTCGGCCGGCATCATGCACGTGTACCCGCTGCGCACGGGCGACGAAAACGTGCTGCGCGAGCTGCGCACCTACCTACTGCTCACGCAGCCCGACTTCTACGTGCCCATCGATAACCAGTTCGGATGGACAGTCAGGTCGGTGTCGTTACTCGTAGCTGTTATACTGTTACTGACTCTCCTTCCGTCCATTAAGCATAATCAGCCTATAACGTTCCCACTTCTGGAGCACAGGCCTACTTTCTGTAAGAGGGGGGAGTAGGCCATAATTCACCACGCGGGCCCAGTGGTTAATGTCACATGTCTTTGAATGTTAGGTTCTAAGACATGTCGGTTTCCTCACGATGTTTTCCTTCACCATTTGTGAGAGCAGTGATTAAATAATTTACACACAGTAAAGTTCCTTGGGTTCGAACCCACGACTTACAAGTCGTGGCCGTTACCACTGGGCCACCACTGCTCTAGGTGTGTATTTGCGTTACCACTGGGCCACCACTGCTCTAGGTGTGTATTTGCGTTACCACTGGGCCACCACTGCTCTAGGTGTGTATTTGCGTTACCACTGGGCCACCACTGCTCTAGGTGTGTATTTGCGTTACCACTGGGCCACCACTGCTCTAGGTGTGTATTTGCGTTACCGTTGCATTATTCACCAAAATAAGAATTTATTTACACCTCAGAATGGACTAAGAATTCCAGAGAGATGAGGGCTTTAATAAACGATGAAACAAAAAGGAGTTAGGTTTTCAAGACGAGGCTTATACATACAGTTGTGGTCATATAATTAAGAACGCTTATGTAAAGGGAAGTATTTTTCAAACTAACAAGTATAACTACATAACTGCATGTATCTTTTTTGTATTTCTCTCGGTATCATAAAGCTTTTCCATACTACCGGTACATTCGTTGATACACATGCTTTGCTAAAAAATAAATAGATAAACTTTATACATTAGATCTGAACCTAGAACAACTACTTACTGGCTGGTCAAATAATTGAGAACGCTGAATAGTTTATTTTTTTATTCAAATTTAAATACAGAACACTGTGGCTCGGTGGTTGCAGCTTGGCGTGCACAGAGTTTTTAGACAGGGAAGGCAGATTAAAAAAAAAAGGCAAAATAATCAGAATAACTGATTGCTGTACCTACCTACACAGCATGCAACCTGTGAGGCAATTAAATGAATCATATTAATTTGTATTTAATTTACGATTGACTTTACCTTTAGTTTGTATTAATTGCAAATCCGGTGTAGGTACAACTACTTTTCACGATCACCCAATTTTTTTCACTGAAGGATAGTTTTGAAAGTACATTATTTCTTCTTTCAACGTTCACAGTGAATATTATCTATTTTCCACACTATTATCATCGTTAAAATCTTAAATGCCTGCTATCATAGCTCACAACCAAAACAAATGATATCAAAACAAAAAACAAGCAATGGCGATGGTATATAAAAAATAATACGACAAAAAGTAATGGTTGTTTATGTAGCGACAATTCAATGAAACAATGCTACTTTTAAAAATAGTCGCATAACCAACTTTGTCCGGAAAACTTCGGCAAGTTTCGTAATTCGTCGTGTTGTAAGAATGCCAGTGACTACCCTGTACGGTTGTGTGCGTTATTTGTTACATTGTGTGCCACGTATGTATAGGAACGCACACCTAATAAATCTGCATGACCACGAGAGCACACATATAAACATTAAGACGCGTGTAGTTCGTGTTTCTCCCGAGGTCAAAGACTATAAAACCACTTGACTGGGCATACAGTGTCCCGACGCACGAAAACTATTAGCATTTGGTCGTTTATATATTGGCTATGGTACTAGTAACCAATTTAGTTGTGACCAAGTGTTAGACCTGTGTGCACGCTAAATAATTACAAATTGTTTTAAATTTTAATGCAATTATAACGCATAAAAACGCCTTCATGCGCGGTGAAATGGTGTGGAAAACATTCCAAGACATCTAGTTACAAAAAGGATGGCATAACTTTTCATCAGAAAATAAACACTACGAAAATTCTTTTTGATTTAATCGGAATATGAGCCACCGCAGGGGTCTATTTAAAATGGTGGTTGGGTGAACGAACAACCGGGTTTGTCGCACGCGTTGATGTCTTTTGGAAAAGTCCCTTTCTTTCCTTAAGAAATTCTAATTATTTTATCCCTTTCTTTCCCTTTGTATTTTTATCGTAATAATTTGTGATGTTACCTATGGTTGAAGTCGGTATCGATAGTAATAAAATTAAACGTTATTCAATTTTATTCAATTCAGATACTGTCATTAAATACCTATTTACTTTTAACCGACTTTAAAAAAAGGAGGAGGTTATCAGTTTTTTCTTCTGTGTGTTTGACAACTTTGACATACCTACATGTTTTCATTTTAGATTTCCGAAGATTCCGGAATTAAAAGAAAAGTGGATAGATAAATTTAATAGGGAAAATTGGTTTCTAACAAAATACAGCGCTGTTTGTTCAAGGCACTTCACCCCCGATTGTTTTGAATATTTAAAACAACACCGACGTTTATTTAGTTCAGCGATACCTATTTATCATTTTTTACCAAGAACAATCAGGACACTAAAACTTATACCAAATTAATTCATTTAAAAAATCAATAATAACAGGATACCTACATGTTTTTCTTTTTGTAATTGACTGATTTTGATTAAATATGATTAATTGTGATTTTTATTGAGTATTTTTTATTATGTTTACATCCATTTTATCGATATCGACTATTTTCCCGTAATCAAGTAGAGCAATCCCTAACCAGGCATACCTCCGCAACTTGACCTTGAACTGACCAATTTCAGCAGCGCATTCTTCCTCGTCCCCCGGCCCGCAGTAGTGAATCATGTACTTCAAAGAAATCGGCCTATACGCTCTCTAGTGGTTTAATACTCTATGCCCGAGGCACTCAGCGGCCCTCGTGCATCGCAATGTGAAGTTGCGTCAAATTGTACGAACGAACGGGTATTGCATCGATTATACTAATGATACGACCGACGCGACGCTCGACAGTTGGAGCTGATTTATGAATAAAGATTTTTTGTTTGTTGATAAAATAATATTAGTTATAAATATTTATCAAATTTAGGTAGGGTAGGCAGTGTCTTTTTGTCTTAATAGACTACACGCCACTGGGTCACTATTCGTAAAATTTTGGCGCCTTTTAGTGCTGTAAAAGTCTTAAAGGTGATTGCTTCATATGAAAATAATAGGGAAAAATAAAAGTTGTGATAAATCTACAAGGGAATTGATAATAAAACTTCGCGAGAAGAATTGGTCGTATGAAAAATATAGCCGACCATCTGGATTGCTCAAAAACGATGGTTTTCCATGCTGTAAAGCATTTTGCCACGTATCAAACTACTTCAATTAATGTTCTGTGTGTACTTAAACAGAGAAAGTAATCTCGTCGAGTAGATCGAAATATCGTTAGTTTGGCAAAACAAAATCCTTTTAAAGGGTCTAATGAGCTGAGAAAATAATATTTTGGTGAAAACAACCCTTCAGCAATCTCTGCACGCACTATTCGAAGGCGTTTTATAGAAGAAAAGTTGCACGTAAGGATAGAAAGGAAGGTGCCCATGTTGAAAAGGAGCCATAGGCAAGCCTGGCTTGCATTTGCAAGAAGGTATGAAAACTGGATACTTAGACAGTGAAAAATATTATTTTTTTCTGACGAGACAGAAATAAACGGTATGTTCTGATGGAAAACGATATGTACGACACCCTCCGAATAAAGCTTTCGACCCTACGTACACAAAAAAGACGTTAAAGCATGCTGGGGGAAAGGTGAAAATTTGGGGGTCTTTTCTGGACATGGTGTTGGCCTGTTAAGCTGATAGAAGGAAACATGGATTAATTCAGACAGTGTGGTAATTTAAGCGAGCGAGCGAGCTGTACGACGTTTTCTTAGAAGAATGGAACTCTATCTCTCTTGCGAAATGTCAATATTTGATAGAGTCAATGCCTCGCCGATGTAAAGAAGTAATTAAAAGCCGTGGGACATGCTACTAACTATTCATTTTAGTTTTACATGTTTTTTCTTTACGCACTTAAAAAAATCTGGAAGTACAAATCGGTTCTTAATTATGTGACCACCACTATACATAGGTATATACTTATATTTCATGTATGACCACGAATGACTTTTTACTAAGTAACCGATTTTGATAATTCTTTTTTTATTGGAAGGGGTATACTTCAAAGTTGGTCCCATTTGAAATTGAAAACTAAATCCAGCCCTAAGTGTAGAAAAAAATATCCCAAAAAAACTTTTCAATCAAAAATTAAAACCCTATTCCACGCACAACGGACCGAATGGGAGTCTACGTGCGGAAAAGGGAGTCCAATCATCATAAAACCCTATTAAACGACGGAAAAGGAAAATGAAAAGCTAAAAAATAAACATTTTAGTCTAACTAAGCTCCTAAATTAATATAAATTACTAATTTTAAGTCTGCGTGAAACAAACAAATCCGCCATGTAAAATAATGGCAATTTGATTGATCTGCAGCGTTGATTTGTTGTTGGGCGCCGACTCTGTACATTAATTTAGGAGCTTATAGTTGACTAAGGAAAATTTTTAGGGTTCCGTAAAAGACGGAACCCTTATAGGATCACTTTGTTGTCCGTCCGTCTGTCTGTCTGTCAAGAACCTTTATCTCGGGAACGCGTTGAGGTATCGAGTTGAAATTAAAACGATATACTCAGGTCTGTTTCTCTTGAAGCTGTGAAAAAGCAAACTTTTAAGTTAACATTAAAAAAAAGATACGGCCGTTTATGGCGCAAAAAACGTATTTTTCTCAAGGGAATCAAAATTTATAGGGTATTTTCCGTTGATATTTGGCATGTTATACCGTCTTATACTACCGTTCTTATTCATAAAAAGTGATCGAACATCTAAACAGTTGCTAAAGTCTGGTTTTCAAAGAGAAACCAGACTTTACCAACTGTTTGGATTTTTTTTTGTTTGTTTGAAAGGGTATACTTCCCAGGTGGTCCCATGATCATCAAGTCAGGATCTGATGATGGGATCCTGGAGAAATAGAGAGAACTCTTCAAATTTGATAGGCACACGAAGCGATTTAGGTATTTTTTGGAAGAGTACTTTCTTGGAGTGGTCTCATTTCAATTTGGTGAAGATCTGATGAAGAACTTTAGAGATAGGCAACGGAACTCCTTAATTAATGATGCAAATGGACTGGGATTGCTGAAATCTCATGTGTGTCTATTGCTTACACCAGTTCATAACATAACATCACGCCGGTATGCTGTGAAGGGGTAAGCACATGTGAACCACTAAAAACTGAAAAAAAAAACTTTTTCCAAAAAAAAACAACCGACTTCCAAAAAAACACTACAAAGTGAAAAATAAGTTTAATTTCGGAAGGCGGTGACAAAAAATTAAAATACAGCTCCAAAGACACCGACTTCCGAAAGTAATTTTTCACTTTGTAGTGTTTTTTTGGAAGCCGGTTGTTTTTTTTTTGGAAACGTTTCTTATGAATAAGGCCGTACAATTATAGGGAAAAAGCTGAATCTGCATTTATTAATAAATCATAAAAAACAGGGCATTATGCAAAGAACGGCGGTCCAATTTTTTTATAATATGAATCTACTTTGTACGGAACCCTCGGTGGGCAAGTCCGACTCGCATTTGTCCGGTTTTTCAATAGTCAGATCAGATAACTTTTATCTGAGGAATAAATACGTCGGTTTGACAGCTTATGTATGGAACATATGCCTAACTCAGATTTATTAAATACGTCGGTTTGACAGCTTATGTATGGAACATATGCCTAACTCAGATTTATTGTTCACACAAAAGTGATCTGACTATTGAATAAAATGTATTCGTGTTTTAAGTTTAATAAGAAATTGTAGGTAGTATTTTGATCAAAGCATTGTCACTTCGGGGGACAGCTAATGTAAATGTTGCCCGTCTGTTTAGAGTTTTCATTGAACGTCCCCCAACATGACAATGTAAATGTTGCCCGTCTGTTTAGAGTTTTCATTGAACGTCCCCCAACATGACAATGTAAATGTTGCCCGTCTGTTTAGAGTTTTCATTGAACGTCCCCCAACATGACAATGTAAATGTTGCCCGTCTGTTTAGAGTTTTCATTGAACGTCCCCCAACATGACAATGTAAATGTTGCCCGTCTGTTTAGAGTTTTCATTGAACGTCCCCCAACATGACAATGTAAATGTTGCCCGTCTGTTTAGAGTTTTCATTGAACGTCCCCCAACATGACAATGTAAATGTTGCCCGTCTGTTTAGAGTTTTCATTGAACGTCCCCCAACATGACAATGCTGTGATCAAAATACTACCTACAACTTCTTATTAAACT
This sequence comes from Antitype chi, assembly GCA_947359405.1. Lineage (NCBI taxonomy): Eukaryota > Metazoa > Arthropoda > Insecta > Lepidoptera > Noctuidae > Antitype > Antitype chi. Next base: position 22,023,085 of record OX375814.1, on the reverse strand, counting down.
TAAAAGGCGAATACATTTTATTTGTTTAGTTTTTAGAGGTATTTGATTGGACCGGGGGTTTATTAAGTTTGACTTTTATTTCCTGCTATTCAAACTTAATACAGTAATAGTAAACACGCTACGATCGACACATGTCCATGTGTGTTTCCCACAGTGACATTTGTTAATAAATGTATCCTCATTCCTCGTTACTACTTCATTATCAGACCCTGATAGACAGACACACAGACAGACACAAACACGTAGCGGTCAAACTTATAACACCCCTCTTTTTGCGTCGGGGGTTAAAATCAGCCCTTAAAGGTTTTTTTATTTTTTTCAGTTTATTTTCCCGACGGTATTTTTTTATTATTAATGGTTGTTTTTTTCTTCAAATGCTCGTCGGCAGTCAGGCGCCGTGTACCACTACTGTACAGACGCCAGCACATCAAGCTACCCTAAGCTGTCAAATTTATTTGATAGATTTTCAACTTTATAACATAAGCATTAGGTTCATGTTCAATTGAGAAAATTTGACAGTTTGGGGTAGCTTCATGTGCTGGCGTCTGTACATCATCATGCTCGTCGGCAGTCAGGTGACGTGTACCACTACTGTACACCATCATCTGCCTAGCCTTTTCCCAACTATATTGTGGTCAGCTTCCAGCCTAACCGGATGTAGCTGAATACCAGCATTTGTCTGACCCCCACAACTCAGTTACTGGGTAATACGATACTCCTGGGCAGAACTCCACTACCTACTGTACATGAAGCTTGAATAAATAAATAATAGCTAATCAAGTTAGAGTGTGGCAGGTACTACGAGGTCCACGTGCCGGGCTCGCGCATCACGTCCGTGAACCTGCGCACCGGCGTGCCCATCGGGCCCATCCTGCTGGGACACCTCTGCATCTGGAAAAAAACGTGAGCTCTTTTACACAAAATATTATAAGTCAAAAGAGGTAGATAGAATATACGCGCTCCGCAAGTGTCACGATAAAACTGGGCTAGCTAGCACACCTGAATTCTCACTCCGATCCAGCCCACGCCGATCCAGCCCGTCCCTTCTCCCAGCGACGCTCTAAGCCGAGGACCGTACCCCACAGGGGGTGCCATTTGGGTGTAGTCGCTTAGTTTGAAGATTTTAAGCCCTGGCTGGAGGCCTTAATTTATTGAGACAGCCACAGGCCAGTCCGGTTAATTAAAACTGTGTGAACTGTGTTTGAACTGCTACCAAACTGCAATGTTAATTTTTATTCTTTTTATTTTTTACAATGTCTGACATATTCTCGTCATTATTTGACATTATACATCAATTTTACTTTAGACTATTTATTATTAGTGATTGTCATCGAAATCATGTCACTTGGTTCCAATAGATTCATTTTTTATAGGTAGATTCTTTGACATATTGTGAATGAAAGAACGTTGTAGGCCTTAGAGACTAGATTTGTAGACGTTTTCTATTCTGTATTTTCATTCCTCTAAGTACCTGGTACTTATTGACAGGCCTGCACTGTCCTCCCATACCTATTATCACTGTAATTTGAAAACATTGTAAAAGCCAATTATTTTTAAAAGAGTAACCGTGGAGTTTCTTGCCGGCTCTTCTCCATAGGAAACGACAAATTGGAACCGTGCACCTAGCTTCTGACGTTTCATAAGTGCCCATGCAGGCTTATGTGAAATAAAATATTTTGATTTTGATGAACGATACACGTGCGTGCAGGTAAAGAAACCTGCTCGATCCAGGTTACGCGCCGATCACGAGTATATTGAATTCGTGAATTTTAAACAAACTGTATGAAAGTTGATCACGTATTCAGTACGTGATTGGCGTACTGTAGAATGAGCGGCATCACGAGCTGAGTACGTGATCGGCTGTCAAAGTGTTAACTCAGTGCAATCTTAGTGCTGTCAAACTAAAATATTGTTTTTTTTTTTGTTTTTTGGGTGGGAAATCATCAAATACCAAACTCAAAACTCAAACTCAAACTCAAAGCATTTATTTCAATTAAACCATTTTCAGGCACTTTTGAATTGTCAGAAAGTTGAAGCTAGTTGCCCATTCCAAAACGTAGATCTCTATGGAGAAGAACGGGCAAGAAACTCCATGGACACTCTTCTTAATCATGTTAAGTTTTACAAAAACTTGGGAACATTATTCTTGTTGCTTCTATAAGTGAGAACAATGTAAAAAAAAAACAATTCTAAATATAAGATTTAAAATTAGCCATGGAAGTTAGGAGATGACCAGTCTCAACCGACGGCGCCCGTTCACGAACTTGACGCGTGGATCAGCACCATCCAGCTCAACCATTTTGTAGGGAACCGAATGATCCAACACACACGCCACCATCAGCAAGACATTTAAGTGAGCATGACCTTCTCCCGCTCTAGGTGGAGCGGGAAGGCGTGTCAGACTTTTACTGACTAAAACCCATCCGTGTTCCCTCAGTTGCCTGTGTGCCAGAGGCCGCGCTATCTCTTTCGAACAACCCGCACCCCTGGCAGGCATCGGCCCTTGCGGAGCCCACCAGTTGGTGCTGACATCTCTTTGAGGCGCGCGTGGAATACAACGCGCCGTCGACCCGGGCTTGGTCCTTACCGGACAGCGAGCTACCCATTACTCGCCGTCCGCAAGCCCGCGCCTACGGTGGCCGGGAATCAGCCTGGGATTCCCGACGCCCAGGGCGTCTCCCGCGGCGACTACGGCCGTGAGGGCGCATATACTGCCTTTCCCTCACGTGCGCCACCTCCCTCTTCGCGAGCATTACTGCTTCGCAGAAGGAGGTGACTGCTAACCATGCACTCTCGCTCCGCACCATGGCCTGGACCAGGGCCGGACGCGAGAGATCGCCGCCGCCGAACGCCTCCACGACGACACGGCGGTGCTCCGCCCAAGCCGGGCAGACCTCCACCGTATGCTCCACCGTGTCCTCTGGGCGATCTTCGCAGTGGAAACACCCGGGCGTTTCCTCCCGCCTTATGCGAAACAGGAACCTCTCGAAACAACCGTGTCCGGTGAGGACCTGTGTCAGGCGGAAGGTGAGGACGCCATGCCGCCTCTCAAGCCACTCCTCAAAGAGGGGACTTACCGCCGCTATCGTGGCGTGCCCAGCACTGGGTTGCGACAATCGCGCTCTCCATGTCGCCATGAGAACCCGCCGGAGCTCTGTGCGCGACGTTGTTTACCACTCACTCACGAGTTTGAGAGTTGCGGTAGTGGGTCTTGCAGTTTAGCCGAATATAAAGTTGTTCTGGGCAATTTGTACAAACAGATTGTTGCAGCAGTGTGGTGGTGTGGGTGGGCGTGTGTGGGTGGAATAAGCATGTTAGGGATGCTCATCGCGAGGCCAGATGTTGACGGTTGTTAAGTATCCAGTTTTTAGGCCTGGATACTTAACAAGCGTCCCTCTTCAGTCTTTGATAAAATGCGTGAGAAGCCATTCGATTTAAATTATTATGGATAGATTATCCAAACAACGAGCTAGTAAAAAGTTCAGCCAATTCTGGAAATCCACTGGTAAGTTGGATGGGAAGCCCGGTCTCTACGAGTGTGGGAGGGATAAATGATCCGCAGGGAATCGCGAATGTGCTTAAAGACCATTTTCAAGTTAAGTACCCTCTCGGTTCCTCAATCGTGAAGGAAGATTCTGAGCCCAGCAGTCGTGGAGTGTAACCTCTGACGCGGCTGTCAGCTAAGCAAGTAAGTGCAGTCATTAACGGTTTGACCTAAGGCAAATCTCCAGAACATGATGGGCTCAGTATCGAACACTTAAAGCACGCATCATAGTTAACCCAAAGTTTAAGAATAGATAGATACAAATAATATAATAATAATGCGAAACAAACTATTTAAACAGATATGACAATGCATGGATGCAGTTCTTTGAACGACCTGTTGAAAAAGATGGAAAAAGTACCACAAGTGCAGCGTCCGCGGTACCTAGCACCAGGAGTTACAAGGACCAGTGAGGCCAACCTTTCAGTAGTAGATTATCTGTACAAAATACCGGTGCTATTGTTGTTGGTTGGTTGTAGTTGTATTATAATGTAATTACATAGCGTTAATCCTAATTCAATTTATTTATATTGAAGCTTTCTTGAGTTTTTTTTTTTCATGCTTTGGTCAAGAAGAAATATTGAAGTCGTAAGGTATGCCTACATCTTGCTTCTTTTATCGTGAAAACTCGATTAACCGGACTAATTGTTGTCGTTAGGGATTCGGATAATCGAAAATCCGGATAATCGAATGTATGAGGAAAAGCGGGTTTGTGCATAAGAAGTACAGACGCCAGCACATCAAGCTACCCCAATCTGTCAAATTTATTTGATAGATTTTCAACTTTATTTCATAAGGCAAAAGTTCTTTCGCACAACGGACCGAATGGGAGTCTACGTGCGGAAAAGGGAGTCCCATCATCATCAAGGCAAAAGTTCATGTTCAATTGGGATAATTTGACAGTTTGGGGTGTACATACATCTGTTATGTTTTTAATAAAAACAGCAAACACCCTTCCACTGTCAGCCTCCGTACGCCCGCGCCGGTAGATAAAAAAACTAAGTTGACTGATAGCCTCTGTGGTACGGCTGATGAAATACGGGCCCACACTATGACGATTATCTATGAAACTAAGCTATCTATTTCCGTAATTCTTGTGGCATAATGAACACAAAAGACAGAGCTAACAATAAAACATACCATTGTTTAAAAAAATAAACATTAGTACGAACAAATGGTAATTGGAAGTTACTTCCGGATGTTGCAAAAAAAATGGCGGAAATTCGCAAAAATCGCGATACTATGTTTTTTTAGTTAATTTCTCAAATTAATTATAAAAATAGAACTGCTTGCATTATAAAGGTACCTAATTAAATGTTATTTTGATTCGAAATTGTAAATAATAAAGAACCATAGTGATTTTTTTCTTACATAGAAAATAGTGAGTAACGACCATTGCTTTCGGGCCTTATCGTATTTTTTGTTAAGTGGCATGTTTTTAAACTTGGTGAACGTTTAAACATTTTGTAACTTGGCTCAATATGACTTAATTATTTAATTGGTCTCGGTTGGTAGTCCAGATAATCGCGAATCCGTATAACTGAGGGCCGGATAATCGAGTTTCTACTATTTCATTTCATGATCATAAAACGGTAAAATAATCCGTCTATAAAAATAATTATGACTGAATGGTTCTGATAGTGAGGAAATAATAATATTTTGTTTCTATCTGCGCCGTGCATTTTTTTTTCGCAACCGTGTTCTGTTTTGTATACGGTTAGCTTGTTTCCACAAGCATTCACTATTGTTTGGTTGTGTCACCTTCTCCTACCATTCAACCAGCACTGTCGAGGTTGCCTTGTACTCGTAGTTGTGTTACGTACCTACTGTTTACTCAAACGATTTGACTGAGTATTAATAACGATTAATAACAGCGATACGCAGTAAAATTTAGTTCTTACTGCCAATTAAATGGTAACCTTGCATCAGTTGAAAATAAATAAAATTGTGATAGTCATAGAGATCATTAATGGACACGTGGTATGCAGTTTTCGAATTTGTTAGTTGATGTGCGCTGGCTCCCTGGCCCTAAGGACTAGACTCCACCAAAGCGGAGATGAGACGAAAGGAGATGTGTGGGAAAGAACCAATAGGGTTTAGATTTTACACATATCTCGTCTCCGCTTAGCTTCAGAGACACAAGATGTCTTATATTTGCTTAGCGTGAACAAAACACAGATGTGAGCTTGCTCGCAAGTTAGCAACAGCCGGCGCGTGGCGCGGCATACGGTGAGCGGACCAACCCCCCCCCCCCTCCCCTCAGCGCACACCACGCCCGTCGCGCCTAGGGTTACCATCCGACCTGATAAATCCCGGTCTCCTCCGGCTTATACTGGACTCCGCCCGGATTTCATTCGAGACCGAATTTTTCATCGCCAGAGCAAAATTATATTAGGTCTTTACCTATGAAATTGCCGTTTTGCAGTACTGGCCATTTCAAATCAAAATAATTTTTGTTTGGGTAAGAATTCTAATTTCAAATTAATTTTATTTTAAAAACATGGATTTTTTTTTCCAAAAGTAGTCATTTGTTTATTGATTAGTGTTAAATTTTCATCGCATTTCAATCTTTTTCGTCATCATGGATACGTTAAAAATTCGAGTAATTATGGAATATGAGTACCGTCGTGGCAGCAACGCGGCACAAGCGGCACGCAACATCAACGACGATTACGGAGCTAACACTACAAACCAACGCACCACCTGTTATTGGTTTGCTCGCTTCCGTTCTGGAAATTTCGACCTGAAAAATGAACCTCGCGGTCGTCCGAAGACTTTGGTCGACAATGACGAATTAAAGGCGATTGTGGAAGCTGATGATACACAATCTACGGCTGAATTAGCAGCAGCTTTCGACGTTAGCGTCAAAACAATATTGGTCCATTTGCGTCAAAATGGCAAGGTAAAAAAGCTTGACAAATGGGTGCCCCACGAACTCAATGATCGTCAGCGCGAAGTACGCGTCGAGACGTGCCTTGCACTGCTCAACAGACACACAAATGAAGGAATTTTGAACCGCATTGTTACCTGCGATGAAAAATGGATTCTGTTTGATAACCGCAAGCGCTCAGCAAGTTGGTTGGATCCTGGTTCAGCACCTAAACAATGCCCTAAACGAAAACTTACCCCTAGAAAAGTGATGGTCACTGTTTGGTGCTCTAGCGCCGGTGTGATTCATCACAGCTTCTTACCAAACGGGGTGAGCATTACTGCAGATGTGTACTGTGAAGAACTGAACACAATGATGGAGAAGCTGGCACATCTCCAACCAGCATTGGTCAATCGCTCGTCTCCGCTGCTCCTGCACGACAACGCGCGACCTCATACTGCACAGCAGACGGTCTCCAAGTTGCAAGAACTGGGGTTGGAAGCTCTCCGTCATCCGCCCTACTCACCAGACCTTGCGCCTACAGACTACTACTTTTTCCAGAATTTGGATAACTTCTTGGCGGGAAAAAAATTCAATACCCGAGAGGCAGTACAAAATGCCTTTGAAGAATTTGTTGCCTCCCGTCCAGCTGATTTCTTTAAGAAGGGCATCAATAAACTGCCACTGCGATGGCAAAGATGCATTGATTGCATGGGTGATTACTTCGATTAATACAAATAAAAAATACATGAAAAAAATTCGTTTAAATTTTTTCATACAAAACGGCAATTTCATAGGTAAAGACCTATTATATAATAATATAATAGGTACTTACGTCAATTTTGATTTTGTGACTTTTTGTTTACAGTTACAAGACATAGGCCTGAGTTCCCTGCGCGTTTCAGTGCTGAGCTCTATCGAGGAAACACGAAGTTTATGCATGAAGTCTAAGTAGGTATTATTATAATCTTGTTACCACATAGATATTAGTTATCCATATTATACACATATTGTAAACATTATAGTAAAATTATGCCATTCAATATAAAAAAATATACGATACGGATTTATACCTATTTCCTATGTACAAATGAACAATAAACATTTTATACAGCTAAACCCTATTTTCGTTATTCCCGGCAGTCCCTTGGGACTAAGGGACTGCCGGGACGTAGGTTTGGATCACCAGCTCATCAGCTAGAGCAGCGCAAGTGCAGCAAAGGTGCACATTAATAACAACATCCATTATGCTATATTTTACGTGCAGCAATATGCATAATCTTTTATACCTCCTACTTATGAACTACTCTCTCATCGGTGCAACAGAATGTTATCTGCTGATAAGGAATATCCATTTTTCGTATCAACCGAGAGGTATAGGTACTGATATATATTGGTGAGTCAGATTAAACATTATGGATAACAGAGAACTATAATAGTAGGTGTGACGCAATTTTAAACTCTGGTCACAAGATCACAAGGAGCGTGCCACTCGCCGCCGCCATAGCTATGTTTTCTGTGGTCGGCCATGGCGGGAAGGTGACAGTGACTTTCATGCCTTTGCAGCGCTAACAAACCTACTCAGATGGAGTAGGCAGACGTGTACCTACGATAGTACCTACAGCCACTATCTGCTAGTTTTGTTCTAATTTCCACGTAAAAAGGTGCGAGGTTATTGCCAGTCACCGGACAGAACACCCGCCTGGTTGGAAGACAGAAATACACGACGCTTTTGTGATTTTTTTTTAGACCCCGCGGGAAGTGTCATGATGACAGTTGGTTTTTGAACGTGGGATGACACTGTCATCACACGTTCAAAAATCGTGTTTGCGACCACTAGACCAACGAGGCAGTTGCCTGAAACTGCGTACTAAGAAAGGATATCAACCTTCAAAACAAAACATTACGTGTGTAAATCCCCTGTCACCCGCACCCTAATTGCGTAGTACGCGATTAATCATAATCGGTTTCATTTTTACAGTTCAACAATATTCATTGCGTTATTTACGTTGTTGAGCAGGCACATTTTTCCAACATAAGAAGCAATGGTTTAGCCATCTGTTTCAAAACGAAACAAATTATGATTAATCGTGAGTTACGCAATTAGGGTGCAGGTTTAGTAGGTACAGTAGCAGTCATAAGTGGAATACCAATCTCAAAAAGCAATAGACTGACACTTCGGTTTAACTTACGACCTTCTTATAATAAGTAATTTCTATACTATAGACACACACACTCTCATACATCTACAAATGATTGTATTTCATAAATTCAACCATTGAAGTAAATGGCATGATAGCTTAGCGGTTACCGTACTTAGGTTAGCGCGTTCGTGCGTAGCGAGTCGCGGGTTCGAACCCCACGCGCGGTGATAGTCTTTTTATTGTTTTAAAAATCGCTTTTGATTATAGTTTCTTGTTCTGTTCGTCTTGTTCACTAAACTCGTAAAACTTTACGATTATACCCACAGAAACCTAAATAAATTTCAATGATATTAAGGTGCAGTTAATTTACGACTCATTCACCGCGACTAAATAGAACGGTGTTGGTTGTTATTGTGTGCTAGTGACGTGTGTTTAATCTATAAACGGTGTTCTAGTTCATTTTAAAATGAAAGCTAATTTAAAAATAGAAATGAAAGCGAATATTATTGCGCTGTATAAAACCGGACTTAATATATCAGAACTATCTGATGAAACCGGACTGAGTGTGAGTATTATGATTTCATTATTTTATTAAACATTCATTTAATTTAAATATAACTGCTGATCCTTGTAGTTATTTTTTGAAACGTTTTATAAATATCATAAGGTCCAAATAAAAGAAAAATATAAAATTTCAAAGTAAATTTATTTCCTAGATTATTAAACGATGAAAATAACGTTATACTTACTTAGTATATAAATGAAATTTCTATTTTAAACAATTTTGTTTCTAAATATTATGCATTTTACTTAGTAGCCTAACAGTACCCCTTTTTTGTTTTAGTGAAATATTGTGAATCGGTGGGTGAAAAGATATGAGGAAGGGAGTAGCCATGCCTGTCGAAAGCAAAGTGGAAGACACGAGCTCAAAAAAGAGGCGCAGTAACAGCACATGTTCAGCGAATATGAAACAAGTGGTTTCAAAACGATAAGACATTTTGCTAAATTATTCGACACGTCTTTACGACCCGTGCGCCATGCACTCCATACAGAAGGTTTGTAATCGAAAACCAGCTCAAAAACCATATTTAACGGAAAAAAAACATTAACATTAAGTTATAAATTACAAATATTCATTGATTTTAGTAATATTCAAATAATATTGTGTCATATCCGTAAAATGGATTATTTTGAGGTTTAGTTTCAATCTTCTTTTCGTAATGAAAATGAATACTTGTTAATACTGAACACCGAGAGAGGCACACAGTATTGTAAATTTGACCTTTTGTGTATACTAATAAGGTTGAAATAAAACAAACAAACTGTATACTGTTCTATAGCTGGCAATATATTTAAAAAATTCACACGAACCCAACCAAATCATTGTAACGAAACCATAGCGTGATGTACATTTTGCGACAACGCCATCTATCGAGCTTGATAACAAACTTTTTTAAAAACACTAATTATTATGGTTTCTTCGTGAGCATACCGCCCACCAAGGACATTTAGTGACGGAATGTCCTTCTTAAAAGGTCTAAAATTTACGCTTTATATTCAGTATGATCTAAAACAGTTCACAAATCTAAGAAAAACAATTTATTTTGTTGAACTGATTCTAAACGGAATGTTCTTCATGAACTTACATTACGGATCCGAATTGGTAGTAAACAATTTGATCTTATAGTTTGAACTAAAATCTTAAACATTTCAACAAGACAAAATCTTACATCTAATAACTTAAACTAATAACATTATGTTAGATTGCTGAAAAATAATAAATTCATGGAACCGAAACCGGTAAAATACAAAGTTTGGATGTTGGCCTCTTAATAGTAGATATCTTAGTGCGCAATGTAACTACACGGGTGATATTATCATCCCCAGGATGCTTCTCTATTACGCGCCCCATCAACCAACGACTTGGCGGCAAATCGTCTTCTATAATTAAAACAATGCCTCCAATATTGGGTTCCGGAACTTGGGAAGACCATTTGTATCTATTCATTAAATATGACAAATACTCTTGAGACCATCGTTTCCAAAAAGATTGCGTCATTCGTTGAACTAATTGCCACCGAGGCAAATAATTTACATTTGAACTTTCATAATTCTTATCTGGTACATTAACTATCGGTTCGCCGATCAGAAAATGTCCAGGAGTTGACGGCAGAGGCTTACCAGGATCAGCAAAGTTAGTCAGCCCTCTGTTTTGCACAAATTACACATTTGCGAACATATTGTTGGATCAGAGATCTAGCACCTATTATCCAATAGGCTGACCTTAAAAGGTTTGACATCAACTGAGGACCACCATCTGCAACCAGCATCTGCAACTATAAGATGAGTCAGATGACTTGTATGTGGTAAGACTATCGGATGTTTCGAATCTTCGTCCAGTTCCGACTTTGCAAGTCGTCCTCGAACCCTCATAATGCCCTTGTTGTCGAGAAAGGGGCAAAGTGATTTCAGTTTACTTGACTTTATATTTAAATAACCCTTTTCTTTTAATTGAGTATATTCTTCTGTAAATATCTCTGTTTGTATCTTCTTTATACATGTTTCTAATGCTGCTTCTATTTCTTGATCCTTCAAATATTTACTATTATATATGTCCTTCTTCAAGAATCGTCGGCAATACGCAACTACTCTAACTAATCTTCGTAGACTAGAATAATTTTCTAGAACTATGTGCTCTGGAATTACAGCTGCGTGAACCTTTATGTTTTGTTCTAAATCTATTTTTAAATCTTTTGGCCTTTTGTACTCAATGGTTTTGTTTTTCAGGAAGGACGGTCCAGAAAACCATAACTCATTACCTACTAACGAACTGGGTAGTATTCCCCTTGAAGCACAATCTGCTGGATTCTCTTTGGTCGACACGTGAAACCATTGAGATGAACTCATTGTGCCCAATATTTCAGCGGTCCGGTTTGCAACAAACGTTTTCCACCTACTAGGATGGCTGTTAAGCCATGATAAAACTATTGTCGAATCAGTCCACGCTGATGTTTTTTCCTTTGGTATATTTAAGACCTCTGCAGACTCTGTCAATAACTTTGCTAAGAGTACTGCGCCACATAACTCCAATCGGGGTATGCTGACTTGTTTGATTGGAGCTACTCTTGTTTTTGCAACCAACAATGAAACATGAACCGTGCCTGTGGTATCAATTATCCTCAAGTAAACGACTGCTGAGTATGCAGCTATTGAGGCATCACTAAAACCGTGCAATTCAAGATCATCAGCTGAACTCGACCCAAGCCAACGAGGTATCCGAACCTTGGTAAGTAAATTTAACTCTTTGCGGTAAGTATTCCACTCTGTTATTAATTCCGTTGTTAATTCCTCATCCCAACTAACACCAGCGAGCCATAACTTCTGTATGAAGACCTTTGCTACAACCACACTAGGAGCTAGCCATCCCAATGGGTCGAACAAACGAGCTATGTCTGATATTATAGATCTTTTTGATACAGGTGCCGTCGTCAGCGGTGGAAGATTTACAGCGTACTGAAACGTATCTTCGTGGCGATTCCAGGTAAGTCCCAATATTTTTGTAGTACTATCTAGTTTAATTTCTCTTTCCTTATTATTTATTTCCATTCCCTTTACTATGATGTCTTGTTTGTTCTTATTCTTAATGTACTCATTTTTTTGATCTGCTTGCTGAATGCCTTCATTCCTGTCCATGGAGCCTATTTTATCTATTAATTGCTGATTATTACCTCCTTTTCCTAATAATTCTATCATTTGTTTACATATTTCTGCACCTTCTTCAACGTTAATACAACCCGTCATTAAATCGTCCATATAAAAACAATTTAAAACGTTGTCTGCTGCAAGTGGAAATTTATCTCCTTCATCATATGACACCTGTTGGAGCGATCTAACTGCTTGGTATGGTGCAGAGGCTGTTCCGAATGTCACCGTTAGTAACTCATAATCTCTGACCGGCTTTTCAGGATCGTCTCGCCAGAGTATTCGCTGGAAGATAGCATCTTCATCGGCTATTCTAATTTGACGATACATTTTTACTATGTCCGCCACTATACCAATATAATGCATTCTCCATCTCAAAAGAGTGTGTCTTAAATCTGCTTGCAGCTTTGGTCCTACCATTAGAGTGTCGTTTAGTGAAACTCCTTTTGTGTTCTTCTCCGAGGCGTTAAACACAACACGAACCTTAGTCGTGATCTTGTCATTTCTTATAACCGCATGGTGTGGTAAGTAAACGGCTTCATTTTTATGACTATCGTCATCGTTTACAAGTCTCATGTGCCCTAATTGTAAGTATTCATTAATTACTTCTGTATATTTTTCTTTTAAATCTGTATCTTTATTTAATCTTTTTTCTAGTGCTTTAAATCTTGTTTCAGCTATATCACGTGAACGTCCGGCCTTACAAGCAGGTTCTTCATCTCGGAATGGTAATCGTACAATGTATCTACCTGTATCATCTCTTTTAGTCGTTTCAGCATAGAATTCTTCACACTTTTGCTCTTCTGGATTAAGTAATTTCTTTGTACTATTTTGTTCTTCAATTTCCCAAAATTTCTTTAAAATATCATCTTCATTGAACTGTGCACAATGTACCATTATATTTTTTGAGTGATGCTTTGAACTCTCACTACTCGGACTGACTACACCTGCAAGGATCCACCCTAAAGTGGTGCTCTGTGCGATAAGAGTACCAGATGGACTCTTGACTATACCTTCCTTCACAACGTAGCAATAAGCATCTGCACCCAAAAGAATATCTATTCTATTGGGTGTGTTAAAATTGGGATCTGCTAGACGCAAATCGTTGATGGCAACCCAATCGAATGAACTAGTGCTTACGCTTCTCTCAGGCAAGTATGAGGTGATCTTACTCAAAACATAGGCATTTATTTTGAGTTGAAAATCAGGATCAATTGTTGACTTAATTGTCAGAGTAACCATGTGCTTTGCAATGGTTGATTTATCGTCACCTAAGCTTGATACACGCCCTTGAATTGGTATCTTTTTCAGGCTAAGATATTGCACTGTTGCCTCTGTTATGAAACAAGCCTGTGAACCTTGATCGAGCAAGGCTCGGACCGTGTGGTATTCACCCGTCTTTGACGAGGCCTTTATTAGCGCAGTGGCTAATAAAACCTGTCTGGGCTTTGCTACTCTCCCTGTAGATAAGCAAGAGACTATCTGAGTAGTACTAGCTGAAGAAGTAGCAATATCAGTAGAAGGCTTTGGTCGAGGGTCTTGGCCTTTATAGTCCAAGTGTAACAAGGAATGGTGACGCTTCTGGCAAACTTTGCAACTTGTGTTTTTCTTGCAATTGTAAACTGTATGGTTACTGCCTAAACAGTTGAAGCAAATTTTGTTCTTACCAACGAAATCCCGTCTACCTTCGAGAGATTGGTTGGCAAACTTTTTGCAGAAACAAAGCTTATGAACCTCAGAGCAGTATTCGCATTTCATTGGGGATAATGAGTCTGTGGCTAACAATATTTTAGGCATCTGATTGTTGTTGACCTGGTAGCCTGAACCCTTTTTTGGTTCCATGCATTCAAACGCGCGGAAACGCTGCTCTAAAAATACCTTAAATTGATTAAAGGTAGGAAAATCATTGCTGGGGTCGCTACTACTGACACTTAATTCCCATTGCTTACGCGTTTCAGGATCTAATTTAAATGTTACTATATGTATGATAATAACATCCCATGTACTCACATTTATACCTAAGTTTTTTAACGCGTTTAAACAGTCACTGGTGGTGTCTGAAAGCTCCTTTAATGATGTTGCTGATTCCATCTGCATACGTTTGATACCAAATAACCGTTTCAAAATGCAGTTGGCGAGATATCTTTTATTACTGTATCGCTTGTCTAATAGCTCCCAGCACTGGCTGTAATTTGCATCAGTTATTGGAGTATTCCGTATCAATTGCTCGGCTTCACCAGTTAGATGACTTTTTAAATAATGCAGTTTTTGCACATTATCTAACGAGCTATTTTTATGAACTAATGAAACAAAAAGATCATGAAAGGTGGTCCATTCTTCATATTTGCCAGAAAACATTGGAATAGAAATCTTGGGCAATTTGACCAGTGAATGGGCAGACTTAACTGGACTATAAGAAGAACCATCCCTATAAGTTACTGAATCACTTACAACTTTAATTTTATTGAGCGTTGTTTTCATTAAACTTTTAAAAGTAATGTATGTGTCCTCAGTTGTATCATAAATATCAACAATTTTCTTATCCATATCATCTAATTTAAAGTTCTGATGAAGTTTAGTATTAGTATTTTTAAACGATTCCCAATCGTTTTCTAATAATTCCTGTCTAGTTTCAATGTATTCGATGGTTAATCTTTCTTTAGGACTCTTTTTAAAATTTGCGAATCCTTTAATAATCACACTTTGAGACCCTTTCATTACATTGATTAATCCCTCCATAGTTAAAACCAATGAAATTAAACAAAAAAGTAAAACCAAAATATTACAAGTTTCAATTAGTTGCACAAAATTTTACAAGTGTTTTTTGCAACTAATAATCTGGCGGAAATCGGGCATAGGTTCCCCGTTCCGTCGTTTTTTACGAAATTATTCTAAGTCCTAAACTAACATAAAAATACATTTTCTATTAGCGAATCTTACAATTTTCTAAGTCTAAAGTAAAAAATCTTAAATAAATAAAGTCTAAACTTGCTTGTCACTTTAATAATAAAATGTACTCACAATTTTTTCACTTTACTCACAACACGATGACTTCCTTTCCTTGTTGTATGTGGCGCATCCTGGTGGCGGCGACACATTGAACTCTGCGTGTGAAGTCAGTCTTCCGCTTCCACGTTGATCTACGAGGGTGACGTACTACACAGTCACCTCACGCTTGAACTGGATGCAAGTGGTGCCCCTTTAGGAGGACACTTTGTCACATCTGTTACTCTTTATTACTGCTGTCTCCGTCCACTATGCTGGGCGAAGCTGTCGCTGCCCGTGCGGGAACCGTGTACTCTGCTAGTACCACGGGCTGGCGAACTCAAAAAACCGTAAAGTATCCGGCTCGAAGGACCAATGTTAATACTGAACACCGAGAGAGGCACACAGTATTGTAAATTTGACCTTTTGTGTATACTAATAAGGTTGAAATAAAACAAACAAACTGTATACTGTTCTATAGCTGGCAATATATTTAAAAAATTCACACGAACCCAACCAAATCATTGTAACGAAACCATAGCGTGATGTACATTTTGCGACAACGCCATCTATCGAGCTTGATAACAAACTTTTTTAAAAACACTAATTATTATGGTTTCTTCGTGAACAATACTTAAGCTATAACCTCAATAAGTCCTATTAAATACCTTTTGATAACTTTGATGTTTGTGATACAACAAAAGTAGTATTACTGAGTCATTTATCTGTATTGTGACAACGCGTCTGCATTTGTTATATTTACGTGGGTAGATTTGCGTAGAATATTGTGATTTCCTTCGAGTACCCACACACAGTAGAAATTACAGCATAACATTATTATATTACTAAAATACAATATTTTAAGCCTGATTATCATAGTTCACCAATTAGCTACTTTACTTTACTTTCTTTATGAAAATAATAAACTGTTTTAACAAGAAGTTATTATTAGTTATGTTTATACTTCATAAAATTATAACGAATAAACATTTTAACAATATATGTAATGAAAACAAAAAAAATCCCGTTTATTCATTTATCGAATAATAAAAAATAAAAATCTTTTGTTACTTTTATAATAAAAGAACAGAAGAAGATTATTGTTGAAAAAAAATCATAGTCTCATCGCGAGATTTGAACCCAGACCTATGAGTTTTATAATCCAAGACAATACGCTACGAGCTATCAGAACTTGATGCTCTAAAGTGAATTTTAGCAATGGTATGAACGGACCAAGGTCATACGTAATTACGTACTATGTGCGATGGTATCTTTTTTGTTTCATTCGACGCCAGTGTGTGAGTTCTGAGGTGTGCGTTCTGTATTGATACATCACTTATACACACAGCTGTAGGTACGGCCTGGACCGCGAGTTTATAGCAATATAACCCTTAGTATGGTAATGGACTTGTGACTCCTTACTGTACATCCACCTTTCGCCAGTTATAATAATTTTAATAATTTATTTATTTCAAAAAGTGTGGTACAGTCTGTTACAATAAAATAATTTTTAAAATTTAGGGTTTAGTCTAATAGAAATAAAGTAACATAATTGAATCAGGCGTCCTAGCTAGGTTACATAGTAACCTGTATTAAGGTTCGCCAGCCCAGGTTCCCACAGGGGTACAAACATTTTAATAGACTGCTTAGAACTATAAGGTACAAACGTATTTAACTTATACAAAACTAAAAGTGTTAGTACGTTTGTGTGTTTTATGATGTAGGTGTGGTGTGCGTGTGTTTTGTGTTGTAGGTGTAGTGTGTGTGTGTGTTTTGTAATGTAGCTGTGTATGTCTGTGTTCTGTGATATAGGTGTGGTGTATGTGTAAACTGAAGTGAAAGAGGTTGAGTTTAGATATGGAGTATTAGAGAAGTCATTAAGATTGTGAAATGAGCAGATATTCAGTGTCGTAGTTTAAAGTAGTTAAAAAGTCAGTTATCTGTTTTTTACACATTTCGTAAGAGGATTGATGTAAAGGTATAGTTTTGTTAATTCTGTTGTATAAAAACGGGCCAAGGTAGTAAAAGAAACGTTTAGTAAAAGCAAAGCGTGTGAAGGGAACTTTGCAAATTTCGTTCTTTCGCCTAAGTGAGGATTGAGTTAGTGTAAAAGGAGTTTGTGTGTGTTGTTGTAATAAATTGTTGAGAATGAATGTTTGCCGTACCGTAAGAACTTTGCATTTTTTGTACAGATCAAAGGTGGGGAAGAGCATTGGTCGGAAAGTAGCAACCTTCAGAATGGCTCTCTGAGCCACTTCCAGAGGTTTGAGTGTAGTTTTCGCAGCTCCACCCCATATACTAATGCAGTACGAAATCACTGATTGACACATGGCAAGATACACGGTGCGTATCACATAAGTATTGGCAATGTGTCTGAGTGTTACAAATATATATGAGTTTACGAACTCGAGCTGTAAGGTGAGTGTTATGGGCTTTGAAGTTAAGGTGTTTGTCTAGGATGATACCCAGGTATTTAGTCGTGTCCGTAGAGAAAATTGTAGGACAGTTGCAAATAGCCAAATGGCTTGGCAGGTGTGAGCTTTAAGAGTAATGGGTGTCAAAGGTTGCGTAGTGGGGTTTAGAGAGAATGTTATAAGTTTTGTTTTATTCGTGTTTAGCGTGAGTGAGTTAGAGATAAGCCATCCATATATCAAGTCAAATCCAGTTTGAGCAGTTGCTTTCAGTTTAGCCCAGGATTCATCATGAAAGGTAATTGCAGTATCGTCGGCAAAAGCGACAATGTTACCAGAGCTCAGGTGCATGTTGCACAGGTCGTTTATGAACACCAAGAACAAAGTAGGGCCTAAGACACTACCTTGAGGCACTCCGAACGAAATAGGCAGCTCTTCACTAAGGCAACCGTCAATTTTAACTACCTGCCTACGGTCTGAAAGATATGAATGGAAGAGTTGGAGTTGAATACCACGTACGCCGAGACATTCTAGTTTAGTTAGAAGGCAGGGAATAGGAACGGTGTCAAATGCCTTTGCAAGGTCTATGAACACTGTGAGGCATTTTTTGCGTTGATTTAGTTTATCAACGATTGCATTTATCAGTGTCAAGGCTGCATCAGAAGTTGATCTTTTCTTCCTGAACCCAAATTGGTTGGCTGACAATAAATTATTGCTTTCAAGGTATGAGGTTAGTCTATTATTAATGAGTCGTTCTAAGATTTTGGACATGGCAGGTAGCACCGCGTTATGTTTAAACTCAGTCACACTGGAGTAGGTACGCTATACCTGGGTGAATATTTGAAGATAGACATATTCAGGATTCATAATTAAGTTCAAATAATGCTTCCAATTACGACTTTTATGGATTTAACGTAAAGATAATAGTGCAGAAACGAAATAAATCAATTGCAGAGTATTTGAACCATTATAAAGGACTGAATCTGAAGCTGAAAATTTTCGTCGAACGGTGATGACTTGATGAGATATGAAACACACGGTAATTAGTATTCAAAAATGGTAATTATGCTTTGTGATTGATAATTATAAATAAAATGAATAATATAGTTAAATCACATATTTATCCCATTTCTTCCCATGGGGTGTCGTACAAGACGACTAAGGGACTTACTAGAGAATGGGGAGCAGCGTTCTATATGCATTTGACCACCATAGGTACTGCGATCGCCAACCCGCTTGCCTAGCGTGGCGATTATGGCAAATCCCCCCTTCTGGGGGAGGCTTATGTCCAGCAGTGGACGTCTTTCGGCTGATATGATGATGACATATTTATTTATTATTTAGGCAACATATGAATGGCATTAAATTAAGCTATAATATTTACTTGATTCAATGAAAAAAATAATACTCAAAATCAACTGGCTTTCCTAAAAATCAATATATTATCTGTCTAGTCATCATTATCATTTCAGCCAAAAGAGTTCCATTGCTGGATATAGGCCTCCTCCAAGCTCCTCCACTTCGACCGGTTCTGTGCTTCCCGCATCCAGCGGATTCCTGCGGCCTTCACAAGGTCTTCGGTGCACCTTGTGGGAGGCGTTCTAACACTACGTCTTCCGGTACGCGGTCGCCACTCCAGAACCTTTCAGCCCCATTGGCCATTTATTCTGAGAGCAATGTGTTCTGCCCACAGCCACTTAAGTTTGGCAATTCTTCGGGCTATGTCGGTTACGAATCTGGCAAACGACCCAAGAGCCAAAGTGATCCGAAACTATACCGAAGATAACCCGGACGGTAGTTTGTACGAGATTAGGATGGCTCTGAACCAGTTTAAAAACAACATGGTGCCGGGTGACCTGACGGAATTACGGCCGAACTTCTGAGGGCCGCGCCGGCGGAAAACCCGTTCTTAAGGCCCTCCAAAAGCTGTTTTATTCCGTCATACTCGAGAGCAAAACGCCACAGGCATGGAACAGACGTGTGGTGGTGACAATACCCTTTTCAAGAATTATAGGCCCATCTCACTTCTGAGCCATGTCTAATACAAGCTGTTTTCAAGAGTCGTCACGAATCGTGTCGGACGCAAGTTTGGCGATTTCCTGCCTCCCAAACAAGCCGGATTCCGTAAAGGCTTTAGCACCGTAGACCACACATACGCTGCGGCAGGTTATACAGAAAGCCGAAGAGTATAACCTTCCTCTTTACTTAGCGTTTGTGGTCTACGAGAAAGCCTTTTCAACGGTGCCAAATCGCCTATCGGTACATCGAGATGCCGAAGTGTCTGTACGGAAACGCCACTATGTCAGTCCGACTCCAGGATCAAATCTCAAAACATATCCTTCTGCAGCGAGGTGTGAGACAGGGAGACGTTATCTCTCCGAAACTGTTCACCGCTACACTGGAGGATGTCTTCAAGGTTCTGGACTGAAAAGGGGCTGGCATCAATATCAACGGAGAGAACATCACTGACGTTCTGTTTGCCGAAGATATAGTTTTCGTGGCTAGGACTATAGCGCTTATTACACTTGGCTGAATTTAGTCATCTAAATTCAGAAGCAACTTTAAAAGCAAATTAGAAGCTTCTGATCACACTGTCCTTATTTAGTTAATCAATTACCAGTTAAAGCGCGACGGAGTCGGACGTGCCGTGTACGAGGATGGCTCCAGTATTGTCCAGACACCAGATAATTGCCCCTTGCCCAGCCCTGGCCGCTGGCTCAATTAAAATACACTTCTCACAAAAATTAAGGGAAGAAAAAAAAAGTCCAAATTTTTGTTGTGTCAAATTCTATCAATTTCCCACGGATAGTACTTACTTTCCTTGGTTACGTGATGAACGACAAAAGTGGATAAATGCAATGTAAAGATATTTAGGGTAACTTGGTGATACTTTCACTTAGTCATTTCAACGAATTCAACTAAAGTTTCTGCAGCCATAATTTCTCTTTATTTTTTTTCTTGTAACTGTAAAATTTTATATAAAGGTGCGTTGGCTAGTGATGGTTCTAAAGTATCTTTGGAAATATCCTGGGATTCTAAATCTGTCATTAATCTGGTCAGTTTAGAGCTCTTTGGTGGTGCTGGAAATAGTTCGGACATTTTCACTCCCTTATCATAGCCTAACAATTGTCGGTGGGATGGCTTACCCTACTGTTGTGCTTTGCTAGTTTTCGATATAGCATCTGGACTGGACTATATAAATTCTCTGGAGAATTTATATAGTAAACTAGCAAACCCGACGAACTCCGTTTCGCCACCAGATGGCTTCGTTTTATGTAACATTTCGTTTGGTGATTAAAAGAAGAAGATTTTTTTTTTTTGTTTTACTTCCTGAATTTTCTTTGCTATAAACCTCACGGAGCCCGAGACCTTTCCAACGAATGCAAAACCGTCGAAATCGGTTCGTGCGTTCTGGAGTTATAGCGTCAGAAAGGAGAACCCGACTTATTTTTATATAGTAGATTAAAGCACAGATGTGGTTACATTTTTCAGACAGGCCTGCCTTACATTTGCAATTTCCTCTTCTAATATTTCTATTTCAATCAAGCTGAGGCGACATAAAAATAAATAAATAATATAGACTGAATAATTACGTGAAAAATTAGTTTAGAAAATACTTTAGTTATTTTGATATCATAAATGTTGGAAATCGTTGTTTGACCTACAATTTTGCCAGTTATTACTGCATTTTCAGGATTCATAACTGTTTCTTCTACATCTAAGATATGCCCGGATTCGAAGAGTTTTTGGCTTTTGGACATATTTTGACCACGCTGACGATCATTATTAATTTTAATCATTTCAAACGATATAAATATAATTTAAACATTATCCTGGCGGCAACACGATGACAGGTCTGAATAGTTTCTTTTTTGACCACACCGCGGCTCTCGTGTCGGTTTGTGCTGCCATCTATAGTTCGTGCACGTTTCCTATTATATGGCGTCCACTGCGTCCAGCGTTTTCGTCTAATTACGCGCGAAATATGAAAAGGTGAAATATAAATGCAAATTTATTGCAGTAATCGATTAAATAAAAATAATTGTGTGTTTTTATAGTGGTTTATTAGCATTTTAGAATCTAATTAAGACACTTTTCAAAAATGAGTGTAAGACCCTATTGTTGCAGTTCAGTCGAGTGCTCGGGTGAAAATTATAATAATGCACCCGAAAAATGTACGTCGTTTTCATCGTCGTCGGCGGGGCGGGTGCAGGCAGCGAATGTAGATACGTTCCGCTGCGCCGCACGGCGGCGGCGTCTCGCTGCCAACGATTTTACGATGAGCCTCGCGACGTTGCGATGCGTCTCGCGGCGGGCGATTTCGCGCTGCGCAGCGCGAAATCACTGGCCTCTTCCAGTAACATCGCGTCGCCTAGCGTCTCGGTGTGATCTGACCCTTACCTACAGATCAATATATCCAAAAAACCCTACAGAGTTTCAATTTAATCCACCAAGCCGTTTTTTTATCCCACTCGATTGAATTTTCAAAAAAAATGAAAGAGCTCACAATTTTTATCAAAATGAAAAACAAATATTTTTAGCATTTTTTTCTCAATTTTGCATCAGTGACATGGGAAATTTAAAAAAAAGAAATACAAAACAAAAGTTTGCGTCCTCACACACGGACAGTTACGTAGCGCCTGAATTCAGTAACTAAATGCGATTACACTTTCTTATATGCGTTTCTAATTATGCTTCTAAATGATTCAGTCAGTCAGAAACCATCCTTGCTTCTGAATGTAGGATGCTAGCTTGTTAATCGCGATTATAATTGACTAAATTCAGTAACGACTGAAATAAGATCACTAAAGCCAAGAGCCTAGAGCCAAGTGTAATAAGCGCTTATGGAGGACCTCAGTAAATCTTCGGAAAGGGTGGGTCTTAAAATTAACATGGACAAGGGTCTGTCTAGTAATTTAAATAAAATCAACTAAAACACTACTTCAAAACTCAGTGTAGACCTATACAAGCTCTTATACATAAACTGAGGCTGACAGACTGAGGCTTTCGCCAATGTTTCCTCCTTCGATTGCTGTTTTTTCTGAGGCAAGTTTATGAAAAAAGAAAAGAATAACAAGTGGTAGGTGGGTAGTCAGTTTGTAAGTTTATTTTGTTGTCAGTTTACAATCGATCACGCGTTGGTGTGACACTTCGACCTTGCGCTGGCCTAGCGGAGTAAGGTGTTTCCATGTAATAAGAAGCCAGCGTATACTGGTACTAATTACCATTTTCAATTTCTCATCACCGTTCGCTAAAATACGAACGGGAAAAATGGTAATTGTATAAATGGTAATTAGGTATTTGTACACTTTCTCACATTATACGTTCTTTACGTTCTATAAAGAACATAATGACTAACACAACTGAACTGATAATGAAGTTCCTAAGAACATAATGACTTAGGAACTTAATCAAAGCAAAGGGTATTCTATAGCGACTATTACAGTGCATACAAATTTGAAACGAGAATAATACACTTACCACGGTAAAATCGAACTGTAAGGAGATTTTTTTTTTGCCAGTCCTGTTTTCTGGGTGCAGGCTTCAGCTGGTGCCATAACACTCTTCAACATGTGACCTGCACCCTAATTGCGTAACTCACGATTAATCATAATCTAGTTCGTTTTGAAACAGATGGCTAAACCATTGCTTCATACTTTCGAAAAATGTATTTGCTCAACAACGTAAATAACGTAATGAATATTGTTGAACTGTCAAAATGAAACCGATTATTATTAATCGCGTGTTACGCAATTAGGGTGCTGCACGACTCGTGACGTGGAACTGGGCGCGACGCTGAGTTGTCTCTTTCAGATCTATATCATACAAGATGCGGAAAAAAATTAACCTTGCGACTGTGTGAGTGAACAAATGGTAGTGACTAGAAACTGTTGGGACAATTTTCAAAGTCATTACAAATTACTTAAAAGTGTTCTTTAATGTGTATAGTTTTGCTGATTGATAAAGCATGTCGTCTACTATCTAAATTACTACAAAAAAATTCGATCTTCAGGGTATCTTTATGTCTTTTCGAGCATGAACTGCAAAAATTTGGGAATTGGGACACGAATGGTGATGAGATTTGAGGAACGTTTATGAATATAACTTAGTTGTTTATAGGGAACATGTTATGTTCATTTGTGTATAGTGCTGGACCTACATTCAACGAAAAATAGAAAAAATTACATAACTATATATCTCACTAAATAGTTATTTGGGGAGGGCCGCGTAATATGCACATGTTCAAAGAATCACCAGCTATATCATATCCGTGGTAAGCCGTAAGAAGTGTTTTAGTATTATGTGCTTATGTGTTTTCCAATTTACAAACGGTTATAGGCGTTCTGTTTCCTAATACGAGTTTTGCAATGTATTTGTATTCCCATAATCGTTTATCTATATTTCTAATAGTGGTTGCAGGAATGCAGGTTCTAGGTACCGATGCACGTTTTTTTGTACCTATATCAATGTCAAAAGGTCATAAATTGCCATATTAATGTTTCTGTGAGGTCTAAATCCTTTTTTTAAGTATGGTATGTTTAACCGACTTCAAAAAGGAGGAGGTTCTTAATTCGTCAGTAGGATGTTTTTTTTTGTATGTTTTATATGCGTTAACTCCGTCAATAATTGTGGATGGGTGGGTGCTAAAAAAAATCTTATTAAATTTGCTGCGGTAGTTTATGCGTTAGTCTCGATAATACACACATCATAAAAAGTTTGCGATCACTTTGAAAAATCTTTTTTTTTTTTGTTACAGTAGATTATGTTGTGATTTCTACTTCTTTTTAGATTCTTTATTTAAAAATATAGATTTAGAACATAAAACAATAAAACACTTAAATTGTTTTTCCATATAAAAAGGCTTTCAGTCCTAGCTTACGCTCCTTCAGAAATCGGATTTAGTCAATTTTAACGGATTTAAAATACTTTTTCGCGGAAAGTTGTGATAGAAAAAATGCCAAGAGGATCATCAGAAGTTTTACGAGCAAGAAAAACTGTCTCTTCGTTGACGAATCGCGAATCAGTACTCATCCAGATAACCGACGTGTCCGTGTCTGGGATACACCACGAGAGAAATAGCACGCAGAGTTGCTATATCCCAATCCTGTGTCGGGACGGGGTCGGGATGGGTAATTTTTCTGACTGACCCCGCAGTGGTCGCCCAACTGTTTTGACTGCTGCCCCAAAGCGCTATATTAGATTGCTGGCAGCCCGCGACCCAACAATCAACGCTAATAAAATAAAAGCAGAAGTTCGGGCCGCCTCTGGGCTTGAAGTTAGCACTCAGACCATTCGGAATTGCTTGCACCAGGCTGGATTACGAGCACGGAGGTCTTGGCGAGCTCCTCTGAATTCCCGGCAACGACAACGACGCAGATTGCAGTGGGTAGACTTCGGCAAAATGAAAAAGAAAACATTGGGCAAAATTGTCTCTTCGTTGATGAATCGCGAATCCAGTACTCATCCAGATAACCGACGTGTCCGTGCCTGGACAAGACCAGGAGACCATGAAAGGCAAAGAACTGCCACTGGAACAGTTCAGCAAGGTGGGAGATCGGTGTCGTTTTGGGGTGGTATTATGATTGGAGCTAGAACGCCTTTGATCCCGTATCGAGGCTTCATGACACCAGACGAGCCAGGGGAGGAGTTAGGTATATTATATTGAATATAAACCTTTTATTAATAAATTGTTGTTTAAGTTTGGTTAAACAGTATTTTTTTTCTATCAAATTTCTGTTACAATTACATTATGATTAATTACTCAACTTTTTTTATAAAAAATAGTTTTATTTTTTAATGTCAAATAGGGTATTTACTCATATTTAAAGAAAAAAAAATTCTTGATAAAGTTCAATTCAAAAAATTCTATCAGCTTATGCTAGTGATCACAAACTTTTTTTTAATGTGTGTATGTATGTACCTTGATGACATGCTGCTGCTTCCTGTCACTTTTGTGTACATAGCAAGTAGGTAGTTGTATACGAATTGGTGTGGGGTAGGTAGCATACCAATACATAAAACTACAAACTAAAAACTTACATAAAACTAAAAATAAAAACTTAAAAAAAAAAACAACCGACTAGGTACCTACCATAGAGTATAGTCTTTGGTACCTTACCGAAAAAACACTATAAAGTGAAAAATTACTTTAATCTCGGAAAGTGGTGTCTTTGGATAGGTATGTATTTTAGTTTTTTGTCACCGACTTCTGAAATTGAAGTACCTATTTATTCACTTTGTAGTGTTTTTTCGGAAGTCGGTTGATTTTTTTTTGGAAAAAGATTTTTAAATGTTATTATTAAAAATCTTTGTAGATGTATTTCTCAGTCGGGCCGACTTAGCAGTCGTGTGTTCGAACCCAGGCAGACGCTTTACGTAGTGTGTTTGTGTAGTTATTTTCATCACCACTGCTCTTTACGTAGTGTGTTTGTGTAGTTATTTTCATCACCACTGCTCTTTACGTAGTGTGTTTGTGTAGTTATTTTCATCACCACTGCTCTTTACGTAGTGTGTTTGTGTAGTTATTTTCATCACCACTGCTCTTTACGTAGTGTGTTTGTGTAGTTATTTTCATCACCACTGCTCTTTACGTAGTGTGTTTGTGTAGTTATTTTCATCACCACTGCTCTTTACGTAGTGTGTTTGTGTAGTTATTTTCATCACCACTGCTCTTTACGTAGTGTGTTTGTGTAGTTATTTTCATCACCACTGCTCTTTACGTAGTGTGTTTGTGTAGTTATTTTCATCACCACTGCTCTTTACGTAGTGTGTTTGTGTAGTTATTTTCATCACCACTGCTCTTTACGTAGTGTGTTTGTGTAGTTATTTTCATCACCACTGCTCTTTACGTAGTGTGTTTGTGTAGTTATTTTCATCACCACTGCTCTTTACGTAGTGTGTTTGTGTAGTTATTTTCATCACCACTGCTCTTTACGTAGTGTGTTTGTGTAGTTATTTTCATCACCACTGCTCTTTACGTAGTGTGTTTGTGTAGTTATTTTCATCACCACTGCTCTTAAAACGGTGAAGGAAAACATCGTGAATAGACCGGCATGTCGTAAAACCACAACTTCGAAGACATGTGACATCCATCAGTCTGCACCGGGTACCGGGCACGCCTGGTAGATTACATCTCATTCTCTCTAAATAGAACGGAGGATCCCTGTGTCCCAGCAGTTTATGATGTATTTCTTAAATATCTTTAAAAAAAACGGTATGAGTGAAATGGGTCGATAATAGGTATTCCATCAACTCAAATCAAATATTTACCTACTTATATTATAAGAAAGATGATAAGGATGTTTAAATATACATGTTTTTAAAGCTTCTGGATATACTTATCCGTACAAATATTAAGGTTAATTAAGTGACTTAAATGACCGCATATCTCAATCAATATCAAGTTTGTAAATCAAATAACAAGTGTGTTTCTGTTTAGAATAATCATAACGCGCAGTCCGATTATTTTGAAACTCGTTATGTTTTTAAGGGTGAATTTTGACAGTTTGCTTCGATTACCTACTGAACGAAATACATCCGATTAATTAAATAATGTTAATATCAAGCAACGGAAACATGCTAATCGGTTTTGCCAAAAATCTACCCGTGTTGGGGTGAAACAAAAGAGGTACAGTTTAGTACTACGGTTTAGTACGAATAATTCCACTTCTTGGGTTTATGTATATCAATGCATTTCTTCGGAAACTTGAAGACAAAGTCAAAGTAGATAATAAAAAGAGAGCAGCAAACAAATGACAAGATTGTATTGTGACATGGCTGTTTATCTGTGTAGCTTGATATAGGAAACTTCTAGCCATGCGGTACTCTCACAATACATTAAGGCCTTGATCTTCCAGCAGTCGTAGTATCTGTCATTATGGAGTAGGTACCTCCCATCTCGTACGTAGGTATTATGTAAAACTGTTAAGATAAACGCACTGATTATTCGGTCGATATCGAATCCATAAATACGTAGAGGTCGATTGTCATGTGGTAGTCGGTTACTGACATTGTTGCAACTCACACATAAAGGTAAGTTGTTTTTATTTTTACTTGATGGCTCCTTAGATAGAAGCGCCTACCATATTTTCCTTCACAGGATTCTGATTATGAATTTAGATTGCTATGAAAGTTTTATCAGGCGTTATTGCTTGTTTTTAGGTGAGGTAGGTAAAATAGAACCTCTAATTTGTCATCATCACTTACCTAGCCTTTTTCCTAACTATGCTGGGGTCAGTTTCTAGTCTAACCGGTACCAGTATTTTACATGGAGCGACTGCTTATCTGACCTCCACAACTCCACAACCTAGTTTCTGGGTAATACGTAGGCCGTTGGTAAGACTGGTTGTTAGACTTACGGGCTTCTGACGACCCGCAACGATTGTCGAAGATCTACGGATGACTACCGGGTCGGATGTCATTCGTGCTATCGTCATCGGCTTAACGTGCTTTCCAAGGCACGGAGGGGTCTTCGTATGATGTACAGATGATGATCCACGGATCAACCGCGGCAACCTAGCTTAACCTGATCCAATTGCCTATGCGGCTATTGTACTTAGCCACAAAGCCCTCAGGACCTCTAATTTGTATAAAATCGAATAAGATAAAATATATTCTAAGAGGCACCTAAGTTGTGAAGTAGGTACCTACCTAAAACAATTACTTGTTATTCAATTAGTGCGTGTGTACCT
Source organism: Antitype chi (assembly GCA_947359405.1). Classification (NCBI taxonomy): domain Eukaryota; kingdom Metazoa; phylum Arthropoda; class Insecta; order Lepidoptera; family Noctuidae; genus Antitype; species Antitype chi. The sequence goes on along the minus strand of OX375814.1, from coordinate 21,994,739 downwards.
CTATATCTACATACCTAAATACATATAAAAATAACTGAGAATCATTTTTACATTTGAACTATTCCTGCATAATCAAGTCCCGTGGCAGCGGATCAGATAAAATCAGATTAGATAGTCAGTAATTTTCTTAGATTTCTGGTGATCGAGGTCAAGGCCATATTTTTTGCACGAGTTGTTTTTCACGCTAATGGCTTAAATCATCGCTGTACTATCTACGCTCCTATGCTTCAAGTAATTGGTGTAAAGTAGGTTAAAATAATACAAATAAATTCATACAATAAAATTCTATTGACGACATCATCATCAAGGGATCATTGAACCCGGGAGGACAACATCGTCATAATCTGAATCGTTCGTCATCTTCGGTAATCGGTGTAGTTTAGTTACCTACACAGAATATTGAAAAAATAAAACAAACATGCCGAATTAAGAACTTCCTTCTTGGGTTTTTTTTAAAGAGGTTTTAAAAGCAATTGTCGACCACGTAACGATCATTCAGTCTTCAGGTGTGGCGCGGAGCACTCTGCAGTCTGCACAGGTTGTACCTACATATATATACATTTTACCTAATTATTACTTATGTACTGTCCTAGGGGATTATTTTCATTCATGGGTTGTGTCAGTGAATACGTGGAATATTGAATATGATAAGGACCGACACGCGGTCTACGTCGGCTGCGGTTGAGAGGCTTTAGAATAAGGGGTGTCAAACTCAGTTTTCTATAGGGCCTTCTACAAAATTAGAAGTGCGCTACCGGCCAGCTCAAAATAAATTTTCGGTATAAGAAATGATGATGGGAATCTTTATAAATGAACAAGCGAAGTCTCAATTTATTTTTGACTTGATTCCAATGTTGTGTTGTAATGTGTTGAATGTAGTTTTGTAACAGGCAATTTCAAGATCAAATTGGGATTGAGATACATGCTTAATTTTGGGCGTAAATATTTTTAAATATTTTAGATCTATGTAGCGGGCCTCCGGTAGCACAATAATGAACCGCGTGCCATTGTTATGACTGCTAAAGTAAGGAACATCGACGTATCTTTAACCAAGTGGAGTCATCGCTTACTGCATCGACCTTTGATCCACCTGTCTAATGTTATTAGCTTTTCCGCACCCTAATTGCGTAACACACGATTAATCATAATCTGTTTCATTTGGAAGAGGATGTAGACTCGTACTCGACCTGCACCCTAATTAAGGGATAATTGCGTAAATTAGGGTGCAGGTCGAGTACGAGTCCACATCCCAAATATCAACAACCTCGTTCATGTGTCTGTTCTTTTATCAGGCTTCGCAAATTCAAGGAGATCCTCAATTCGCTGGTCAGTCATGTCAAATTCGTTTATATCGTGAGCTACAGGTTACTTAATTACATCATCAAATTATTAATGTTTTACGTTAGTACCTAGTTTTACGGTTATTATTAGACACGTATTTTTTTTAAAGGTAGATCAAACCAATGTAATGTGACGGTACCTATTTGTAAGAACTGGGTAGACACACTTTGGCACTTCGACATCCACGAAGTTGAGTATTAGAATCCGGGGCAGCACCAGCTTATTGAAGCATAGGTCGGTTCACCACGGATAGTGAGTGAGGTTGGCTCGAGTCACCACGGTCGCGGCGCGGAGGGTGCCTGAACGTCCGACAGGAATCACGAAACAGTAGATAGATAAGAACAAGTGAAGGCTTCTTCAAACAGGCGCGTCGCGGCACTTGTAGAACAATTTCCATGAAGTTCTACGTACGAGTGTCGTGTCGCGCCTGTTTTGAAGAAGCCTTTATTATTCTCTCTACCTACTAGGTACTACCCACTTTACAACAATAAAAATTCACTTAAAAAAAAATTGGTTGGGTTTTAGTTCATGCAAATAAACAGATTCGATTGATTTGATGTCATTTGTATCTATAGAGTTATCATGTATTAATAAAAGCAAAAACGTTATTCTTTGCAAATCATAGTAGTTTAATGAATCCTCAGTGCCAAGTGTTTGTGTACAAAGTGCTAAATAACAATTTGAAGCACACAAAAAAAGTAATCAGGTGAGTCTAAAAAATAACAAATGGTCCCAACTCGCGTATAAGTAATAGGTATAGCATTGATAGGTACTGTGTGAGGATGGCGATATAGTGTTGGAGAGAGAGCAGCAAGGTATTAGTAGGGGGGATCCCTTGTCTAACCGGATACTACAAACGAAATAAAAACGTAGGTATCTAGTCAAAATATACAATGCACACAAACTATTCGACTCAAGGCCAGCTTCTGACTAGACTTGGAGAAGGCAGGCATGTATATAAATAAGTTATAAAACAACTGGCATTCATCGCACAGAAGAGTCGCGTATCTTTTTCAGTTTTAGAGAACAAACTTTTAGAATGTTTAATTAATGCTTATCGCTATCGTTCAAGGTGCGGGGCATCGACCGACGACGTTATCTCGCGAAATTGGGTGAGTGTGTTTATGAGCTACTTTCAAATATACCTAACTTTTACAAATGACAAAAGCAGAGTTTTAGTTGGTTAGTGTTGATATTTGTATTTACTGTTTGGGTATACATAGGTATTCATTCACTCACGTATGGTGGGTATACATAGGTATTCATTCACTCACGTATGGTGGGTATACCGGATACCTACATAAATGAGTAGGATGTATATGCAACAAAGTAACTACCTACTTGAAAATGGCGATAATTGCCACTAAACATCTTCAAAGTCGCGATGTCTGTTTGTAACTACGTACGAGTATATAAATTGAAACGCAATACGTACAATTCATGAAAAAGACGCGCAAATAATCCTTTTAGAGGTCGTTTCCACAGTTCGCTAATACCTAGTATAGCGCTACTGCGCAGAAGCAATACAAGAGCAATACCAATATGCAGGCGCAGGAGGCTTTAACTGTCTCTGAGATTGGATGTTTGTTGTCCAAGTAGGACTGGCGGACAGATCATAGAAAAAGTTTACGTGAAATATAATATTATAGTAGTAGCTAAAGTAATGAAGTGATTTCTGAGACGATGGCTTAGAGATGTAGCTATATAAGAGAAAGTTGTGATGTGCTGCCCACTTCTTTGGTTAAGGCCAGGGGGTTGACGACGGTCTAGTAGGATTAGGTAGTTATAGCGAACCAACCATAAGGACATACTTAAGGTAATATCAGAATGTTTGAGGTTCTGTGAGAAGACACAGTAAAAGAAATAACTTAATTTAGCATTAATGGATAACTTGGCGTATTACATTAATGGATATCTTGGTGTATTACATAAATGGATAACTTGGTGTATTACATAAATGGCTAACTTGGTGTATTACATTAATGGATAACTTGCTGTATTACTTATATGAAAATAAATAATTTGGGTTGTTATTTCCAACAAGGATGTGCTACAACACGGTGGGCGGGTGCGCAGGCGCAGGCCCGGCGGGCGCGGCGCTGGCGGCCGCGCTGCAGTTCTTCGCAGCCTCGCAGTGTGTGCTGCAGGAGCCCTACCCCCTGCAGGCGGATGTCACCAGTACGTATTCCTTTTAATTTATAGAATAGACTAGATATAATAGACTAGATATTGCCACCAGCTCCGCCCGCGCGCACGCGCATTAATTATAACACGGGAACGTACTATCGGGATAAAAAGTATCTTATGTGTTATAATTATTGTTTCTCTTTGAAAACCAGACATTAGCAACTGTTTAGATGTTCGATAACTTTTTTATGAATAAGGCCGTAAGTATGCAAGCGACGAAAAAAAAAAAAAAAAAAAACCGAGAAAAAAAAAGAAATCAAAAAAAAAAAAAAAAAAAGAAATCTTCATGTTTGTCAAGTCATAAAAAATCTGCACAGTAGAAACTGTGCAGATTTTTTATGACTTGACAAACATGAAGATTTCTTTATTTTATGCAAGTTAAATATCAACCTACAATGTTTATTATACCCAAATTGATATTTAACTGTTATTGTTTTCAAACCACCTGCTCGTTAAATGTCAAAATATGATGTGTATACCTACGTCATGCAAGTCAGCTTGCATGACGTACATCATATTTATACATAAAGCAAGTCATTTAGGCCCACTTGCACGTTCATGGGTTATTCTAAATAACTCGGAGGTAACAGCTAACTCAGGGTTAATCAAATAATTAATCTGGCGCCACCAAGAGTTAGAGGTAAACCTAGAGTTAAACTTCAGAATATTGAATAACCTCCGATGCACGATGTGGGCGAGAGAGAGCTTAGCTTAGAGAACCTATTTTGTATTTTATATTGCTTGCCGTTGTAGTAAGTGAACATTTGGACTACAAGCATTTCCAAGTGAAATCTGGAGCATCAATTTATCTGCTTTATGTAAATAATTCAAATGAAAAAGTTATATTTTAAACAGCAAACGTTGGTAGCAGAAAAAAAACAAGAAATGTATTTATTTATTATTCCTACTTACTTACATTAATGTTGTATGCTCTTAAAAATAAACAGGATTATTTGCAGAACTTGGCACTCATCTAGATCTCAAATTCTTTCTACCAAGACCACGCATAGTCGCATATGCTTAATATTTAGCTTGACAGTTGACTCCCATTTTTAACCGACTTCAAAAAGAAGGAGGTATGTTTATATATATGTATTCAATTCGGTATGTTTATATGTATATTTAGTTATTTAGTTCTATATCTCCATCCTATATAGGAATAGTTTTTATTCAGTGCGCAAACTGTAACCATGAATTCAGCATATCATTCTAGACCCCCAGCGCAGAAATTTTTCGTCGGTTATACAAAAAAAAACTGCTATTCCATACATTTTGACCTCGCAGGTATTGCACTTTTCTATGAAATAGCTGTTTATTATTTTTTGCATAACCGACGAAACATTTCTTCGCTGGGGGTCTAGAATGGTATGATGAATTCATGGTTAAAGTTTGCACACTGCCAGACACGTACAGACAGACGGACAAGAGAGTGATCTTATAAGGCTTGCTTTTTTACCATTTGAAATACGGAACCCTAAAAATGACAGCAAATCAACTGAGATTGCTGCTATCGCATAAATATGCATTGTTTTGATTTGATTGACTTTGAGAATACCCCAAGAATGTGTGGGGTAGGCACTATAACTAAAAAGTGAAAAATAAAAACTTAAAAAAAAGAACCGTCTTCCAAAAAACACTACGAAGTGAAAAATAACTTTAATTTCGGAAGGGGGTGACAACATTTTAAAATACAGTTCCAAAGACACCGAATTCCGAAATTATAGTATATTTTATAACGAGGGACTAAACGAAGCCATAATATACCCGAGGTGGTTTGACTCCCGAGCGTGCGATTTAGTCAATGAAACCGAGGGTATATTAAGTTGGCGTTTAGTCTCGAGGTGCAAACTGTACTTTTCACTTCGAGTGCGAGAAAAATAGTCAATTTAGTACAAAAACATGTACTTACGTAATAAATATTACTTAACAAAAAAACACTACAAAGTGAAAAATAGCTTTAATTTCGGAAGTCGGTGGCTTTGGAGCTGTATTTGAATTTGTTGTCACCGCCTTTCGAAATTAAAGTTATTTTTTACTTTGTAGTGTTTTTTTGGAAGTCGGTTGTTTTATTTTTGGAAAAAGTTTTTTTTTCACTTTTTAGTGGTTCACATGTGCTTACCCCTTCACAGCGTACCAGCGTGATGTTATGTTATGAACTGGTGTAAACAATAGACAGACATGAGATTTCAGCAATCCCAGTCCATTTGCTATCATTTATTGAGGAGTTCCGTTGCCTATCTCCGAAGTTCTACATCAGATCTTAACCAAATTCAAATGAGACTACTCCGAGAAAGTACTCTTCCAAAAAACACCTAAATCGCTTCGCGTGCCTATAAAATTTTAAGAGTTCTCTCTATTTCTCCAGGATCCCATCATCAGATCCTGACTTGATGATCATGGGACCACCTGGGAAGTATACCCTTTCAAACAAAAAAAAATCCAAATCGGTCCAGTCATCTTCGAGTAATCGGGGAACATACATAAAAAAAAAAAAAAGGTTCCGACGAATTGAGAACCTCCTCCTTTTTGAAGTCGGTTAATAAAATAAAAATCACAATATCTATTAGGTATGTCTTTTGCTCTTTGCTTGACGTCAAACTCTTCACCAAGGAACATAATTTATAGGAACATAATATTTGTCAGTGGACATTCTTAATTTTATTTAAAGCCGAATAAATTTACACTCGACAAAAATTCTGAAATTTTCGCGGTCAGTTTTTTCTTCTAAACCAGTAACAGATTAACAATTTAAAACACATGACGCCACCTTGGCAAAAACCATGGAACTAAAACTCTCAACATTTTCGCAATGAAGCTCCACAAATAATAGTATATTTACTGGCTGTTTGAGTTTGTCTATGTCACATGAAGGAAATTAAAAAACGAATTACTTTTTACTCCCTAGGGACTAAAGTGGTCACTTTAGTCCCGCTTCGTAGGGCTATATTGGCGTCTTTTTAGAGCATGAGAAGTAAAAAAGTTATTTTTCACTTCGTTATAAAATATACTATTTCACTTTGTAGTATTTTTTCGTAAGTCGGTTGTTTTTTCTTTTTCACATTTATCTATGTTTTTGATGGGTATTGTTAATGCAGGTGGTTAACAAATAAAGTTGGTCAATATGAAAAAAAATATGAATCAATTAATTTTAAGTTTAGTTAGTAATTAGTTTGGTCGTTTTAATTTAGTTTTATGCTGCGATTTTAACCGTCATTTAGATTTTTTTTAGTATAAACTATCTCCTGAACTATCTACTGAAAAAAAATCTTAATGACGGTGAATATCGCATGTTCATAGTTAATACATTTATATTCAAATTACATTATTTTATGTTGTGTTCAGAAGGTAAAGTAATAAGATTGATTGATTTTAATTTGCAGACGGGTCTCGCTTCGACTTCATCATCGTGGGCGGCGGCACGGCTGGGGCTGCGCTGGCGGCGCGCCTGGCGCAGGAGCCGCGCTTCTCCGTGCTGCTGGTGGAGGCCGGCCCCGACCCGCCGCAGGAGAGCATTGTGAGTTCGCACACATTCTCACACTGACGAAGGACAATGTTATGTTTTCAGAAGACTGTCAAAATCCCCCTGCCTTTAGGTATCATAATTCAAAGTTTATTTCAATAAATTAAATATGTAAAAAACCCCGACAAATCAAAAAGTTCTAAAAATAAAAATATAATAGCCCTTTAAGTTTAATAAGAAGTTGTAGGTAATATCTTGATCAAAGCATCGTCGCGTCGGTGGATGGTCAAATAAAATATTATCCTTTCTACAAAAGCATAGTACATTCATTATTGTAGGGTATCTAAGCTAGTTACTAATTCATGCACACCCCTGTTTCCTACACCATCATTCTGATGATGAAGTAGGAAAAAGGGTCTGCCATGCAATTCTGTAACCAGCTCACCGAGTGAAGTGAGCCGAATGAGCGTGGAGTGAGCTGTCAGTGTCATCCCACTGATGCTAGGGATTGACCAAGCATTTCATTTACAATCAAGATCTAGATTAAATCTCGATAATGATGACTATTCCTTATAATGCGTGACGCGCTCGCGCCTCACGCAATATAAGGACTCGTATAAGAAATAATAGACAGAAACAACATTGAGTTTCTAGCTGAATTTTGTTTTGCTACTTTATTTGAAAAGCCTCCCAAAATAAAATGATGCACACTTAAATACCTACTAGCTTTGAAATTGTTATAAAATGATCAATAGAAACCGCATAAAAAATATTATTTATATCTCGACTATGATTGTAAATGTACCTTATGCTTGCACTCCACGCTCACTTCACCCGGTGAGATGGCTACAGAATAGCATGGTTGATCATCATCTATTTAAGAGCTTCCCAATGAGCCAAAAAAACGATACCTTTTGTTGGTGAAGCACTTGAGTTTACTGTAAATTCTAGGTGATGCAGCATCAGTTCAAGGTTATTTTGTTCTTCTAATATCCTTGAAGTAATAGAATACCAAATTTTTACTCTATCAGACCTGTAGAAGACGCTCGCATCCCTTCATCAACTAGGAAAGAGCTGATAATCTTGAAACACCTGGACAGATGTTCTTGAATCATAGCTAAGAACTCTTTCTATTAAGCCACCTTACAAACAAAACAAAAATCTGTTCAGCCTTTTGAAAGACACAGCTGATACACACGTTAAACTTAATATCTGGATGACCGAACTTGCTCGGTATTTTTTTTGGTTTGACGTTTTCTAAAAATAAAACCTAGCTAGATCGATTGATCGCCTCCGAAACTCTCTGCATACAAAATTTCATGAAAATCGTTGGAGCCGTTTCCTAGATTCAGATTATATATGTTACCGGCCAAACCCAATTTCGGGCCAAACTAGTTTGTCCTAGGCTAAACAGACTTATCCTACGCGTGATATGTCGCAGCCAACTAGCTGAATTAGCCATTTCGTTAACAGCCTTTGGAAGTAACGCTCTCCGGCCGCTGCCGCGGCGCCGCTCGCTTCGCCTCGCTCGGCTCGCGCGCTTTTGATCACATTTCTAACCTAACCCATTTAATCGGTAAACCATTTTGGCCTAGGACAAACTAGTTTAGCCAGAAATCGGGTTTGGCCGGTAACATATATATACATATAAACAAGAATTGCTCGTGATAACACCCCTCTTTTTCTGTCGGTGGTTAAAAATGTTTATTTAAAGTCTCTTGAAATGTAGGTAATAGCACTTAAATGAATGGGCATACATATATTGCTAGTGAATCTTGAGATTTTCCTTATTCAAGCATATTATTAGCACGTGCATCAAAAACAGCATTAGGTAATGTTCTAATTTCTTCAAATAATTTTCCAGATACCAGGCTTCCGCTCAACTCTCAAGGAGTCCCCTTACGACTGGAACTTTACGACGGTGGACGACGGGTACACGAGCCAGTCGCTGGCGGGCGGCCGGGAGAAGCAGCCGCGTGGCAGGATGCTGGGCGGCAGCGGCAGCCTCAACGACATGGTGTACGCGCGCGGGCACCCCACCGACTACTACGAATGGGCGGACCTCGTGGGACACGCCTGGAACTGGACCGACGTACTACCCTACTTCATGAAGACCGAACAGATGACCGACCACAGAATCGTGAACAATAGCGAGCTCATGCAGTACCACGGAACACAAGGAGAAATTGAAGTATCAGGCACTGATGTACCGGATGGCCCTAACGCAAAGCTCCTCAAGGCCTTTGAAGAATTAGGCTTCGATATCGTTGACGACATGACGTACCCTTACAAGATAGGAGCCGGTATGTTCTCACACACCATAAGAGATGGACGTAGAGACAGCTCGTTGACTGCTTTGCTTAATAAAGTTCAGAGCAGCAACCTACACGTGTTAAAAGACACTTTAGTGACGCAGATCTTGATAGAGAACAACTCAGCTGTCGGTGTCAAGGCTCTCTCCAATGGAGAAGAATTGTTCTTCTTCGCTAACAAAGAGGTCATTGTATCAGCCGGGACTTTTAACACTCCGAAGCTGTTGATGCTGTCTGGCATCGGGCCGAAAGCTGGCCTCAACGAGTTTGGAATAGATGTGGTTCAAGATCTGCCGGTAGGCGAGGGTCTGAACGACCACGTCATGGTGCTGTTCCACATCGCTGCGGAGAACGGGACTTGTCCGCAAAATGAACGAGATCTCGCTTTCGAAGTGATACAATACCTACATGATGGCTCAGGGGTATTGTCTTATTCCGACAGCATAGGAATATATCTGCCTCAGAAGGGTAAAGACCCGAACGTGCCATATTTTGCAATTTATCCTTCATGCATCCCTCAAGGACATTTATCTTATGACGCGTGTATGCGAGGCATCGGGTACACGAATGAAACTTGTATGAAGCTAATGCAGGAGAGCGAGCAGAACGAAATCATATCACTCGCCGTGGTGCTGCTGAAGCCACAGTCGCGGGGCCAGGTAACGCTGGCCTCCAAGGACCCGCTGGACGATCCTCTTATACACTCGGGTACTTTTAACAATGTTGCCGATATGGAGGAGTACCCTGAAGCTGTTAAGGTGGCTCTGTCGTTGGTTAATACGACGTATTTCAAGGATAAAGGTGCTCACGTGGTGAACTTCACTCCAGAGAGTTGTAAGGGTTTAGAGGACGATGAAGTGATCAGGTGCCAAGTGCGGGAGCTGGCGATGACGGCGTGGCACGCGGTGGGCACGTGCGCGCTGGGCGGCGTGCTGGACGCGGCGCTGCGCGTGCGCGGCGTGCGCGGCTTGCGCGTGGCCGACGCCAGCGCCATGCCGGCCGTCATCCGCGGGAACACCAACGCGCCTGTCGTTATGATGGCGGAAAAGGCCGCGCAGTTCATCAAGAAGGCTTACGGAGTCGATAACTGATATAAGTAAAAGTAGAAGTTTCATTATTCGTGACAATTTATTTTAAAAAAACGTGACGAATTTTTCATGTTAAGTAGTAACTCTAGGCAAGTAGGTATTGTTTAATACACATCACTTTAAATACTGCGAGTACCTGTGAATTGTGACGTTTCGATGAACTATTATGTGTATGAAAATTTTGAAAATAACATTTCGTCCTAAATTTATTTATTATTGTATTTTTAAAACCAAGTTGTACTATGTACCAATTTCTTATTATAATGTGAAAATTGTATTTGACCAATGAATTTAAAAAAACTATAAGTAGGTAGGTACCTACTTATACCGCTACGAAAAGGTACCTGAACAATATTGTAATAATATTAATATACTAACGATAGTTATGTGCAGTATGTTACAGCAGTTTACAATAAATATATCTACTAGTGATTGGTGTTATAACTTATAATTGATACTTTCGGCTTTACTTTCGGCTTCATCGTTGCGTAATGTTCGCTCTCTCTGTGTGTACTGTGTAGTGTGCACATACTCGTATGTATCAGGATGTGGCATGAGTACATAGAGTCGATGTCTTGTTACATCATATTCATGTTTATGTTGATTCAATGTCTGGGAAAACATTCCGTTACCTACCGGTTGAGGTACTTATTGGATTACTAGCTAGAAGTATTTACAATACAACTTATTGATGGATTTGATCTTGGGTTGGAGTGACTTTGAGCCTTGTAATTAGGCCTATTGTGACTGGGAGTCATCCCTGGCAGCTCTCACTGGACGTTTCGTCGTGACGTTGTTTGGGGACGGTTTCTTGGCACCCTCAGGATATTTACGATGAACTTATAATTTTATTTTAAACTAGCTTCTGCCCGCGACTTCGTTCGCGTCGAATGATAAGACACCCCAATGTACTACCGTACAATAACAGCCACATTTTAGAAAACTTCCCTATTTAAGTACTATGTTTGTAGTTTTGTTCTCAGCAGCCAAAATAAACACAGAGTTTCATCCTACTTAATCTATACAGGAAAAGCTTTTCTATGAAACAGTAGATTTTTTTTTGTAAAACCGACGAAAAATTTGTTCGTTGGGGGTCTAGAATATAATAATAATAAATAATAAAATAATTTATTTCCAAAAGTAAATTACAAAGTAGTTAAGCGCAGCATTTACAGCTTAGGACTTACAAGTGCACAGAAATTTGATCAATGACCCCCATGCTAGGTGGAACCTGTGATACAGGGGTCATCCATCCGTCCATTATACAAAATTACAAGTAAGTAAGTAGTATTTTGTTTTTTAAACGGGTACAATCATATTTTAAATTCTAGAGTGAGTGCGTGCGTGTGTGGGTGTGTGTGTGTGTGTGTGTGTGTGTGTGGGTGGGTGTGTGTATATGAGTATGAGTGGTTATGTGAGAGTGTGTGTGATTGGTCATGTATATTGCGATTTCAATAGGTCTTCTGTTTTGCTGTAGTCAAGAGTTAAAAGATATTCTTTAATTTTAGATTTACAATGAAATGTGTTAAGGGAATGTATATTCAAAATCTGGTTCAATTTATTATAAGTGAGGGCGCTTAGAAATGGGTAGTGTCGTTTAGCGAAAGTCGTGTTCGTGCTTTTTGTAGGACATGGGGGTACTGGTCTTCTTCTTGCTTTGGAAGGGTTACTAATATTTAATGGTGAGTTTGAGTGTTTGCGGATTAGTGCACGGTAGATGAAAAGTTGTCGGACTGTTAAAACCTTGTACTCCATATAAAGTAGTTGCGTGGGAAATCTAAAAGGCCTACCAAGAAGCACTTTAATTACTGCTCTTTGCGCCCGCTCCACCTGAATAACCACAGACTTCGCTGCTCCTCCCCAGGCTGTAATGCAATACGTTAAGATAGACTCACAAAGAGCACAGTAAGCCATATTTAGAACTTCCTTATGGGCGGACAGTCTAAGTTTTTTGAAGACGTAAATTAGTTTTCTAACCCGCGCGGACAGAGTCTCAAGATGATTATAATTTATAATATAATTTATAATTTTTATAATTTTATAATTTATTTAATAAAAACGTATACAAAAAGAGTACATTTAGCTAACAGTAGTAAATTTCCCATACAATTATAGTGCCTAAAAATAAACTATTTCTAAAATATTTTTACTGAAAGTGCAAGTGGTAATGTTTCGGAATTAGAATGATAGATAGCGACCCACCCGATCTAGGTTTATTCAAACCTGTGTTCCGGGCCATCGCTTTACATTTCAATTAAATTGGGACATTAACATTTAAAAATTAAATTGATATAAAAATAATCGATTAACAACTATGAGATAAAGCATATTGGTAATTAAACATTAATACCTACAACTAAGCCAATGTAAATACTACAAAAGTAAATACTTACGAGGGAATAAATTATCGTCATGACATAATTTCTAGAAGTTTTTCTGTGTCTGCATAATTGAGCAACGCTAAGTATTCTGATAACTTAGTACTACATTGTTTATAGCTTAAAATATAGATGCTCGTTAATTTGTTAAGTCTATTATACAGTAAAGGACCTAAAAACACATCAAATCGATTAGCAAATGCATGTCTAGTTTGAGGTTTTATGCAAACTAAATCCTTCCTTCTCTTGTCGGAAGGTACTGGGTTAAAAGGAAGTGCAGTGTGCTGGTGTAGTACTATGCTTCGAATAAATAATTGCCGAACTGTTAGTACATTACATGCAATGTAGAGCTGGTGCGTAGGAAATCTAAAAGGGCGAAAGGTAGCAACCTTCAGAATTGCTCTTTGAGCACGCTCTAGAGGAAGTAAAATGGTTTTTGCCGCACCACCCCAGGAAGTTATGCAATAGCTAAGAATGGATTGACACAAAGCTAAATAAACCTCTTTAATTAATTTATAGTCGGCTATGTTCCGTAAATTCTTAAAAACATATATTAATTTGCGCACTCTAGTACAAAGTAAATCGATATGTTTACGGAAATTTAGATTCGAGTCAATAGTGACACCTAGATATTTCAAATGGTCAGCTTTAGCCAAAGTAGTGCAAGAACATGCAGTGTCAGCGTACGTGCTACAATTATGTGCGTAAATGTTTAGATTAGTAAGCGGTATATTAGTATTTCTCATTGCAAATAAAATGTATTTTGTTTTATCTGCATTTAATGTTAGGATGTTATTACGGAGCCAATCGGACACTATGTTAAAACCATTTTGAGCATGTTCATAGACCTCAACTTTTGATTTAGCTGAGAACAGTAAAGCGGTATCATCAGCATAAGACATTATGACACCATTTTGAAGTGGCACAGTTCATTTATATAGATTAAAAATAAGGTGGGGCCCAAAATGCTGCCTTGTGGAATTCCAAAATCACTATTTTTAAGTTCCGAGCTTGTATACTGACCTATTTTTACACATTGATGACGCTCGCTGAGATAATCAGTAAATAGTCGAAGTTGTGCTCCTCTTATCCCTAGTTTTTCAAGCTTGTGCAAAAGTAAAGTACAAGAAATAGTGTCAAAGGCCTTGGCAAGGTCTAGAAAAATACCAATTGTGTGCATACCATTATCTAGATTGGTAGCAATATAATTAGTTAATTTATGTACTGCCTGGCCAGTTGATCTACTGGCCCTAAATCCAAATTGATTATCTGAAAGTAGTTTGTTATCTTCCAGATATTTTATCAACCTACAGTTAATAATTTTTTCAAAAATTTTTGAAAGTCCTGTTAACACTGAAATGGGTCTGTAGTTATTCACACAGTTTTTGTCTCCAGACTTGAATACAGGAGTGACCAAGGCTTTTTTAAGGAGTTTGGGGAATATTCCTTTAGATAAACATAGCTGAAAAATGTGGGTTAGCGGAGGGGCTAGTATGTATCTAAATCTTTTAAGTATATTATTAGGTATGTCATCCCACCCAGTAGCACAGACATCTTTTAACCCGAATAATAATCGTACAACTTCGTTAACGTCGGTATCTAATAAAACAAAAGAATTTACTGTAGAGGATGTCGCAGTCGTGTTTTGAGGGGATAAAGTATTTAAATTTAACGATTTTTCAGCCAATTTTTTACCAACGTTAGTAAAGAAGTTGTTCACTTTATTCATAGCTTCGGATGGATTTATCTCTGAAGACAGTAAATCAAGCGGAGGCTCGGGATTTTTTGTTCTAAAAGTATTCGTTTTTATAAATTTCCACACTAGCTTACTATTTTTCCCCGCCTTCTGTAATTCATTTTTATCATACTGATTTTTTAGTTTTTTCAAAAGATTATTGCAGAAGTTCCGGTACCTTCTATATGTAACAGAAAGTATTTCGTTATAAGGTGCAAGTTTCAATTTTAGGTGAAGTTTGTCTCTATGCCTTATACAACGAACGAGACCGGGTGTGATCCAGGGTTTGATACAACTATACTTTCTAGGCATTGTCTTAGTAAATGTGTTTTTGCTTATTGAAGATTGTAGCGAATCTATGAAATACTTTAAAGAAATATTTGCATCGTTTGAATTATAAACAGGGTCAAAATTAATTCCGCGTATGTCATTTTCGAGGTTTGTCATGTTGACTTTAGTATAGCTACGCATGCAGTTTTTTCTAGGTGAACTTATTTGTAATGTTAGTAAAACAGCTTGATGATCGGTAAGCGAGGAATTAGTAACTAATGTTTTGGATGGATTTTTGGATTTTAGAATGATGTGGTCTAAGCATGAACCGCTCTGATGCGTGGGGTGATAGTGAGCTGGTAGTAGTCCGTGAAATGAGCAAATATTCAGATAATTATGTACATGGGTATCTATTTTCTCAGAAGCAATGTTAATGTCACCCAAAAGTACTATGTTTTTAAAAGATGATAAGGATTTTAAGTTTGTGTCGAGTGAATCTAAAAATCTGTCTATATTTTTTGAAGGGGGCCTATAAATAGCCATGAGTACTGTATCGGGACTGATTTCAATTATTAAGCAATTACTATCTTGTGATGCCGGTTCTTCTTTGATTGCACGTAGATTGTTTTTGATATATACTACTAATCCATCGTTTTGGTTTATGTTTCTCTCAGTTTTGTATGAATAATAACCGTCAAGAGATGGTAAGTTGACTGTCTGTTTTGACAACCAACATTCTGTTAGGACGATAACATCACAGCTTATATCAAGATTCTGTAATAAAACTTCAAAGCCGTTCATGTTCCGATTAATGCTGCGAATATTCTGTGTGAGCAGGGTTAATGTTTTGACACCAGAAGGAAGAAGGTGTTTACAGTCCTCTACATTACACATTTTAGATTCAGATACAGCAAAACTATCTAGATCACAAATTAGCTGATTTGCCATGATCGTTACAAACCAAATAAAAATATAAATAAAGGATAAAGTACCTGTTTGTGTGCTTAAAAATACAAGAATACGGCGGCGCTCTTAGGCGCCTTCATAATCTATTGAGTTGATATAGTTCCTCTCAGCATATATGCGCGCCGGGCAAGTTACGTCACCAGTTTGATGGTCACTTTTCCTCTTGAACCGTTTGCACGTCGCACATTGAGGGGGAGAAGATTTGCTGCTGCATTCCTTGAACGAGTGCCCAGTCTCACAACAGTGGTTACAAGTAGGACTAGTTTCTCGGCAAAACTTGGCTGCGTGTCCGAACTGCTGGCAATTGAAGCACCTGGTGACTATCGTGAAATCTCTCACAGGGCATGATGTCCAATTAATAAAAATTCGGCTTTGATTTACTAACATTTTCCTAATGCTAGCGGGTAGTTCTAAAATGTAATTACAGGTAGGAAGGTCTTTCTTACCCGATTTATGGCTCAATTTGATACTCTCAACGAAGGACTCGCGAGTTATATTCGGCAACTTATCTGATAGGTTTTGCTCGAAAATACACTCGAATACCTCCTGCTCGGTAAGGGTAACGGGGACACCAATGATAGCAACCCTCGGGCGGCGTTTAGAAGGTTCTTCTATTGTAAGGCCCGATGACACTAACTTCTCCGAATTCTTTAGTTTCTCAATATCGCCTTTATGGTCTGTGCTAATCAAAACGCCCCCATTTTTTACTTTTCTCAGGCCACGGACATGAAGCTTTAGTTGCTCAGGGGAGATTATCTTTTGTACTAGAGACTTGGTGTCGTCACTTGTTTGGGTCTTATCGCTGGGGTAGATGGCAACTGATCTCAAATTTGCAGGACGGACGAAGTTATCGGAACCTTTCTTCACCATGTTTGCATAAGAGGAATCTTCCGAATGATTCATCTTTGTCTCTACGACCTCTTTGAACTGCTGGAGAGATTGCACAACGTTCTGGTGAACCTGTAGGTGCTGGATCGTGGTATGGGCCAGAATCGTTTTCTGCTTCAACGATTGGTATAAGACGGCCATTTGAGAAGTCCCACTCGAGACCTTTCTGCAAAGGGTGGAAACACGAAGCTTCTGGTCTGAGTTCATTTTCCCTTCACCAACAATACTGCAAACTTCGTTCAGAATGGCATCTATAGACCCCATCCATCTCTGGATCTCTGGCGTACTGATGACTTCGCTCGGCAGTTCATTCTCCGCGGTTGCTGGTGGATTTGGGTCGCTCGGGGGTACCGGTTCAGTAGGCGTCGGTGGAGGACTACGCCGAAGTAATTGGCTACGACCAAACGGGCTCGAACCTGGGTTAGACATACTAACAGAGGCACTTTTCCTATAGTCTATAAAAAAATATTTAGTTCATTTTGCACAATGTAAGTCAGTTAGAACTAAGTACAAGTCACCCGCGACACACTTTACTTTTATACTGACGTCGCAAATAATTTTATTTATTTGTAGTAGGTAATTGTTTATATCATTATTATCAATATAAATCACACGTCCGCTTTGTCTCGCGCCTCGTAAAGCGATCGGATTGTGCCAGGATAGACAGGCGTCAACCTGTAGACCTAGATATTTAACGACCGGGGCTCGGGATACGGAGAGGCATGTGCATTGCGGATCACTGAGAGCGCATACATGTGCTTTGAGTACCATTGAGTTTACTGGTGGCAGGAGGGAAGGTCTGAGGCCAAAAGTGACAAAGTGAGTTTTGCTAATATTTAATGTAAGACTATTATTGGCCAACCAGATCATTGTCTCGCGCAGTGTCTTTTCAGCAGTCATATTTGCCGTGGCCCAATCATTTCCATAACTCAGAATGACTGTATCGTCTGCGTATGCCAGGATTTGGGTGGAGGGTAGAGAGAGGGAGCAGAGATCATTCACGTATATCTGAAAGAGCAGAGGACTAAGGAGGCTTCCTTGTGGAACACCGTAATTTAAAGATTCTTCGCTACTAATGTTGTCCCCTATCTTCACACATTGCGTGCGGTTCAGTAAAAAGTCTTTAAATATTTTGTGAGCATCACCGCGCACCCCAATCGACTCCAACTTGGCAAGAAGGACGGGAACAGAGACGGTATCAAAAGCCTTAGAGAGGTCCAGGAAGATGCCTAGGCATTTCTGTTTACTGTCAAGTTTATCCACCACAATATCCAGCAACGCGGTTACTGCATCCTCCGTGGATAATCCTTTCCTAAAACCAAATTGGTTATTGGAGATTATTTTGTATTTGTCGAGAAACCTGCTGAGATTTTTGTAGAGAATTTTTTCCAGTATTTTAGAGATGACTGGTAGGACTGAAATAGGTCGGTAATTGGTGACACCGTCTCTGTCCCCTGACTTGAAAATTGGGTGTACGATTGCTTTTTTCAGCGCCTTTGGAAATGTGCCTGTAGACAGAGCTAGGTTGCAGATATGCGTAATGGGTTTAACTAAAGCATGACTGGCAGCTTTGACTACGTTTGGGGGTATACTGTCCCAACCAGGCGCACTATCCGCACGGAGATCCTTAATAATGCAATCTACTTCATCCTCGTCTGTCGTGAGGAGGACCATGGAATGGTCATTGTTTATGGTTGGTTGGAAAGACCTTGCACTTGGCGGTATTTGATTGGCCAGAGTTTGACCCACGTTAGCAAAGAATGTATTGACAGAGTCAATAGACTTTGAGGTGGAATGTTCTATTTTCAGGAGTTCAATGGGTGTAGGTGATGAGCGGTGCTAGTCAGTCACCGTCCGAATAGCATTCCACATTTTTTTTGGGTTGTTTTTAGCTTTAAGAAATAGCCGTTTCTCGTGATCGATTTTAAGTTTTTTCAATAAATTGTTGCAGAAATTCCTATATCGCAGGTAAGTTAATTTCAGAATAGAGTTATGGGGTTCCTTATTTGTTTTTCTATGCATATTATCTCTGTTTCGTATGCATCTCAATAGTCCGGGTGTGATCCACGGCTTAATGATTCTAAGTTTACATGGGAAGCATGTGCGAATAGTGTTCCTTTGTATAATTGATGACATAACTTCCAGTAATTTGTTAGTGGCGTCATTGCAATCATTCAGCGCGATGATATTAGAGAAATCATACCCTTCAATGTCTTTAATAGCGTCCGGGAGGTTTAGGCGCGATGTGTTGAATTTGTGAGTAGCATTATAGGGGCTTTTAGTTTCTATGCTGAGTATGACTGCCGAATGCTCGGTAATGGTAGCTTCCAGGACGAGTGTGATTGCATTATTGTTAGATTTCAGAAGTATATGATCTAAGCAATTGTTTAAACGGGTGGGGAAAACATGTGCAGGCAGAAACCCGTGAGATGCAGTCAAATTTAAATAATCATGAGAGCGTTGGTCATTATGACCGGGACTTATATTTATGTTTAAGTCTCCTATCACCGCAGTATTGTTGTGTGCATTGTAATTGGAGAGAAGACTATTTAGACTATTCAGAAAGTTGTCAATTTTCCGTTGTGATGGTGGTCTATACAGCGCAACGATGACAAACTTGTTGTCTACAGTACATACAAGACAGCTAGATTCAGCGAAGGTCGGTTCGGTGATGTTATAGCACAAACTTTCCCTGATGTAAATTACTATTCCGTCGTTCTGATTTGATAAAGTATTTGTCTGATGCGATGTGTAACCCGTTAAGTTTGGGATGGATGTGGCTTTTTGGAGCCAACACTCCGTGAGAATGAGAATATCACACTTTATCTTAATAGCGACTAGCAAACAAACAAATTCATTGAAATTTTTATTAATACTCCGAATATTCAGATGTATGATATTTAATGATTTGGGGGATGTTATATACTTGGGGCAATCTTCAGGTGGACAAGTAAACGACGTAGACACATGTATGTTGTCTATGTCATTATTTAAATTATTTGTCATAGCCATTGATAATGAGTTTTAACTGGTACACGGACTGTAAACTCACTATAAGTTGAGAAAAAGTACCTCAAGTGCCCGTCCGTGATACGTCCCGGTGACGCAGTTGATACCAAATCATTGCAATATTTTGACATTATGAATACTGTTGACTATCGAAAAACATTTTAAAGAGTAGTTATGGTGAAAGGGTAGTTTTTGTATTGTGTTCTGATAAAGGTTAGTATTGTATGACGTATTCCTTATTTTATGTTTTTGTGTAAGGTGAATAGTTATTAATCGGTTTGGTGTAGAAGCGATGTTTGTGAAGTTCCATGTATTATTTAGTAGAATAGTCGTTGAATATGTGAGAAGTTTACATGCAATTTTATAGGTTTGTATAACTAGTATTATTAAAATACAGTTTCTGGTACAGCGTTGTGCGACTTTATAGCATAACAATATTACGACATACAGTCATTGATTTACTTGCAGGTCCATGAGAGTTTTTTCAGACTTTACAAGTACACTCTTGGCTCCTTCTATTTTCCGGAGGAAGATATTGCCGTTGGTTGTCCAGCAGAATTTATATTCCATAGCCTTTGCGAATTCCCTTGCAGCGTATAACAGCTTCCTTGAACTGGCGGGGAGAAACTCCGCGATGTAGACTGGACGACGGTCGCCCGCCAACCCAATGGTATTGCTGTTCAGGCGCTCTTCTTTAGGCTTCGTTTTATTAAAATTGCGCACCGACGCGACGTTATTAGTTGGTTTTTTATTTGCACATTGCTAAATTCCGTAACAATTGGTCTAATTGTGCCCGGTTTTCCTGGGAGCCGATAAATATCTCGTATAATTGAGTCGCTAATACTCAGATTAACTGCTGTCCCCAGGTTTGAGACAATTTTAGATATGTCCGAAGAGGTCTCATTGTCTATGGGTAGTACATTACGGATCTCAATGCTGGAAGGACGGGATAATTGCTCCAGGTCTTGAATTTTTGTTTCAAGGTGATTTATACATTCTCTATAAGCTTGTTTCTCCTTTTTTAATATGTCTATTTGTTTAAGCATATCGTCATATTGCTTACTTATAAAGGTGATATTCTTCTCGATTTCCGCGTTTGACTTTTGGATTTCAAGGTGTTGGAGTTTAATATCAGCTATTTCTTTGACTAATTTGCCTATGGTCGAGCTCTGTTTGTTCGCAAACAAAGTTTGCTTTTCATCTTGCTCATTTTTCCATTTTGTGAGCATTTCAAGTATTCTCGTTTGAGAGAAGTAACTTCGTTCTCGAACACATTCGACACATTCGATCCACTGTGCGGCGGCGATTCTTCGCGCGGACGTTTATAACGGGATGCAATGTTTACATGTTCAGAAGTACTTAAACCGCTCGACATTGTCTGCGGGATATCTGAATCCGAACTTACTTGCATTAAGGTACTAACTATTGGAGTTGTTTTGGCTGGTGGTGAGCGCTGAGTACGGGGCATCGTTGCGCCGGTCGGTGTAATATAGACCGTAGCACTTGGAGGTGAGAGATGAGCTTCCCGTAGCACGTCTTGGGAAGCGAGCTGGCTGCGCGTCACTCGTCCTTGACTAGCTACGACGATTCCGAACGGCGGATCGGAGCGAGAAAGCAATTATTAGGACCGAACTCTTTCCGCGGGGGTGAGGGCAAGTTCGCGCGGCTTGCACGGGGAGCGATCACGGTGTTTGAGGTGATAAGTTGCTAATTACACTAGATGCAGAACTAAACGTTTTAACTTTGAGGTTACGGACTAAACTTGCGTAAATACTATTTACTTATTTGTTTGTAAGCCGGACACACGTCTGCTTTGGAGCACAGCAATGGACGAATCTCTCTGAAAGAATGGTATGCTGAATTCGTGGTTAAAGTTTGCGCACTGAATAAAAACTTTTCCTGTATTCATAAAATAAAGTAGTTACACTACTTATAACTCAAGAACGGCTGGACCGATTTTTGTGATCTTTGATTTGTTGGATTTGTCGCCGTCCCGACTAGCAGAATAGCTGTAAAAACATACACATAAAAAAAAAATGATTTCTTTTCTTATACATTTTGTGTGACAGCTAGAGAACGCTTGATTCCTTCGAAGTACCAGGTTATCATAACGTAGTAGGAGCTCACCTGTATCAGCTACCATCACTTTATGCCTTCGAAGTACCAGGTTATCATAACTCGATAGGAGCACACTTTGCATAGGTGTTTCAGCTAAAAAAACGCTTAATTAATTGCCTTCGAAGTACGCTCACCTAACATAGCTGTGTCAGCTAGAAAACGCTTATGCTTTCGAAGTACGATGTTGTCATAATTTGGTAAGAGCACACTAAACATAGGTATGTCAGCTAGAAAACGCTTTATTGAAATTCAAGATTTGGCTGTTAGTTTCTCATTGACCCAGTGACCCAAGTACTTAAACTGGGGCACTTGCTGTTGGACTGTTCCATTCAGTGTGATCGAAGGAACTGGGTAGGTATTAGTCCCAGCCTTCAAAAGTAGCAGCTCGCTCATCTGAAGATTGTACTTGCGCCCATGGGCATACCGTTCACATATGGTCAAAAGTGACCTCACGAAACGAATTGAGGGGCCCAGTAGCATGACATCAGCAGGCGATTACAAAATCAAATTATCTTCACTATCTTAGACTACTGTTAGTTGTCAGTGTGATTTGACAGTTTGGAATAAAAAAAATCTTTTGAGATAGTCTACGTAAAAAAGGACCTAGACAAACATCGTTTGAAAAGAAAGACACAATTATAGATTGTAAAAGGATTTCTACGGTACGATGTCAATAATGGAGAAATGTTTGTTTTTGAAGTACCAGGTATCATAACTCGATAGGAGCTCACCTAGCATGGGTATGTCAGCTAAAAAAACGCTATAAACCTTCGAAGTATTATTTCATACATAACTCTTAAACAGCACATCTAATATAGGTGTGTCAGTTACAACGCTTTATGCCTTCGAAGTACCACTATGTCATAACTCGGTAGGAGCTCACCTAACATACTTGTGTCAGCTAGAAAATTCTTTATGCCTTCGAAGTACCAGGTTGTCATTACTAGGTAGGACCTTACCATAGGTGTGTCAAATAGATAACGCTCTATACCTTCGAAGTATTAGGTTGTCTTTAGGTACTTGGTAGGAGATCATGCGAAATGAGTCAAGGTGTTTTGCGAATAGGTTAACACCACATTAATTGATTCTGAGGCGGTACGAAGTTCACCGGGGCAGCTAGTATTATAATATTATAAATGTGAAAGTTTGTATGTTTGGATATTTCGATGTTTGGATGTTTGTTACTCAATCACGCAAAAACGGCAGAACGGATTTCGATGAAATGTGGCACAAAGATAGTTTATAACCCAGATTAACACATAGAATACTTTGTATCCCGGTAGTACGTTCCCTTAGGATCATTTCCGACCTCCAGGCGGGTGAAGCCGCGGGCAAAAGCTAGTTTTAAACAACTCAACACTTTTCCAAAATTAAATGATTATTGGCCTCGCTGGATACTGTCAAGTATTATTGGCCTCTCTGGATACTGTCAAGTATTATTGGCCTCTCTGGATACTGTCAAGTATTATTGGCCTCTCTGGATACTGTCAAGTATTATTGGCCTCTCTGGATACTGTCAAGTATTTCTCTGGCCCCTCAGAGAAATTTGATGTTGTGTCGTAAGTGTCACATACTCTTCCCTCTTTCACACCTCAATTAATATTCTAGCTAGATAAAATTAATGAAGAATATTCAAATAAGATTACGTTACCAGCACCTAATTATTACAGACTAGTAAGGTTATCATTTCTCCCCATCACAGGCGAGGGAATGCAACGCGATGTAACGCTAACGTAACGTGACACGTTACCTTGTGACTTGAATGGGTGATGAGATTGTGCCATACAAAATATGATTGCATTAACACTGTAGAATGTGCGAGGTGTTGTGCACAGCTAGTACGAACATGTATATCTTTTTTATGAAAGCGTTTATAAAAAGTGTACATTTAGCCAACAGTCGTTTTCCCATATTACAGAATAAGCTAAACTTAAATATTAAAAAAAATTGTTCGCAAGGGGGCGTCCATTAATTACATAGGGCGTGAGGGTGAGGGGGTGGAGTCGAATCTTACCCAATCTCACGTGGAAGAGAGGGGAGGGTCTCGGCAAATATCACGTATTTTTTTCCACAAAGAAACAATTTAAACATGCGAGAAAACTGGGTTAAATTAAGTAAAACATGTTTTTCCGTCAAAGTGGCTAAATCCTAAAAAAAAAAATTATTTCGGTTACGCGAACGCCGCAAAGTAGCACAGTAGCTCCTCGATTGTTAAACCGCCACCGGCCAGCCGAGCCAGCCAAACGCAATGCATGAATCCAACGCAAATAAGCACAGATTGATGTTTATACACTAAAAATACGCATTTTTAAATATCTCACGTGAGATTATGGGGTGGGGGGAGGGTCGAGCCAAATCTCACGACATCTCACCAGAGCGATTGGCAAAATTGCCTCACGTAATTAATGGACGCCCCCCAATGGTTCGGAATTAGAATATTAGGTAGCGACCTGCCCGATCTAGATTTATTTAAACCTGTGCTACAGGCCATCACTTTTCATATAAATTTTCTTGGGACATATTAAAAAAAAATATATTCACAACTTTAAACAAAAAACATGCTGGTATAACATGATTCAATATGCCAACGTTGGTTCTAACTCAGTTTTACTCCAGTGCATATCCACGAATGAGTCAGGTCAGGTCAGGTCACTGCTGTAGCAACAGTTTGCACAACACACGGTAAGATCTGGATGTGCACATTCAAAGCCGGACATGCACCTGAATTTCACTCAACCGATTCACAACCAACCTCAAATGGTAGCGCGGTGAAAATGATGCCGCGCGAGGAAACGAATAACAGGCGGAAAGTGTTCCGTATGTAGAACTCAAAGTCACGCCCCGTGCTTGTGATAAGCGAAGCGAGCACCGCGAGCTACACGAGCTACACGAGCCACACTATCGGATAGTGAACAATGAACAGAATGTAGGTAAGTTGGTGATGCTGATATTTGCCTGGATCTTTTTGGTCCTCGGCTCGGCCGCCCTGGGACATGGCCGGGCGAAATTCATGGGGTGACCTAACAACAAAGACTTGGTTTAATACTCTATGCCTAACAAGAATCAATATTTTGAGTTAACTAATGAACCCGTACAAAAATCTTTGGTAAACACGCCCGAAATGATTTAAGGCCCATAGTATCCTCATCTCCCGTTTGTATGCTAAAGCACGACTGCCGCCCGCGCCCGCGCAGGGCACTTCTGAGCCTTTATCTCAAAATGGGGATATTCCTTTGATTAATTTACAATTGTGCTTCGGCGATTCTGTGGTACCTCTAACTATCTATTTTTCAGTGTATTTTTTTTTCCAAATAACGAAGCCGTTTAGTAGGAGTATGGAATAGAAGCCAAAATATTGCGTGTTGGAAAATATTTTTTTACAGCAAAAGTGTCTTCAAGACAAGCCGTTAATGAGCAGTAGGGTTCATAAAGTGACCGTGTTACGCTACCAAACGGGACGTAGGCCCTTAAAAAGGACACCCAAAACAGCTGACATCTAAAAAACCACGAAAAGTAACCACAAATATGTGATCCAACATGTCATGTTCCCTTGCTTTCTAACGCACCTGCATTTGCGCACGCGCCCCTCTAGTATTAGATACAGTTTCCGGCGCGGACCGGTGGCAGCCGGAAGTGCAGGCAGAGACAAGGAGGCAAAAGACAGCTGATGGTTGGTAACGGTTAATAAGTAGCTGTCTCCAGGAGATAGGTACTAGGTATAGTGTTATTTTTGTAGGAAGTCAGTGGGCTGTTGAGGCACACTAGTGGCCTACTACTGAGTATAATATCACTAATCTAAAGCTGCCACGCCTTATACAATTTTTTTAATTGTTTACTATGTACATGCACGTCTTTCTACGTCGTTCGGACATGTATAATTTTAACTTAAACTAAGATATAACCAATATTTTGTAAGATGAAAGTGTCTAGCCCGTGCTTCTCCGGAGGAACTACGCTTGGTTCATGTTTCTACCTGTTAGTTGAAATAAATGCTTTGAGTTTGACTTTCACCACTGTGATCCTATGTCCTATATCATAGATCTATGACGGTGATCGTCACCGGAGGGTCGAGATTGGCTTATGTTATGAATGTATAGCTGTCATGTACAAATGTAAGCGACATAAAGACGTAGACAAATGAAGTGTCTAGCATATTGTGTTAGTCGTGCTCACATTCATGGAGCATATTATTATTGTTAATCGTAGTGTGTTCGTGATCTATAAATGTAGATATATGGTGATGCCACTATGGATTATACCTTTCGGCAACCACTTCAACGCACGGTTACTACTTTTGAATAACCCCTTAATTTGACAGCTTAGAATACTTTATGGAGTTCTCCTTTTGTTTCCAGATTTAGCTAGTTTTACCAAGCTGGCGATTTTTGGGTTTTACTTTTAGATAAAAACGAAACGACTGGCCAGTGAGCTAACTCGAGTGAGTCACGGAGATGTGCAGGCATGCTAATACGGTTTCTATATGAAAGTTATGTGACTACAGTAAATATTTTACTTTCCTATTCTAGCGACAAACGTTTTATAGGTAGGTACTCCTAAGGCGATACCTACTTGCTAGTCTGGTCGGGCTATACGCTACAACTAGTAGATGGCAGACGCAGCCTTGCATCCAATTAAATTGAGTCTGAAATCTAAATATGTCGCTACCTCCAGGAATACATTTTGCACCTATCAATATATTATCCATCCAAAACAGCACACCATACTTACTTACCTACAATGCCGACAATACTAACAAGAGAAGAATCGATATACGAGTAGTATGCATAGCTAATGCAATCTCAAAACATGTCTTTGTAGGAAGATTTTATACATTCTTAGACCCATTTCTGTACAATAGAAAACTAAGTCATCATCATTTCAGCCGAAAAACGTCCACTGCTGGACATAGGCCTCCCCCAAGTTCCTCTACTTCGAGCGGTTCTGTGCTTCCCGCATCCAGCGGATTCCTGCAGCCCTCACAAGGTCCTCGGTCCACCTTATGGGAGGCCTTCCAACGCTACGTCTTCCGGTACGCGGTCGCCACTCCAGAACCTTTCGGCTCCATCGGCCGATCGGCGGATCTGTTCTGCGAGCAATGTGCCCTGCCCACTGCCACTTAAGTTTGGCAATGCGTCGGGCTATGTCGGTTGCCTTGGTTCTCCTGCGGATCTTTTCATTCCTGATTCGATCACGTAGGGCAACTCCGACCATAGCCCTACCGATGACAAATCGATAATTTAAAAAAAAAATGAGAAAAATGAAAAAAAGGAAAAAAGTCACGTTTTTGTACTTAGCAGAACTAAAAAATAGAAAATAAATAATAGTTGAAAAAACTAAAAAAACACGCTTTAAAAACTAAATTAATAAAGGAGAAAATAATTTAATTCAATTAAAAAGCGTGGGGTGCTTGACATTAATTGATTATAAAAATACCTCACAAAGCACCCCACGCTTTTTAATTGAATTAAATTATTTTCTCCTTTTTTTTAGTTTGGTTTTTAAAGCTAGTTTTTTAGTTTTTTAGACTATTATTTATTTTTTCTCATACATGATATTTTCATAAATGAATTGGCAAGTACGTTGCCAGGTCCAGGTTTTTGGTGGTTGTGGTACCCAGATCTCTTCCGGAGATTCTTAGCACCCCTTGCATCGCCGTACCCTTGGCCGCTACCGTAGCCAAGGGCGGGTAGCTTTCTGTATGGAGATAGTTGTCACTCAAACTTATATAAACTCGACAAAGTCCAAAACCAAGCGATGAGGATCATTGGTAGCTTTATAAAATCTACACCAATTCATGTCATGAGTAGTGAATTAAGTCTCCAGCCCTTATTTATTCGTAGAAATTATTTGGCCGGTAAATTTTATTTAAAATGTAAGTCATTGTTAAGTAGTCAGGCAGTTGTTCACCTGCTAGAGGATCTTTCACCTCAGATGCCTTTGTGGAAAAGGAAAAATAAGCCTTTGCTCATTTTAAGCCATGAATACCTTAAAGACTTGCGAATACACTGCAGCCAGAATTTGGAGATGTTTGGGTATCGCTCTTGGGTCAGTTACATAGATTTGTCTAAAAACGTTAACTTTAACATTAGCGGAGTAAATCAAGCAAAAAAACGATTCCAGCCATTGGTTTTAAATGATTTATGTTGCCAATATTTAAAAACAGAATATCCAAATTTTTATCAAATATTCACAGATGGTTCCAAAGAAAATAAGAACTCCGGAGCAGCTTTTTATGACCCTCAACAAAACATATCAATGGGTTTTAGGATTGATTCGAATGTGTCAATAATGTATCTAGAATTGTTGGCAATTAGTGAAGCTTTAGCATATATGCAATCAATTAATCATAGTAATTTTCTAGTATTGACTGACTCCAAGAGTGCTTTACAACATGTGACTCGCTGTACCTCGACTTTTCGAGGAACGCCGATAGCATACACAATAATTGATCAGATTCTGGAACTTCAACAGAATTCTAAATTAGTAATACTGCAGTGGATTCCTTCGCATGTCGGGATACATGGCAATGAGGTGGTAGATGTGTATGCTAAGAGGGCCTGCGTAGAAGGTACTCCGTTAGATATAGTACCAATTTTCTCAGATAACTTCTATTTGGTAAAAAAATATTGTCATAAATTGTGGAAAGAATATCATGATGTGAGATCAAGAGAAAAAGGTATCTGGTACAACACTATTCAACCTGAGCCTTTAATAATTCCCTGGATAGATAATTTGTCACTCAACAGAAAAGATATTGTTACTGCCATGAGGCTTCGATCCGGTCACATCCCATCGAGGAAGTTTACGTTCCTTATGGGTATCACACCTTCACCTAATTGTGAGAAATGTGATATAATCGAGGACGTACATCATGTCTTGATCGAGTGTGAGCGGGGCGAACGCCTCAGGAGAAGTATGTTTGATTCCCTAAATATGTCTGAAATTGGTACTGTAAATAGTGTATTGGCTAAGCCTATGTCGGACGAGGCTAGGACTATGTACAAAATATATTACAATCATATGAAATAATGTAAAATTCAAAATTTGGCTATGATGGAGCGACATAGTCAGTATTGTGACAAAGCTCCTTAATAAAGAAAAAAAAAAAAAGGGCAGGCGGGCCATCGGGTACTAGGGGCCGTCTTTTGTTGTTGCTTGCCATTTTTGGGGGGATTTGCCATAATCGCCACGCTTGGCAGGCGGGCTGGCGATCGCAGTATGGTGATAAAATACATAGAGAACGTAGCTGCCCATTCTATAATAGGCCCCGTAGTCGCCACGGGAATTTAAAGGGATGGATGATTAAATTTTATGTCCGGCACCACACGGAACGAAAACTAAGTATCTAAATTAAATTACAAATCTTTGCGCACTTTCCAGTCTGAAGCCTGGATTCAACCTAGTTTAGGCAAATTAGCAACTGTGCCCTATTTTTAACCGACTTCGAAAAGGAGGAGGTTCTCAATTTGTCTGTATGTTTTTTTTTGTATGTTTGGTACGCGATATCTCCGTCAATTGTGATGGATTTCGATTTTTTTTTTATCGGATAGGTTATGCTTCAAGGGTGGTCCCATATAAATTTAATTTTATTTGCTTCGGTAGTTTTTGTGTTAGCCTTGATAAGTATGTTTTTAATCCACTGTATGTACCTCGATGACATGCTGTCGCTTCCTGTCACTGTTGTTTACATAACAAGTAGTGGTATACGAATTGGTGTGGGGTACCTACCATAACTAAAAAAAACAACGACTTCCGAAAATACTTTTGTCTTTGCAGTGTTTTCTCGGAAGTCGGTTGTTTTGATTTATATTTGTTAAGGTATTTATTGGAAATGTGTCCCTTTTATAAATTTAATGATTTAAATTTATTATATTCAATTATTATTATTACTTAAATCAGCAATGTTTAAAATATTATTTTTGTCTCATTTTCTAATAAACATATTTTTTATAACTATTGTTTAGTGAACCATCATCGGCTTGGCATTCCATAAAGTCAGTACATTTGTGTAATACTCAGCAAATATACAACTTCCCACTGTCTAAACTTAGCATATGACGATTGTCATCTGGGAAGCAACACTTATCTACCGTTGTAGCACTAAGCACATGCATACGTTTCAAGCGGTACATAATGATCACAGATGGTTCTCAGATATAGAACATGGGATATTACCATTGCGTCTGGTTCTGGATACTGATGGCTATTACGTGAAAACTGATAATTTCTGGAAAAAGAGGAGCAGTGGACCTCAGCAGAAACATATATCTCTTGGCAGGTACTGTCAAACAAATTGATGGATTAACTGGAGCTAAGGGGAATCCAGAAACGCAAAAACAAATGCTTGCCATGTGGCGTACGTGCTCTTTGAGCTATGCCAAAATATAGGTTAATACGGAAAAGACGGATGTTCAACTGCTCTCCCATTGTAATCTTCCATATTAGTATGTTGAAAATGCGGACAATTTCAGTCCTTAAACCTTAAACTATCATAACATTTTCACTTAAGGTTTATTTGATCCATGAGTCCATCCACTAGTCTGATCTCCAGTTCCCAGGCAGATCCTCGCACTAATGTGTGGTCGACATGCATCTGACGTAAACACTACATCTGATTGGTGCAGCCGACGCCGCCACCGGCCTGCGCCTGCGCCGGTAATGTCCACCGCTTCCGTGAGAGCCGCTTTCTCTGCGCGTGTGTCGCTCATCTGCTAAATACTACGGTGAGCCATCCTGCATGGTTTGTAGTACTAGATACATAAATGTTGTAAAATGCTTGATGGATTGATCTTCATAAGTCGGGGTTCTGTTGCTAGGTTAAAGGTATGCCCATCATGGACATTATCCAATTCATCAAGACCAAAAGCTTTAACAAAAGTGATCTACAAAATTACCAAAAATATCCGATTGGTACCTAACCAGAACTGATGGCAATAGAACAAGTCCAACTTTGTTTCCATTTCAGATTCTACCATACCACTACAAGTGAGATTTTGGAGATCTTCAAGAGTCCTCGTACAGTCAAACCCATGCATATCTAATCTGTGGAAACAATACATAATCACACGACGCCGAATCTGTTATCAATGAACAGTGGACAACAACAACATAACAGACAGGTGCGCGACTTTCACCGGCGCGTGCAGGCGCATGCGCGTCAGTCGCTGCCGAGAGCCAAGCGCCGCGCACGCGCACACAGTTATGCGCCGACAACATGGCAGACGCCGAGCGAGCCGAAACATACGACACGAGGGTCACCACGGCCACCGTCTCCAGCCTCAAATCCGAGGACTCCACTGAGCAGCTCATATGCAAGACTCCTCAAAAGAAAGTTAAGAAAGTGACCAAAGACAAGAGTGTGAGTTCTAAGAGTGTTGAAGCAGGCAGTGATGAACCTACTCGGAGGCGACTGGTGGTGTTTCTGGGGCTGGGGCAGGTGGTGCTCGGCGCCCTGCTGGTGGGTGCCGGGGCGCTGGCCGTGGTGAAGGGCGCCGCCCTGTCGCGGGTGGGCGCGGGACTGTGGGCGGGCTGTGTCGCCGTAGTGGCCGGAGTGGTCGGCGTGCTCGCCGGCATCAATGACTGCTATGGATTGAATGGAGGAAGCAACGGGTGAGTGTCAGCTGGAGGAGAGATCTTCGTGATGCATCATGCATGTCAGTTATGTACAATAAACTGGGAGAGAGCTCGTTCGAGTGAATTTATTCCGAGTTGTAAGTTTCCTCCAAAGCGATGTGTTTGACGCAACAGAGCATGAATTCGCGAATGTAAAATGACTTTTGCAATATAGTTATTATAATTAAAGAAAAATTTACAGAATAAAACATTAGACTGCATGCGTTACTAAACTTATTTAAACGACGGAAACATTTGTTAAAAGAGAAACTGTTGTTCATTACATTCTGGTAACTTAGATGTAAATTAAAGAGAAAGTTATCTTTTGCGAATTAAATAAACAAACAGGCTATGCTGCGGGAAAGACTAGACTAAATGCTTAATATATAGACTTTTACGACACAAAAATTGATGTCAACAATATTTTAATGTTCGACAGAATATTCGGGGTTATGTCGCGGTATTTTTTGCATAACTAATGTTTCTTTAGAGCGAGGAACTACTTTTACTGGAGACTGCGAACTAGTTTATTATCAGAATCACGAGCGATATAAAAAAAGTTTGTAGGTTGTACCAGAACAATCTATTAAGTGTGTCATCTGGTGAACCATTAAGAGCCAGTTAGATGCTATAAGATATACAGAATAGGGACTTCATCAAACCATGTAGGATCAATAGAATAAAGATTCCATATTGTTGACCCGGTCACGGGTTTACTCTTTTTCAGTGTCAACGAAATAACATTATACATTTCATGAACTGACATAATATACAACTTCGCTTGTTCATGAATCTGCCTTGGACTTCCTATTTTCACTCTATAAGGATGAACTTTTCTTAGGTGGTCATAGTTGACGCCATAGGTGGTTTTTTTACACGCTTTATGTTTGTTTGTTTGTTTGTATGTAACCGACTCCTTAGAGCGCGATTTTGAACCACTTTAAACGGTCAGATTTCATTGAAATTTTGTAAACTTATCGAGGACCGATGACAATTCAATAATTTTAAAAAAAAATAGAAAAACACGTTTTTGTAGCTAGCAGAACTAAAAAATAGAAAATAAATAATAATTTAAAAACTAAAAAACACGCTTTAAAAACCAAACTAAAAAAGGAGAAAATAATTTAATTCAATTAAAAAGCGTGGGGTGCTTGACATTAAGTGATTATAAAAATACCTCAAAAAGCACCCCACGCTTTTTAATTTAATTAAATTATTTTCTCCTTTTTACACGCTTTATATTAGCTTCACTTGTATGTCAGTATGTCAGTATGTAACTCTCCGTGGGTAATTTGCGCGCCTGCGGCCTTCCTTGGTTCTGGTAGCCGTTTCTCAGGCTCCCTCTCCGAATCGATTCCCAGTATTTATAATATTTCTAAATAATTATTTTATTCTCACTAATAAATAATTTACACGCTTTATATTAGCTCGGGTTGTATGTATGTATGTAACGGAATCTTTGAGCGCGATTTTGACCCACTTTAAACGGTCAGATTTCATTGAAACTTTGTAAACTTGTCGAGGACCGATGACAATTTACTAATAAAAAAAAAATGGGAAAAAAACACGTTTTGTAATTAGCAGAACTAAAAAATAGAAAATAAATAATAGTTTAAAAAACTAAAAAACACGCTTTAAAAACCAAACTAAAAAAGGAGAAAATAATTTAATTCAATTAAAAAGCGTGGGGTGCTTTTTGAGGTATTTTTATAATCAATTAATGTCAAGCACCCCACGCTTTTTAATTGAATTAAATTATTTTCTCCTTTTTTAGTTTGGTTTTTAAAGCGTGTTTTTTAGTTTTTTAAACTATTATTTTTAGTTTGGTTTATAGAGCGTGTTTTTTAGTTTTTGTTGAGAATCTCTTAAGAGCCATGTAACAAAGATGCGCGTAGATGTATGATTTCGTCGTTGAAATTGAATACTATTCGTTGGTTGTATTAATAACAATTACTTTGTAAAACATAGTTCGTTTTCTTTACTAAAAACATAATAGAGCATTTTTTTATTATTTATTTAGCAATAAGCATTCTCCTGATGCATGTTTAAGCAAAAGCTGATGGAGAGCTGAATTGAGAGCTCTAATTTGCAGATTCTGTTGAATATAATCCACAAAAGCTATTTTTCATAGATTACAAAATATCCTATATTATCTTTTTAATAGAAAACATTTTTATTATATGCCTATTATATAAAGTAAATTTGACTGGACCTAATTCAAATTTTCTACTGTAAAGGTATAGAAACAAGTCTGAATTTCTCCGAAGTTCTACATCATTTTGACGTAGTATTTACACGAAAATAATCTTCAACATTTGCTTAAAACTACCAATATTTTTTTTAATGTACTTTCTTCTTTTTATTTTTTTATGAATAAAATGAAAGTACTATACATGTATATTTCACCGCGCCGCGCCCGGCGCGGTGGTGATCTGCGCTTGGTATCGCACGAACGCTTGTAAAAGGCGGAGAGCAACGCCGAAATGTAAGAGGGCCCTTAATATAAATGTAAGAGGGCCCTTAATATAAATGTAAGAGGGCCATTAATATAAATGTAAGAGGGCCCTTAATATAAATGTAAGAGGGCCCTTAATATAAATATAAGAGGGCCCTTAATATAAATGTAAGAGGGCCCTTAATATAAACGCTATACCTTTAGAACGTTCTACTCTTCAAATTCCTTAATTCAGCGAAATAATTTAATTCTAGACTTTCTTTCATTTAGTCATTTTAAAGTTTTAATTCAAATCAATTTATATCCAATTAGTGACGTAAGAGAGCTTCCTTGGGACGCAGCGCACGCGCATCATTAGCTGATCGGTCGCGTGGTGCAACACAAATACCACATTTATATGCAAATATTGTGATCTATGGCTTATGCAATTGACCGAATAAATTGTTGAGACATGGAATTTGTAAAACAATTTAAGTAAGATAAGCGTTATTCAATTCAGCTATTAGAAAATGAAAATGATTGGTTATTATGAGAAGCAGAAAATAAAAAATGTATGAACGTGACAGTTTAGATACAATCAATGTTGGACTTCATTACAGACTAGCTTTTGCCCGCGGCTCCGGCCGTGGATGTCGGTTATCGCGTAAAAAAGTCACCTATGTCCTTCTCCACATCCCAGGCTATATCTCTGCCAAATTTCATGACGATCGGTTCAGCGGTTTAGGCGTGAACGCGTAACAGACAGACAGACAGAGTTACTTTCGCATTTATAACATTAAGTAGGGATTTGACGTCGTTTCATCCCAGTTATAATCATATTGGTGACCTCCTCATGTAAACACCTCGATAATAGAAAATGTTAACATTAGAATCTTCGCTGCAGTAACAAAATCGGTTAAAGATACCATTTTAAAACATACTCGTAACACTAATAATGAGGTGAAAGATGTTTCCAAAACAATAGCTAATATGTGTATCGAAGACCACCACGAGGAGAGCATAATGAATGAACTGACATTATTTACTCTCCTCGATGTCTGCCATCCATCAGTTTAGACAGCGGTGAGCCAGTGACGCAATGTCGATTTACTTTCATAACAAATATCAGTTCAACAGGCTTTAAACTCGTGCCCTTTCACTCGGAGACCGACATTAGATCGAATGTAAATACAAAGCGGCGAAAATATGGTAAAATTTCTGTGAAACAGAAAGTTTCCAAAAGTAACTTTTGAAAATGATGGCTACTTTTTGAATTCATTACAAATGAGGGTTGTAAACCCTCATGGATACAAAACCAATGTTTTGTTTTTTGTGATAAGCAAAACAATTAATTTGATTTCGAATTTATACCACTACAACAAGATGATTTCTTTGGTATTGTTCGTAAAATCGTTGAGCTCCTCAAGTTCTGAGTTGAGCTGCATGATTGATAAATGCGTGCACTAATTGGACAGTTCCACTCAATCTGTGTTGTTCTTTTCTCCAAAATACCATTTCAGACACCAATCCACATGGTTTTCACATGATCTGACCAAGATTATATCTGGGCTATAGAAGAGACTGTAACCTCTGAGTTTGTTTCGACCTTTCTTCTCAGAGTAGTCAGATAGGAAACGCATCTAAAAAAAAAATATAAATCATATATGTAGTTTTAAAAATATGATTGACGTGTAAAAGTGTTTGTACAAACCTACATACAAAAAAAATCGTTCTGTTTGCGATGTCACCTATTTATTGTCTTATAAAATGTTCGGTGATTGCGTACAAAAACGTCAATATTCTATCGTAATGTATGTGTGTGTGTCCTACGATATCATTTGCTTAATTGCAAATGAAACTTGGCTTATTGAGGGTATTGAATTGTTTGACGACCGTTACATAGTGTGGAAGCGCAATATAAATTATTCTAACACGTAACAAACTTTGGGCGGTGGTGTGCTTATTGCAGTGCGACGTGAACTTATCAGTGACCTCCGCAGTGTATGGTTCTCGTCTGCCGAGGACTTGTGGGTTACGCTCACCCTGCTCAAGAAGAGACCGCGAGTCCCATTTTCAAACTATGCATTTTCACTAAAATCCTGGAAAAAATAATATACAAGCAACTAAGTATATGCTTGTCTTAAACTAAGCATCAGTGACCGCCAACATGGTTTCCTGCGAGGTCGGTTTTCTTGAAATAAAATAAAATCATTTATCATGAAAATATACGCAATCAGAAACTACTAAGCATGATGTTAATTAACAACAAATCATAATCATGATAATAAACAACCCCAAGTCCAATAAATCTTCGGCGATCATGTAGAAAACATCCTAAAAGTTTAACTTACTAGAAAATTACTTTTAATCACAAAATTAAAAGTATTGCTGCGTTTATAGCGTCAATCTCGTCCACAATAGTAGCACATGTCGTTAACTACAAGAAAGCGTCGGTACGTCCACTTCCACGCTGACCATAAATCCTTCAGTCAGGAAATAGGAAATCAATCGACAGCATTCCGCAAACTCGTTGCTATGGCAACCAGGTTGTTTGATGAAAGTCCAACGCTTTCTCTCGCCCATCTTGTACCTATGTTATGTAAAGGTTGCGTGCCGCTGCGGGCTCGGGTTTGGGTGAAAAGTGAGAAAATTTCGGGTGAGATAGAATTAATGTGTTTCCGAATTGTTTCTCTAAAGATTCTGATTTTATGATACATATAACTTCATAGTTAAAATAAAAATTATTCGATAAGAGTAAATGATTGAAAAGATCATAGTGTAAATTGGCATATTACGTTTTCGCCGATTTGTAATTAGAGGATCACTTAAGGTAATTATTAAACATATTGGACCTAATATGGAACTCAGAGGAACACCCTAAATTATCAATCCTAAAGAAGGTTTGCAACGCCAAAAAAATTGTAGAAGTGGGAAATAAAAGCAAATAGGTATCTGGGGGCCGATTCTACTAACAAATTTGTTAAAAAAACGCAATAGAACCGCAACCGAATCACCACTTTTAAGCGTTTTCGCATTC
Source organism: Antitype chi (assembly GCA_947359405.1). Taxonomy (NCBI): domain Eukaryota; kingdom Metazoa; phylum Arthropoda; class Insecta; order Lepidoptera; family Noctuidae; genus Antitype; species Antitype chi. The sequence continues at coordinate 21,957,904 of OX375814.1, read as the reverse complement.
TACTAAAATGAACAACGGTCCAGCTGCGACACAGCTGCGGTTACGTTTTAGTTACGCCAACGATCGATTGAAACAATGTCAAAACCTATTCTACTAACAAAATCGAACATGAGCGTGACGTTTACTATAGGACAAAGTTAATGATAAAATTATGATCATTAAGTATGTCTTTTAATTATAGAAAATACTTTTAGTGCCACATATTCGTGTTTAGTAACATTTTTAGATTCAACTTTTTTCTTTGTGGTAATAATAAAACATATTATTTTGGCATGTTGGTAACGCGGGTTACCCGCTGTGTTCCCGCTACAGTTCAGTTGCAATTCGTTTTAAGTTTAGTTTCCATTTTGCTTATAAAATAGTAGAATGACTTTTTATGTAACTATCGAACGGCGATCGAAATCGAACTGTTGTGGAAACACAATTTAACGTGTAACGTTGCAAATTAGTAGAATCGGCCCCCTGTTCTTTATAAAAACTTACACACTCTTTAAGACACTAATATTGAACTTTAATATCCAACGATATTATATTCATTTAATATCATAGTTAAATTTTATTAACAATAACCTAATAATAATCCCTAATATTTGGTAATCAATCGATCTCCTCTCACGGTAATATGTGAATTGAGCTAAGGTATATAAAACTATCAGTCTCATTCTTCCTATTACTTATTTAGTTTAGTTATTTTTTGCTGTTACTAAGGAAGCAGACAATCAATTTGATACATTTCCTCCGTTGAAACAGATATTAAACTGACATAAAAAAAAACACATTATAACCCAAGTGATTGAGATCTCAGTGAGAATGCGTTAGACTGTATCTACAGAGGAAATATATTAAAAAAAGCATTAATTTATGAGAGAAACATGCAAGTGTGAAGAAGCAACATGTGTTATATAAACTGCTGCACCATATGCGTATTCTATACTGAGCCTGAGTCAAACCGTATGTTCGATGGGATTTCCTATCGGCTAAAATGGATACCTCCATAAAAACTTTGTTCCCTTTAGTGCTTCATTTTCGTTATTACAACATGTCCCGGAGTCAACTCACACCACATAACACCTCAACTATCAGAACATTATGATATCTAATATTATCATTAATACAACTGATTCTGTTTCGTTTTGAAACAGATTAAGGTTAATCGTGAGTTACGCAATTAGGGTGCATGTGTATACCTAATGCGCTAGCGCAGCCTTAAAGTTAACTTACTTACAATTTAAAACTAAGAAAAACGTAAAAACACAATACCTATTTAAAATATAAAAAAAAACAACAACATAAAGTCTAATCTACACTATAATGGTTTTATTCATAAAAGTTATCGAACATCTAAACAGTTGGTAAAGTCTGGTTTCTCTTTGAAAAACAGACTTTAGCAACTGTTTAGATGTTCGATAACTTTTTATGAATAAGGCCGTACGTCTATAAAATAAAATAAACAACAGTATTTTTGCGAATTCACTCAAATGGCATGTAAATACATCGATCTTCTAGTGAAGTTCGTTAATAACCCGACTTGCGCGGGTCAGTGGTGTTTTGGCGAGAAGGTTGGTCTTGGCAACCGGTACGGCCAGCAGCGGCGGGTGGCGCCCTCACGGCCCTAGTCGCCGCAGGAGACGCCCTGGGCGTCGGGAATCCCAGGCTGATTCCCGGCCACCGTAGGCGCGGGCTTTCGGACGGCGAGTGCGAGTAGAAACGACAGTTCAGGAGTGATAGCAACCCCCAAATCCCGAACCTCAGAGACTCGTAGCATAGACGCGGCGCCCACCACGTACTCGTGCTAGTGCAATAAAACTCATCACCGAGCATTTCGAAACGTTGAAGAAAAGCTTGTTGTCCTGACTCCATTCCACTACCCTATCTATATCCTCCTGCAATCGTTCGCAATCCGATTGACTATGAACCTCGAGCAGCAATTTGATGTCATCCGCAAATAATAAACAAGAGCCATGTTTGACGACTTCTGGCAAATCGTTTATCATTATGATGAATTCGAGAGGCCCTAATTGCTGCCTTGACTCACACCGGACCAGGTGTAATATGGGTCGGATTCACACCCATTATAATCTACGTACTACTGTCGATCTTGAAAATAACTGGCGAAGAAGTGCAATAGATGTGGTGTTCAGCCGACTTCTGCGAGCTTCGTTAGTAAGATGTCAAATGGTCGACGGTGTCGAAAGATTAAAAAAAAATCAAAATAAGCAGCATCAACCTGCCCTCCAGCATCTACCGCCGGCATCACCTGCGCGATAAAGTTTAACAGATTGGTGGCAGTGCTGCGCGCCAGACGGAAGCAATGCTGCGCGTCAGCCAGTTGTCCACTCACCTGCTCCAGCATGCAGCGCTGGATAGCAGACTCTAACCCCTTGGCCGGCGTCGACGGCACGGCCATCGGTCTATAACCAGTTATGTCCAATCCTGGGTATAGGAATAACCCGCGTGATCTTCCATTGAGTGGGGAACGTGGTCGAATGAAGACACGTTAAAAATATAAAGTAGCGGTTTCGTGAACGCTTCGCTGAACGCTTCGCTGAACGCTTCGGTTTCAGGCGCTCAAGTGTACCTCTGACGTTCTCAAGACTCAGTGCGTATTAATTAACGTAGTATTAATTATTTTTGGGATAGAAAATTATCTAAAATAAAAGTTTACTGAAAGCGATTCAATAAACGATTCTGAACCAACTACTATCATAATGTGCGTCAATTCAGTAACACATTATAAGGAACTCTTGTGCAAAATTTGAAGCTTCTTCTGTGTAGGCTATGCGTTGTCGGTCAGAGAATTTTAGTAAGTAGAGGATTACTGAAGTTAAGGTAAAACTAGTCTACATTTTTTGCATACAAAATTCGGGAGTGTTTTACTCCACTGTCTGACATGGCACATCCAAAGTAAAATATGATATCGTTTTGTCTCATTATTAATTTTGTCTGTACGGAAACAGAATACTAAAATAAAAATCCATTAAAAAGTTAGGAGCCAACAAAGATAAATTTTTCTTGCTAATTTTACTTAACTTTGGGCGTGTTTAAATAATAAAAGAAGTGTAAAATCTCCAAAAGCAAGTCGGTATCGACAAAGTTCAATTATCGAAAAGTCCAATAAACTTTATTTATGCATTGGCTTTTTCATAAAACCCGATCTTCCAAAGAACTTTTCTTAATTTTTTCGCGATTTTTTTATTATAAACGATCCTGCATCTCACTCAATAACGTCGTGCGTGTAGACTAGCGTCCCTAACTGCTCATCACTGATACTATCTCTGTCGGACACGAAGCCTGGTGAGACAGCGTGATTTTTAGCCAGACCCACCAGTGAGTTCGAGCCCGCGACTAGGTTCCCCTTAAGTCGAAAAATGCTGAGTATAATTTATGAACCCGTGACTGGCCGCCGTTTGTAGTATTGACGGTTTTTTTGTTGTTACGAAATATGACAAGTGATTATTGTGGCCGTTAATGACTCTGCTGATAACACACTTTTTCTAAGTCATGCCACATCACTGTCTTCGTAGATCAGAGCTATCCATACTTTATAGGTAGATATACTAATGTTAATTGCAAAAGTAGTCCTGTCTGTGTGTAGCTTTCCACGCTTTAACGGCAGAGCGGATTTCGATGATCCGGGTAGACTATGACCTGGCTAAGGACATAAGTAGAATACTTTTATCCCGGTAGGATAATTTCCAACCTTCTCGGCAAAGCCGCGGGAAAAAACTTGTTTCTTTATAAAAAGCGTAATACGTCCACATCTCTCACTTGATATGTCATGTATTTAATTACATATGTCCATACGTTTCCTTGCAAGAAGTGCCCATATCTAGACGCGTGCGCAGCAGTGTTGCGCAGCGGCGCGTGGCATGTTCCGCTGCGCGCACGCAGATGTTGGCGCATACAGCACCATGTACGATTGTAGTGTACTACCGAGCATGGTCGTATAAATGTATGGGATACAGTGTTTGGCAATGTTGGGTTGAAATACTGAAAGCCTATCAACTAGATCTGCAGTAAATTATCATGTCACTTTGTATTATAAACTATGGTCATTTAGATAAACAGCTAACATGAGATTAAGACAGCTCGTTTTCTTACAGTGTGAGTAGTATATTGATCAACGGACTTGATCTATTTCAAGAAGCTTCCATGGAGATAAGAGGTTTTGTAGTTATAATCTTTCAGGATGCAATTGCCAAAATAAACACTCTTCATGAATCTTATTGTCAACACCTTCATAGGACAGTCAAGTCCATTAATCTATCTCATCGTTGTCTTCAGAATACTCTCCTGCACAATCTACTCAGACTGTACACAGTGTGTTGAGTTGTAACACGGCGCGCGCAATGATGCGTCTCGTGTACCGTTGCCCCCGCGCCGCTTCCGTGTCGCTGTGTGTTGATCCGTGCCGAAACACGTGTCTGGTACTGTTAACACTATTGTATCGTCTGCCAGCTGGGAACTACTTCTGGAAGCTGTGAGATATGCTTATTGATTTGCATTTGTACGCTTTTTGTTGCTATTTCCTCATTGAATGTGGTGACCCTTTATGGAAATATAAAAGTAAAATATTTCTCAGTGGAAATACGTACGAAGTTGTATGAGATGGACGGGCAAAATTATAATAAATATTTTAATAATATGTTTTAGACATGTTCGGTAATTTAACAGAAGTAAAAACAACTAATTTTACTAAATAATTTAAAAATTGTAAGACTGCAACATGAAATAAATAATTTTCTGTAAAGTCCAAGAAGCAATTGTATTTGGTATTATAAAACGTATAATAATAATAATAAACATTTATTTTCTCTTCCACAAAGGCACCTTAAATAATAGGTCTTTACCTATGAAATTGCCGTTTTGTATGAAAAAATTTAAACGAATTTTTTTCATGTATTTTTTATTTGTATTAATCGAAGTAATCACCCATGCAATCAATGCATCTTTGCCATCGCAGTGGCAGTTTATTGATGCCCTTCTTAAAGAAATCAGCTGGACGGGAGGCAACAAATTCTTCAAAGGCATTTTGTACTGCCTCTCGGGTATTGAATTTTTTTCCCGCCAAGAAGTTATCCAAATTCTGGAAAAAGTAGTAGTCTGTAGGCGCAAGGTCTGGTGAGTAGGGCGGATGACGGAGAGCTTCCAACCCCAGTTCTTGCAACTTGGAGACCGTCTGCTGTGCAGTATGAGGTCACGCGTTGTCGTGCAGGAGCAGCGGAGACGAGCGATTGACCAATGCTGGTTGGAGATGTGCCAGCTTCTCCATCATTGTGTTCAGTTCTTCACAGTACACATCTGCAGTAATGCTCACCCCGTTTGGTAAGAAGCTGTGATGAATCACACCGGCGCTAGACCACCAAACAGTGACCATCACTTTTCTAGGGGTAAGTTTTCGTTTAGGGCATTGTTTAGGTGCTGAACCAGGATCCAACCAACTTGCTGAGCGCTTGCGGTTGTCAAACAGAATCCATTTTTCATCGCAGGTAACAATGCGGTTCAAAATTCCTTCATTTGTGTGTCTGTTGAGCAGTGCAAGGCACGTCTCGACGCGTACTGCGCGCTGACGATCATTGAGTTCGTGGGGCACCCATTTGTCAAGCTTTTTTACCTTGCCAATTTGACGCAAATGGACCAAAATTGTTTTGTCGCTAACGTCGAAAGCTGCTGCTAATTCAGCCGTAGATTGTGTATCATCAGCTTCCACAATCGCCTTTAATTCGTCATTGTCGACCAAAGTCTTCGGACGACCGCGAGGTTCATTTTTCAGGTCGAAATTTCCAGAACGGAAGCGAGCAAACCAATAACAGGTGGTGCGTTGGTTTGTAGTGTTAGCTCCGTAAACGTCGTTGATGTTGCGTGCCGCTTGTGCCGCGTTGCTGCCACGACGGTACTCATATTCCATAATTACTCGAATTTTTAACGTATCCATGATGACGAAAAAGATTGAAATGCGATGAAAATGTAACACTAATCAATAAACAAATGACTACTTTTGGAAAAAAAAATCCATGTTTTTAAAATAAAATTAATTTGAAATTAGAATTCTTACCCAAACAAAAATTATTTTGATTTGAAATGGCCAGTACTGCAAAACGGCAATTTCATAGGTAAAGACCTAATATATGAAGATTACATATGTGAATAAAACCTTTGTGGGAGACTGGTATCTGCACTAGGAAAACCTGTCACACAGATTACCAGGCCCCCCCCAAAAACAATGTATGAGTACAACTTAAATCTTAAAGAGTAACAATAATTTTAACCTTTGGTCGGAAACATTTGCGAAACTAAAATAAAGAACCAAAAAAAAAAGATACAAAAAAATAATAAAAAATTGTTATTAGTGTGTTTGTGTGGTAATATGTGGTGTGGTCTAGTATAGTGTAATGTAGTGTAGCGTGGTGTGGTGTGTCGTGGTGTGGTGTGGTGGTGTGGTGCAGTGTAGTGTGGTGCGGTTTGGTGTTGTGGGTTGCAGTGTGGTGTTGTGATGGACAGGCTAAAAACACATTTAACTTAAAACAATTAGAAGGGTTACAGTGCTAGCGTAATCAAGGTTCAGTAGATACGTTGTGAGAACTTGCTTGCACTTTGATTTAGTAAGGGCGTATATTTTTAAAGTCGAGTTTATTTTGTTGTATAAATGACTGCCAAGGAAACAAAAATTGCGGTGTGAAAGACTACTTTTACACAGTTGAGTAGAACAGACATTTGTCTTAATGCGTTTATGAGCGTGCAAGGATGAGTTGTAGCATAATGAGGAATGTTTACGCAAGATTGTTTGAAGGATAAACAGTTGCCGAACAGTAAGGACCTTGCACATAGCGTACAGTTCAGAGGTAGGGTAAAAAAACGGTAAAGCATGGGCCACCTTGAGCACTGCCCTTTGAGCTCGCTCGATTTTAATCATAAAAGATTTAGGGGCACCACCCCAAACAGAGATGCAGTAGTTGAGTACAGATTGTCCGAGTGAAAAGTAAACTGTTTTAAGAACTTTCGAATCTGCAACACGTCGTAGGCTTTTGAAAATGAAGATGAGCTTCCTAATTCTTTTGGACAACAGATCGATGTGGTAATTAAAGTTTAGGTTTTTGTCAATAGTTACACCTAGGTACTTGAGGGAGTCCACTTTTTCGAGTTTTGGGCATGAGCATGAGTTGGAAGATTTGTTGTTACACGAGTGGGCCGTGATATTTAGTAAGGGGATTTGAGCGAGGCGAGTGTTTGTTAGTGTAAATGTTATGTATTTAGTCTTGTCTGTATTAAGTGAGAGTAGGTTGTTGTTTAGCCAGGCCATGACCAGCGAGAAACCCATCTGAGCAAAATGGTACACTTCCTCCCAAGTATCTCCATAGAAAAGAAGAGCCGTGTCGTCCGCGAAAGTAATAATTTTGCCATTAATAAGGTTTAACTGGCAGAGGTCATTAATAAAGATTAAAAAGAGGGTAGGCCCTAAAATACTCCCCTGTGGGATACCGATATTGATCTCGCAGCTATCACTCAACCACTCATTGACCACAACACGTTGAGCTCTCCCCTTTAAGTAACTTTCGAACAGTTTTAGCTGTTCGCCACGAATTCCAAGGTGTTCAAGCTTCTTCAGCAAGAGTGGCGCAGAGACGGTGTCAAAAGCCTTAGCCAAGTCGAGGAAAATCGTAAGGACCTTTTTCTTTTCATCCAACCTAGAAACTATGGTATCGGTAAGTTGATGTACAGCATCGCTAGTTGACCTGCTTTGACGAAAACCATATTGATTATCCGATAAAAGTTTGTTTGTTTCTAGATATTTGATTAATTGCTTGTTAATAACTTTTTCGAGAATTTTGGAAAGTGTAGGCAAAATGGATATTGGACGGTAGTTATTGACACAGTCCCTGCTACCAGACTTGTGGATTGGGTGAACTAGGGATTTCTTGAGAGCCGAGGGAAATTCACCAGTGGATAGGCAGATGTTGCAAATGAACGCAATAGGATTAGATAATATGTTACAGTATCTTTTAATTAATTCACTAGGAACGTCGTCACACTTGATGGCACGAGTGGTTTTAAGAGATGCTATGATGATTTTGATCTCATCCACATCAGTGGGCAGAAGGACAAAAGAAAAGAGACAGGGCGGCATAGAAGAAGTCTGGTATGTGGCAGGGTGCAACCCTGTGATAGAACCCGCTAAAGACTTACCGATTCCTACAAAGTATTGATTTATCTCATTGACAGAGTTAATGGGCTGATTTGAATCAATGAGATCCATGGGTGAACTTTTCTGTTTAGTGGTGTAGGTGATTGTTTTGATGGTGTCCCACAATTTCTTAGTGTTGCCTTGACATTTAGAGAGTGCATCCTTATCATACTCTTGTCTAACTTTTTTTAGAATGTTATTACAAAAATTACGATAGCGGGTATAGGTTATTTTTGCAACTTCATCATTAGGATGCTTTTTGGACTTAAGATGAAGGTTGTCTCGATTTCGCATGCACCGTAGTAGTCCAGGAGTAATCCATGGTTTAATTAATCGCTTACGTCTTGGAACAGTGATCTTTTGAGTACAAGTCATCATCAAAGTGGTTAGGGTCCTAAGGAAGAAAGATACAGCTTCATCAGCTCTACCCAAAGAGTAGATACCGTCGAAATCAAAAGTTTTAATGTTTTCGTCAAGGGATGGATAATGAATACGTCTTATGGTTTTTGAACGATGGTGTGAGGAGCTCATATGCGAAAGGCTTATAATGACGCTATAGTGGTCGGTCAAGGTTGTATGGGCAACTAAACATTTCACCGAAAGTTTTGTCTTGACAATTACGTGGTCAAGGCATGTTTGAGAATGGGTGGGAATGTAGTACGCAGGCAACATACCATGAGAGGCTAATAGATTAAGGTAAATTTCCGCTCTTGCATCTGAAGAGGATGGCGCTATGTCTATATTAATATCGCCAGTAAGTAAAATATTATTGTATGTCGATAAAGTAAGTAAAATATTGTTTAATGATTCCAGAAATTTTGAGATATTTCTTTCCCCCGGGGGACGATAAATACAGAGAACCACAGTTTGTGAATTGATAATGATAATAAGACAGTTGCCATCCACGAGCGATGGTTCCAATATTTTATAGGTAAGGGTAGATTTATAATAAACAATAACACCCTCATTTTGTGTCCTGTTGGTGTTTGTGTTTGCGGACTGATAACCAACCATGAGTGGAATAAACGGTGTCCGGGGTATCCAACATTCCGTTAGAATGATCACATCCCAGTCAATTTCTGACCGTTTGATGAGGGTTTGCAATCCTGAAAAATTGCAGTTTACACTTCTTATATTTTGAACAATAATGTTTAAAGGGGAATTCTCGGTATAAATTAAACTGGAGCAGTAATCAATAAGGCAAGTGCTAGAGTCAGCGACCGTTAACTCATCTAATTCATTATTTATTGATAATTGGGAATTATGATCGAATTTTACGTAAATGCATAAATGTTACTTTTAGAAATCTCTGGAGTAAATATAAAGTTTTAATGGGTACAGTTGCTAAATGGGTATACAAGCTGTGCGAGAATGAATTAACATGAGCCTTGAATGTAGAATTGTGTGTTCTAAAAGATATATGAGTGTAGAGTTTGTATGTATGGTTGTGGGTTGTTTTTATCTTGATGACATCTTTAGTGATTCGGCTTTATGTTACTTGGTACATTTGCCAAACTTGCGTTTGTGCAACCAGGCGTGTCTTGAGATTCACACACTCACGTGAATTAATTTAGCGAGCTCCTAGTATTAATTAATATGTTGTGTGTCTGTTGATACACAGACTGCTAACAATATGGCGAAATCTTGAAATTTCAACATTCAGTTATCTCGGGAACAAGTTCAATTGTAGCAAGTCCGCTGTCAACGTCTGATACGGTTATGTTAAATACGTCAAGCTGTCACCTAAAATAAACTATTTTGCTAAGAATTGGGACTAGACAGTGTTGATGCAGACGATTGTCTCTTACTGACTAAAATGTTTTGAGATAAAGCAAGTCAATCTGCTTAGCTTATTTGTGTACTTACTTACCAAAAATTTACGCAAAATAAACGAGATACGGTTCGGTATTATGAGTCTGTAGTGTTCACTTTTATCAAAAAACAATTATTAACAAATTCATGACGTCAGTTTTTGTAGATACGAGATCTTTAAAAAAATTATCAGGCTTAGGCGAATAAAAGATATCTTTCTTGCTGTTTTCTTTTCACCAGGCACTGAAAGGTGTCTTAAAGATGTCAGGGGATTCTATGAATAGCATGTTAGATTAGTACCGGGGACTAGCCATTGTGATTGAGTGCCCACTTATCGATGAGTTTAAGACCAATATAGCCAACCTCACATGTTCAGGAAAGGTGTTGAAGATCGAATAAGCTTTAGCGTTACTATTATGTTGAGGTAACTTAACAGTTAATTAGTAGTTTACAAAAACACGATTAGTAAATCCCCATTAATTCCTATTTAGACAGCAACCGGGCTAGCAGCAGGACGACGATGACGATGACGAATAAGCTAGATTTTTTTTATGGTAGCTACTTGTGTCAGAGCTGTATCACTCTTCCCTTTTAAGTGTTAAATCACCAAAACCAAAATCACTAAATGAAATACCTGCCTTTCAGTTACCTCATCATAACCAGCTTATAATGCTCCCACTGCTGGGACACAGCTCTCCTCTCTGGGCGGTAACCGTAACCTAGAAACGCGGGCCCAGTGCGGGTTGGTAGATGTCACATATCTTCAAATTTATGGTTCTAGGACATGCCGGTTTCCTCAGGACGTTTTCTTTCACCCCTTTGAGAGCAGTGGTGATGAAATAATTTACACAAAGTAGTTCGAACCTACGAGCTACAAGTCGGTGCCACCTCCACTGCTCTACCAATCATCTCTTTCAATTACCTAAATCCAATAAATATATATAAAGTCATTATTCTTAGGTACCTATAATTACAAGTGCAGTATTTAGAGGTGACAGGAACAGCCCGTATCCTATATTCCCACGTGATACTGAAGCCGCCGATATGCCGTCATGTTGCGGAGGGAAACAAGTTATTATCTTGTTCATACAATGACAAGTTGTCAACTGTTACGCACAGTAGTTGTACTGTTTATCTCAGCAAACATTGGCGGCTAAAATATAGTAAACTGTGTCATCATGGTTTCTGGTTGGAAGTGTTCAGTCAGGCACTTCAGCCAGGACAATACACTACTACACGTACAGTGGGTGCTAATAAGAACATTCATCAATAGGCCATAGGCCCATGGCTCCAATGAAGATAAATATATTCAACATTTAATTCATTTGGCTGTGCTAATGAGGACCTTTGAATAATCAAGATAGACAGGACTCTAAAATCTGAATTTCTGAATACTTACTGTTTCCGAGAACGACTGAAAAGTTAATCATCTCCAGCCCTGTATGTATATATACTTGATAAGAGGTTTCCCGGCATAATACCTTGGGCATCTCATTCCAACCAGCACCCTAATTGCGTAACTCACGATTAATCATAATCTGTTACGTTTTGAAACAGACGGCTAAACCATTGCTTCATTATGTTCGAAAAATTTATCTGCTCAACAACGTTAATAACGCAATGAATATTGCAGAACTGTCAAAATGAAACCGATTATGATTAATCGCGTGTTACGCAATTAGGGTGCTGACCTAGCTGCCACAGATCATGAAACTATAAAACTGAACATCTATAAAACTGAAAAATCGAACCTTATTTCTCTCAATCCTTCCAATTCTTTCCTTCCCTGCTATATTTGTATTTGTCAAGAGATACATGACCTTAGTATCAACATGAGACTCCATAGGATGCCTCAAGACAAGTGTATGTGGCGCATCTTATGCTTTCACTCGCCACGACACGTTGCATCACACGACCGAATCTGTGTCATAACGTCATCGCATCACGGTCTGTTTTCAAGTGACAATCACGAGAGAAAATAATTAGTTTGTAAGTAAGTGCCGAAAGGGAGATAGTGGCGATCGATGATTGATGCTGAATGAGCGTCGATTTAGTTAAGATAAACTGTTAAATGATTGGCTGAGCGATCACGGAGGCAGTAATGGTATCTCGTAATAGGTGCTCTCTTGAGTCAGGATTTCTATTTATCTGAAACGAGTTTCTTTACGAGGTGAGATGTGTTGTGTTGTCTTGGATGCTGGGGCTGAGTGCGTTTCTATGACGTGGAGCTGTCGGTACTTATGTCACGAGTTCACGACTAATCAATTATTTATGACAAACAAACCTTAATATTGATGTCTGAACTTACTTAATTATGCAGTTGATTTGATTGACCGTGTTGTGTATCATTGTATGGGATGCATGTTCTCCCATTTTCTTCTTGGGATCAATTTATCCCAGCTATAAATACACACACAATTAGCCGGTTTATTTTATTTCTTTACTACGTGTCACGACGTAGGGTATTTAGTTTACAAATAACCTACATGCATAGATATCGTTATTTTAAAGCCACCAATTTCTACTGTTATTTTGCGCTTCAATATTCGCGAGCCACAATCGAGACCGGAGCTATCGCCATCAATCTCAACGATATAAAACTAATAATTAACAGCTGTGCGATAGAGAAAGTATCGACGGATCGATATCAGTAAATTAGGATGACGATTGAGCGGCAGACGATCGGTGAGCACCCCGACGGCATTGTGGAGGCCTACTCATTATTGTGGGCCATAATAATAATTATAAGCCCTTTTTATTCTGAACATCTTTCGTTGCGGTATTTTCTCAGTAGTTTATAACATTTCTTTCAGTTCAGTTTGCCTTTTGGCAAAGGCCTCCTCTAACAACTTCAACTTAGTCCTATTTTTGGTGCGGCCCTACTCCAATTTGTTCTCGCTGTGACCTTTAATTCATCATCCCATCTTTTATATTGTCTTGCCTCGTCCTTTTACCATCTCTGGGGTACCATTCTGTCACAACGTTGCTCCATTTGTCTTGAATGCCTCTCAACATGTGGGCCAGAAACACATGCAAAGCCATTCATCGCAGCTTCACTAAGGGTGAATTTCAATTAAACTGATCGCGATCAGCACATCGAAACCGCGTTCAAGAGTGAAACACAGACAGTGTCATCACTGTTGTGGAATATTGACACTGACAGCTATTGAAAACGGTTTAGATGTGCTGATCGCAACCAGGTTCATTGGTGAATATTCGTCTTTATTAGTGCAGGAAATGGTCATAAACACAATCACAACGCTTGACTGCTAATCCTTCGATTTCTTTGTAGCTACGCGAATGACACTTAATAAAAACCTTATCCTGCTCCTGGGAAAGTGGTCAAATGCCAAGTTATCACTAAACGTTTCGTAGAAATTTATTGGTTAGTTAAATCTAATTGATTAGATATACCACAGACGTACAAACTTTCGCTGCTCAATTACCAACAGGTCACACAGGTCAAGTCGAAGTCACGACTTCAAATAGGACAAACGCGTATGGGTCGCAGGCGAAACTTGGCAGGATGATTATATTAGGGGCATTGGAGCTAAAGACTGAAATCTTAAACATTCAGAAACGTTAGACTCCAGAAAGCGTTTTCCGTAAAGTATATAATTTGGCGACGACATCAGCTAAACATGTATGCTCTATAATGTACCTTAAAACAACTTTATATACCATGTTTTATGCAAATAAATATTATTTCTATTTCTATTCTTCGGAAACTTAAAGTTAAACCTAAACATCTAATCACATTGCTCCTAACCTAAACCAATCCTACTTCTGAGCCACTTCTTGATTTACGTGCTCTAAAATCTACCTCTCGGGTTTAGACTTTGTCACATTCTACTAAGTAATTCATATTTTTTTTGAAATAATTTCATAAAATTTTAAACAAACTTAGTGTTAAAAACCGTAATAATCAATTACCATAATAAACAAATACGAGTAACTTTCACTAGATACGTAAAATCAATTTAAGATCAACATGTGAAATGTCTCCCACTTTTCGCCACTTTATTGTTTCTTTCCCAGGTTACAAGGAACGCTTTAGTAACGCAGGGCCTTATTCCAGGAGTCCACTGCTGACTGCGTTCCTGGCTCTGTCGCTGCTGTGCCTGGCCTGCGGCAACAGCGCCGCTGTGCTGGCGGCCACCGGCCTGCAGCGCGACTCGCTGAGGCAGCCCTCCACGCACGCCAGCTTCGAGGTGAGAACATGATACATGAACATTTCATAGATGATACACTATTCTATCTGTTGATTATGCACTGACGGAGACATATAATAATTATGATAAAATAGTTATTAAGCACTTGTGCCCCAGAACCTTTTAAGTGGATAGTAGGGTATCAACAAGTCTATTTCAAAAACAACACTCGCATTTGAAGAAAGCTCACCAACAACATCTGACTGAACACTGTCTGGTTTGCATGATAAACTAAACCTATACTTAATCAAGATCTGTTCTATACGGCTCAAGAATAGTGAAACTTTTAACTGAAGCAGATAACATATTTTCCAGTTGGCGTACTGCAGTAATTGATTCAATTAAACGTTATCAATATTAGCATACAATCTGACATTACATCGGCGGCGAGCTATTTATTGCCCGGCGGTTGGGCAAGCTACTGGCTGCCAGTACCCGCTTCACTTGCCTACATAAATAACTTGCTATCAGTCGCGCCTATTTGTACTTCCAAGATGTTGGCCTTCAATAAGAAATTGCAAAAGGTCCACTTTTAAAACTCCTTTGTAAATATAACTGAAATCACGACACAATAAGCGCCCTTTAGCGTCCCTACATTAAACTTAAATCAAAGTCCCCCCGCCGCCGCGTCTATCTGTCTGTCTAAACGTGATAAACTCAAAAACTGCCAAACGTATTTTCATACGGGTGCTACCAATGGATGGAGTGAGTCATGAGGAAGGTTCAGGTGTATAATTTATTAAGGTCGTGTGTAAACTGGCTGAAATATGACGATTTTATGGTAGAAGGTTTGACTCCCGCAGTTAGTATTTCAGGAGGACCATTGCGCGTGGGCCGTAGCGCCCGTCGGTGGTTATTCCAGAATATTATTACTATCATGCCGACTAGGAGTACACTTTCGTTCCAGCACTATTTGGTGGGCAAGGTGTAGTATTCTACTAAAGGCTGATGTAATATCATACCGATGTTCAGGCTGTCTCATAAGAGTCTTACAATCAGTAGGACTTCTGTTCTGTTTCTTTCATGTGACAACCTCTCAATTTGTGAAGTAAGATAGACATTTTAATAGAATGACATGCCTCTCCATCACAATTGATTATATTCTTGGCAATGATTATGTAAGCTTGCGATACTTTACGTCAAATGACTGAGGCGGACTCTTCAATTATATTAGCATTTTCAATGCATGCCTGTATTTCAGCTATAATGAAATATAGGTTATTATATGATTGTTAAACTTGAATAACCTATGTAATATTGTCTTATATTTAATTTCATATTGTTATTTCAAACTCTCGTGTACAATTGTTTCTTTTTTTATTGAAATGAGTGGCTCGCCATCACACAAATACACCCTGAGAGGTTTTCGTTGTGTGGCTTAAATCACGTATGTAATACTTTAACTGTTTTGGAAATAAATAAATAACTTAAATAGTATGCTTTAAAGCTTCCTAGTAATAACATATGCGAAGAGGACGTAACCGTACCTCCTCATATTCTAACACATTGCAGCACATGTCAGTACTAGTAGTTAACATATCTCACATATTACCTAACCCAGGCACTCACTGCTAACTCTTTCTACGAACCACTATATAGCTAAACGAATTACTCAACATTTAGTACTTGCGTTAAGTATTTCCTTACTTTCTTTATTTATTTACGTTCAGTTAGATTACCTACTCTACAGCCAAGTATTTGAGGAGGACGTCGGTTCCTCATTCATTATGGATCATACCTCCTCTTGGGAAGGCAATCGAGGGTGGCAGAAGCCTTCGCGGTTCTGACATCAACAATACCTCAGCAAGCAAAAATCTAATGAATGTTTACTGTTCAAGTAGGACCTACGATGAAAGTTACTGATAAATTAAATGATAATAATACAAGGTGCCTGGGACATCGCCGCGCAACCTGCTACTATGGATTCAGTACACGATTCTGAAACTCATGCGTTGAAATTTATCGTTGGTTATTCAAAAAATATATAGCTCTTCAATATAATATTTTGACCGCGTAGTTATCGAATTTTTCTATGGAAAACATTTCATTATTGATTGTCGTTGAAAATTTTCTACGTTTAAATCATGCGCGACGATGTCCCTGCCACCCTGTATACTTTCAGAAAACTTTAAATCCTGACTTTTCTGCAAATTGTATCGGTCTTTAAACATACACGCGAAACTTCTGTTCTATCAAGCATCTACTACAATACACTAGACAAGAGCATACATACAACTGGTATTTACATCGTTGTTTACATCTGTACTATCGGCGAGGATGTTAGAAGGCCGCCGTTGACATGTGGGCTAATGACTAGGACCTGACAGAGTACTGCGAGTACATGCGCCACAGATGGTACTGGAACCATGCGCTGTGCAGCCTTGTTCCACATAGTGAGAGACTACGTGACGCTTAGGTATTAGTTAGTAGTTAATAAACGTTTGAGCAATGACGATAAACAATTATAGATGTAGGCAGTTATTTTATGGACGCTAAACACTTGTAATGACAGCATCGTCCGGCCAGAGGTGCCTGTTGCCCCCTATTATATCCAGAGTAGTTTTATACATTTTTTTTTGTGGCTTTTATGTGTGAACACGAAATGTTCTCTTAGAAATATGTAGAAAGAATTCTGTTTTGTATTAAAATGAGGTCAGAAACGGTGAAGGAAACTGGCATGTCCTAGAATCAAAAATTCGAAGACATGTGACATACACCAACCTGCACTGGGCCCGCGTGCTAGATTCCACACCACTCCTTGTCACCGAGAGGAGGCCTGTGTCCTAGCTGTAGAAACATAATAGGTTAACTATGCTGAGAACAGAAACATATTATAATTAGTTAATGTTTTACTTGATATAATTACAGCATTAAATTCAAGCCCCCGAAGTGAACTAACTAAAACATATTTGCTGGCATTTACGTTTATGTAAAGATGTCCACGTGATAAAGTCACACGCTATCCTCTAAAAGTCAGAATCATAATAATTTTCAAAATAATAACAAACATTACTCTCAAAATGTCTCAAACCCACAATTTGTGTGATTCACAACTTATAAGGTTAACAGTATAATAGGGTGCAAACGACCGGATGTGGGAGCTCCCGGTCAAGGCTAGCATTACCCGGTAATGCACATTCGCCGGCTATTACGCGCAATGACACGGCTCACGAACAAACGTTACGTCAATTATCGAGCAGTCTCACTCATTAGTAGCTCGATGTAATGACAGTAAAGCACGCTACGAATAGAAAAGAGATATTTTTGCGGAATTTTTGAAGTATTTACGAGTGTATAGCTGTGTAATATAATATATCAAATATTACGAATATATCAGTAATGTTTATTTTCAAAGGCAGTAAGTAAATATTGACCAAATTACACAATACGCTTACAAAATAGCAATCTTTATATCCAGTCACTGAAATATTCAGTAGAAGGTCTAGAAACTCAAATAGGTACTAGCCTTTGTTCTTGGTAGAATCTGACGGTAAATCTACGTACCTGTACATTTTCTCGTAAAATAAGTGCAGCTAAGTTCAATGCACTGTTACAGCTTCATTAAAATTACGACTTAATACAAAACGTAACGGTGAAGAGAAAACAAAGTTAAAAGAACAATTTATTTAACGAATACAGTAGGATAAACTTTTTGCACCGACAACAAGGTGGCAAATTCTGTAGTTGTGGCGTATTGTAGTGGCAACAAATGGGCTACTACATCAAGCAATGGCTGTAAAAATAGCATACAGCCTGTGGCAGCTTCCACTCTTCTGAAGCGATGCTTTAATAATGTAATGCCACTATAGTTTTGTGTTTCATTAGCGTTAGGCCAAGTTCAATATGCCATTGTATTTTTAACCGACTTCAAAAAGGAGGAGGTTATCAATTCGTCGGAACCTTTTTTTTTTTTTGTTTTTTTTTTTTATTATTTTTTTTTATGTATGTTCCCCGATTACTCGAAGATGGCTGGACCGATTTGGATTTAGTTTTTTTTGTTTGAAAGGGTATACTTCCCAGGTGGTCCCATGATCATCAAGTCAGGATCTGATGATGGGATCCTGGAGAAATAGAGAGAACTCTTCAAATTTTATAGGCACACAAAGCGATTTAGGTATTGTTTGGAAGAGTACTTTCTCGTAGTGGTCTCATTTCAATTTGGTGAAGATCTGATGAAGAACTTTGGAGATAGGAAACGGAACTCCTCAATAAATGATAGCAAATGGACTGGGATTGCTGAAATCTCATGTCTGTCTATTGCTTACACCACTTCATAACATAACATCACGCCGGTATGCTGTGAAGGGGTAAGCACATGTGAACCACTAAAAAGTGAAAAATAAAAACTTTTTCCAAAAAAAAACAACCGACTTCCAAAAAAACACTACAAAGTGAAAAATAACTTTAATTTCGGAAGGCGGTGACAAAAAATTCAAATATAGCTCCAAAGACACCGACTTCCGAAATTAAAGTTATTTTTCACTTTGTAGTGTTTTTTTGGAAGTCGGTTGTTTTTTTTTGGAAAAAGTTTTTTATTTTAACGGGAACGTATATGAGACTGACGGAGTTAACATTTCTCCCAGATGTGTCCACGTAACGTAACGTAACGGGGAACACTGAATCTATGGGGTTGACTATCTTGTCGCGAGACCGTAAAAGTCAAACAATATTTATAACAATATTGTTCTCGAAGGAGCATTTTTCCACGCTCCTATGTGAATGAACTGAAGATAACAACATTGCCAGTTTACAGTTTCGTGTTAGTTTTCTGAACACGCTGATCAACATAAATTATTTTCTCAATTAATTTTGTAATTTGAAACTGTTTGTCTTTTGTGACTTTTATTTCACTCTTTTTAAATTAGTGTTCATTCTATTTTTCGCATAAAAATCTACGGTATTTTATTAGCTCCCAACATGGAAGAGGCCCACATATATGGTAGTAATGTATGACATGGAACGGTACACACAACACGTCAATTTGTCAGTCAAACAGATGCTCATTAATTTTGCTTCTCTTACATGTACCGAAATATTAATAACGATAGTTTTATAACAGCTTCATTCTTATAGATATTAAATACAACTCCACACGTGTTGATTACCAAACAATGCTAACAAATGAAGTGATGTCACGTTTTAGTTTGTAATGAAAGTGGTCGCGAGGTCTAAGGTTCGAGGCTGGGTTGTAGGCTCTAATACACTGTTATTATTATATTGAGGTCGAGGGAATTTTTGGCGTATTATTAAAAATCTATGGTTTTAAGGTATTACCTATCTGGTCACTGTCTGATAGATATTTTTTAATGGTTCTCGTCATTTCTGTGTCACATTTAGGTACTAAATCAATAAACTTCCTAAACATTGTTTTTTATATTTACATACATAATCAGCCTATAAGGGTGTGTACAGATCTGGCGGATGCGCCGCTCGCGGGCGCACCGCGGCCGGCGCATTTGCCAGATCTGTACACACCCTAATTTTCCCACTGCTGAGACACAGGCCTCCTCTCAATGAAAGGGAGTGGGCCATAATCCACCACGCGGGCCCAGTGCGGGTTGGTAGATGTCACATGTGTTTGAATTTTTGGTTCTTCCTCACGATGTTTCCTTCACAGTTCTGAGAGTAGTGGTGAAGAAACAATTTACACAAATAAAACGCATGTTTGGGTTCAAACCCACGACCTACCACTGCGCCACCTACCACTGCGCCACCTACCACTGCGCCACCTACCACTGCGCCACCTAACACTGCGCCACCTAACACTGCGCCACCTACCACTGCGCCACCTAACACTGCGCCACCTACCACTGCGCCACCTACCACTGCGCCACCTACCACTGCGCCACCTACCACTACGTCACCTACCACTGCGCCACCTAACACTGCGCCACCTAACACTGCGCCACCTAACACTGCGCCACCTACCACTGCGCCACCTACCACTGCGCCACCTAACACTGCGCCACCTACCACTGCGCCACCTAACACTGCGCCACCTAACACTGCGCCACCTACCACTGCGCCACCTACCACTACGCCACCTACCACTGCGCCACCTAACACTGCGCCACCTAACACTGCGCCACCTACCACTGCGCCACCACACACTGCGCCACCTAACACTGCGCCACCTAACACTGCGCCACCTAACACTGCGCCACCTAACACTGCGCCACCTAACACTGCGCCACCTAACACTGCGCCACCGTTGCTCTTTCTTTACTTGAATGAAGTTTTTTTCTCAGAATCTTTATTAGTTCTTTGTAATTGACAGCGTAAATACACAACCAAATATCTGTTGTTAAAATGTTTAATTTTGACCTATTACTCCAACAGGATGAAATGGAAGCCTGGACTCCCGTCCTCACCAACATCGCCCTGCTCATCATTGCATCCGTGCACTGCCTGGTCTGCATCATCAGTATCTACCACCTGTCCAAGAGGATCTGCCCCTGCTTCCGCGCCAAGCAAGCGTACGACCACAACCAGTTTGACCCGACCTTCAGGCCTGTGCAGCAGTTCGTAGTCAGCGTGGATGAGGTGAAGAAGGGGCAGGATGTGGAGCGCGTGAGGAACCATGAGCTGTGCAAGGAGCTGGAGGTGAAGCTGCAGGGGGAGACCATGAAGAAGAAAAAGGTGAGATGGTTGAAGGTAGCATGATGTAATAAACTTGTGACTATCTTGTGGATGTATGGTATCCATAAAATATAGCACCTAGTGTATGCTTTGGAGAACAAGAAGATCGTTTAAACTAACAAGATCTAATCATGAATTGCCAAAACTCATATAAGCTGTTATTATAAAGGTCTAGTTAGCTGATACTTGATTGGATTAGTTGACCCAGACAACAAAATCAAATAGTTTTACATGAGATTAACAGGAGAACCGGGGATTTGTATAGGTAGTAAATTTTATATGAGCCATGTGCAATTGTAATTTTGGTGCTACTGGTATCCGTTTTAACCAAACCCTCATTCTTCAGGAGGAGCCAGAGTACGGCAGCGCCAACAGCAAAGAGAAGCTGGTGACGCGGTGGCTGGGGCGGCATCAGGGGCCGGCAGGGACGGGCGGGGGTGGGGGTGGAGGCGCAGGCGCGGCGGTGGTGGCCACCGCCCGCCGCCGTGGGGTACGCAAGCAGAGGAAGCCGCCCCCCCTTCTGCTACTGCCTGCACATCCTGCTAGCACGGTTAGTGACATTTACTGTTTGGATTGTGTTCTCAAAATTTGTTTCTATTCAGGTATTTTCAGATCTCGCGTTCATGCGTTTACACTTTATATCCATAGGTGCTATCCTATAAGGTGTAAACGCATGAACGCGCGACAAGACAGGAGAAATCCTAATATTATTTTAATTTAACAAGTTTTGAAAAATCGATTTTGATGCATGAGTTTATTTCCAGGCCGATTTACTAGGTCAACTAAGTTTAGCACTAACATCATTTGTAACGTGAAATGTAATTACCTACTAACTACACTATGACGAAGTTAGTTTTCCGGTTGACTTCTTGACTTATTACCTCAAAGGTAAAAATGTTATATATACCGTGAAACTCTCGTAACTCGTAGTATAAATATTTTTAGCCGAATAAGCACGGGCAATGAATTATTCAAATGAGTGAATATTTGCTAGGCACAGCTGCTGTTTAGTTTCCATACTAATGGTAAGTTGTGGACGAGTACGCTTACCTAGGGCAAACTGTCCAGTTAGGTAGGTCCAACTTTGAGAAAGAGGTCAATCGTCGAATCCGACTCGGCTGGGCAGCGTTCGGGAGGCTTCGCAATAACTTCTCGTCCCAAATACCGCAGTGTCTCAAGACGAAAGTCTTTGATCAGTATGTGTTGCCAGTGATGACCTATGACGTGGTCGCTCACAATGAGCCTTATCAGAAGGCTTAAAGTCACCCAAAGGGCAATGAAGAGGGCTATGCTCGGAGTTTCCCTACGCGATCGAATCAGAAACGAAGAGATCCGCAGGAGAACCAAGGTAACCGACATAGCCCGAAGAATTGCCAAACTTAAGTGGTAGTGGGCAGGGCACATTGCTAGCAGAACAGATGGCCGATGAGGCCGAAAGGTTCTGGATTGGCCACCGCGTACCGGAAGACGTAGAGTGGGAAGGCCTCCCACAAGGTGTACCGATGACCTTTTTAAGGCCGCGGGAATCCGCTGGATGTGGGAAGCACAAGACCGGTCGAAGTGAAGGAGCCTGGGGGAGGGCTATGTCCAGCAGTGAACGTCTTACGGCTGAAATGATGATGATGACTAATGGTAAAGGCTAGTGATGTGTAACTGACATAATATCGCTTTTTTACTACAATACCTTAATTATGCACATATATTACACAAACCGAAATCTTTGAACAAAAATTATGTTTTAAATATTCCACCTATTTACTTTACCTTTATAGCTGCACTTTCTGCAAAGTTAGATAACTAATTATTTTGTTACGGTCGTAAAGGGCCAATAAAATAACCATACGTAGAGGTCAGCCAATAGAAGTAATTTCATTCAACATAAATTTCCCACATTTTCAACAAAACCAAAGTCGCCCGCACCGCTACGAGCCCGCACCGCTACGAGCCCGCACCGCTACGAGCCCGCACCGCTACGAGCCCGCACCGCTACGAGCCCGCCGCGCATACAAAAGACATCAACGCGTTTACTCATTTGCCATGGGAATGAATAGCCACAGGATACGTCCACCATGCTACATTGATACGTCCACCATGCTACATTGATACGTCCACCATGCTACATTGATACGTCCACCATGCTACATTGAAGGACATTACCATTGTTGTTGTTTAGCTGCAGCTAGCTAATTACATTAATTACGTTTAGTAACCGTTTAGTTTTCCGGGGGTTAAGCAGAAGTGGTGTAATCATTCAATACCGTTCTGTTTATGGATTATTTTCAATAACAACATAAACCACTACACTACATTACATAATTAGCACAACAAAATAATAACATTAGACTCTCTGACAATTACGTGCGTACCCGTTGCGTGGTCGCGTCTGCTTGGACGTGCCCAGCACTGGGGCCAGCTTGCCCAACAACAGCAACAGTCACGACCCTGAGTAACGTTAGCTATAATGAACGCACGTTAACATCACAGTTATTATTATTATAAATGATTGAACATCGTGAGGTTAAAGAGTAATCATCTAACGTTATGGAAGACGCACGAGTTAATGAAATTAAATGCGTAGATTATTTTTTAATAATTTATAGTCCCTGAACGTGATGATTTACAATCTATAAACAAACAGTTATAAACATATTTTTTTAAATCTTATATCCTAGCTAAACCTGTTGCTAAGAATACAGTTTTTTTTTAATCAGTCGCATTAAAGGTCACTTGTAATATTTAAATCATGTCACGCACAGTATTTCAAGATAATTTTGATCGTTGAATCCCAAAAAAATACTGCGATCTAAACAAGTCACGCATTACATATTAAATTAAGATATAGCTCACAGTCTAACCTGTTATTAAATGGTTATATATAGACAGGTTACAAAAACTAAGTTATTCAAAACACAACCCCGATGGGTGCGTACAGCCGTCGGATACAAGTGTGTTCCGCATTGCGCGGGCGCAGGTTCTTCCTGAACTGATTGACATGCTGACACGCCCCTTCGCAACATTTTGTGCACAGCATTTATTTACAAAAAATGTTTTCGTTTTTAATTAATTATTTACTTAATTTATACCACACGTCAGTTAAATCGTGTACACACTTCAATACAGAGTAGAAAAAATAGTTGACTAAGTATCACATAAAGTTTTTTAGGATGTTTTAATTGCTATTTCTTCAAACTCAAACTCAAAGCATTTATTTCAATTAGACCATTTTAAGGTACTTTTGAATTGTCAAAAAGTCGACCAGTTGGAAAGTTGAAGCTAGTTGCCCATTCCAAAACGTAGATCTCTATGGAGAAGAACGGGCAAGAAACTCCATGGACACTCTTTTTAATCATGTTAAGTATTACAAAATCTTGGGAACAATATTCTTGTTGCTTCTATATGTGAGAACCATGTAAAAAAAAAAAAAAAACAATTCTAAATATAAGATTTAAAATAAGCCATGGAAGTTAGGAGATGACCAGTCTCAACCGACGGCGCCCGTTCACGAACTTGACGCGTGGATCAGCACCATCCAGCTCAACCATTTTGTAGGGAACCGAATGATCCAACCCACGCGCCACCATCAGCGAGACATTTAAGTGAGCATGACATACTCTCGACTGCCACGCTTTTTCAAGTCAACGTACATCAAAACAACATAATTATTATACGGATGCATGGTACTCACATTTACAGAGTTTAAACAAAATGCTTCTAAATTATATAAAATTATAGTTTGCAATGTATTTGAGAAATTAATAAAATTTGATTTCCAAAAAGAAAGAAAAATATTTAACATCTTTTGCAATTTTAATAAATAATACTTGATTCAGTAAAAATAAAAACTTATTCGTAATGTCAAAAAATAAAAATAATAGGAACAGAAATGTTCATAATGTCAGAAAAGATAAAAAAGGGGCGCATCTCTTCCAAATATGAAAATTTTAAATAGTAAGCCCAGGAGCCTGTGGAGTCGGACCAGCATTAAGCCAAGCATTTTTATCAACAATATAATCATCTAACTTATAATATGCTTTTCACATATTGACAGCCATTACCGAAGTTTAGAAATAAACTTAATTCATCGTAAAGTCCGTGTTTGCATAGCTAGTCAGCTTCCTGTATCGATATCTTGTTAGCTCCAAGTATCTGCTTCAGGTGTTTACTTCATGTAGGTAGGAGCCGTCCTCGCTGTTATCTCAAACTCTTTTATTTTTTAAATTTAGTGACTTTTACATATTAAATTATCATAAATCTGTAGATTGTTTCTCTTTTCATTTGTGTTTGCTGAGAAACAGTAATTTTGGTAGAAACAGAAATAAACAAGCACAAGCGTTCGAAAATATTTAGATCGCAGCGTAGGCGCCGAACACAGAGTAAATAAATAGGTACAGAAGGGTCACACGGCTTATTTAAAAAGAAATACGTACAAGTAAAATAAGGTTCCCCTGACCCTTTGTACATAAATAAGTTCTTATAACTAATAACATTTAATCAAATATTATCAAATTAGTTATTATCAGCTACCAGGTCCGGCTGTCTTGCAACTTTTTTTTTTTTTAAGCTTTTTTTTTTTTTTTAGTTTTCCTCTATTTCCCTCCACTTATTAATTTCCAACGCACAAAACCCAAGAAACGATAAATGAAATGTAAGAAAATTAAATAACACGTATATAATATAATCTATAAAACCGACCAAAACAAAAAAAAAATGTGAACCTTCTGTATTAATTTTGTATTCAGGGTAACACGCTCATTGAATAATAATGCATTTCTTTGAATCAAATTGAGAAAAAATTATATCTCGTTGTAATTGAAAAAGAAATGGTTGGCAGTTAGAAGAAACTATGTAGTTTAGAAACAATTTGGAAATTGCTGTTTTGACGAATCAGATTTTTTGTCAGATTGTTAGTACTTTAGCTACATGTTACGTGCCTGCAAAATGTGTCAGATAATAACTGCGTTTTCTAGAAAAAGTTACACCGACTGATGGCGAGACAGCTTGTTTTAACAGAGTTTGATCAATAACTAGTCTGATCAACTAGCTTCATCTTTCTACCTCACCGACCTTGACAATTCAAAAGTGCCTTTAATTGGTTTATTTGAAATAAATGCTTTGAGTTTGAGTTTGATAAGAATACTGAGACTTAAGGTACCCTAATGTTAAAAGGCTATTTCGTAAAAAAAAAATCTTTTTCGTGTGCAGATTATCATCACACAGACACCTTTTGAAATTATTTTGTTCTAGGATCCCGTAAAATCCTGTCGATTAAGATAAGATAAATATATAACAATCAGATGAATACTGAATAGGCTGTTTTTGTTAAGTAATGTTAGCCTAACGCATATTTATGTGCTCTCTTTAAACAGTCTTGCAGCAAATAGTATGCACAACAATAACCGCTATCCGCTCCATGGTTTTTTTTTTGCTTTCATTTTAGGAGACGATATAAAAATAGATCTGAAATGAATTCACACAATATCTGGTCACTTTCAACAAACGCCCATTGAGCACGGATAGGGTTGTCTGTCTCTTGAAGTCTTGACATCGTTAAGAAGTGGACGCCAATAGATACCAGTAGTTACCGTCGACCTGCAACATCAAACTGCTGGGTAAAGACTCCTCCCATGACTTTCAGCTATTTTCAGCCCATTGTTAGTTGCATTCCAAAAATAGTATTAATCATTAAATAATACAGTACCTAATATTTATTTTTTGGCGACTCTAAAAGTAGGCGCCTCCGCTCGGCACCATTACTGATGTACAATATTTTTATCACAATGTGCCAAGTAGGAAGTGATGATGGATAGAATAAGAAACGAGAGGAAGTCTGAAAGTGGCACCGGTGGCTGAAAGTGTGTACAAATCAGTTGTTTAATGGGTGCATGTGAGACGAAGGAATGGGAACAAGGTTGTGAGGAACGTTTTGAGTATGAATGCGGGTGGCGAGAGGAGTCGGGGAAGGCAGACAAAAATATGGCTGGACTTTGTGAAAGATGATATGGCCATAAAGGGGGTGACTATACCGAGAATAAGACTAGTAGAGGTGTATGGAAGAAGAAGACATGTTGCGCCGACACCTAATAAATTGGCATCCGGCAAGAGAACGATGTAATGATAATATGGCTAATATTCAGTTCATAAGTGAGACCAGAATGTTGTCAACACTAGTACATGAGCGACAGAGCATGTCGCCCGCGCAGCGCCCTGAGACAGACACCCACCATTGACTGAGCAGCGGAACCGCTATGAGAAATAAACGAATTGATCTCTTATCGAGACTGTTCATTTTTTTTTATAATTCGACGATTTTTTTAAACGATTACACGTCAAATATCGGGGGTTTGTTTGTGAAAGAGTCACAGGTTATTATCCCGTACGTAGAGATGTTTGCATGTTTATAGTGAAAAGTGCCAATTTTGTTGGTAATGAAAGCCTGCCAGTAAAACTGTCTGTAGAATCACTAATAAACCATTCTTTAAATATTTGTAGGGGGCGGGGGCGGAGGCGTGGCATGCAGACAGAAAGGACACCTCTCAGCTCTTAGGCCTTTTGAAATAGGTGCTTAAATCCTGAGTTCAAATAAAAGGAGAACTCTCAATGCCGTTTAAGTTAACCTTTAGGCGCGGACAAAAATCTTGTCTTTGGAAGAAGAAGTAGTGTCCAATCAATCACAAATGATGGTCAGTCAGAGATGTGAAAAGCCGACAGCTTTACGAGTTTTCCGAAGCCGTGAACATAAATACCACAATTAGCTATGCATGCATTGTTATCTGCCAACTCCACGTACTGGTCAGTGAGATATCCCCGCTCTGTGAAGTACTCGCAAGTGTATGAGAGCGGAACGGCACAAAAAGCGCGCCGCTATGCGCCCGCGCAGCCGCGCGCCGGACGCGAACTGCGCACGAGACTTGATTACCGGCATCATTGGTTGTATGTAACCGATCGTGGCAATAGTGCTACTATGGTTCATCACAGCTTAACTCGGTTATGCATATTTCATAAACACACATCATCCATCTCTCAGCAATATTTGATAGCCTAGTGCAATGCTTGCATGCGCTTTCTGCTGTATGATTTTTCTTTCCTAACGAAGTCACGAGAAATGAAAAGTCCAATAATAATTGAATTGGATTTGAATAATCAGGAATTCAGAATACATCAGCAAAATTGGCAGATAGGTTATTATCGTTTTGTTTTAGCAGACGGAGATAGCTCTTATTCAAGCTTTAAACGTTGACCAAACCAGCTCAATGCAACTTAGATAACGAACCACAAAATATCGCTATCTCGTAGGGCGATGAAGATTCAAATCTAAATCTGGTTTTCATTATGACACGCTTATATCGTACATCAACTAGTAGCTAAGCCCTGATAATAACACCGTTCAGCTGATAAGATCGTGATACACGGCTCTAGCGCGTCGCTTCACTTGCTATGCATCAGATAACTGGTACAAATGCCCCTAATTACTGACCTCCTTGATGATTTATTGATTGATGCCGACTATTAATTAACTTTATCAATCACATATCAGCGATATTTAGACATTTACATAACTCGTATCTGACAGTCTTAGACTCAATTTGAATATAAATTAACACAAATACTTCGCGATGGCAACACACTTAACAAATATTACTTTATGCTAAATGTCAAACCTAGTATTTTCGCACAATAATCTAAATGGAGGTCATTGAACATAATCTAGCCTGACTTGAAGTGGGTCATAAACGACTGTACTGGTGATATACTTGATTTATTATTTAAATATGTTAATAAGTTATTTTATTGCTATTTACGGTGATTTCTGGGGGTCGTGCTGCGGATTAGTGAAGTCCAAACTCTATGTTCGAAGTAGAACATAATATTTTGTTTGAATGCTGAACGTGTGACTATTCTCATGAGCATGAGATTGCATTAAAATAAAGTGAGTAAGTGGATCCTTGTGCCCGATAGCGGGCGTTACTCGCAAGGTGTGCTGCGACCTCAATCTACCTGTCCAGTATCGATCCTGGCTGAAATGTATTAAATATTGCACCTGTTAATGTACCACAGTTCTGATGGCGAATGAATTAGCATGGATGGGTGTTTATGTATGTATGATCATCATTTTTATCAAGTACTGGTCTTTCGAACTCCTCTGTACTCTTGCGAAACTAGTGAAGGATTTAAACAAGGAACTGATTTAGAAGACTATATCTGCATGTTGGCTCGCACCTGGCAAAAATAAGCCTCGTGGATTTCAATAGTGTGAATCAGTTTTGCCGGAGTAATAGCTATAAAACTTTCGTGTGACTGTCAAAAAGTTCTCGACCATCCATCCTTGTGCCACATTCCGCGCGCGCCCGGCGAGGTGTCGCGTGGCCTTCATAACAAGTGCCAAAATATGCCTAGTTGGTACAGCTGTTCACGCTATGTCATACGATACGAGAAGGTATGAGGTTTGCCAAGCAGTTCGTACACAAACTTTCATATATTGGCCGTTTGATTATAAAACAAGTTCGATTATAAATCAAAATCAAAAGTCATTTATTCAAACTAGGCTGTGAGTCAGCTCTTTTTGAACGTCAAAATTACATAAGACAGTCCCCCCAAAACGCCCGCCCTTCACCACTTCCTAGTTCTTTAGCTGGGAAGAAGAAGTACAAACTCCCCAGCAGCACAGCTGTCTGTTAAGTTAGAAGAACTTAACAGACAGCATAATAATACGCATAATACGCTGTCACTGGTCGCCCTACCAATGCAGACTTATGAAATTCCGAGTGGAAACTAAAAAACCTATGTACTTACCTACTAAACTTTCCTATGTACTTACTAACTAAACTTTCACGAGCTTGATTAAACTTGGCAGCAAACGTTCGAGTAGTAATGTTGCCATCATCGTAGTCCTGCCCTTATCTAATTCATTAAGAGTCGGCGCAACTTGTATTTTTCTTCCTACTTCTTTAATAGTTGTCATTTCGGTTGTCACTCAATTTCTAGTCATATCATCTTTCACGCAATCCATCCATCGTTTTTTTGATCTTCCAATGTTTGTTTAAAAACAAAACGTGATGATGTTGTACACGTCTCTTTGATTCCCCTTTTTAGATTCCCAGGTTAAATTAACAATTCTCACAGAAGCTTACGGTGTTCTGATTCTGAGTTCCACCTCGTACAATCATTCAAATGCCTGAGCCGTTCGCACAATTAAAACAATAATTATAATCGCATCCGCAGCTCCGAATTAGAGCGCAGTGCGTGCACGCACTCTTTGACAATTATTTGTTCACAAACACACCCGAAATTAAACCATATTTTCACTCCACTAAAACAAAGTTTCAATTTTCATCTTCTGTTAGCTGCGCATTTAATTCGTATTCAAAATTACACTTTGTCAACGCCAATTTATGGTCTAAATTTCTTTGATCCCAACTTGTTTAAGCGTCTGCGTGCCCGTTGCCACGGTAACTGGAGCGAAGATACTGAATTTATGAAGTTAAGTGATTTATAGTACGCTACAGAGATTGGTTTAATGTTATGATTGTACGTAGGTACGTGATATGTTTCATTCAGCAGATCATCGTCAGTTATTTAGTCTAAGCACGAACGTGCAACTGTCGGAAACACAATTCTATAGGAATTTGTTCAAATATGTGTATCTACTACATAATTAGTAAGTTACTGGCCCACCGGTTATCTGGTTATCACCAATAATTTCCTTAGAAAAGTGTTCATGTATACAGAGTAAATTTTTAACCAGTACGCAAACTGTAACCATGAATTCAACATATCATTCTAGACCCCCAAGCGTAGTAACTTTTCGCCGGTTATACAAAAAACAATCAGCTGTTTCATAGAAAAGTGAAAAGAAAAGAAAGAAAATATGTTTATTCTGCACAAACTAAACGCACATTACAAAAAATATAATAAAGCAGATACACATACAAAGTAGCTAAAAAGCCCCGTATTCAGGTAGAAAAAGTTTTACAATATTGACCATTGACTGTTAAGATGGAAGCGCCAAGGTAGCCCGCGAAATTCAAACCCTGTCACGTTTTTTGCAATTTCCAGGCCACTGTCAGGCTGTATGGCGATCCAAAGCAAGTGCAATACCTACGCGGTCAAAATGTATGGAACAGCTTATTTTTTTTTGTATAACCGACGAATAATTTCTGCGCGGGGGGTCTAGAATGATAATAATATGCTAAATCCATGGTTACAGTTTGCGCACTGGTTAACATTTTATCCATGTATTTATATTCGAATGCTTCGACATACTTATTATTGAAAAGTCATAACATTTCTTTTAAGGGCCTAATAATCCGGGAAAATTACTCAATTTTTCTTTTTCAGAGCCAAATACTGAACAATTTCGTTGTGATTGTTATGATTGCAGAACATACATTTTAATACAATAAAGTTCTTAAAGTGGATCTTTTATCAGCTTAGCAAAGATTTATCTAACTTTCATTCCAAAAATAATGTAGGTACAACACATCAACACACAACTACATACTACAGGACAAAATAAATCAAGTAAGAAGCGCACATAAACCGTGAGTGCCAATAACAGCCCTATATGCTCTGATAGGCAGTATTACCTATATGCTCTATAGGCAGTATTACCTATATGCTCTATAGGCAGTATTACCCGCTTAGATTACTCATATTAACGCGATAATCGACCGCTTCCTGCGGGAAAGCGCGCAATTAGCCGCGGATCAAAGGGACCGGCAATTCTTAGAGAGAGACAAGGCTCTATAAAAGACTGAGAGGGAGATACGTGAATGTTTTGTTCTGCTCCCGCGGTTTCTTCGGGCATGTTTTTCAGTTCGTGCGGAATGGTCGTGGTTAATATTAAATTATGACTCCCAGACGTGCATTTCCGCGATTTGTGGAAAGGATTTTATTTTATCGATCGATCGATGTTTGGTCGTGTGTTTGTGTTTTGTGGTGTTGCTTTATTGAATGTTGTGAGTGAAATGAAATTCACTGACTGAGACATGATTTGTTATGTTTTGGTTGAACGCGCCAATTTTATTTATAAATGTATTTTGAGTTTGTGAGCCCTTTACTCTTTTCTTTTCATTCGATGACGAGACTTGCCTTCGACATACACCCTCTCTTCTAACAAATACCTATTAGGAGTACTGATTCATCAAAACAAGTGGCGCCATAAGTAGAAGACAGGCCTCCCTCGGCAGTATAAGGTCCACAATCCGTACCTACAACATCATCCCAGATAACTCCGCTCCCTCTGTATAATGAGTATAAGTATAAATACACATAATTACCATAATCTGTACAGCGACGGACAGCCTCCGTGAGTCCTGCCGACCCCCGGCCGACTGTCACTCCGAACATTGACGACGGCCATCAGCTGCATAAATAAATACAGATCAGTTATTATATGTAAACATAAGGGCTTTGCTTTCACCGACATTAGCAATTCTAATGGAAACATCTTAATTTCGCGGCCTGGGAGGTAAGAATGCTTTCTAAACGGTAGCCCGCTTTGGAACACAATGGAGCACGCTGTACTGATCTGCTGTAGCTTTAAGTAGCCTATTTGCTTTTGACGATGATGCATTGCTAGATTTAGCTGTCTGGGGTTTGTTAAAGAATCTGTGTGACTATTCTGAAGCAGATCGCAGATCATGCTGATCATGATGCTGTTAGATCAATCTATTTAGGATATTTTTTATGCCGGCAGTTGGTGTTGAAGTGTTCTGCGAGTTATCTTGACGTTTGGGAAGACATAGGCATTATCGGGAATGCTTATCTATAGGTTACTTTTTGAATAGTCCTTTCCTTTTGGAAATAAACTAAACACGTAGTGATTTGTTTAGCAACACGCATTCAGTCATTTTGATTATGACTGTGAAATACTCTACTGCCGTCGCCTAAATCTGGGCCAACTTTATTTACATTACCATCGACACGCTAAGAAGAAAACTGTGCAACAAAGACGACAATATTTGTTACCTTCCAAGAGATATATCATACTCGTAGGCTGACTTGAGGTAGGCTGAAGCCGCAGTGTTTCTAAATAACTCTAGTTGTCACATTTCGCTTACTTTCCACCTAGATTCACTTCTGAAAAACCTAGTCATTCTACATTAATTTCAATGCTAATTAATTATTCTAGTTTCCGAACAAAACAAGTATTTACATACATATGTATATGGTATTGACTTCCTTTTTGGAAACTAGTTTTAACTCAAAACGGATATTTTAATGATGGCAAATTAATTCTCTATTAATTTATGTAAAACATTATTACTTGTTAACGGACTTGTAACCTTGAAAAAATACTTCTTGAAGAAAATGCAAGAATGTGTGAGTTTCTAACGTTCTCTTGTAGGTTTGTGAAATAAAGCAGCAAGTCGCACAAGATCAAAGCTTACTTATACATATCAGACAGCCAATGTGCATCTGTATAAGTTCGTACGGGGGCTAACTGTCCAAAACGTTCTTGGTAATATCACTCGCGGGCTAGGCTGGACTAAGTTATCTAGGCTCTTTAATTGCATCTCTTATGGCCCTGGTAACTTTAAATACTGTAGTTATGAGCGATAATAGTTCTTATTGCAATCCGATACGGGTTAAAGCTGTTATAATAAATTCGAATAATAAATGAGCAAGCATTGTCGGAAAGATGCAAATAAAATAGTAAAAATTAGATATTAACTATTTAATCATTAATAATCCATCACTGGATGCAATTTGGCATTTGGAGTTTTACGGCATATTTTTAATTATTATTAAAATTGTTATTGAAGGGATAAACTGGTTTTAAAGATAATTAAGATGTCACTTTGATGATTTTTTTGATGCATTAAAGTATGTTTAATTATGTTTTGAGTTCCATCACTGTATGCAAAAATGACTTGAAAATATCATATATTTATTTTGTTTTCAAAATTATTGACGGTTAAAGAGATAAAAAAGGTGGTTTAAAAAACCACCTTTTTGAGCGTTTTCAAGAAATCAACGCCTTATAAATCCAAAAACCCGACTGTCAGAAAAGTGAACTTTAATTAAAAAAGATGGAAACAAGAAATTTGTTTTAAAAGGATTACATTACACTGAATACTATAAGCAATTTCATGCAGTCGGAGGCATCTTCTTAAATTTTATAATAAAAACCTTTATTGCCTCCGACTGCATGATTTCCTGCATTTCCGACACTACGCTCCATATTGCTCCTCTTCGCGAATTAATGGAAAAATATGGTATCGTTGATAGCACGGGCGGAGCCGGGGGCGGCTAGAAACGCGCCGATTACAGCACTTTCTCCGTAGGCGGAGAAACCACACAATTACACACTCAGGCCGATATGGCCACTCGTGTGTGACCCCCGGCCAGCCTGACGCGGTGAGTACCTTTGCAAAGGGCAAATGCAGCAAGATGAAAGTTACATGGTGATCACATCATTGTCAGTTTTTGACATTTAGTTGGGTAGGCTACTATGCTATAAATTCATTTCTACAATTTCCGACCGACTCAAAATACCTAATTTTTACTAAATTAATAACCATTCCCAGGGAGCTTTTTGAACTTATACAGGTAAAGTTTTTATTCAGTGTGCAAACTTTAACCATGAATTCAGCATATCATTCTAGAACCCTAGAGAAGAAATTTTTCGTCGGTTTTACAAAAAAAATCAGCTGTTTCATAGAAAAGTGCAATACCTGCGCGGTCAAAATGTATGGAATAGCTGTTTTTATTTTTTGTATAACCGACGAAAAATTTCTGCGCTGGGGGTCTAGAATGATATGCTGAATTCATAGTTACAGTTTGCGCACTGGATAAAACTTTTCCTGTATGTCTGATCGCTTTCCGATATAATTTTTGTATAGTACACCTCAACAAAGGTCAACTCGACAACATCAAAAACGAATTAAACATCGGTAAAAGGGAAAAATAAGTTGGCATTCCATTGAGACCAACTTGTCTATTTGATCCCATCGTCTTCGAAAATCTATAAAGCACACCTCACTCTCTGAATTCTTTCACCTAACTTACGCAAAAAGAAAATAAAACAGATTCGGATAATCATAAAAAGCACAACAAATAATAGCGAAACAAGAGAACCTGTCGAACGAACACAAATACCATTGATCATAATCTTTTGTTTCGTAATGTCAGTTACGTCATGACAACAGTGTCAATTCGTCAGCGGCATACCGATTAGTTAGTGATAATTAGGTGCTTCTATAAATAGACAGGACAATTACGTGTTGGTAGTTATATCATGCACAACCTTTCTTGAAAGCTGACGATTCTGTGGATTTTAAACGTGCTGTGAACATTTTTTTTGAAACACGGCTCGTAGGAATTCATATGCTAACTAAAGTAATTTAAAGGAATTTCCAAATAACCAATATATCGAAGAAACACTCAATGAAAATGTTAATTCATTAAAGAAGTCTAGTTAAGCAAGGTTCAACTCAAAATTGGAAAAATAAAAGTTGAAAATATGCCGAAAGAAGAAAAATCGCATCCTGACTTCTAACGCTAGGAAGTAGGTACAGTTTTAAGAGAATCGTGTTCATATGGAGGGGGTGGGCCCCAACGGTCAAAATAGTTTGTTCCAATGATTTAAATTAAGTGGGTAATGGACCTCTGATGCACGCAACTAATTAGCAATCTAATTAAATCAGTGATTGGTCGCAAAAATCCTCAAATGTTTTAAAGAGAATTAAACAGTGTGTGATTGAGATAGAAAGGCTTAAATAATCACGTGTTTAATAGAGTTACGCAATGTACAACCTTCCTGAAGATTGAGTGGTTATAATAAGCTGTCGCTTCGGGCTATATGCTCATAATGGCGTACATTGCCACTTGCAGAGTCATCGTCATTGCGTCATGGTAATGCATTTCTCTTTAGTATGTAATGTAACAGTATATAAGAACTCTCACACACAGTATTTCTTTCCTCCTTCGTTGTTCTATTAAGTACTTTCTTAGCTTTGTTATTCCATCATAGCTTCTATTTTGTGAGGTTGTCAAAGAATGTATTTACTCACAGATCGCATGATTTAAACAAAAATGTTTAATATACTTTGAGAGAAACAGCCACCTAATTTACATCTCTAACGCAATGAGTGTCTATGAATCCCAACCAAATAACACGATATTTTTCAATATTCTATCTCGCTTAATGTAGTATCTCGCATACTGGTTCATTTGATAAAACATGAAAACCGCGACGTAAAAAGAGCAAAATTTCTTATCTTAATTACAATCGCGGCTTCATTGTGCACCACTAAGTCAATTAAACCGCCTTACAACACAACACAACACTGTGTAAACAGCACTTCTACTCATAAACTCCTCAATGTTTAGTTTGCATCATGTGAATTATGAAAATGCAACGTCGCGCAATAACAGAGCAATATGTACCGAAACTGATGGAGCTATTGTGCAGTAGGTGCAGCTGTCATCATCCGTGGCAGTAAATATTCACTATAGGCAGTAAAAATATCAGTTCCCCTCGTAGACCGATCGTAAGAACTAGATTTATTATACATGGGGCCCGAGTGCACGTCTCTTCTTTAAAAAACATTCTCGTCGGCTGGTCGATACTTCACGTGACCAGAGGCCTGGGTCATTCTTTGTCCAAAGAATTATTAGCATTGCCATCCAACGTGGCAATGCTGCCAGTCTTCTGGGCACGTTTCCTGATGACAGCGATGCGGACGAATACTTCGACGCCTAAGTGTCCTTTTGTTTTTGTATTTATATGTTTAGTTAGTCAGCTTAAATTTTTTGAAAATCAAAAAAATCGTTAAGCTAACTATACACCGTATGTTGACTATTCTCGCTATATTTGACAAGCTGCGTTAAGTGTTCTTGCTGCTGCAGCATGGTGATTCTAAGTGAAACTAAAGAGTTAATCCGCGGCTGTTTTGACTTTTACTTCATCTATACTAGTCTTATAAAGAGGTAACATTTGTTTGTTTGTAAGTTTGTATTTAGGGGGTAATCTCTGAAACTTCCGGTCGGATTTGAAAACATCGTTTTGCATTTCTTCGGTCGCTATAGTGCCTAGTAAAAAAAGTCAGCAAGGATGCTAAGCGGAAAGGAAGTAATAGCGCGAGTGGGTGATGGGATGCGACGCGGTGGGGCGGGGCACGAAATTGTACGCGGACGAAGTATAGTGCGGGCGGGAGATGGGGTGCGACGCCGTGGGGCGGGAGACGAAATTGTACGCGGACGAAGTATAGTGCGGGCGGGAGATGGGGTGCGACGCCGTGGGGCGGGAGACGAAATTGTACGCGGACGAAGTCGCGAACAGAAGCTAGTCTTTTTATATCTTAGTGGCCAAGCAACTTTCAACTCATCAGATACCTTGCTTTATTACAATTTGTTCCAACTTTGCTATTTTTAGCGAGTTTTGGATTTCATATATTTATTATTATCTAAATGGACGCTATAATAAATCTACCTAAGATATCGCTACCATCTACCAGCACAATGCAATTTTCGTGCATTGTGCCAATTAAAGTGTGTTCGTGCATCGAGCCAACAAATCAGTAAGTATGAACAATGGGGAGCGACGGCCGCTGGGACGCTGGGAAAGTGATCGGGCGGACACCATGAGCGATTGCGTATACGACACTTTTGAACGGTAGGTTCCGATTTTCTCGTTCCTCTCGTCTTCCTTTGAAATTTTCCGACGATGCCTATAGAAACTTTAATGAATTACAAGTTAATATGGGGACCATATTGTTGTTTTTCTCTTCTATTTTGGTCGTTTTGTAGCAAATTGAAACTCCGACCTTGTGTCTGTTATCATTACAGCCGCTTTATCGCTTCAAGCGCTGCAGTAATATCGCGTCGCGCTAAACACCACGATTATGCGTAAGTGGTGGATAATGCGTCGCCGTCCACTAATAGATAGGAAGAACTGCTTGTTACAGGTGAACTGAAGGAAACAGGTTACTAGAGTGTTCCACAGCTCGCAGGAAATGTAGTTCCGTCTTCCTCTACCGACGTAGTTTTTATTGGTAAATAGAATCACGTCAGTAATGCAAGCTGCAGTTTGTTAACGTGTTTAGCACCAAGTTGTTATTGGCACACCCAAAATAATTTGTTCTGATTTTGAAACTCAAACTTTTGAATTGTCAAAAAGTCGACCAGTTAGAAAGTATTTGATATCTTTCATGGAGGTCTGGTGCCCAATGATAATACGTCACTGCTGGTGCCTCCTGAAAAGATAGTTCAGGCCAACTTATTTTAATGGGCCAAGAGATAAACAGCAGTGGCGTGCACAGAGTTTTTAGACAGGGTAGGCAGAAATTCAAAAAGGCAAAACAAGAACAGAATAACCGATTCCTTCCTGTACCTACACAGCATGCAACCTGTGAGGGAATTAAATGGGTCATATTGTTTTGTATTGAATGTACGATTGACTTTCCTATAGTTTGTATTAATTGCAAATCCGGTGTACAACTACTTTTCACGATAACTGTTTTTTTTTCACCGAAACATAGTTTTTAAAATGTATAATTTTTTGCTTTTCTCTATACACACACCACCTGAACAACTTTTACAGTGAATATTATCTATTTTTCACACTATTATCAATGTTAAAATCTTAAATACATGTCATCCTAGCTCACAACCAAAACAAATACATCAAAACAAACAGTGGCGTCGGAAATTGGAATATAAATACGACAAAAAAGTAATGGTAGTTGATGTAGTGACAATTCAATGAAACAATGTTACTTGTAAAAATAGTCGCATAGCCAACTTTGTTCGGAAAACTTCGGTAGGTTTCGAAATTCGTCGTGGCAAAAGCCATGCAGTGACTACCCTGTACGGTTGTGTGCGTAGTGTTAGGTACATTGTGTGCCACGTATGTAACGCGCACACAATAAATCTGCATGACCACGAGAGCACACATACAAACATTAAATAGTTATTAATTAGCCGCAAATAGTTCGTGTCTCTCCCGACGCACTCAGCGGCGCTAGTGGTTCGCAATGCAAAGTTGCGTCTTTAACGAACGGGTTTTGTATCGATGATATTAATGATACGACCGATGCTCGACAGGTGGAGCTGATTTATGAATAAAGATTTTTTGTTTATTGATAAAATAATTTAGTTTTAAATATTTATTTGATTTAGGTAGGATAGGCAGTGTCTTTCTGCCTTTATGGACTGCACGCCACTAATAAACAGGTAGGACAATATTCCCATAAGTACGTCATCTTCGCTTTAAACCCATGGTCACCCTACAGATCATTTATCGGCTTTTTCTCGCCCATTCATCGATCATCGAAAAACCTGCGCGGGCGCACAAAGGGACATGTGTGACCATCATTGTGCCGCTAATTATCACTAATTACCTCACAATAAGCCAGTAAAATCATGTGTGTGATGTAACGTGCATGTCTATACTGGCTACCTATGGTCCATACATAGCCAATGTGTGAAGGCCTCGAGGTCTTTGACACTTAAAAGGTTTGACACACTTCAATTGGAGTTAAGGACCAACCGTTCACCCTATTGATATCGGGTCCTTTATTGGTACAGATAATAATGGAAAATTGTTGGGCTACGATTTTGAAGTTTAGAAGAGCTCTATCTGAAGTAGTGGTGGGTAGTTTGTAGTATGCGCTGTTGAACTAACATAAAATTCGAGCTACAGCAAATGTGAACGTAGATAGTCATTTATTCTGATTTTTATAACACATAAAATGTTAACTGACTCTGAACATCTTGCGTATGAAATGTTGCCAAAATTTTCATTTATTCATAATACGCGTACATCGCGTGTCTAACTGTCCGTGACAATGTGGCCATACTCACAAACTCGCTGCGTAACGTATGTCGATAAACCTCTTCAAATCCTACAGTTGCTTACATAAACTGTATTTATTGTCTCAGTGACCGTCCGTTTTTCCGGCAAATCACCGCGGCCCCCGCAACTAAACTTATTAATTTTGCGTAACAACTAATTATTATCAAACACGGAACACCACCGCCGCCATCTTGATATTTTGACATAACCATAGTGTAGCCGGCCATCTCTATAATTTTGACATAACGCTACGTTAAATTTGAACAATAAAATGCTTTTTCTATTGTTTTAAACGTTAGATTATAGTAATACTGTTGCTTGGTCTAGTTCCCGTTAGTTTTGTCATCAAATACAATGTTTTGAATGTTGACTAATTCATTTTATATCTCGGATCTTAGTGGCTATTGTGACAGTTTTTTATTTATTTTATTAGGTTCATTATTGTGTTTCTAGTATTGCACTAGCGTGTGTAAAGATTTCTCAGATAAGTGGGTTTTGTTTATCTATGACACTTCATTAAAAATCTACTTTGTCTGAAAATCGTAGTTTATCAAATTTTTCTATTCGATCTATTCACAATGTCACAACGCAGAAAGAACTGCCTCAAGAATGAAGGCACACCTTCATGAAATAGCACGTCTACTAGTAGAAACGTTTCTTTGAGTGGAAGCAAGTGGACTCATTGCAAAGTGAAGACACTTGAGGGACCGGTATTTATTTCTTGGAAGTCCGCTCATTCAGTTCGGGAAAGCGATACGTGTTGATATGAAAGTCACAACACATCAGAAAATGTTCGTAGTTTTGATTTATACAATGATTACTGTAGAATTTAAGAATATAACTGGCTGGTTTAGTGAATACTGAATAAAATAAAAGAAAGGCATCTTGTTTGACCCATTCATGTGTTGGATCGGGACGTCCAACAGTGGGTGCATTGGGATACTGAACCAAGAACTTTGTCTAGTAGGCTAATTGGTATTTC
The DNA here is from genome assembly GCA_947359405.1 of Antitype chi. Taxonomy (NCBI): domain Eukaryota; kingdom Metazoa; phylum Arthropoda; class Insecta; order Lepidoptera; family Noctuidae; genus Antitype; species Antitype chi. The sequence continues at coordinate 21,917,279 of OX375814.1, read as the reverse complement.
GTCTCCATCATCAGATCGGTTATCTGACGCGAAAACAATATAGCTACCCATTTCATCAGAACTACACGGGTGTGATACATCTATTTTAGTCTCTGCTGTCTTTCTAGTAGGTACCTATGATAGAGTGATGGGCCTGAATTGATAGAGTTATTTGAAACGGATTAAAATGTTACAAATATTATATTTCGCTTACGTTTCTGGATACCGTTGGTTTTTATAAATATAACCTGGGTCGACCAGTACCATAGGTCGCACAGGTATTGACGTGATTAGCTTGTCTGGGCCCGAACAGATGCGAGGGCGCGGGTGCGCTTGCGCCAGTACGGTTTCGCGGCACGTCACCTGACCGCTTTCGGTTTCTACAGTGAGAGTGTACCTGCAGCTACCAGTGAATTACGACCACCAAGTGAGCTACACAGTGCGTAGCTGTCATTAGCTGTCAGGGGACGATGATGGGAGTGGCGGATCTAGGCAGGCTAGGCAGTAGAACTACTGAATTATTATGGAATTCATGGAATCCTGCAAAAGGTAGAAGCAGCGCTAGAAAGACGTACTTTTTAAATATCTTATTCAAAATGGAATAGAAAGAATAATATGTTTCCAGCGAACATTCTCACAAAATACCGAATCTGCGGTATCCTACCAATCCTACCGGACCTTGTGTTTCCTTTATTTTACTGACATCCTCGGTATTCAGATTATGAGTAAGTATTAACATTATTGTTTTGTCTTTGTTACAGGTAAGTGAATTTTTGCTGAGTTTTTGATCAATTGTATATTTAAAGCAATGCACGTAAGTAGATAATAATAACGATAGAACAGTTCGCCAATACATGCCCACTTAACTTTCTTCACATAATTGAAGTAGTATTGCACTGTGTTACAAACAGTAAGGCAACCCACAGGAAAGGTACAATTATGTCCTAAAAACGTGCGGTTTGTACCGGTGTGCGGTGTGCGTTGAGCAAGCGTTGAGAATGCGATAAAAAACCGCAGGGAACCGCGTCAGTGGAACATGGAGTCCCACACTGCGCACGCGTCGAATGTTTCGACATTTTGTAGAAACTCATGTTTTGTAGCGATGTCGTTGACGAAATGTTTGATTACTTCGCTGAATACCATGGTGTAAGGAGGTTGTATCATTATAAAGTTTTTCAACATCTACATCTTTGGAATACGATGAAAAGGATAAGAAAGATGCATTCAATCGCAGGGAAGTATCTGTACACGCTCTTGACAACTCTTTCTTGTGATGCAACTGTAACTCAGACAGTAAAGATTCCACTTTGTAAAAGTCGTAGGTATGAGGTATTTTTTGGCTCATCGCCTCGGGCACCCCTTAACGAAGAATGCAAGTCCCGTGACCAACTACGTGTGCCAAACTTGTCAACTCTGCCAAAAAGCGTCAGGCAATCAGACGTGCTGCTATGTTATAAGCAGTCCAACATATTGATAGTTCATCAAGTGTTCTAAAATGGAACGTCAGCATTCTTGCTAGTCCAGTCTTGGTTGTTATGGGATCAAGGACGTGGGTCCACCTTTCTTGCATCAACAGCAACATTTCAATTCGACGACTTAAAAAAGCAGTAGGTAGTACTACCCTACTCTTACTTTCCTGAAATTGTTGTGTTTATGAAATTTGCTCTCCGACAACTTCACTGGGTTCTATATAATTGAGAAAGTGAGAAAGTATATAATACAAAACTTGCCCATACAAATGATATTGCGGTCATGAAATCCCCCTTAAAGAGATATAAATAAAACCAGCTTCGACGCCATAAATAAAATATCTATTCACTGACCTAAATATAATGACAAACAACAAACTAATTTCGCGAAAACTTTGCTTTTCTATCATAAATCACTAAAATTAAATATCATAAAAACGTGTTACAACTCCAACAATACGCTAACGGTACGAAACTATTAACTATTAAACGAATAATAGATTTGCTGTAAAGCTTATAATCATTCCAACTTGCCGAAAGCTCTGGCCAACTAACTCCAAACAAATTATACCTTATTGTTTGTAAGTAAGGTTGATAATATAATGAAAGAGTTTCGGTTACGTATGGCCCGGTCAGTGCTATTTGATGGATATTAACAAAATGTCAATGATTTGAATGGTATTATTATTGTAACTGTAGTCGGACCGTGTGTTAAATTTTACAAGTTTTTTTTCCGAATGGGGTATCGGTGCCAAGAGAGTTACGACTGAGTCTGTTTATAAGCATGGATTTGACCTGCAATTTCTGCGTGCCAAATATATCAAAGCGTAAATCAGCTAACAACGCAGAATAAATATCATCTGATAATGCCTATTTTAGCTTGTATGTGCCAATTTAACGGAGCGCCGAACATGTAAGGCCGAACAAGAGAATACCTTATAATATATATAATAACAATTATATCACGCCATCGCCAAAATCTCAAAATCAATAGGACCTACCTCATGCTAAACTTACAAAATCCAGAAAATACAAATATCATAAAATCTAAAGTATTTCATGCACAATTCCAAACTGACCACAATAACAATTCATCTTCATCTATCCATCGTCGAAACGTTACAAAACATTCGGCACATGACAAAGAAGTCCACGGTACAGAACAATCGCACTCTGGCCGTTATTATAGATGACTTATGAACTTTGATTGCGCAAGAGTTGGTTTCGTTATTCGTAGCAAGCATGCGCAGAGTGGCCCGCAGCAGCCAGTGTTTTTCTCAAAATCTTGGCGCTCGCCTTATGTGACTTGAGCTTGTAGTGACATGTATATACCTAGTGTGAATCCCTACCATTAGCAGCAATGACAACTCACATTAAACTCACTTCACCGACTTTCAAAGTGAGATTTTTAAAGACCAACTGATGCTGTTAACCCCGTTTTGACGTCATGCTTTTTATCTTTTCTATCTATTTGATGACCTCGTCATAAAGAAATTGTATCAAAGATTTCCTTTGATAGAATATAAAATTTTCCGAGCTGCGACGTCTTGAACCATTAACATCTTTATCATAAAATTAATAATAATAACCTTCAAAAGGGAGTGTTATGATTTTCTTAATGCAAATACTCTTTTTGCAGTTTGTCTGCTTTATCTGCTGCGTTTTAAGATGCCAGTTTTCCGACACTTCAGCTTGCAAGATGCAAGTTGTATATAGTAATATATACAATAGTTAATAACTAAATAATGAACTTTAGTCAACTAGATTTAGGCTTTGAGGCTTGAATAATGTATGATCGTAGTCAGACCCTTCACACAAGGTGTAAAGTTAGCGCGACGTTTGTCATGACCCACTAGAAATGATTTCCTGTTCAGTTTCTAGAATTTGTTAATTGTTAGGATTGGCTCGTAAAACAATACGAGTATAATGGCAAGCTGTGTGTGATGTGCTGTGAGTGTGTCATAATCATGATCAGCCTATAATGTTCCCACTGCTGGGACACAGGCTCCTCTCTGATGTCCTCCTGTCTGTGTGTAATGTGATGAGTGACATTAGCAAAATGTTTCGCTTGTAGATCGTTTGGTGCGGGATTATACTTTTTCGCTTATCGCCTCATATTGTACATACAGGAAAAGTTTTTATTCAGTGCGCAAATTTTGTTTTTCGTCGGTTATACAAAAAAAAACAGCTGTTCCATAGATTTTGACCGCGGGTATTGCACTTTTCTATGAAACAGCTGATTTTTTTTTGTAAAATCGATGAAAAATTTCTTCGTTGGGGGGTTTAGAATGGTATGCTGAATTCATGGTTACAGTTTGCGCACTGAATAAAAACTTTTCCTGTATACATAGTTAGACTTTCATAAAAAAAAAACTAAATAATCTAGAACGTCTATTATCATAACAATATTACGGGGGCCGCAAGGGCCGATGCCTGCCAGGGGTGCGGGTTGTTCGAAAGAGATACCGCGGTCCCTGGCACGCCGGCAACTGAGGGAACACGGGTGGGTTTTAGTCAGTAAAAGTCTGACACGCCCTCCCGCTCCACCCAGAGCGGGAGAAGTTATTTGATGATTTCCCACCCAAAAAAAAAAAAAATCATAACATATTACAACAAAATTCAGATTCAATGTTAGCTATCTTACGTGGTTATTAGCTTCCGAAGCTTGTATCGGCTAAGTCGGTGACATTAGCACTGATAAATTTAACTAGAAATTTTTAGACTGAAAATGATAAAAAAAAATATACTTTATTGGGACATTATGATTTCCAAATCTTTAACAGAGGATTTTATGTCAAAACAATTGAAATTTCCGAGTTTGCGAGCTGATAACTGAGTTCAATATGGAGTGAAACCCGCCAGATCGATGAAGATGCAAAGGTTAACAGTGTGCTGGTTAAATCACGATCAAAGCTTTCGTAATTTACAAATGTTAAGTATACCGGAGTTCAAACAATAGACTGATCTTTGTAGATCAGTGACCAAGGTGCTATAAGGGCCTATCAATAAAAATAAAGGTATTCAAGAAACCAGTCGAAATTATTGGACTTCCAGTTAAGGCCCATAGTATCCTCATCTCCCGTCTGAATGCTAAAGCACGACTGCCGCCCGCGCCCGCGCAGGGCACCTCTGAGCCTTTATGTCAAAATGGGGATATTCCTTGGCAAATGTTGATTAATTTACAATTGTGCTCTAGCGATTCTGTGGTACCTCTAACTATCTATTTTTCAGTGTATTTTTTTTTCCCTATAACGAAGCCGTTTAGTAGGAGTATGGAATAGAAGCCAAAATATTGCGTGTTGGAAAATATTTTTTTACAGCAAAAGTATACAAAACTATACAAAAAAAGTACCTTCGGCAAAATGATCTATATGAATCTATAGCAAAACCATATATTTTTCAAATCTTCAAGACAAGCCGTTAATCAGCAGTACGGTTCATAAAGTGACCGTGTTACGCTACCAAACGGCACTTAGGCCCTTAAGTGACACTTCGAAGTAATTAAACCAATCGAAGTCCCTGAATATAAAGACCTGGGTAACTTCTTCAATAGGTTCAACAACATATTATATTATTTATTATTAGGATAAAATCAAACGAAACGTTCCGTACAGTCAGAGTTGGATACTGTTTGTGAAACATTCGAAGCGGTGTGCGCTGTGCAGAGCCGCACGCCGGCTAGGGCTAGGCGGCTGAGGCCGTCACGACCTTAGTAATGGCGATCACATAACGTTTTCTAGTCATTAACTTTGATTACATTCATCTATTCACTAATATACGGGTACAATGGGTGTTGTTTTATGATTTACTTAGTAAAGATAGCACTACATACTGAAAGAGTTCGCCTGGAAAGGCTACGGGTGCAAATTACGAGACGAATATTTCTTTGGGAAAAGCCGACAAGGGTAACGGCGCGGCCGTAATCTAAGTCGGAAAACAAAAGGATACTGGTCAAATAACACATTTTGACGGTAAGTCGGTAACTGCTATTAATTAGCTGTTAAATTATCACTTTGCTATAATATAAAATCCTTATTTCCTGGATTTTTTCCTCTGGTAGGTGCATATGTTTGACGAACGCTTTAACTATGTGTTCACTTTACCTCGGGTCTGTACCCGCTACGTGTCCAATCTAGGCTCTGCGCGGGCGCAGCTCGTAGGGCCGTCCCTTTCACCTGCACACACCTGCAACATTCTAGAACACTAAGCGCTGCGGTTGCACCTCCCATACACCACTAGTATGTTACTTGGCTTCTTAGACTTTATGTTACGGTCTGAGGACTTCTTTATTATATTTTGGTCAGGGCATCTCTTATCCTTCGGTGGTATCTTCTAGGGAAGAAATAACAATAACTAATGTATTTTTCTTTTAAATCAGACTGTTATAGTAAGGTTTATGGCAAAGGAAAACCGGGAATGAATAGCGTACCTAATGACAGGAGGATATAATTCTCTCCAGTTGAATGACAAAAACTTTTAATAGGGATGAAAAATAGAAAATAGTTATTGATCCTGACATTTTCTATCCTATATTATTAAATGATTCATAATCAGCCTATATCGTTCCCACTGCTGGGACACAGGCCTCCACTCAGTGAGAGGGAGTGGGCCGTAATCCACCACGCGGGTCCAGTGCGGGTTGGTAGATGTCACATGTCTTCGAATTTTTGGTTCTAGGACATGCCGGTTTCCTCACGATGTTTTCTTTCACCGTCTTGAGAGCAGTGGTGAAGAAATAATTAACACAAAGTAAAGCGCCTGTCTGGGTTCGAACCTACGACCTACAACTCGTAAGTCGCGGCCGTCACCACTGCGCCACCACTGCGCCGCCACTGCGCCACCACTGCGCCACCACTGCGCCACCACTGCGCCACCACTGCTCTCTGCACTCTCTCTGCTCTCTGCTAAATGATTAATGACTTTAAATTTTAAAGTGTCCCAATGTCAACATGTCCTAATAATAATTAACGAAATTGCTTAAAACTTTTACTGCACATTACGTAAATCAATTATTAAGATCTCAACCTGATCACATGAATGTGAATTTAATTTAGAGATAAACGTTTTACTGCAATGTTGTAATGTCGTATCAACATAATTATAGTGCTGGACGTGAGTTAGGACATGACATTAACGGTAGAGCATGTAGCAATGTAAAAACTTGTAAATAATTACAGACTAGAAGTAGTCTAGAGCTTCAAAAATACGTCTTCTGATGTAGTATTTCACTGTGAGTAGGCGATTTCAGGCCTTTAGGTCAGGTTTTCCGCGCGTTTCCTTTGCCATTCGTCATAGAAAAATAAATCTTTTGTTATAGACCACATAATTCGTTTTAGTTTTGTTTCTGACTGTGTTTTGTACTTACTGCTTGCTTAACTTGAGATATAAGCTAAGATTTATAGTTCTATTCAATGGGTTGTAGTGATTAAATAGTATTATTAAAGTATTTTTCCCAATATTTTTCAGCATTATCAATTTCACGCGTCAATAAAGTTTCTGAAATGAACATTTACGAGCTTTTTGTCTCGCGAACACCTCCGATCCTCACACAATATAGTAACAATAGTAAACAGTAAGGAGCAATAAACGAACAATAATGAGATATTTTGTAGTACGGCACTGCGCGGGCGCACCTGTGCGGGAGGGGGCCAGGGGGTTCATACAATTATTTCTCACGCGCGCCGTAACGTACAGACTGACAAAAAGTTACGTCGACACTACACTCTTATTACGCTTTACGAAAGTTTTACTCTTTTTTGCACATTGTAGATTGATAGTATTGATAGATGCATTCATGTTTGAAGCACTTTTGTAGTAGAACTGAAGTGCTTTGTTGTTTTATACGAGTATTATAAGTTTATAAATGATCAACTTCTATCATGTCGAGGAAGTTGTAGGTGAAGTTTGTTTTATCGGCATGTATTTGACGCCACCATGTAGAAACATAACAATTACAACGCTTATCGATCGTTTTCCGATTGCGTGAATCGTGGAAACGTTTAATTTCCCAATCACGCGAACCAAGTGGGACAATAGCATTCTAAAGTTGTCAAGTGTTTTATTGATGAAACTACTACACAGGTTGCCGTCCTAATCACGAATGTAGAAATATTCAAGCTAGAATTTGGAAATTATACAGAACTTGACTGGAGTTGGGCTTACCGGAGTCTGGATTTGTGCTCGGTTCATGGCAATAGGCTCGCCCCCCTAATACAGCATATCTAGTGAAATGTGGGTGTTCCGTAGGTACACCTCTGCCCAACCCTTCGGGGAAACAAGGCGTGATGTCAGGTTAATCTTTTCGTAAACTAGATACATAGTTAGCATAGTTACGTTCGAAATCGAATACTTAAATTTATTTTAAGCTGTCACCATATTCAGTGGGGTGAGGCAAAAACTATGCGATGACGTCACCCTAGAACAGCACACAAGTTGTAAAGGAAAGTTATTGAAAAATAATCGCAACGGAGTTAATGCCCAATGCTCGATGCTTTTTAATCAGATAACATTTACATAAGAATGAGAATAATATCGAGAACGCCTTACTTTTTATACAATCGAATAAATTAAGTTTCGTCAACCACACATGATCAGAATTGCAAGAAATTTTATTGGAAAAACTTGTTTGTTAATTACTACCGAATCATTCTTTTATTTCCATAAGTTTTACAAATACAAATAAGCCACTCTAGACCTATTTGTCTTTTTATTATCAAATCAAAGTATCTTTAATTTGGAGAAATTAGAACTCAATTAAACCAGCGGTTTAAACCTAAAATCCCCTTTTATCTTACAGAAATTCTTGTCTTTGCTGGCCGTATTTCGACTACAACTATTTGAGCAACCTGTTTATTTGGCAACACTGTACCGACAGCAAATAGCAAAGGTCGCATAACTGGTGGAACCAATCGGTCAACATTGACAATTATTAGCCATAGTCCATGGTGTAACATGGGCCATGGCAGATGATGGCACCATTACTGCCTTCGTGAGGTTGGGGAGGTCATTCATGTGGGATTAAGTTGTACAATGTAATTATTGTTGCTATTTGATGGATTGGATGAAGCTATAAAAAAATTAGTATATTATCTGTTGTTCTTGTGGATTTTCGGATATCAAACAGTCGTGATTCTGTGCGAGGTTTTGAACAGAAATAGCCTGTCTCCTTTCAAATGTTGCTCTCCCATATCAATAATATTATTGGCCGGAGCAAAATAAGCTCTATATAGTCTGTAGTACTGATATAGTTTTTGTTTGGTTCATCATCATTGTCAGCCTAATCTTTTTCTGATTATATTGGAATCGATTTTCAGTCAAGTAATATATAATACTCTACTTAAAGCAATATAATGATTTACTTATTGGCTATTGATGTTCTAAGCTTTCCATTCCACAGGTGTACGGCACACCATCTACATCATTTTCATAGTTGTCACTAGAGCACCTGTACTCCCAGACTAGACAGGTTCACACCCTCTTTTGTCAAAGTCCATCGATGTCAACATAATAACATAATTAGATCCAGCGGCGCGAGCCCCGGTCGATAGTCTCAATTCGATCTAAACGGCGCGGGCGGCGGCGTATCGTGTCACTTTCACACAAACTTGTGTCTGCTAGAGAAAGTTATGGATTTTATTGTGTTTTATTGTAATATAAATTGTTTGCCTTTAATAGACATTCGATAGTTTTGTTCCGTTTTGTATTGTTGTATTGTAGGCCCATAAAATAACACATGATAACATAAGTTACCAATTATTAAGTGGTTTTGTGAATTTTGCAAATTCTGTTTAGAAAACCACTGCAACACGGCCCCCGACTTGGATAGCAATATGAGAATAGCCTTCAATTGTAGAGCTCCTGAGCAAAATGCAAAACGAATTCCTTGATGCCTAGTCAGAGGTAGGTATATAGATCCTAGTTCATATGTATTCCAGTTTAAATTCAACAGACTTTAATGAGCTACCCCCACATTTAGTGTCTCTTTCTTAATCGATTTAGCGGCAATCCGCTAAATCTTTGCAGCAGAATCTTAGTAATATACTAAATAATAGGACATTCATCAGCTGAGACTCAATTGTTTAATCTCAACGCACACACTTATATTGACGACAACCAATCTTGCAGGGTCATGCAGACATGCTATATTTATAGCGCAAACTGAAACGTAACATAACACGCACTGAAAGTGACTTTCATCTTAAACTGGTTGCTAACAGTATAACAGCAGTAACAACCGTCGGTTGCGCAACCCACGGCTCACGGTTACATGCCGCATGTCACCGGTTATCAGCCGGTGCGGTTATGTTGCACAACCCGGTTCCTGTTTCCGGTTGGCCGGTAGTTGTACGTTTAACTATCAAGTACATTCTAATTAGTTTAGGTATAGTCAGAGGCAGTTTGTGAAGTGATTTCGTTCTGCCCTGGAGTTGCATAAGGGAGGCACTCCGGTATCACCGGATGCCGACCTACCTCTGTCGTGTGGTCGAGGCCTATTTGACGGACAGGGCCGTCATCTACCCCGGTCACCAAGGAGAGTGGAACCGGCGAGAGATGTCGTGCGGTGTCCCACAGGGATCGGTTCTGGGGCCGCATCTGTGGGACATCGGATACGACTGGGTGCTGCGCGCCGACCTCCCTAGCGGCGTCAGCGTAGTCTGCTACGCTGACGACACGCTGGTCCTGGCGCAAGGGAGGTCGTACCAGGCGGCGGCCGACTTAGCGGCAGACGGGGTTGCGACAATCGTCGATAGGATCCGGCAACTGGGACTCGAGGTGGCCTTGCACAAGTCCGACGCCATGTGTTTTCATGGTCCTCGGAATGCGCCACCGGCGGGTTCCCAGATAACGGCGGGAGGGGTTCACATCGGCGTCGAGTCGACGATGAAGTACCTGGGACTCGTCCTCGACAGCCGGTGGAACTTCGCGGAACACTTCCGACGTTTGGCTCCCAGACTGGAGCGGGCCGGGGCTGCTTTGAAGCGGCTCTTGCCCAATCTAGGAGGGCCAAACGCCTCCTGCCGGAGGCTCTACGCGGGGGTCGTGCGGTCCATGGCCCTATACGGGGCGCCGGTGTGGGCGCCTACATTGAGGCGCCAACCAGCGCGAAAGCTGAAGGCGTCCCATAGGGTCATGGCGATCAGAATGATCCGGGGATACCGCACGATCTCAGGTGAGGCGGCGGGCCTCCTTGCCGGATTACCGCCATGGGATCTGGAGGCAAAGGTCCTCGCGCATATCTGGGAGTGGCGCGAGGAGGCCAAACGCCGGGGCGTTACTCCGCTGCCGCGAGAAATCGAGGTGCAGCGGACAGAGCTCCGGCGGGATCTCATGGCGACATGGAGAGCGCGATTGTCGCAACCCAGTGCTGGGCACGCCACGATAGCGGCGGTAAGTCCCCTCTTTGAGGAGTGGCTTGAGAGGCGGCATGGCGTCCTCACCTTCCGCCTGACGCAGGTCCTCACCGGACACGGTTGTTTCGGGAGGTTCCTGTTTCGTATAAGGCGGGAGGAAACGGCCTCGTGCTTCCATTGCGAAGATCGCCCTGAGGACACGGTGGAGCATACGGTGGCGGTCTGCCCGGCTTGGGCGGAGCACCGCCGTGTCCTCGTGGAGGCGATCGGCGGCGGCGATCTCTCGCGTCCGGCCCTGGTGCAGGCCATGGTACGGAGCGAGAGTGAATGGTTAGCCGTCACCTCCTTCTGCGAAGCAGTAATGCTCGCAAAGAGGGAGGCGGCGCACGTGAGGGAGAGGCAGTATATGCGCCCTCACGGCCGTAGTCGCCGCGGGAGAAGCCCTGGGCGTCGGGAATCCCAGGCTGATTCCCGGCCACCGTAGGCGCGGGCTTGCGGACGGCGAGTAATGGGTAGCTCGCTGTCCGGTAAGGACCAAGCCCGGGTCGACGGCGCGTTGTGTTCCACGCGCGCCTCAAAGAGTTGTCAGCACCAATAGGTGGGGTTCGCAAGGACCGATGCCTGCCAGGGGTGCGGGTTGTTCGAAAGAGATACCGCGGCCCCTGGCACACAGGCAACTGAGGGAACACGGGTGGGTTTTAGTCAGTAAAAGTCTGACACGCCCTCCCGCTCCACCCAGAGCGGGAGAAGTTATTTGATGATTTCCCACCCAAAAAAAAAAAAAAAAAAAAAAAAAAAAAAAAAAAAAAAAAAAAGTGATTTCGTTAATCGTTACCTATGAAAAGATAGACACAGTAAGAAAAATTATTTAGACCAAAAAGTTGGCCTTCTATAGACCAACAATACGTTTAGTTTTGAAGTAAGTAGGTCCTTTAGCACTCTTACCAACGAATATACAACATTGCATAACTTTTTTTAGAATACAGTTGCATTCTCCCATTGGTATAAATACACAGCCTACACACCATTTCACTACGGGAAACTATAAAAAAATGATGTATTCTACAATAACAACATTTCACCACATAAAAGAAACTCATTACCTACTAGACAACATTCATAAACAAACCTAATCGTTAATGCACAATATTAGTAAACAAACAGCTCGGTTCACGGCCATTAACTCCTAGTAAATTACTCAAATAACACTCGATTTAACTCAGTTTACTCAAAACACAGCCATCTTTGAAAGGGAAAGTGTAAAACATAATTCCACGTGCATTAATAGACATTTTTATGGTCTTATGGTAATGTATGCGACGCAACAGGTCCAAACATCCGCATTCACGGGTTAACAATGTATTATTTAACGGTTATAGATAACCTTCGCATTAACCTTTTAAATGTAGAAATAAATAAACGAGATCACGCCTATGTTTTCTAAGCAAATATTTTCCATAGATATAATGGTTACGATATCTGGGTATGTGTGTGATCAACTGTGCTAACATTTGCAATGGACAAACCTACGCTCATCTTAAGATTGCAGTAAATATTTGAATACCCCATGTACCTATTGAATAGGTTTAGCAATGCGTACCGCCGCCGCCGCACAATTCAACGATGTGCAATTTCTTAGAACATTTGTGCAGCACTCGTCAACCAATACAATCTAAAGTGTGCTAGAGAAGTGATTGCCCTGCCTAAATAAGTGCATTCAACTCGCATACGCACTGCATCACCGCATCAGTGCAGCTATAGAGCCACGCATTCACGTAAATCTGTGCAATGTGCAGATGCGTGCGATGTGCGACAGGCATTGTGCAAGCGCAGCCGACCGGCCGACCTTTCGCGCAGCGCAGGCACACTGCGCAACTATATATGTATATCACCATGTAGATAAATAATATACAGTGGGTCCATTTTCATTATCAAGCACATAATTAATAGATGTGATCGAAGGGTTCATATTATCTGGATTCAGGGTAGCAATATGATGTTAGGATTCAATTATCATCATTGTGCACTATAACAACTTGCAGCGCCGGAGTCTATTCATCGTCGTCATATTAAGCCCCCACTATCCGACTGCTGGCTTGTGGCCTCTACTTCAGAATGCCATCCACCACAATTCTGTTGGAAGCCACCTTGCACGTATTAGTGTATACTGCAAGTTTACTGGATTCTCCATTTTCACCTTCAAAGCTCAAGTGTTTTGTCTTCACAGGTTCTGTTTTCTCCCTTGGATATTTTTACAAACAATCATTTCTTGTTGATATTTCCCACTAGGTACTCATTGGCCCCCTTGCACGTACCAGTGAACCTTCTCAAAATCTTTGTAGTTGGTGTTAACTCTCGATTAAGCTCAAGCATTGCATTTGCTATATTTGGGCATCGAGTTCAGCCATTTTAATTATCTATGCAGTTGTTAATGGTTCATTTAAACGTAGCAATTGGAAATTATCTCGAACTATTTCGCGTGAAATATGCTGCTGTCATGGGCAACCTGTCGACAGCTGCGAAATAGGTTCTGCTTATGTTATGTAGTTTTTTAATGAAGTAAGATAGGTAAGTATTTAGTTTATTTTAAAAAAAAATGATCTACAATGTGTTAACTATAATTAAGTCACTGTAACTAACTACTTATAAAGTTTCTCGTAATACTTGATCTTTTTACACGCTTTATATTAGCTTCACTTGTATGTTTGTTTGTTTGTATGTAACCGACTCCTTTGAGCGCGATTTTGACCCACTTTAAACGGTCAGATTTAATTGAAACTTTGTAAACTTGTCGAGGACCGATGACAATTCAACAATTAAAAAAAATTGAGAAAAAAAAAACACGTTTTTGTAGTTAGCAGAACTAAAAAATAGAGAATAAATAATAGTTTAAAAAACTAAAAAACACGCTTTAAAAACCAAACTAAAAAAGGAGAAAATAATTTAATTCAATTAAACAGCGTGGGGTGCTTTTTGAGGTACTTTTATAATCAATTAATGTCAAGCACCCCACGCTTTTTAATTGAATTAAATTATTTTCTCCTTTTTTTAGTTTGGTTTTTAAAGCGTGTTTTTTAGTTTTTTAAACTATTATTATGAAGCAAGTTATCCTTTATGAGTTATCTTTGTCAACCAGAAGATGAAACAAAATATGCTCCATAAAATACCTTGTTTGGTCAAATAAGTTTTATTGAAACATATTGGCGTTTATGTACTAGTTCAGACTACAATGCCGTATACAGTGTTAGTAACAAAATAGCTTACTTAGCCTCTGTATGTGCATTTGTAAACGTTGCTTAAAGTTAAAAGACGTGTAAATGTCAAAAATTTAGGATAAACAGTCGATACAACGTTTTATAAAAAAACTCCTTTCACCACACAAATCCTCAAATAACTTCTCCCGCTCTGGGTGGAGCAGAAGGGCGTGTCAGACTTTAACTGACTAAAACCCACCCGTGTTCCCTCAGTTGCCTGTGTGCCAGGGGCCGCGGTATCTCTTTCGAACAACCCCTGGCAGGCATCGGCCCTTGCGAACCCCACCAATTGGTGCTGACATCTCTTTGAGGCGCGCGTGGAACACAACGCGCCGTCGACCCGGGCTTGGTCCTTACCGGACAGCGAGCTACCCATTACTCGCCATCCGCAAGCCGGCGCCTACGGTGGCCGGGAATCAGCCTGGGATTCCCGACGCCCAGGGCGTCTCCCGCGACAACTACGGCTGTGAGGGAGCATATACTGCCTCTCCCTCACGTGCGCCGCCTCTCTCTTCGCGAGCATTACTGCTTCGCAGAAGGAGGTGACGGCTACCCATGCACTCTAGCTCCGTACCAAGGCCTGGACCAGGGCCAGACGCGAGAGTTCGCCGCCGCCGATCGCCTCCTCGAGGACACGGCGGTGCTCCGCCCAAGCCGGGCAGACCTCCACCGTATGCTCCACCGTGTCCTCAGGGCGATCTTCGCAGTGGAAACACCCGGGCGTTTCCTCCCGCCTTATCCGAAACAGCTTTTACCACACTTAGATGTCCTTCGAAATAATGTTAAACTCAGTTCCAAACAGCCTGTTTCATTGTTTCTCGTTTGTAAAAGTACCTTCATTTAAAAACAACAAACAATGTAACAGTTTTCAGTTCGTAAAACCAGCTATAACATTGTTCCAAGTCTCGTGGCCCCGTGGGTGTAACATAAAATGTCCTGTTACCAGGGACCGAATTACCGGTATTTTTTTCTGTAACGTTACCAATTTCCGTTATGTTAAAGATAAAAAAGTAACGATAATAATACCGATACCCAAAGTCAGTTAACGTTATCTTTTTACCAGTATGTATTAGTATCGGTAAAATAACAATTCTTAAACCGGTAATTTATACGTCTATCTTTTTCTAACTATGACGGTGGGGAAACTAGCATCTTTGGTGTTTCGGTGTGTACACAGAAACAATATTATATACACCCCGAACGTGCGACTAGCATCGGCGTGTACACATATTGTTTCTGTGCTGTAGAAAGTTATAATAAATAGGGTGGCAGAGCTATCAATGCGAAAACTGAAACCATGAATGACTACCTTCCGTGTACACAATATTGTTTCTTTGCTTCAGAAAATTATAATAAACAGGGTGGCTCAAATTGAAAAAATAAATATTCAAATCAGTTGCGACCGAATACTTCTATAAAACGAGATATTCCTGTCTCCAAAAAGTCGCCCACGTGTTTCTGGATACAATAAAATTGACCTTGACAGCGCCTTCATGAGGCACGTAAGCTAAGAGAATGATTTTAATATAAATATAGTATCCAGAGATATATGTTCGACTGTACCTACATAAAGACGTAAGACTAATTATAAAATAACAATATGGTTATAATAAAACGATTTTAATTGAAAAGTAGGTAGGTTATTGCGTTTGCTTTGAAAACTTTGAAATATCGGTACACTTGTTTCGGCCCATAATAGTATTTTTTACATAAACAACAAGTTGATAAATCAAAGGCAGTAGGTACGTTCGGCGTACGTGACGCTATGTTTTTGTGCCGTATGATTATGAAATGAAACATGCGCGAGCGCGAGTCTTATCGTATTCGTATCTTTCTGATTGTCGTAACATGCGTTGTTACCGGTCCAATTAGAAGAGCCTAACGCAAGACACGCGAGGCGCTTGGTTCGGTTTGGTAACGTCGCACAAAATGTTGTTTCTTGTTAGATTTCAGCGAAATAACGATACGGTAACGCTATTTAAATACCGGTACCTAAATCCTTTGATTTAACGGTAATTTTAACGTTAAATATTTAACATAATGGAACGAAATGTTTTGGTAGTTTTACCGGTATTTTATTGGTAACGGTAACCGTCCCTGCCCGTTATAGCTATGCGAGGTTCATGCTACCTCCGCTAGGGGGCGGGCATGATTTATGTCCCCACACTCCCCACTTGCAGGCAAGAAGTCATACCAAGTCTCCAAGATCACTATCAGTGTTTATTACAAAAACTGCAACTGCAGGCAAATAGCAACATTCCTAACGAAATTGACTAAATTATTAGGTACGTGGATTAGGAATTTTAATGGAATGTTGTTTTGATTACAATCGTGTGGGATGAATATTTATTGTTTGGTGGGCACTTTAACATTTAGTCCTGAGGTTTGTCGAACTTGCCTTGACTGATGGATTTAAACGTCAATGAACTCAATAAATATTTCTGTTCCGCCCCCGTGAGTACTAAAGTGTACCAGTGTTAGGCACGCTAAAATACTTTAAACGTGTTGCTTATGGTTTTACCTACAAATTGCCTATTCAATGTTGGTTCAGGTCGAACGCGTACGTGCAGTACCTTGCAAAACAAGGGAAATTGCAATGTTTCGATAGCCACCGAGTACCTACTTACTCGCATGGACCTACATCGTAGCTGAATCCAATCTTTACGCTCATATTGTTTAGAGCACGACGTTTGACTGTTAAAGTGTTGACGGTTGACGACGATGTATGCCTAGCATAGGCGGAGAGTTCCTATAGTCGAACCAAATTCCTATTTACCAAATGAATTGGAGATTATTTTTAGACTATCAACAATCTGTCGTATGTGATCAGTATTCGTCACACTAATTTTCGTACTAATGCCTTTTTCATACTAATTTTCATTAACTGCATTTTACGACGTCTACTAAAAGACAAGGTGTGGCAAATCCATGTAAAGAAACCACATTGCACGCGCCACACTGTTCTCAGAGCTTTCGTTTAAAAAAAAAAAAAAAAGTAAGCCACACGTTTCAAAAACACACAAATTCCTCACAAAACAATGTCACAAACGCATTGCTAATTACAAGTCTGTGAACGTGGGACAGTGACCCGGTAACCACCATATTACATTCACGAGAGCATCATTCTTTGACCTTGACGTTCACTTCTCACATGGTTGCCACCATAGTTTGGCTATCTCACGATAAAAGTGAAAAGAAAGTCAGAGACAGCTAATTTGTGTATTCGTAGAATATTTATTAGACTCGTTTATTGTTTTTTCTTTGAAAATGATTGTTTTGATGTATTTTTATCGAAGTGGTGACATCTCGATGGGTTTTATGGTGTTGATTTTCAAATTGATCATTAATCTATAGAAGGTGAAGAATAAGCGGAACTTTTTGGCACGGCATGAGCTTGCTCATATAGCTAGTTCCGACACGATAGCAGGAGGAGAGGCTGGGGATCTAATAACTATGAACACATTGAGTTAACTAATGAACTGATAGGTCATCATAAAAATTACCCAGCTACTCATGTGTGTAGGTGTGAGGCCTGATCCAAGGAGTTCAACTAGAAATCAATCTTCGACTAGCGAAGGAAACAATATAACCGCAACGTAAATTTCACCAACCTTTCCAAAGACACCGAGTATTATAAGAACTATAAGAAGTGTTGCTTATATAACAAATCTTCTAATCCATAGAGATCCTCGGGTGTAAACAAACACTCAAGTACAACAATCGCCGCCGGCGCAGATTACGATCACACCTCACAATGGACCGGTCGAGCGACTAGCGGCGGACGCACTTGTCGCAAGGTCTCTTAATGAGAACGAAGAGCTTTCCATAGTGATCTAGAAATAAGAAGGAGCAGATGTCAACCAACTGTTAATTATGTAGGAATTCTTAAGGGGTGGACCTTAAGAATCCCTTAGGCTAGCAGTTCCAATCGTGGTCCCAATAGAGAAATACTCAGGAGCACTGAAAGAACACCACACAGATGCTGTAAGAGCCGTTCTGTGACTCTTGCTGTTGGTGACGAATGAATTTGACTCTATCAAAAGGCTGAGGAAGAAGGCGGAAAATGAGCCAGAGATATCTAAACCATAGATAGACAAAAAAAGTACACAACTCTTTACATTCAATTAACTGTAATCAATCAATCTGTTGTTATAATATTTAGGAATGTCGATCTTTTAATCGAGTTCAGGAAATGTGATCTATTCATTGACTGCATTATTAATAGAACCAGATACTATTAGATCGAATACATTGTCACGAAACATTTATGTAAATCATGCATAATGATCTGGTCTCATTGGCATGTCTGTAAATGTATCAAGGAGGATTGGTTTTGCTTCGTGGGAGCCCATACCATGCTCTATAATCTATATCTAGGTACTACTTAGTTAAATATATTTATCCTTATTTACATAAGAGTAATAGGTAAATGTGTAAATGGAAACCCGTTATTGATTTCCTTGAAAATCGTAAAAGGGATATCTATAAACATGATGGATGGCATACCACATCACACCTACCTACGTTTATGTGGGAGACATTGCCATCACACACCGTGGTAATACATAGCTGTACGTACGAGCTATATTTTATGTACCTATGTCATCTTAATCGTTTTATGCGGGATGTGTTATAACAAATTACACTTAATATTTATGCCAAAGGCCATCTACAAATGGTACCGATTTATCTAGTAACCTCCATAACCTTCTCGAATCTACGACTAGTAATATTTCTCAATAGCAATTTGCTCGAACAGTCCTTATTATCAAAGGACAAGATAATCTTTGATATAAACATGGCAGTTATAAAAAGTATTTCACAATTCGTGAAGATAGTTGAAGATACTGCGGCAGATGAGAATGTGAAGGTTGAGGCAATTATATTGGAGATACCGAACTGAGTTGCTGGGACGTTAGGCTCGATCAACAATGTGACGTTCCTCATTCAACTGAGTTGCTGAGATGTTAGGCTCGATCAACAATGTGACGTTCCTCATTCAACTGAGTTGCTGAGATGTTCGACTCGATCAACAATGTGACGTTCCTCATTCAACTGAGTGGCTGGGATGTAGGGCTCGATCAACAATGTGTCGTTCCTCATTCAACTGACTTGCTGGGTGTTAGGCTCGATCAACAATGTGACGTTCCTCATTCAACTGAGTTGCTGAGATGTTAGGCTCGATCAACAATGTGACGTTCCTCATTCAACTGAGTGGCTGGGATGTAGGGCTCGATCAACAATGTGACGTTCCTCATTCAACTGACTTGCTGGGATGTTAGGCTTGATCAACAATGAGACGTTCCTCATTCAACTGAGTTGCTGGGATGTTAGGCTCGATGAACAATGTAACGTTCCTCATTCAATTGAGTTACTGGGATGTTAGGCTCGATCAACAATGTGACGTTCCTCATTCAACTGAGTTGCTGGGATGTAGGGCTCGATCAACAATGTGACGTTCCTCATTCAACTGACTTGCTGGGATGTTACGCTCGATCAACAATGTGACGTTCCTCATTCAACTGAGGTGCTGGGATGTTAGGCTCGATGAACAATGTGACGTTCCTCATTCAATCCTTTTTATTCAGATAGTAGGCTTTTCATTATGAAACTAGTGTCAAGAAACAGTAACGTGATTGTTCTGTTTCACCCTATAGCTAACTATCACTCGTTTTGTTGTGTTATGTCATATTACAGACAGATAACCTTGTGAAGGCCGCGGGAATCCGCTGGATGTGGGAAGCATAATACCGGTCGAAGTGGAGGAGCCTGGGGGAGGCATATGTCCAGCAGTGGACGTCTTTTGGCTGAAATGATGAGGATGTCATATTAACTGCTCAGATGGATTTGGCTGAAATAATTGCTATTATTTCTCTAAATGATAATGTTGGTTGAATTTATCAGTTTTGCAAAAGTTAGCTAGCTAATTAATTGGTTTCTCAAAAATATCAACTAAAGTTTTCGAAGAACCAGACTGAAGACAAAAGTTCATACATAGATCCTCCAATGCGATCAGAGAACTTATTGTTTGAATTTGAGTCAAAAGTCACCCATTTACACCGAACGGCGGCAGGCAAATAGAGTTGTCAAATATAAGACACAACACCGCGACCGCACTGCGGGTTAAAAGCAATCCATATTTTTACGAAGTCAATATCTGAGGCCGCCCGCATTCCACTCTAGCGGTTGGAGTTGTTAGAAAAAATATTATCTCAGCGATAACTATATCTGTCCGACGAGGAATTAATGCTGCTACACCCGTAATGGCTACTTACGACGCTAACTAGATTATTTTATGGACAAGTAGATTTTCTTGCTTCATCTTAACTTTTATGACTACATTCACATCAACAATATGGCATTAATCTACATATTATGTGAAACTACGGGTATATACGGGCTGATTTTTTAGTCATCGTCCAAATTTTTCAGGGTGATAGTACCCGTTAAATTGAACAACTTTCTCCAAGGAACATGGGTCGAAATATGAAAAAAAAAATCGGACCTCCCATACAAAATCGACCAGCTAACTATTGATTTTGCATGGGAGGTCGATTTTTTTTTTCATATTTCGACCCATGTTCCTTGGAGAAAGTTGTTCAATTTCACGGGTACTATGACCCTGAAAAATTTGGACGGTGACTAAAAAATCAGCCTGTATAACAACGCCGGCTGGTCTTAGGGAAAGCCGTATGTCTAAATAGTAAACGGTTATAACTTAGCATAGACTCTAACGGTCTTTTTCATGAAAACTTATCGAACATCTAAGTGTTATTCATAAACGCATTTTAGCACAAAAACGTTCTATATCCTTACTATAAAGTAATGGAAGCCAGAACCCTTCTTTAACACTGTTTTAAGGAACAAATAGCCGACTAATTAGCCGAAAATTAGGGTGCTTTTTCGATATTAAGTCAAAAATAAGATGAAAAAATTAATATTTTAAATCCAAAAAATTACAGTGTGTTTTGGACATAAAAAGTTTTCACCAAATTTCGTGAAAAAAATTATTGTAAAAGATAAAAATAAAAAACCGAAAACTTGGTTAAGATATGAATTTTTCACAAAAAATTTGAGGTTATGTGAAAAAAATGTAAATGCAAAAGTTGTAGATCTTTTTATTACCTACAACTTTGCCATTTAACTTTTTCCCATAGGACTTGTAGTTTTGCGGGAAATCGAGATTAACCGTTTATTACCCTAAAAACGCACTCCCTACCACTTCCCGACCTCAGACCGCCCGTTAATTATTTTTGCATTCATTTTTGCTATATTCTCTTCCTTTCCTAATGGGTTTCATCGTATATTGTTGTTTTACTTTTTACCAATTTTAAAGGTTTCAGCACTAGTCTATGAATTCAGCATAATTATCATTCTAGACCCACCAGCACAGAAATTTTTCGGCGGTTATACAAAGAAAAATCAGCTGTTTCATAGTAACTGCAATACCTACGCGGTCGAAATGTATGGAACAGCAGACTGCAACCATGAATTCAGAATGCTGAATTCATGGTTACAGTTTGCGCACTGGATAAAAACTTATCCTGTATACCTCAAGCGGATCGAAACTGTAGAGACAATTAAATAGTTGCCAGTACGTAATAACGTCCGTGGTCACAATTATTCGGTGTGTAGGCAGCTTTGATCAATAATGCAGGCAGACATTCTCGTTTGACGATTCGATGTGTTGGTCAATTTGTTGGATGACTTTTTAAAATGGCAAAATTTTGATTTATAAACAACGTATTAATTACAGAACGATTATGAACATACAAAATTTTATCAAATGGTTTTATAAGTTTATCGAGCAGTTTAACTAATGAATGTCTTAAACCTTCGATAAATTTATTTTTTACGAATACTTTTTTTATGACTCTACATTAAAGTATTTATGTAGGTATAGACACAATAAAACATTTTGTAGTTTACCTAGAAATTGCTTATTCCTTATCCGTTCAGGTCAAACGCGAAGTTTTTGCAAAACACTGCATAATTCAATCTTTCCGTTGCAAGCTAAAGGACGTGTAACACTAAGCATAGGTCACACAATAAAAATACAATATAATGCATCACGAAAACATAGAGCAGACAGACAGTACCAGTACTGACCACAAAACAATATTTACCTAAGGTCCATTTAAGGAGCGCCTTGTAATTTGGTGACTGCCCATTTCGCAGCCAGTACCTACAAATTGCTAATTTGCGGAAATCGAAAAACCGATTTCCAATCGTGAAATCTTCCCACAATTATGCCAAGACGACCTTATCTACACTGTACATAGGGTTTTATTGGTATAATTGAGTGATTTGTATGAAAGGTGGCCGTTGTTTGCCTCAAAAAGTGTGAGGAACTCACGTAAGAAGAGATGTGGATCAATAGGATATGCTCGCTTCCACCAGACGCGCATGGTGTGAATTATTCAGAGCTCACAGTGTGTCACTGGTTTAGGAAGCGTGCTGGCACACATATTATGGACTATTGTTTAAGATGCGAGCCGCAAATGTAGGGTTGATTTACTTGAGATTACATAGACCTCACAGATTGACGATGGTTATGGAAAATAGAGCCTAAATATAAAAATACTTTTTGACAATTGAAGGCATAGAACAGATTGACCCTTTGGTCTCTCCATAACTTCTAATAATGTTCAAAGGGTTTTTCTCCGATTGAGTGACGCACGACTTATTTATCTATGTATATTGTATAAAATTCGATAGGGATTCTGGCTGAGTAATAATAGCCGCACGGGTCGGTCGATCAGGTTGGCTACGCTTGCCTCGGTCGGTCCGTGGATGGGTGACCATCTTTACATACCAAGACCCCTCCGTGCCTCGGAAAACACGGTAACCCGTTGGCCCCGGCTGTTTTTCGTGGATCTTTGACAGTCGTTACGGGTCGTCAGAAGCCCGTAAGTCTGACAAACAGTCTTACCAAGGGGTAGGTATCGCGATACCCAGTTACTGGATTATGGAGGTCAGATAAGCAGTCGCTCCATGTAAAATACTGGTATTCAGCTGCATCCGGTTAGACTGGAAGCCGACCCCAAAATAGTTGGGAAAAGACTAGACAGATGATGATTATATAATATTCGATTGCCATGCGTTAGTCTCGCAAAAGCTTTAAAATGGCTCGACCACGGAAGAAAAAAAACAGGTGGAACTGCAATGCAACAAAATTACTATAGGAACCGTTGTCGCCAAACTCACACACATAAACCGATAATCATATAATGCACTACAAATAAACAATTCGTTTGATTTGTCGTTTTAGTTTTAGTCAAAACTAACATAAGCCACAGATCCTTCATCTGGAAATAAACCTTCAGGCTCTATAGATAGGATTTATTTTGCTTTAGCTCAGAAAGTATTTACAACGTTTTGTAATCTAAAGTCAAACTAGATTCGATTGCCGAGTAAATTCCGCTACTCGACCATAGATGGCAGTATTTTCAGTGGTCCCAATTTTAAACTTAAATGTGATAAATATAAGGTCGACATTTGCGTCATAGGTCGATATCTATTGCTACTCGATTAGGGCCGCACCAGTGCAGATGCATTGCATTTTTAATTAGGTTATCGATATCGATAGATACTTTTTTCAAATTAAACTAAAAATTGGGTGTCTTGTTGAGAGTTCAGTAATAAAACTGTAGGAAGAATAACGTAGTGTTATTTGAAAATAAAATAAATAACTGAAATAAAAATAATACTATTGAAAACAATACCAATAAAACAATGAACAGGAGAAAAAAATATTACTGTGTTTAATTTAATTTCAATTCAATCCATATTTTTAAGTGATAATAATAAAACATGATAACTGACTTGATTAAAAAACTTAATGATTTTCGAAAACGGTGAACTGTTCAGTGGCACTGGAGTGGCGTTGAAATATTTGTTGTACTGTCATTGAGGCGGTTTGATGACTGAATGATCTTACACACCGAAATGACCGATTAGTCAATGCAATGCAACGTCTCAGGCATCATTAAAATTATAATAATTACGTTATTAGGTAAAAGTTTGATTACATTTTTGCTATAAAGCATCTATGCAACATAATACACTTCTTAAAATAAATTTCGTGTATGAATGTTAAGCGACCTATAGTGGTATTGTAATGTTATTTTGCAATAAATATTAAATGACTAATTTTCTTTTATCGATATCCATCGATAAAACCAACATCCGACCCGACTGCATCACTAATTGAGTAGCGAAGTACTTTCCAGAATGAAATAGAGAATACAATCCATCTAAAATAAACTTTATTTTAATCATGTAAGGTTTATTTTAACCAGACGTTATATTAAATTATTAGTAAATTGAAAATAACTAAGATTTTATTAGAAAACAAATAAAACCGTACATATCGATGGTACGAAACACCTCAATTTTTAAGATTTATTCTCCTACTATCATTTTTGCACTCCAAAATGGAACAATACGGCATAGCTACGGAAAATTAAATTTGTCGTGAGACTAGTGACTCGACGCGATGTCAGAACACGACTGGGACCAACTACGCGTAACAGCGCTTATTTGTGGCACGCGTGCCACGCCTACTTTGCAGTTCCATGTTTTTTCTCTTCCGTGGGCTCGACCGATTGGGATGGCACTTTAGTGAATTGTTGTGAGCCGCCGGAGAAGGTACCTAACAAAGAAAAAGGCATTGCAACGCAGGCGGATAATAGGTGGATTATACAAAAAAGTTGTTGCAGAATTGTCTTCGAATATTTGACAAACAGCTGCAACATGC
Organism: Antitype chi; assembly: GCA_947359405.1. Classification (NCBI taxonomy): domain Eukaryota; kingdom Metazoa; phylum Arthropoda; class Insecta; order Lepidoptera; family Noctuidae; genus Antitype; species Antitype chi. Next base: position 21,892,468 of record OX375814.1, on the reverse strand, counting down.
CGTTTTGTCCAGTGCGTTTTAGGTCGGACAGAAGTAAATGTGACTAAAAATCCTATACGAATGTGGCTAATGTATTTTTAATACACAATTAGTATAACTTCACACACATTTGACCTATAATTCAATAAGCCAACAATTTAAGGTCAACTTAATCTTCTTTCGACCGTCAGCCCTATTCACCATGTTTGTACGGCCGCGTACAATCGCAAGCATTTCTCTTCAACTTGAAGAGTGTATTGTGTGCTCTGCGATTGTTGTGTGCTGACTGGTGTGTTGGTGACCCCGTGCGCCGCAATTGAGTTCAATACTTATTATTTTGTTCCTTATTTGTAGTTCTGAGCTTTACGTAGTTGAATGATAGGCAACCGTTACTGTAGGGTTAGAAGTAGGTCGTGTATTTCTGAATTTAGTTATTGTTCTGATGGTTCCTGACCCGATATAGCGGTCGATAACTATGCCCATAGCTGATTATTCTAGAAACTGTTGAAGCTGACTTTGACTTTTAAGGATAGTTCCTTAGAAGTCAAATTACTCAAAAAAATGACATGATTTGGATCTCTTGTTTATTGCTTATTAACTCAATCCCGTATTTCCTTGTCACAGCTGGGCCGCGTGCCCGCCACCTGCATGGTGATGCCGCCGCGGTACGCGACGCTGCCGCTGCCGCCTGCGACATACGCACCCGGACCCATGTACTACCCCGTGCATGACGCTGTAAGTATACTACTTTCTTTGTACGTTCGCGTAAGCCGTAGAAACTATCACAAATTCTCTGATAAGAACTAGATATAAAAGAAACCAGCGGCATAAGATCGTTGGCAAAAAAGTACGGAGGCTTAGGATAGGCAAAGCCCTTTTCGAAAAGAAGAGAACAACAAATTGTCCATTTGCTATGACGTAACAAATCTTTAATTTTTCAGCGCGTGCGCCGTCGTCGATCGCCGCGCGCGACCACGGAGCGGCGTCGTCGCGAGGGGCGCGAGCGACACTCGCAGCTGGCGAGGTCTCTCGAGAGGATCCATCGCAAGAGGCGCGCAGACCGCGACCATATCACCGATGCAGACCTTAAGAGGACCTACACCGGTCTTGATAGGTAACTTACATCATTCATAGAAACCATACAACACTTGACTGATTCACTGTGATGACATCTAGGAATTGGTAAAATTAGAAACAAAATCATAAAAGCTAGAGGTAAGTAGCTGAAGCAAACATAGGGAGTTTCATAACTGCAGTTGAGTTAGGTCTACGCATTCAAAAACACAATGCAATCCTGAAAATTTACCTGTGTTAAATACTTCGTTTTGCCAATGTTCCAGGGCATATGCGGAGCAATTCATAGCGGTATGCGATGAGAGCCGTCATGCTGCGGAACAACACGACTCCCTGGCGAGCACGTCGGCCACCAGTGACTCCAGCCACTCGCATCAGGAGCTGTCCTAACATCCGCTGTGGCGCTTTAATACATTTTACATCCACGAAAATGTATGACACATGTATGAAGTCAAAATTAAATTTTCCTACATCGATATAAGAATCAAGATCTACACTATCAAAAATTGGCTAAGCGGTTCATAAAATAGCGTCAAGTAATTTATACGAACATGTAAATGAATAGGAATGTTTAGTAACTTTAGTCAGTAAGAGATTTCAAAATACTCTGTTTATTTAAACTAACTGTCTATAGGTAAGCATATCATACCAAACTTAACAATGTAGCTTTATAAGGTCGCAATACGTTATGTTAAATTGTAAATATTTTCACTTACTTTAAGTAAAACACTAATCAAACACAATTACGGATTTATGATGTTATATTCATAGATTATCATTTATCGTCTTCATTTCATTTGCTTCAACGAACGCTTATCATCAAGTACCGATTGATGGCCTACCTATTTTACGTAGAACTCATTATCCATCAATGGGACCAAAGATTTTGCATGGAATTACTATAAATGTTTTCAGTATCATTACTGACACACATAGAAGATGTAATTGCCTTAATTATTCTGATATCTAGTTTAGTTTATGTAGACGACATCATGCATGATGTTCGACACCACGACCAAGCTAAGACATCATTGTCATAATTCCAATTGATCCCTACGATAATGATTTTCATTAGGTAGCTACTGTTTATTAATTCATATAAAAAATCCACCATTTGCATTTCATTTGTCATATCGAATTATGGTTAATTACGGCAAGAAATCGGCCAATCTTTAAATCGAATTCGTAGTTGTTTCATTCTTAATACTTCGTTAGTGCACGTACTTTACTTTAACTAATATATAACTGTAACGAATTCAAAACTTGTACGTATCGTCAAATATCTGTGTTATCCTCTATTTTAAGTCTCATTTATCTAGTTTTATATCGTCTTTATTTGTGAAGATTTTTTCAAAGTATCTTTTTTGAATAAAAATATTTCACTGCAATATTGTGTTATATTTTTTTCTAATAATGGAGTAAAAGAAAAAAGATATCATGAAAAATACATCACATAATTATTATATTACAATTTAGTTTATATTCTTAAATATAATGTCAAGTATACGTTTGTATATATAAAATTGAAAGTCCTAAGTACCTAAACGGTGCCAAATTGCAAACCTACGATTGGTGTAAATATTACCATCTCAATTGTTGCTCAAATTTGTTAATACACAATTAATTATTGTTATTAAAATTATAACAAACATGCTTTTAATTATGTAATAATTAAAGTATTTGTCTTATTTTCAGCTAAGCTATGTCTTTGTGTTTATTAGAATATTTTAATTACTTTTATAAACTTTAATCTTGTTACCGTCATTTTGATTATTTCTGTACTTAATTTATTTAGAATCGCTGACACATCTTTGAGGAACGTTCACAATTTACAACATCATTTTTGTCATGCCTTTCGTCAAAAAAACCAAAAGAAAGGAATAGATACCTCACTTAAGATCTACCGTGTGTGTGTCAGCCTTTCCGGTATCCCTAACTATACGTAAATTAGCTACTAAGATCCCTTAGATATTACTACGAATACTTTTCTAGATAAGAATTTATATATTTTTTTACATTTAATTATGCTACGTTAACAAATACTTAGAGACTGTAAAAAATAATTGTAAATAAACTCTTATTGTAGGTACTCTTACTTAGATCGATGTATATACTTACCTTCTTTAAACTAGGGTTTACGGTGGACAGATGTATTGTGGCTGCTTGTCTATGGTCTACGGCTTCAGAAGGTTATTTATTGTAGACAGACTGCTTGGATGACGAGACGAATAAATATTACTTTTTTATAAAACAATGCTGTTTTATTTCAACGTTTAAAAATTACCTCGGAAAAAGTAGAAAGAATCTGTTGTAGGTATCGCAGAACAGCACAACTGTTCAAGAAGCTTATGAAAATATTTCATACCATAGAGTCAGAGAGGGTGCGCCAAGCGTATGACATACCTATATATTTTAAAGCAATAACCTATAGGATCTGAAAGATCTACTTACCAACTATCTTCAAGTAGGTACTTAATAAAAGAAATAAATCCACTAGCAATTTCCATGTATTTATTACGTAACATCTAAACGTAACAAAAGTACAAAGTGCTACAAACAAAACTGCACCTTACTCGTCAGCGATAAGGTTCAGAACTCGTTGTCGCTGAGCGCGGACACGCGGCCCGGCGCGGCGCTGGGCCGTGCGCTGGTGACGCGCAGCTCGCTCTCCGAGGAGCTCCCCAGAGAGTCACCAGCTTCACCGCTTTCCACTCCTAAAATAAAAAAAAACATGGCTTAAAACTTTTACATCGATAAAATATGAATTACAAATTCAATAGACACCATGACATAAACATACACCGACGTATTGTAGTTTAGTAATCTTATTCCAGGTGCATCGTCTTCATATATCACGATATAATTAATGTACACAAAATATAGTAAAACATTTTAATAGAGTAGGTAATTATAAAAATAAAAATAAAAATCTTTTATTCTCAGGCATCAGGGCCCATAGGGTGTTAGTATTACATCTTAAAAACTATGTTAGTAACATGTTAGAACACTAAAAAAAAAACAGAAAAATAATAATGATAAAAATTCACAATAACTGGAAGGTTTAACAAGCTATGTTGCCTACATGTAGCTTGGTAAACCTGCCCATTGTAGGCCCATCCAGCCTGTCTGCAAACACCCTCAGAATGCTGTTGCAGCTTCCCCTCACTCGGGATACTGCTGAGGCAACTTTCTTCCGCATGATCGCAAAGTAGTCGTCAGTAAACATACCTGACGCACTACAGTAAGGTGGAAGTCTCAACAGCGCCCTGAAGGCATTGTTGTATTGAATGCGCAGAGCATTGGCTGCTTTTAAGGTATTATGGAGTCTTGTCAATTCTTCTCCTTACCCCTTACTTAAAGTTCGCCTTCATTAATTCACTTTTCTTGTTTTATTTTAGACATTCTAAAGTGCCTTTTATGTACATGATTGAATGTTTACTTCGTCATACTACAGGCAGGCTCGTAGTGACACTGGATTCCTAAATTCTAACCAATCTTAGCAGCTCAAATCCAAAGCTTTGAAGCAAATGTCCTATGGCAAGTTCAGAAAGCTGTCGATAGCACGTAAGAAACAGCAACAATTATAGTTCCTGTAACAATTAGCACAACTGACCTTCAATAAGATCAGCGAACTCATCGTCGTCAGCCGTAGCCAGCGTGCGCGTAGTGGGGCGCGGCCGAGCTCGCGACCAACGAGACGGCACGTCTCCGCCACCTACAGCGAGAGCATCACTTAACAGGGTTATAACACTTCTCCATTCTAACCATAATCACCAAGGGAGAGTTGCTCTAAAATCATCAGCGATGGCAACGTGAGAGAACATTGTACAACCTAGTATTTGTTTCTTTACATCGTTTCCGTCTCCTGATGTAGCCATCCCATCACTTTCATATTTTAAATGTTTCTGGAAAATTCTCCGCATCTATATCCTTATGAGAAAACTTTCATGTCACTGTATTTTTGTCAAATGTTACACAGAACTCAGTGCCATCGCTAAAATAATCTACAAGAATGACTTTATAATTATGAATGAGATAGCAATGTAAGCAATGCATGACGAACCAAATGAAGTAGCGGCAGACATCATCCTGCCGTCGGAGCTGGTGGCCGGTCCCTTCCCTGCGTCACAAACAGTTTAGTGGCAACAGATGCTCATGCTGAAGCTGACGATGTTAAATGAACTGAGGGGCAATTCTCGTAATTTTAAGTACGTTCACAGTCTGATCTCAGTCTCAATCTTTAAAAAAAAGACCTCGAGTTTCCATAAGTTTTTGACGTTTGTTTGTCGCTGTGGTGTGACTGCGACTAGATTTTAAACGTTTTTAATTATGAGAATTGACCTTCTGGTCTCATGCTTCGTTACCCCGGCTTCATACTGTGGCCATTAACTATTGAGACAAGAGTGAACGTTGGTCTGGTACTCCGGCCCAAAATTTTCACGATTTTTGAAGACGCACCTGATTCTTAACATGATGTGTATTTGTTTAATAACCTATTTGGGCTCAGAGGTTGCTCAGAGGTGAGAGTTATAGTTGATTTAAAAGTTGACGAAAACCACAGAAATTAGGATACCAATTGTATTCGTATATTTCCGGTAGTGGCCAATGCCTGTAGCCAGGGTCCATCAGTAACAGTAAACACTTACTGGACGTAGACAGGTCACCGAAGCCCTGCTTATCCGAGAAGTCGGAGTCGGACTGCGAGTCGTCCTCGTCGCGGATCTCGTCCAGCGAGTCGCGCACCGCCATGCTGCCGAATGCTCGACGAGCCTCCGCTGCCGCTGTGCCTACAGACAAATATAGATGTAAAGAAAAAATTGATCATATTCTTTCAATGAAAAGGAGGATTTTCCAATCAGACGGAAAATATTGTCAGTATGACTTCAATTGTGGGCAGAAAAAACCGTTTGTTCTGGAGATAAGCCGGTTACTAACTTCATAACCAACCCATACATAAACCTTTACGACGAAACTTGAAGATATCAGGGTAAATTTTTGGCCAGTGCGCAAACTGTAACCATGAATTCAGCATATTATTCTAGACCTGAATAGAAAATCAGCTGTTCTATACATTTTGACCGCGTAGGTTTTGCACTTTTCTATGAAACAGCTGATTTTTTTGTTTAACCTACGATATGCTGAATTCATGGTTACAGTTTGCGCACTGGTTAAAATTTTATCCTGTATTAAAAACCCTGTTTTGCTAGCGTGCATTATTACCTGCTGTTTTAATCCTCAGTCGTGTCTTAGGTCTGGTGGCCGGTCTCGGCTGCTTCACTTCACTCAGATCCTTGCCATCATCACTTGAGTCCATGTCATCTACAAATTACATCGTATCAACATAAAATGCTCTTCCAGTTCTACAAAATCAACCACTGCAGCAGTTTATACCAGAATCGCTGAGTTTCCCTAGCACATCTTCAGCTTCATACTTGTGAATCAGCTGCATTATTGCAGCTTGTTGTTCTTCAGCTGCCTGGAAACAAACAATGGCCACAGTCTTAGAAACTAAGACCTCAAGCTTAAACCAAGAACCCTCCTTTTAGGATCGGCATGAAGCACTACATTCTGCGAGTAGCTCACCTCAGCCTGTGCGCTCTCCAGCACGCTCAGTTGATGCTTCAGCGCCTCGACGCAGCGATACCGCAACACGTACTGGTCCCACAGCTGTTCTATCTCAATCTCCAGAGCTGTCAGCTCTCCCTGGTAGGCTGGTCTGGAATATTTAAATGTGTAACAGATACAAATAAATGCAGCTGCATTTGTTCTTGCATTGCCCGCAATTGCTTACCGGTGAAAACTTCGAGAGGATGTTTAAGGACCTTTTTGTATAAGAAGTTGAAGAAGGATTTCTGCCGACCAGAACCACATTGTGGGCCATGGGCATTATAAGCAAGGACAAAAGGATATCAGCAAAAAAGACCTTAGAAAGTTACAGACGTCTTGTCAGCTAAAACCAGCTGGCAAGACGTCTGTAACCTTCTACAGTCTGACACGCACACACTACTATCAGACAGCTCTTCAAACTTACTTGATCTTCTGCACAGTATGCAGCCTCTTCTCCGCCCTCATCAGCTCAGCCCTCTTCCTCTCCAGCTTGGCGTCAAGTGCAGCCTCGCTAACCGCTACGTTGTCGATCTGCTCCCGACCGGACGACACCTTTTCAGTGACAGCATCCAGTGCGCGTCGGAGACTTGCTTCCATTGCAGACATGTCCAGCGGGCGAGATAGAGCTTGCTCGCGTTGTTCCTGGGATATTTAACAGCGTAAAACCTCTTTTAGATAGATAGAATAAACTTTATTTTTATTGTACATCAAGACTGTTACACAGCTCTTTCACAATATTGCTAATATTGGGCACAATGGCGGCCAGCCTTTAGATGGACTGAATAAACATACAATAAACTACAAGGGGCAAGTCATTAGTGTAGGTACTGCAAATTATATACTTCACACAATACATCAAAATAGTATCTGTGTTTAAAATATTATAAAGGTTTTTTTAGCTATTTGTAAAAGGCCACTGTGTTTGGCTAGGTAAAAAACTCACCTTGTTTTCTGACTCTTTAGCCAACAAGTCATAGAGGAAGGCGCCCTGCGCTGTGATATCTGTAGCCAAAGCTCGCGCTTGCTTGATCTCACTCAACTGTAAGAGGCAAAGACTTATCGTTACGGGACACTAAACGACCCCAGACGTAGGAATAATGTTAAAACTTCTATTGTGTCGCATTCAATTACCTGACAGAACTGTATTTATTTTAGAAAAATTAAGACAGACAAATAGATCATAATTTCAGCCGAAAGACGTCCACTGCTGGAGATAGGCCTCCCCCAAACTCCTCCACTTCGACCGGTTCTGTGCTTCCCGCATCCAGCGGATTCCTGCGGCCTTCACAAAGTCATCGGTCCACCTTGTGGGAGGCCTTCCAACTCTTTCGATACGCGGTCGCCACTCCAGAACCTTTCGGTCCCATCGGCCATCTGTTCTGCGAGCCATGTGCCCTGGCCACTGCCACTTAATTCTTTGGGCTATATCGATTACCTTGGTTCTCCTGCGGATCTCTTAATTCCTGATTCGATCACGTAGGGAAACTCCGAGCATAACCCTCTGCATTGCCCTTTGGGTGACTTTAAACCTTCTCATAAGGCCCCTTGTGAGCGACCACGTTTCAGTGCCATAGGGCATCAGTGACAACACACACTGGTCAGACTTTTTTCATGAGACACTGAAGTATTAGTGAAGAGAAGATATTGTGTAGGATCCCGAACGCTGCCCAGCCGAGTCGGATTCGACGATTGACCTCTTTCTCGAAGTTGGACCTACCTAACTGGACAATTTGTCCTAGGTAAACGTACTAGTCCACAAATTTGAGTGCAGCGCCTCCGACCGTTATGGAAGTGGGTGTTACATAGGCATTTGACATGACCTTTGTTTTGTCCATATCCATTTTAAAACCCATCTTTCGGAAGCTTGCTCGGACAAAAAGATATCTTAGGATAATCAGATCAGATCCTATACCTTACTATGTTAAGTTATATTAAGATCTTTCTGTGTCGGTAAGTAAAGCACGTTTCATCAGCAAGTTAAAGTACCAATGCACACCCTGAGGATCAAGGTACGTCATTCTTATTACATAAAGGGCGTAAGCCGTAACTTTTACCATATGATCATTGCTTGTAGCAGTAGGTGACAAAGTGTGATTATAAAAAAAGTAGGTACCTACTAATAAGGGAGCTGCCAAAAAACTGCCTGCAGTTTGGCAGAAATGTGAATTTGTGAATAAACATTTTTGTAATGTTCCGTACCTCAAAAGGTAAAAGCGGAACCCTTATCTACAGGATCCCTTCATATAGTCCGCCCGTCCGTGTGTCAGTCTATCAAAACCCTTTTTCTCAGGAACACGTGGATGTATCAAGGTAAATAAACATCAGGTTTACGGTTCCTTGACGGTCTTAAAAAAATTAAGCTTCTAAGTCTAACCGGCCAAATCCGACACGCACTTGGCCGGTTTTCTTATCGCTCCTAGTTTTGTTCCTTACCCGGCTGCTAAAGTCGTAGCTCAACGGCGTGGTCTCGCGCTGGTGCTCGTCAGCGGCGGGTGCCTCCAGCGCGGCCCGCAGCAGGGAGGCCACCTTCATCATCTCGCGCACCGCATAGCCGTCCGCGCCGTACACCCGCTTGCCGTTCAGCTTTATGTTGGCGCGGGAGTGCTGGAAGCCAAGTTAAGTTCAAACGCAACTCATCGTCATCGTCATCATCTGCCTAGCCTTTTCCCAACTATTCTGGGGTCGGCTTCCAGCCTTACCGGATTCAGCTGCATACCAGTATAAGTAAGTAGTAGTAGTAAGTTCAAACTCAACTAAGAATGAATAAACCATTTTGTAATAGGCGTACAGCAACTACTTTTGTGGCCTGCGCTATCGCCGGCTTCAGCTGAAAATATATTAGATACTTCATTAAAAAACCTACCTTATGAAGACTCGATTCCCACCATCTAGGTATTACTGCTATGTTATCTATAAGTATATGCGGTTTTACCATCATTTAGAGAATTTATTCCGTACCTATATCTTTATATATAAAAAATAATCTCTATTTCCCTTGGTCACGGCATCACACGTGAACAGCTGAACCAAATTTGCTAATTCTTTTTTGTTGTTTGTTATTGTCAGGAGAAAGTTCTGATGAAGGAAAATCTAAGAAAACTTAACGACCAGTTTTAGTTTTCTAATATTATACCAATGCGAATTCGACATTCATAGTTATGACAAGACAACGTTTGTGGAGTCAGTAAGTTTATAAATTTATAATTCATTCATATTATAATGAAATATGTATAATAAAGTAATCTCGATGACAAAAGTCTACCTCGGCGTAAAAACCGTCTGAAGCAGGGTCGGGAACTATTTGTCTTTATGTATAAGGCACACTTACAAACAGCGCGATGGCGTGCGTGACCAGCGCCACGCGCTGTTCCATGGAGTGTCTGCCACCCCCCAACTCTGCATCAGGCTCAACCCTTGCTGCCAGCCAACGGAGACACTCCTCCATCAGCTCCCAGTTAGGAGTCCTGAAGCTCTCCAAAGATATCGGCTTCGGAAAACCGAGAACCCTCATAGCTTCGCTAAAATCTAAATAAACGAAAACATTTTTAGTTCTACAAAACGTTCATTATTGGATATGAATGAAAAATACTTACTCCTCAAATCCCTGTAAGACATATTGAAAGTAAATTTTGATATTTATAAAATATTTACAGTAATGTGACTTGACAAGACACTGTTTGTTTGTCTTTTCGCGTTGCTGTGACAACGGCGTTGAGTGAGACCAAAGAGTAATAACGAAAAAATAATGCTTTTTAAAATGTTGCAGCCAGTTTTAAAACATCAGGAGAGCATCAATGAGGTTTTAGTTTATGTTATGTACAAGCTAATGTATAGCGATGCGCGGTCATATGCGATCGGCCTGCGCACACGGCGCCAGCGCCGCGCAGCGCCCCGTACCCCGCGCCCCACCCATATGCCCGCGCTAGCATGTTTTAAATAAAGCGTCAGTGCGTTCACGGCCGTCATTTGTTTTACTTGTGTCCCGTATCTAACAGTGGCGACGAGAGCAACCCACGCTTTATCAAGATGGCTCAGTTTAGTTTCGGTATATTAAGTAATTTCGACCACACAGTGCATGAATGGCAGGCGTACAAAAGTCGCCTGCGGCAGTGGTTCGTGGCTAATGATATCTCGAAAAAAAACGACACAACGGGTTCAAAACGGCGAGCAATCTTACTGAGCGCACTCACAGACAGCACCTACCAGCTCGCAGCCGACTTGGCTTTGCCAAAACAGCTGGACGAGGTGCCAGTAGAAGACATCTATGAGCTCCTTGACACTCACTTTTCTCCGGCAAAGTGTGGATTCGGAGAGCGATACGCATTTTACGCGGCAACGCAGCAAACGGGGGAGACGCATGCGCAGTGGGCGGCAAGACTGCGTGGCCTCACGAAACATTGCAAGTTCGCCAATGTAGAGGAGGCATTGCGAGACCGTTTCGTGATGGGCATGTTGGCGGGTCCCGAGAGGGACAAACTGTTCACAAAGGACACAGATACCTTGACCCTGGCAAAGGCAGTGGAGTTGGCACAAAGCGTCCGGTGCGCGCGATCTGGCGCCGCCGCCGGCGCTCTCGCGATGACGTCGATCACACAGCAAGAACATTCAGTGTTCAAGGTGCAGGGCAAGACTGCTGGTTCTGCTAAGGAACCGGTAATGGAGAAGTGTTCCGTGTGCGGTCGGAAGAACCATGCATCGTCTCAGTGCCGATACGCGAACTTTACTTGTAGGAAGTGTAATACAAAGGGTCACTTACGTAGAATGTGCAAAGTAAAGTGTGTTGCGACCAGTGACGTGAGTGAGGAGGACGATGATGGTGAGTTTTTATGTTGTAACATCATTTCAGAGCGGGGAGAACCCATGACAGAAATAGTGTCCATAAACGGTTCACAAATAAAATTTGAAATTGATAGTGGATCGGCAGTAACGGTAATTTCCGAGAGTTTATATGATAAACATTTTAGCAGGCTGCCCTTATTACCAGCCAAGAAAAGACTATTTACCTACACAGGCAGTAGTATCGTATGTCTCGGTATAATTCGCCTACCGGTCACGTATAGGCTGAGTACACACACACTAGATGCTTACGTGGTACGCAGCAAAGGCCCGCCATTGCTCGGAAGAGATTTTTTATCGTTATTTAAGTTAAAATTAGCCTCCTGTAATTTCATAAATAATGAAGAGAAAACAATAGATGATTTGCATAATAGATTCAGAGACGTATTTTCAGATGAATTAGGTAAATTTAATAAATTCAAGGTTAAATTACGTTTAAAAGATGATGCAAAGCCAATATTTTTCAAAGCACGTCCTATCGCTTTTGCGTTGCGAGACAAGGTAGATAAAGAGATAATCCGCCTTGTAAACTTAGGTATACTTAAACAAATTGATCATTCGGAATATGCGTCACCAGTAGTGCCGGTGTTAAAACGCAATGGGAGTGTTAGGCTGTGTGCAGACTATTCCGTAACCATAAATAAACAATTAGTTGTAGAGCACTACCCGTTGCCTACAGTCCACGAGCTGTTTTCCAAATTACACGGAGGTCAACAGTTCTCAAAGTTAGACCTGTCCATGGCCTATAATCAAGTCGTTTTAGACGAAGAGTCACAAAAAATTACATGCATAAATACTCACCGCGGATTGTTTCAGTATACACGTATGGTTTTTGGGTTAACCAGCGCACCGTCTATTTTTCAGCGCGCAATGGAAAACATATTGTCTGGTATGGACGGTGTGTTATGTCTTTTAGACGATGTCCTTATCACAGCTGATGGACCGGGTTTGCATTTACAACGGTTAACGGCAGTGTTACAGAGGCTGCAAAATGCTGGACTAACCTTGCAAAAAGAAAAGTGTGAATTTTTTAAGAACGAAATCAATTATTTAGGGTATGTAATAAACAAAGATGGGTTAAAAAAATCATCGGATAAAGTAATAGCAATTGAGAAATCCCCAGTGCCCACAGATGTCGGCAAACTTCAATCATTTTTAGGATTAGTAAATTATTACCGTAATTTCGTACCTAAGGCATCTGAAATTTTAAGTCCCCTATACGATCTCTTAAGGAAGGGGGTTAAATGGAATTGGGCCAGCGAACATCAAAGAGCATTCGTCGAAATAAAAAAACATTTAACGTCAGATCAGGTGTTAGCACATTTTGACCCCAATGCAACCTTAATCCTCACGGTGGATGCTTCACCTCATGGGTTGGGTGCAATATTATCGCAAAATGATAAGGATGGTTGCGAGCGCCCAATTTCGTTTGCGTCCCGCACTCTAAACGCAGCTGAAAAAAATTATTCTCAAATTCAGAAAGAGGCAACGGCTATTATTTTTGGAGTTCGAAGATTCCATCAGTACTTGTACGGTAGGTCAGACCCGTTCATCCTTCGCACTGATCACAAGCCTTTAATTTCAATTTTTGGACCACACAAAGGTATACCGGAGGTTTCGGCAAACCGTTTACAAAGATACGCGCTGTTTCTTAGCGCATATAATTATAAAATCGAATACGTTCGTAGCGAAAATAACAGCGCGGATTATTTGTCCCGCGCAAGTCTTCCCGACGACGATAAGCGGTTGCGGTCAATGACCGCGGGCAGGGAACGCGTGGACAGCGCTCAGCACGCTGCCGCCGCGGCCGCCCCGATTGACCGCGCGACATATGTTCACTTCGTAATAGACGGACACCAGTGTTGGGCATTAATCAATTAATATTTTAATCTTTTTAGTAATTGATTGAAAATGTAATTGCAATTAATTTAATCACAATTATGTTAATTGCAATTAATCTGTTAGTTGCATATTGCAATTAATTTATTTAAATTAACTCATGTTAATTGCAAGATACAATTAAAATAATGCAACTAATATTTTTAATTGTTGTAAGAAACAATTAAAACTAACAATTAATAATCATGTTTCACTGCTTCACCCACACATATAGATGATCTTTCTTGTTGCTACTTGTTTCGCCGCGAAACTTTCCGTCCGTTTCCTAACATCGTTTGACAAAGTTGTAAGCTCTCGCTCACGCTCAGTAACTTCTGTCTCTGTCTTTCTCGCGTCACGTCACGTCGTCGCTTGCGCCGCCGCCTCGCCGCCCCCCGCCGGCGGGGCGCCCCGCGTGCCAGTCACCATTTGCAATTTGCAAACATCAGTCGCCTGCAGCGTGAAATGCAAAGTAGCCACTAGCCGTGTCTATGTCGCTGGCTATTCTAAGTAAAACTAGTTCGCTTCACTGTACGAAAACAGAAACTAATCATATTGTACGAATTGGGTGTGTGAGACCAGTGCCAAGTGTAAAGGATAATGATGGATGACATTGAGGACGACAGTAATATATCCATGAGTGTGAGTGTTTCGGACAATAATGAGACGCAAGATCCCTTATCGCCCTTGCCATCAGCCAGCACTGCCGATGACGCCGCCGCCGCTGAGTCATCGCGTCAATTGCGGCTTCTTTTACTTGACGGTACATTTTTTAAGCACTTGCCTGACGAATCATCAGGCAACAAAATCACAGCTCTGTGCATGAAATGTCCTGAAGATTTGATTACAAAAGTTAAAGGGTATGCCAATTGTACATCTAATTTTCTAAGCCATTTGAAAAGAAAGCATGGACAACAATGCATCGAGGAGTACAAAACATATGTAAAGAAAAAGAGGATAAATGAAAAAGAAAAAACAGAAAAAATTGTCAAAACCAAAGTAAGCAAAACAAAGAAATCTGTTAGAAATAAGCCGACCCAAGATCAGTTCGACGAAAATATTTTGAAATATTTTATTAATTCTATGATTCCATTACATGCAATAGAAGACCCATACTTTTTAAAGATTTTTACGGATTTAGAAATATCAGAAATGGACATCACAGGGCGACGCATAGCAAATTACTACGAAAAACAAGTGACGACAATCAAATCTGAACTAAGTGAAGTGGAGTACGTATGTACAGCATTGGACATTTGGTCTAGTAAGAAAAGAAGCTTCATTGGCGTCACAGTGCACTGGATCAAAAATGACTTGCGCAGAGCTTCAGTGGCGTTAGCCTGTCAGAGATTCAAAGGCATCCACAGTTACGATCGTTTAACGGAAATCATACAAGAAATAAATGCAGACTACAATCTAAATTCAAACAAAATTGTTGCATCGGTGACCGACAACGGCAGCAATTTTGTAAAAGCATTTCAAATATTTGGTGTAAAATTATCCAACATTGACCTTGTAGATACAGATAAACAATTTCAAGGTTCTCAGTCTCCTGAAGATAGCTCCGAGTCAGATGATGAAGAGTATGAGCCAATGAATCCCGAAGGTTTGCATTTGCTTCCTGTGCATTTGAGATGCTGTGCACACACATTGAGCCTTTGTGCAACAACAGACGCGAATAAAGTTTTAAGCGCGCAAAATACTACATTGTCGGATATGCATGCTACAGTCATGAAGAAATGCAATGTTCTATGGAAGGCTGCAGCACGTCCAAAGAGTGCGGAGATCATTCAAGATGTATTGCAACACACACTAAGCCGGCCTGGCGAAACTAGATGGAACAGCTTATTTGACTCTCTGAAGCAAATACAGAGCATTAAAGAAAAAAGCTTACTTCTTCATAGATCTTTGAACATTAAAAACGTAATCAAAGAAAATGAATTTGAATACATAAAAGAATACCTTATCTGCGCTGCACCTGTGGCAGAAGCCCTCGACATAATGCAGAGCGAGACAAACACATATTATGGTATAGTGATGCCTTGTCTTCTGGCCTTACGCAAAAAACTGCAGAAAATTGAAAGAAAGAATAACTTTGATTATTGCAAGCCTCTGATCGAGGCATACAGACAAGGCGTTGAAAACAGATTTAAATTTTTTTTTGATGTTACCACACCTGAAGCAGAAAATGCTGCTATAGCGTCTCTATCATATCCTCGGTTCAAAAACAAATGGCTGACTTGCTTGGAGCCCTCAGACCGAACGAAGATTCTCAAAATTTTTAAGACTTGTATTTCTAAACAAATAAACGAAAACGAAACCGCAACAGTTGGTACAAGAAAGCCCAACCAAGAAAACATATTTTTCAATTTTGATCCTGACTCCGACTCCGACTCCGATACATCTATGACGGAAACTAACTCTTCTGCTGCGCCTTTGACTAAAGCCGAACTCTTAATGTTGCATTTTTTTGCCGAAGAAAGTCAAGATCTTCAGCTCCTAAATCGATATCCAGAGATAAAAGCTGTTTTTATTAGATTTAATACACCATTGCCTTCATCAGCATCAGTAGAGCGTCTTTTTTCTTTCGCAACAATGACTAATTTGCCGAAAAGTCACAAATTGTCAGATAGTATGTTTGAAAAAAGAGTTGTTTTAAAATGCAATTTAAATTATTATAAGAAATAATACTTGTGATTTAATATAATGTAATTAAAATGTGTGTATTTTGTTGTCTACCTATATTATGTATAGTTTGACTGACTAAATTGAAATAAAAAATATTATCTGATGACAAACTGGCCTTTTTTTTTCTATTTACGAGAAACATAAACATCATCATGTCAGCCGAATGACGTCTACTGCTGTATATAATCCTCTCCTATTAACTCCCACAAAGAACGATTTAGCGCGGCCTGGAACCAACGGCTTCCTGCTGACTTTGCGAGATCATCAGTCAACCAGAGCCACGGTCACCCCTCCATCTTATAGTATTTCTATTTACATCATTTAAATTTGATTAAAGTTAATTACAGGAACGATTAAGAATTAACGATTGGTTAATTGTTAATTGAAAAACTAACAGTTAACAATTAATTAATTGTTAATTGAAACGTCACAGTTAACAATTAATCAATTGTTAATTGATATTTAACAATTAACAATTAATCAATTGTTATTTTTAATTGTACCTTGCAATTAAATTTTGCCCAACACTGGGACACATGCCAGTTACGCGGGACGAATTACGCAAGGAAACTAGCCGAGATGTCAATTTGATGAAGGTGATCGATTTTATTTCGAAGGGTTGGCCTAGAAGCGTGTCTGATGTGAATTTAAAACCGTTCCACGCATGCAGAAATCAGTTATCGTATGAAGACGGCTGTGTTATGAGAGGGCATAAAGTGATTTTACCAGGCAGTCAAATAAGAACAATATTAAACGAACTTCATACTTCCCATCTGGGAATTGTGAAAACAAAGGCCGAAGCTCGTTCCCGGTTCTGGTTTCCGGGTATCGATAAAGCAATAGAAAAAATGATAAATTCTTGCAGTGTTTGTATACAGTTACGACCTACCCCTCCGCGCGCCCCGCTTACGCCCTGGCAATACCCACCCCAGCCGTTCTACCGGTTGCATATAGATTTCTTGGGTCCGTTAGATAATAGACATT
Source organism: Antitype chi (assembly GCA_947359405.1). Taxonomy (NCBI): domain Eukaryota; kingdom Metazoa; phylum Arthropoda; class Insecta; order Lepidoptera; family Noctuidae; genus Antitype; species Antitype chi. The sequence continues at coordinate 21,875,422 of OX375814.1, read as the reverse complement.
ATTTAATCGTAGTAGATGCATACACGAAATGGGTGGAAGTTTACGATATGTGTGTTTCAACGACCTCATCAGCTGCAATAGAAAAACTGTGCGAGTTTATTTCAAGGTTCGGGTTACCAAATACAATTGTAAGCGATAACGGCACGGCTTTCACGTCACAAGATTTTAAACGGTTTTGTACAATTAACGGGATTGAGCACGTGACGTCACCGCCCTATAATCCTGCGAGCAATGGCCAGGCCGAAAGTTATGTAAAGATCGCAAAAAAAGGTATAAGATCGTGTATTTTATCAAGTAATAACCAAAAAGACACTAGAGTCAAACTGTTAAAATATCTTTTTGATTATCGGAATTCGGTACATTCAGTGACAGGGTTCTCTCCAGCTCAATTAGTTTTTGGACAAAAACTGAGATCGAGGTTGGATCTATTGTCGCCAAAATCGCTATCGTCACCCTCAAACGCGTCACTGGATAGCACAGTAAAATCAAAACAGTGTTTGCAGTGTAAATACAATGGTGGCAAAAATACTCAAATTTTAAAAAACGGAAACGAAGTGTTGTATAAAAAATTTAGCAATAAAGATAAGTTCACATGGCGCAGAGGCACAATAATAGAAAAGATTGGAAGAGTTGTGTATTTGATTAACGATCATTTAACAGGGACTGTAGTGAAAAAACATAAAAATCAGATTGTGTTATATAAGGGTAACGCCAATGTACAACAAAGTTGGGATACTGACGAAATAGACACCGATAGTGACGATGAAACATTATCATCAACGGCACCACCGTGCCCCCAACCCGCGTCTCAAGCTGACGCCCCGGAGGAGGGGGGGCAGGGTGCAAGTACGCCGTCAGCGACGCCAGCCATATCTGTGGCGCCCGGCCCCGGCCATCCCGATAGGGCGTTGCGCCAGCTTCCAAAGGTGGACTACAGAAGCCTTGCGTTGGGCAAGTGACCAGTGGGCTGCCTGACGGTGTATAACTTGCTAGTTAATTATGGACTCATATTGTATTGTAGTAATAACCTAATTTTAATGTTGTGTAGATACTCCATGTATGTAGTTGTAAGCACCTTTAGTATTATTATTATGTTTGTATCTTTTTAAATAAGGTTGGGAGATGTTATGTACAAGCTAATGTATAGCGATGCGCGGTCATATGCGATCGGCCTGCGCACACGGCGCCAGCGCCGCGCAGCGCCCCGTACCCCGCGCCCCACCCATATGCCCGCGCTAGCATGTTTTAAATAAAGCGTCAGTGCGTTCACGGCCGTCATTTGTTTTACTTGTGTCCCGTATCTAACAGTTTATTTCGATGTTGACTATGAAATCTAAATAACTATAACGCCTAACACTAATAGGATATTATAGAACAGATTAAAAACAATATTGGAGTATTAAGAACTATTTATTTAACTTTATCGGTACTATTAATCTAAAGAGGTTACGTGACATTTAACGAATTACAATATTTTTTAAGACTTAGCGCCTACACGCGCTTACTTAATAAATTACACAGCTATGTGGACACTAGGTACCTTAATCTAAAATACAATTGGAATATCATTATTCCAATATTAAATTGGGCACACGAAACATTTATACGTTCATTAATTTCGTATAAATATTGTTTGACTGTTATATAATTATCCATTTCACATAATAATATAGTTCCTACGCAATTTAGTTTGATACAAAAATCTCGAATATGAATATAAGTTTGCTCAACAACTTTTATCAGGCGCTGATATAAAATAACGGCACGGTTTTGCACTACAACGGGTATCTAATAGTAACTTTATACAATAAAATATAGCAATATGTATTTGCTTCAAGGCAAAATAAAATCATTTAAGTACTCTGATTCAGTGTTACAACTCTGCTGAAGGATGCAGTAACACCTACCAATTCAAAAGCTTTAATACCACATAAATAAAGACTCGGATTGCTAAACAACTATATTATATTAATTATATATAAATAAATGAACAGTCAAACTTTACGGCTGAGCTGAACATCTGAAGAAACTGTGTCTATGGACCTCACTTTATTTATTTGTGTTTAATGTAAAGTAAGTACTTCCTTCCTTCTTTTCAAGTTTTCAACTCAAACCTTTATAAATACTCCATACATAAGCGCTACACAATGCATAGCTAATGTGATTTTACTTTTTCATCACAATACTGCTGGCATGACACTATGAGGTCCACAAACAACAATTTTACGTCATTAATGCTTCCTCAGAGTCCAGCACAAGTCAAGCCGTGCATGCCCAATTTAATAGAAAAATCATAAGTCTATAGTGGGCGACTGCCTCATCGCGCGCTTCAGGGACTCCTCGCGTTTGACTGCCACGCGCATGCGCGCTGCTTTCAGGTGTCTGAAAATGTTAAGAATAGTTTTGTAACAACAATAATATAAACTACAACTGCACCCAAAAATATATGGAAACTGTTTGTCTTTCAATGGTAAAAAGTGATGTTCATAATATACAGCAAAACTGCACAAAGTTAACATAGTCACAAAGGCCTAAAAAATTGAAATGTCCAGTTCCGTTTATATGATCAAAAAAATTTCATTTTGGCCATAAGAGAAACTTGTATTATAAAGTAACTATATAATGTTTTAGTTCTTTTCCAACAGATTGGTTTGATTTGATTAACTTCCTGACTAATCTGTGAGACTATACAGTGAAGTCTATGATTACCACATGCTCTATGGACTATTTATAACTTGCGATGGGCTGCAACTTCACCTGTATGTAGTTTGGAAATTATCAATTTATGTTGGTGTGAATGTGGATGATCATTACCTTTGTCTAATCCTCTCTACAGTTTCAGGTGCAGGTTCCCTGTTGGTGGTGGCAGCATCACGGATCATGTTCCGCAGCTTCTGCATGCAGTCAGCTAGGTTCAACTGCTGAGACCTAGTGGTGTCCGACCTGATGATCAAGTAGCCTTCTTTTGTTAGTTTGTTGCCATGCTGAAATGGAGAGCAAGAAAACATCAATTTTTAGTTTGCTGGTTATTTGGATTAGGATAGTACTGAACGGATTGAACATAATTCGGTGATAAATGTTAACATTTGCTAACAGTTTGTTGATATTTTACTAAAGTAGTAATTTGTGGGAAATCTAGTGGGTAGTAAATTTTATCTCCAAATAATTAAAAAAAAACTAAGAAAAATAAGTTTTTTAACATACCAGTTCAACTATTTTTGTTCTGATGTCAGGATGTAGCCAGTCTGCCTCACTGGGTTTGAACCTCAGGTCAACTTTGGTATGCACCTGCAAATTATTTAACAAAATTGTTATTTCTCAGTGTTACTTCCACTCATCATATTCTTCGGACATAAGAATCTCATAAGTTGTGCCACAATAGAGAAACCCAATATGTTGCTCCGACCCAATTATGTCCTATTTTAGCCACATCGAATAAATATGAAGTATTCAGGAAAAGTATCATGTCAAAAACATGCATAGTATTTTTAATTCTGTTCTATGGATCTTTTATTATTAAAGAAGAAATACAAAGATAACTTACCTTATTTACATTCTGTCCTCCAGGTCCAGAGCTAGCACTGTATGTTATATCTAGTTTATCGATCGGAATGAATCCAGAGAATTTCTCATTTGGGTCATCTGGTTGCTACATGAAATTGAAATTAGCGTTATCATTATATAAGTTCATTTATTTCATGAATTATAAATTATATTTTAAAATTACTTACAAATGCTGGCGTTGTAAGCTTCAAGGAACTATTAGGATACAAAGTTTCTAAGGAAATTGCACTCTTGTATGCCATAGGCCTCTTCAGCAACGTTGTGTAGGTAGCTGACTGCACTACTTTGCGCAAGACATTTAAACGCAGTGATGCAAAAGCCATGATAGCTATTTATAATCACTGAAAAAGATCAATTACACATTAATAGTTCATTATTTTCCTTGTAATATCTCGAAAGTTCAACACAACATAACCTACAATTTGCAATGTTTCAAAACCCATAGGCCATATGTCAGTGTCACTGTCAAGTGTAGTTTAGTGTAGAGATGATGTATAAATACTAGAACAGATCCAAGGACTAGGTAATTAATGAGACTAGGTAATACCTATTACAACTTTTAAAATACTCGATCCATCTAGTCTTGTCGCTGTGTTTGCCTAAATCATTCATGTATCAGTCATTTGAATTTGAACCTTAATTCAATAGGCATAAAATTAACGCAACGCGCACTCGTGTTGTCCAAGAATACATTCTGTCCTTTTTTAACTACACTATGCCGTAGTCTTTTCATCTTTGTCTGTCAATATTCGACAGTAGTCGGGACTTCATCAACCAATTTACTAGGCAGATTTTACACACTAGGTATTTTAAATACTCGATGCGAAATGAAGACTTTAGACTAAATGCAATGCAGTCGAGTACTCGAATATCAATAGGGGACTCATACGGATGTGATCCCCGCTCGCCACCGCCCGCCGTTTTGATACCTACTCGGGGCTATTTCACGTCGTAATCGGTTATGCATATCGGACTTATTTGAAATCGGTTTTCGTAACGAAGTTTTGCTAAGTGGAAAACTTTTGATTTTGTTGTGATGCCAGGTGAGAATATATCACCACTAGAGTGGTGAAAAAAGCAGAAATATGTGTACCTACATTTGTGTGCTCTGGCACTCACCAAGTTGAATGCAATGGCCGCAAGTGTCTCTTGTGACAGATTATTTTCGTCCTGTGTATTATTATTAAATGATAGGAGAACGAGGCTGGGGACCCGAAAAGTCCTACAATTAGTGTTTTTAAATCAAAATTCTTAAGGCTGATTTTCTACGTATACATAATTATATAAAAAAAAACAATGATTGTAGATAGCTAGGTGATAAAAAAAATGATTAGTCTGAAAATTTATTGAAATCTTTTAATACGCCAACAATCTTCAAAGTTGATAAATCTTTACGTTGACAGTCCTAAGCCTGTGTAAAGTATGAAGGGAAGATTACAATAAAATTCATTACTGCGTACGTACGTTACATAGACGTATCGGTTGTACGTAAAGCCTAAACATACTCCAAAGTACGCGTACTTTGTGGACTAGGTGGAACAGGTATTTGGATCGAGTGTTTGTACAGAATTGGATTAGGTGCACCTAGTACAAAATTTACCTAGTACAACTCATCTCTAGTCAAGTGTCACCAAGGAACATTTAAACCTAAACCCCACAAGCCGTAGACAGAGTAGCATTCCCTGTCTACGCCACAAGCGGACAAGCGGAGTGCGGAGTGTCACTATTATCAATTAATCACAGACTACATAGATGTGGGTGAACTTGGCAGATCATTTCCCAGCAGAGCACAAAATAATGTGAGTTCTATTCGCATGCGGATGAGTTCTCGAGTTCCTTATACTTAAAAAAAATAGTTCAGGAGTTTTTGCCTGAAAAAAGGTCGAATGAAAATATGCTCTGCTAACTTCCGGTAGCAGATCATTTTTTCCAAAATTAAAATTTTAAAACTGATTTAGGCACACAGTGGGGAGTTATATAGTTCCTAATACTTTTCCGGAAGAGTTCTGCCGTCCTAAGTCATGAAATAAATAAAAAAGAAAATGTTACCCGCTACAAGAAAAAGTAAATCATTTTGTTAAGATGGATCAAAAAAAAAATTGAGTAGCCCTCAGGACCGGGAACTCCACGGTTTCTTATGCACCGTTACAATACTTATCCAAAAACATGCAAAAGTATCCCAGAACTCTGACTCAGGTATCAGCAGAGCACGGGTTTACTTAAGATTGTTTAAATCAGGATTTTAATCAGTGGTTTAGAAAGACGGCTCAAAAAACATTCTGAGTTGCACTCAAGAGCGGGAAGTCCTCGGTTTCTTATGTACCACTAAAAGAACAATCCAAAAACATGAAAAAGTATCCCAGAACTCTGACTCAGGTATCAGCAGAGCCTAGGTTAAGATTTAGGGTACTAAATACTAGGATTTTAAATAGTGGTTTAGAAAGACGGTTCAAAAAACATTTTGAGTTGCACTCAAGAGCGGGAACTCCACGGTTTCTTATGCACCACTAAAAGAACAATCCAAAAACATGTAAAAGTATCCCAGAACTCTGAAAAAAGTATCAGCAGAGCATAGGTAAAGATTTAGGGTAGTAACTATCAGGATTTTAATCAGTGGTTTAGAAAGACGGCTCAAAAACATTTTGAGTTGCACTCAAGAGCGGAAACTCCTCGGTTTCTTATGCACCACTAAGAGACCAATTCAAAAACATGCAAAAGTATCCCAGAACTCTGACTCAGGTATCAGCAGAGCACGGGTAAAGATTTAGGGTACTAAATACTAGGATTTGAAATAGTGGTTTAGAAATACGGATAAAAAAAAAATTGAGTAGCACTCAGGACCGGCAACTCCACGGTTTCTTATGCACCACTAAAAGAACAATCCAAAAACATGAAAAAGTATCCCAGAACTCTGAATAAAGTATCAGCAGAGCATAGGTAAAGATTTAGGGTACTAAATACTAGGATTTTAAATAGTGGTTTGGAAATAGGCATAAAAAAAAAATTGAGTAGCACTCAGGACCGGGAACTCTACGGTTTCTTATGCACCACTAAAAGAACAATCCAAAAACATGAAAAAGTATCCCAGAACTCTGACTCAGGTATCAGCAGAGCACGGGTAAAGATTTAGGGTACTAAATACTAGGATTTTAAATAGTGGTTTGGAAATACGCATCAAAAAAAAAAATTGAGTAGCACTCAGGACCGGGAACTCTACGGTTTCTTATGCACCACTAAAAGAACAATCCAAAAACATGAAAAAGTATCCCAGAACTCTGACTCAGGTATCAGCAGAGCATAGGTAAAGATTTAGGGTACTAAATACTAGGATTTTAAATAGTGGTTTAGAAATACGGATCAAAAAATAAATTGAGAAGCACTCAGGACCGGGAACTCCACGGTTTCTTATGCACCAATAAAAGAACAATCCAAAAACATGAAAAAGTATCCCATAACTCTGAATAAAGTATCAGCAGAGCATAGGTAAAGATTTAGGGTAGTAACTATCAGGATTTTAATCAGTGGTTTAGAAAGACGGCTCAAAAAACATTCTGAGTTGCACCCAAGAGCGGGAACTCCTCGGTTTCTTATGCACCACTAAAAGAACAATCCAAAAAAATGGAAAAGTATCCCAGAACTCTGAATAAGGTATCAGCAGAGCATAGGTAAAGATTTAGGGTAGTAACTATCAGGATTTTAATCAGTGGTTTAGAAAGACGGCTCAAAAAACATTCTGAGTTGCACCCAAGAGCGGGAACTCCTCGGTTTCTTATGCACCACTAAAAGAACAATCCAAAAAAATGGAAAAGTATCCCAGAACTCTGAATAAAGTATCAGCAGAGCATAGGTAAAGATTTAGGGTACTAAATACTAGGATTTTAAATAGTGGTTTAGAAATACGGATCAAAAAATAAATTGAGTAGCACTCAGGACCGGAAACTCCACGGTTTCTTATGCACCACTAAAAGAACAATCCGAAAACAGTAAAAAATATCCCAGAACTCTGACTCAGGTATCAGCAGAGCATAGGTAAAGATTTAGGGAACTAAATACTAGGATTTTAAATAGTGGTTTAGAAATACGGATCAAAAAAAAAATTGAGTAGCACTCAGGACCGGGAACTCACGGTTTCTTTTGCACCACTAAAAGAACAATCCAAAAACATGAAAAAGTATCCCAGAACTCTGAATAAAGTATCAGCAGAGCATAGGTAAAGATTTAGGGTACTAAATACTAGGATTTTAAATAGTGGTTTATTAAGACGGCTCAAAAAACATTTTAAGTTGCACTCAGGAGCGGGAACTCCACGGTTTCTTATGAACCACTAAAAGACCTATTCAACAACATGCAAAATTACCCCAGAACTCTGACTCAGGTATCAGCAGAGCACGGGTAAATATTTAAGGTAGTAAATATCAGGATTTTAATCAGTGGTACAGATAGATGGATCAACAAAAAAAAAATTGTAGCATTCAGGAGCGGGATTGTAAATTTATGAAAGAACGAATGAGTTATGATGATGAACTTAAGCTCTATTTATTTTTGTAATATTGTGGATAGTATGAGGTGGGGGGTTATCGAAATCTTCGAATTGATCGCTTCTCGTTTTTTGTAAAGGCTGTCGTATTTGTGCCAATAGTCGCCTATTAACCCGTATGTTACGTAATGTTTCAATTCGGAACTGTAATTTACGGCAGCAGTTACTTTATACGTCTTATCATCAATTTTGATGGTTTTTGCTAGGGACTCTAACTTATGAACAATCATGTTCGTTCTGCTGGGATATCCAGGATCGCTAATCACAGACGTATCGATCATCACATGCGGACCATATTTATTTGTACACGACAACTCGTTGCCGCAATCAAAACAAGCCCTTTGTTCTGCCATAACGTCATCAATTGCTTCCTGCATCAGATGGAGACCATGGCATAAAATTGTGTCAATATTAACGCTTAAAAATGGGTACTCTCTTTTATTAGAATATCCGCAGAAACAATCAACTTGATATGAATAACTGGGTTCTTTCACCATAAGGTACTGTGCTAAATGTGCAACATTGCACTCTGCATCTAAACGTTTTAACTTCGTGGAGTAGGTCATGATAGTGTTTTTAAAAATTTCAATACTTTTTAATATTTTGGCCCGTTGAAAATAATGTTTTTTTGAATTTTTTTTTTCTTCTATGACACTCTGCGCGAGTTTAACTATATCACAATCTGATGATATTAATTCTAAGAAATATGTTTTGTTAGCCATTAGACCGCAGAGGATAGCCTGAAAAATTGAGTCAAATGCACACGTTGAAGTGACGTTTAAATCATGGTCTTTAAATCGCACAAACCCGGAGATGTTACCGTTTAGTAAAATTGGTGTATGTGTAGTCTTTAAATCTTTAATAAAATCCCATTCGGGACAAGCATCGAGACACGTGGGGTATCGTCGCTTTTTAATTGCTGGTTCCTGAACTTCTCGTTTGGAGTTTTTGTTCAGGCCTCCCCATTCTTCTTGAATGTTCCAGTCGTTGTCGCTAAACGAGAGTAGATTTTTCTCAAGTTCATTGGAGTCCTCAATCCCCTCTGTGCTGAGCTTCTTACTATTTTTAAGGGTTTCGTCTTCAAATGTTGAGAGAATGTTGAGAGATTTAACAAGCTCAATGTCTGCACTTTTTGGTAGAGCATCAGACGTGTTACAGCGCTCCTTTATTTTTTCATATATGCGTTCTAGATGCTGCATCACAAAACGATCTATTCGCATCGGAATTTCACCCCTGAAGTCACGATGCTTTAAATCAGAAAACTCTGCCTCGACTGCAGTGGAAGTAGCTGATACGGAACCTCTACCAAAAACTGGCACCATAATTGCGGTCCACAAAGGCACGTAAGGAACGAGGTACCTTTTCAACCTTTGTGCAAAATCTGGGCTGTAACAAGCGTTGATTGTATCACCGTTCGAACATTGGTTCGCTATTTTAACCGCTGCGTCATATATGGCATCACGCCACGATTTCCAACCGACTTTGCCAGTTTCAGCTTCTGTCGCACCGATGTCAATATTTTCGTCGAACTTGTGACTACCTTGTTCATCGTTTATATTTTCTGCTTCGTCAACATCATTTTCGATATAATTAGTCGAATGCTCTCCTTTTATCTTATTATTAAGAAATTGCAAACGTTCTACCGATGGTAAAAGCTTGCCATTGGTTCCAGATCCGATACATTTACTTAGAGCGACTACGAAAACTGATTCTAAATAAAAAGACAAGTCTTCAAGATTTGTGATTTGGTGGGCTTTTCCAACGCATCGCTTATAAAATCGCCTTACCAAATATTTATCCTTGCCCTTCAAACTAGGCCAACGCGTAATCATTGACATAAGGTGACAAACATCTAATCGCATGAACGTTGATGGCAACGACGTGGATTTATTGACAATAGCATCATAGCACTTTTGCAAATAATCGTTGAAACTAGCGCACTGGCCAAATATTTGGGCTATTGCAATTAACAAGGACCACCCGAAATCGGTAACAACGATCGATGGAATAGGAGCGTTTGCCGCCAGAATGTGGCTCAAAAAACTAGCGACAATAAGAGCTCGCTGATCAGCTGAGACCATCTGGAAAGTTGGAATGCTACCCTCTTGGGACACGAGCACACATTGATATAAAAAAATGTGCGGATTTTGCGAGTTATTGCGCTTTGCAATGCCACCAGTAGCATCGATTGCTAACGTTGCATTGGGATCCTTTCGGCAACGGGAAACATATACTTGAAGTTGTTTGGGTAGCCAATACATGCAGTTAAATTTAAACAATCCTACGGATTGTATACATCCAACTAACTTGCCCTGCTCAGCACTATTAAGCAAATTCAGTGCAGGATTTCCGAACTGCAAACCGAATTTACTTAATTGTCGCTGTTGTTTAGCTTTCCGAACAACTTCGTTGGTCGGTAGGATAGGAGGATTCTTGCCGCCAAATTTTTTTATACGGCTGGCTTCTTTCCTACGCCATGTGACTGCGTCTTTGCAGCCATCAATAAGATAGTCAGCAACTTCAAGGCGACGAGCACCTCTCAATTGTCTTCTTTTATTTCCCGAATGAGAACTAGCTTTAATGCCTTCAATAGAGCATTGGAAAATGGCATCCACACCATCCGAAGGCCTTTTTAAAAGTGTGCAATAAATTTTTGCATCGCATTCACTGCAATAACCCTCTATTTTTAAAAAGAATTTCGCTACCGCACTCATATATATATTATGATTTTTAAATACAATGACACAATCGAGACTGTGTTGTACCCACAAAGCTTCAGCTATCACATCTGCCCATCCTAGACGCAATTTCCAGTATATCCGCTTACCATATACTTTTTCTTGCGGCTTAATACTCTGCCATTTTTCTTGTGAAATTACCAAGTTTATCTTAATCGAAGTTAAACTATTTATTTGTGTGTCTATCGCCTGATCTAGACACCTCTCGGAACTGTAATTACCGTCGCTTTCAGAAAAACTCAATTCCTGCTCTGGAATATCGAAAAATTTTACGATTAGGTCTCTTACCCCACTGCGATTGCTGTTAATTATTGTATGAACATGCTTAGCCGTAATTAATGATCCTTTATCCGCCATTAATTTGGATATTTTTTTATATACGTCATGGGAAGGTGGAAACAAACGCCCATTGCAATCAATGGTACGACAATTAGCTTCCGACAGGATTTGCCGTAAAGCAATTTTATTGTACGGTGTTTTGGCTGCCATTTTAGTTAATAGTGTACTTACTTTTATTAAATCGTTAAATCTAATAAGTAAAAACAAAATAATTAAAATAACAAAAACAATAATGAAACAACAACAACAAAGAAACAAAAACTTAACAATATCAATTAATTAACAACTAACTATAACGAAACAACAACAACAAAGAAACAAAAACATAACAATATCAATGAATGAAAACAGTATTAGAGAGAACAATACAATTTCAGAGAAACAAAAAATTCGTCGGTCACTGATGGTTAAATACCTAGAAGGACATTCTTTCGACACGCTTATACTATCGCGTGTAACGAAACCATAGCGAGATCTAATTCGACGCCAACGCCATCTAGGGAGCCATGGGTAAATGCGCGTACTTCTGTCTACTTTGTTTAAACGTTTGGTTCTTCTAAATTACGCAACGGATGTTCATTCGGTTTTAACTAAAATGTCAAGTACTTTTCCAAATAATTATTTGTGAATATTATTATTTATATCAAAGGCATCAAAAAACGATTTTCAAGCGATTACATGGTCAATGCTGGATTAAGCTCACACAATATATCATAATAATATTCTAAGAATTGCAACTCTTAAAACTGTCAAAAGGCAAGTCCTCGATAGCATCTGTTTATAACTTAAGGATGACTCACATAACCATTTTAATTTTAATCTTTTATCCAAGTAATGAAATAGAGAATATCGATTTTAATTAACTATTTTGGGGCTTTCGGGACCGGGACTACGGTCCCGGATTCCACCTATAAATATCTACAATAAATGTCTTGGGACCACATATAAAATAAACAAAGTTATGTCTTGGGAAAAGTACGGTCAACCTATAAATTTAGAATTTATACAATTTTATTTTTTTTGGTAAGACGATAAAAAATATATTTCTCATCAGCCTTTTATTAGAATTAAACCTAAAATAATAATTATACATATTTATATATACATGTATCTATATATAACTTTGTTTTATTTATATATAGGTACATGTATACACAAATAAAACAAAGTCGGGTTGATTACACCACTTATAACTCAAGAACGGCTAAACAATACAATAGAACTGAATAGTGTGGATATGAATAGTCCGAATAACTGGTCGGCGCAGCGCGGCAGATGGGTAAATGGAATATGGGTGCTGAAATAGACAGACGGCAGAGTCTACGTCCAGTCTTCAAGCAAGTCAGGTCTTCAAGGGAACTGGCAATACCGTGTTGACGTAAGTCACAGCTAACCACGTCATTTTCTACCCCGTCGGGAATCGAGGACAAGGTGGAGTTCGAAAGAAGTTTATTTCGAAATGGTCCCATATTAATTTCGTATAGATCTGATGATCAGTTTCGGAGACAGACAACGGAACTCTTAAAAAAATCACAGCAAATCAACCGCGATTGCTGCTATCGCATATATGCATTGTTTTGACCACAAGGATGATTAAATTTCCAACTGGTGTGTACTTAAATTAAAAAAAAAAAAAACAACTGACTTCCGGAAAAACACTACTAAGTGAAAAATAACTTTAATTTTGGAAGGCGGTGACAAAAAAATCAAATACATATACAGAGTCACCGACTTCCGAAATTATATTCGGAAGTCAGTTGTTTTTTTTAAGTTTTTGTTATCTGTGATAGAAGTTATTAAGCCAAAATATACTTTTGCATGTTTTTGGATTGTTCTTTTAGTGGTGCATAAGAAACCGAGGAGTTCTCGGTCCTGAGTGCTACTCAATTTTTTTTTTGATCCGTATTTCTAAACCACTATTTAAAATCCTAGTATTTAGTACCCTAAATCTTTACCTATGCTCTGCTGATACCTGAGTCAGAGTTCTGGGATATTTTTTCATGTTTTTGGATTGTTCTTTTAGTGGTGCATAAGAAACCGAGGAGTTCCCGCTCTTGAGTGCAACTCAAAATGTTTTTGAGCCGTCTTTCTAAACCACTGATTAAAATCCTGATAGTTACTACCCTAAATCTTTACCTATGCTCTGCTGATACTTTATTCAGAGTTATGGGATACTTTTCCATGTTTTTGGATTGTTCTTTTAGTGGTGCATAAGAAACCGTGGAGTTCCCGGTCCTGAGTGCTACTCAATTTTTTTTTGATCCGTATTTCTAAACCACTATTTAAAATCCTAGTATTTAGTACCCTAAATCTTTACCTATGCTCTGCTGATACCTGAGTCAGAGTTCTGGGATATTTTTTCATGTTTTTGGATTGTTCTTTTAGTGGTGCATAAGAAACCGTGGAGTTCCCGGTCCTGAGTGCTACTCAATTTTTTTTTGATCCGTATTTCTAAACCACTATTTAAAATCCTAGTATTTAGTACCCTAAATCTTTACCTATGCTCTGCTGATACCTGAGTCAGAGTTCTGGGATATTTTTTCATGTTTTTGGATTGTTCTTTTAGTGGTGCATAAGAAACCGTGGAGTTCCCGCTCTTGAGTGCAACTCAAAATGTTTTTTGAACCGTCTTTCTAAACCACTATTTAAAATCCTAGTATTTAGTACCCTAAATCTTAACCTAGGCTCTGCTGATACCTGAGTCAGAGTTCTGGGATACTTTTTCATGTTTTTGGATTGTTCTTTTAGTGGTACATTAGAAACCGAGGACTTCCCGCTCTTGAGTGCAACTCAGAATGTTTTTTGAGCCGTCTTTCTAAACCACTGATTAAAATCCTGATTTAAACAATCTTAAGTAAACCCGTGCTCTGCTGATACCTGAGTCAGAGTTCTGGGATACTTTTGCATGTTTTTGGATAAGTATTGTAACGGTGCATAAGAAACCGTGGAGTTCCCGGTCCTGAGGGCTACTCAATTTTTTTTTTGATCCATCTTAACAAAATGATTTACTTTTTCTTGTAGCAGGTAACATTTTCTTTTTTATTTATTTCATGACTTAGGACGGCAGAACTCTTCCGGAAAAGTATTCGGAACTATATAACTCCCCACTGTGTGCCTAAATCAGTTTTAAAATTTTAATTTTGGAAAAAATGATCTGCTACCGGAAGTTAGCAGAGCATATTTTCATTCGACCTTTTTTCAGGCAAAAACTCCTGAACTATTTTTTTTAAGTATAAGGAACTCGAGAACTCATCCGCATGCGAATAGAACTCACATTATTTTGTGCTCTGCTGGGAAATGATCTGCCAAGTTCACCCACATACTACATAGAGACTTTTCGTTCCGTGTGGTACATGCCGGTTCCGTGTGGTTAGCACCATACCATTTCTTCCCATGGGTGTCGTAGAAGGCGACTAAGAGACTTACTAGAGATGGGCAGCCGCGTTTTCTGTGCATTTGATCACCATAGTGCGATCGCCTACCTGCTTGCCAAGCGTGGCGATTAGGGCAAACCCCCCCTTTTGGGGGAAGCTTAATGTCCAGCCGTCTTAGCCAGAAGTGGACGTCTTTCGGCTGATAATGATGACATAGAGACTAAACTGTCAGTGTCACTGACTATTCTTACAGAGCAAAAATGTATGCCGTGAAGCCAACAAAAAGTTTTACTGTAGGTATTGATTTTTAACCGACTTCAAAAAAGGAGGAGGTTCTCAATTCAACTGTATTTTTTTTTATGTTCGTTAGCTCAGAACTTTCGACTGGCTGAACCGATTTTGATAATTCTTGTTTTATTTGAAAGCTTCATTTCATATAGATCTGTTGATTTCATATAGAGCTGTTGATTTCGGAGACAGACAACAGAACTCATAAAAAAATTACAGCAAATATGCATTGTTTTCACAGACATATTTGTTTTGACCCCAAGGCAGGTACTATACTATAACTAAAAAGTGAAAAATAAAAACTTTTTCCAAAAAAGTTGAAAAAGGTTTTTATTGCCGCCTTGAAAAAGTTTTTATTGCTAAATGGGCGTGCTCTTGACCTCGACCACGCCTGATGGAAAGCGATGGATGAGGTCTATGATGGAATGACCGTGCCCAGCCTGTTCACTTCTCCTCTATTAAACTGTACTCTTTGTGTTCACTTTTGTTTATTAGAACAGTCAACCACATGTCCATGGTAACAATATTTTATAATTTATTGAAAAGAAGTGTTGATTTTAAATCCACAAACGTGCGGTCGACTGAATTACAGGATAACTTCATGCGACCACAAGTTAGAGGCGATGACCAAGTCTGGTATTTATTCACTACAGGCATAAGTATTCAAATATACCTACATAAAAAAGTTTGAAAATAATTATTATGGTACTTTAAAATTAGTTAATAATATCGAGGTGTATTATTTTTCATACTAACAAAACTGCTAGGTTTAGTTAACGTCCAGAAAAAAATGAGACATAAAATGCGCGCGCATGTCACGCTCCAGATAATTTAATTAGGATCCCGTTCCGCTCAGCGGCGCCCTCTCACGTTTCTAAAAGAACATTTCGACGCAACCGCCAGAATCATTATCAAAAACACTAGGTAGGTATACCGTTCATATTTTAATAATTTTTACTAAACAACCATTACCATTACGTACATCTGAAAGTTCCAAGTGCCTACTTGTATTTTTTATAATTTTCTTAATTTTAATTTAAGTAATTTATTTTCCAGCTTTCAGAATTAAAATAAGTATATACTCACCTAAAATGCCAAATTATACTGCACATTAGATAAATTAATAATTTTATTTCAATGCGCACCAAGTTTTTGAAAATGAGTGGGGTGCATGAAGAAGCCTCCTCGTGTAGCGCAATTTTTTCCACTAGTTGCTCAAATGAACCGAGCGCTCGGCGCATCCTGGACAGTCACACCCAATACCTTGATGACTGGCCAATTCTTCCGGTGGTAGGGCTAACGCCCGCCTGGTTCGCGACCACCCTCCCACCGGAGTCCGGCGTCAAGCAGTTTGCTGTATTTCGTCGATGCGTGGATGTACCAGTGCCTTGGGGAATTCTAGAGTTGGCAGTTGCGTCGTCCAAGGTTAGTCTCAGCCCAGGAGTGAACCTCGTCATGGCAACTCACTCTGGAGGGTAGCGGGATCTGAAGCACGGTCTTACCGTTGGCCGACCGCAGGAAATTGGGGGCCCAACTAGCACGCCAGTCATATGCGAAAGGCTGCCCCGCCACCTCGCGAATAATCCCGAAATGTTACGTCGTGGCAGTCGGTGACTGGAAGGGAGGACCCAGCGGGCATCTTCGGGGGGGTTCGGGCGTCCCCGCAGTCTCCAGATGAGCTTCCTTTGTGTCGAATTAAGCTCGTGGGAGCTGTTTAAGCAATTGGAATCGCCTCCCTCTCTCTTTGATTCCCTAAAAACTCAAAAAACCCCATGAATCGCAAGAATAAAAAGAATAAGTCTAAACAACGGCGGCATTTCCTCCCACTAAAAGTGCAATTCACTAGTATTCATGGATTTTGCATCCATCTTCATTCATCATCTTCTCTTCGTGTCCGACAGACATAGTATCAGTAATGAGCAGTTCGACGCTAGTCTACACGCACAACGTTAATGAGTGAGATGCAGAATCTTTTAAAGTAACAAAATTCGCGAAAAAATTAAGAAAAGTCCTTTGGAAGATCGGGTTTTATGAAAAAGCCAGTGCATAAATCAATGACCAATAAAGTTTATTGAACTTTGTCGGTACCGACTTGGTTTTGGAGATTTTACACTTCTTTTATTACTTAAACACGCCCAAAGTTAAGTAAAATTGGCAAGAAAAACGAATCTTTGTTGGCTCCTAACTTTTTAATGGATTTTTATTTTAGTATTCTGTTTCCGTACAGACAATATTAATAATGAGACAAAACGAGATCATATTTTAGTTTGGATGTGCCATGTCAGACAGTGGAGTAAAACACTCCCGAAGTTTGTATGCAAAAAATGTGGACTAGGTTCACCTTAAGTATCATACTTTTAGCATCGGTGATAAAGTCGATTACCTACCCAACTTCCTAGTGCAGTCTTCAGTGAGCACTACTGGAACCTTCAATGTAGCTGTCGGCTTGCACCAAGGGTCGGCCCACTGGCAATATTGGACGCTCTCATGTCGAACATCCAGGAAGAGGCCGGTGGCGATTGGAGGTGTGGTGCTAAGACTAGAACAGAAATTGAGCAGAACCTGTTGGTTCTGCTCAATTTTGAGACCGCCGAAATCGCAAAACATAAACATATTCTTAGTGTTCTAAGTATATGTTTATGTTTTGCGATTTCGGCGGTCTCATACAATACAATGTGTACTGTCTAACTGTCATGTGCCCATAATTCTCGCCGTAATATCCTTACCTATCTATCAATGGGCACGCCACGATGGCGGCGGTAAGTCCCCTCTTTGAGGAGTGGCTTGAGAGGCGGCATGGCGTCCTCACCTTCCGCCTGACGCAGGTCCTCACCGGACACGGTTGTTTCGGGAGGTTCCTGTTTCGTATAAGGCGGGAGGAAACGCCCGGGTGTTTCCATTGCGAAGATCGCCCTGAGGACACGGTGGAGCATACGGTGGCGGTCTGCCCAGCTTGGGCGGAGCACCGCCGTGTCCTCGTGGAGGCGATCGGCGGCGGCGATCTCTCGCGTCCGACCCTGGTGCAGGCCATGGTACGGAGCGAGAGTGAATGGTTAGCCGTCACCTCCTTCTGCGAAGCAGTAATGCTCGCGAAGAGGGAGGCGGCGCACGTGAGGGAGAGGCAGTATATGCGCCCTCACGGCCGTAGTCGCCGCGGGAGAAGCCCTGGGCGTCGGGAATCCCAGGCTGATTCCCGGCCACCGTAGGCGCGGGCTTGCGGACGGCGAGTAATGGGTAGCTCGCTGTCCGGTAAGGACCAAGCCCGGGTCGACGGCGCGTTGTGTTCCACGCGCGCCTCAAAGAGATGTCAGCACCAAAGGGTGGGGTCCGCAAGGGCCGATGCCTGCCAGGGGTGCGGGTTGTTCGAAAGAGATACCGTCGCCCCTGGCACACAGGCAACTGAGGGAACACGGGTGGGTTTTAGTCAGTAAAAGTCTGACACGCCCTCCTGCTCCACCCAGAGCGGGAGAAGTTATTTGATAATTTCCCATCCTCAAAAAAAAAAAAAAAAACCTATCTATCAACTATGGTTGCATATAAATAAGGGCAACAGCACCCTAATTGCGTAACACGCGATTAATCATAATCGGTTTCATTTTGACAGTTCAACAATATTTATGCAGTTATTTGCGTTGTTGAGCAGACACATTTTTCGAACATATGAAGCAATGGTTTAGCCGTCTGTTTCAAAACGAAACAGATTATGATTAATCGTGAGTAGCGCAATTAGGGTGCAGGTCACAGAAACAGCTGCGACACAAGGATGTCCCTCGAGTTACAGGGGTCGGAAACCTTAATTGAATCCAAAAATCTGATGTTTATTGCTCATAACGTCACTAATTAAGCGGAAATTTAATCTAGGCGTACTGTGTGCGCACAAAACTCGCGTTACAATAGATACGCTACTGCTTTCATCAATTATGATAATGCTGCGCTGAGGAGCGCATGCGCACGCGACAGTGCGCCATCGGCTTTCCTAATTCCGAGGTTTAACGATGCTTGTCATCGTAAATTCGATGTTTATATCGATTATAATTGCATGAGATTTGTCGTCAGGTGTTAATACTTAGGCGAGAAATAAGGAGCGGTGTCACGAATATCTACATCTGCTCTGCTGTGTCTAGATTTCTAATTATAGCCATCGAGAAAAAGTGTGTTATTTTCTGATGACTTGTGACTTGTGTAGAATGTAAGTTTTATTCGTCTTCATGATCGATTCATTGAGTATCGAGAAAACTGTGCATTTAAAATGCTAGTCATGTAAGCTACGTTACCTACCTTTCACTGCTGAAAACTGGGAATGGCAAAATAACAGAAATTGTTGATTTTCGTTTCCATTTGTGTATGTAAGCATATTTACTAAGTTGCCTTAACAAATTACGACTGAAGCTATAATAGGTACGGTTCTGAAATGGGTGATAAACTTTCAGTAGGCACCTACAGGTTACAATCTATTTATTTTATGGAGCCATGCGCAAGCGCATAAGAGAGCTAACAGTAAATTTGAATAAACGAGTTACAACAAATATAATTCATTACGTTATATTTGTAAGCCATCTCTCCGCTTTCCAAGCATAGAAACATTTCTATGAATCATATAAGTCAAAATGAAAGCGCATAATGAAATTAAAATTGTGAACATTAAACATTCTTAATTAAATCGCTCACATACCGAAATTGCGGCGTCTTCACGCTCTTGTTAGTTGGCCTACAATAAACAGGCTAATAACTTGACCCCTAAAAATGGAACAAACACCCCCTGTATGTTCCTCATACAGTGTCTCACCTCGAGGTGAGGCAGACCAAGCTACGCTGGTGATGTAATTTCTGAGAAATGAGAACATTTTACAAGTTTAACGGGAGAAGTAGCTAGTAGCAGTGATAATTGGTGTCTGATGAAGACGTTTTATATGTCCCGCTACGCTTTCGGTAGTATTTATTGCTTATTTTGTTACTCGCAAATGAGATCGGGTGCATTGTTCGGTAATGAACTGCATTTTTACATGGAGTTTACATTAAATACAACTGTTACTTATCTCGGCGGATCTGGGGACGCATGTGGTTAAACTGGAATCGGAGACCAATGACGAACAAGTCCATGAGATCAAACATTTCAAGTAATACCTCTCTTGTGGCATGACGTAGCTCAGCTTCAATTATTCATCAACATCAGCTGATGAAGACTTTGCAACAGCAAAGTCTACATGAGTTCATTAAGGCTCCTGCCTTAGGTCATGAACTCATGACATAAAGTTTAAAGAAACAATTACGTATGACCTAATTAGCTCCAGACTAATCAAGGTGCAATAAATTACTAAGAGACAAGTCGTCGGCTTCAAGTAGTGTCGTCCACTGTTCTCTACTTCCCGTTGTTTGGGTAATGTAGTGGTCGTTATATGTGTCGGGTTTCATAACATCTTCCGATTTTCCCAGGCTTCAGGAAACAATGTGTAATTAAACCTCTAACATAGGTCAGTAATTTACGTGGCGGTAACACTTCAACAATCGACAAATTATCAAATGCTGTACTTACTTTTACGCTCTGGTGATTTTGGGCTTCGACTAAAGTATAATCAAGTAGCAAGAAGTAGAATAGAAGAAGAAAATAAGAAGAAGGAGAAGTAGTATAGTATTAATATTTGGGCTGCTCTAGCAGGCCTGGGCTCTTTAAACTTAAATTGGCTTTTAAGTTACATTATTTGAGGCCTGAGAGTCGTCGTAGTGCTATCCCTGATTAATAGTTATTTGTTATGCAAGGCAAGGCTGCAAAGTTGATTTTTGCGCGAGTACTTGTATTGAAAGCTAAGCAAGCGAAGTATTCTAGTATTGAAACATGAGCGAAGCGAGTGGCTCAAATATAGAATCCTGAGCGTAGCGAGGGTTTCAAAGGTACGAGACGCAGAATACCTTTGCTGCCGCGCGAATAAGTATTCATGCATATGTAGTGGACTGGCTGTATAGAAAATTATTGAATAGAAAAATAAAAAGAAAAATGTTTATTCTGCACAAACAAAACGAAAGGTTCGAATTTCAAAAACTCTTTCCACGCTGGCGGGTAAAATGCACTTTTGCACGCAGATTTGGAATGACAAACAGAATCTTTCCGAGGTTGTGAGGTGAAAACAAATTTTTGTCCGGCGCGAAATAACCTACTTGTTATCCTACCTATCCTAGACCATAAAGAGCCTGCACGAAGAATGCATGGTATTTAGTAGACTAGAGTAGTGTAGATTGAATGATGTTGATGACTGTTAGTTATTCTCGTGGTTGTGTTGTGAAATCTTTTATTTTCATCAACGTATTTTTATGAGCGAAGTCTCAGCAAATCATAAGAATGTATCAACTAGCATGGGACTGACAAAAACGATGTCTTTCAAAGGAATCTTTCATAAAAGTTTCCACAGGAAGATATGTACACGTACTTATTCCAAAACCTCCTCATTGTTTCACGCTAAACAAGTCGGAAAATAGCGATGAGAAACACCAAGCATCTTCCATCCAACAGGCAACAGAATGATGGACGCCAATTACAGACAGCCGCTGACACACAAATGATATCCCTCGCGCCATTCTCGATGGAAACAATAACAGATTGCGTAATTAGCGCCTTTCTCCGACTACAAGCACAGCTAGCAACTACGTATTGTTCTGCATCAAGACTTGTAGCGTCAAATTGTTGTCATTTGCATGATGATGGCGCGTAGTATGGCTTTAGGGTACTATTGAAGTGGCTTTAACAGGAACTGTTGAAAGCGTGCAAGCAGTTCAAACCTAACGGTTTTTAGAGAAACGTGAATTATTGGTAAATTGTCGGGAAACGAAATGTCAGACGGTCACAGTAATTCCTTGGATTGTGTCCTTTGCCCTACAAGTTTAATTACCCTATCTTGATCTCTAAACTTCGGAAATACTTTTGGAATATCTGTAGGTTTGTCGCCATCATCATTCAGCTGAAGACATCCGTTACTGGATATGGCTCTCTCACACAGCTGATATGCTTTTTGTGCCTCCCATAAGCATCGGCATCGCCACAATATTTAGCTACCTAACGACCGGCCTTTTGAGAGCGTAATCCCAAGATTTCCGTTCAAAACTTCAAAATGTAAACAAAACTGTAACAAAAGGTTTCACCTCTCATTAAGATTATTGGCAAGCGGTTGACCATAAATACTCACTTACCAGCAACACATTGTCGCCTACTTAATCGCCAGCCCCATTACGGCCACGCCGAGTGTTCCCACATATCACCAGCTTCTAAGCTGCGGCTGCGTGCTATCCGGCGATCTTTCCGCTCAGCCACGTGGCGATACTATCGCACGCGCTGAATTAACGCACTGCACTAGAAATCGCCGGATCAGGCGGAGATTTGTATAATTTGTTCGTAAAATTAATTTATTGTAATTTTATCTTTATGGAGTTGGGATAAGTGGGTTACCAACTTACCAGTGTGCTGAGTGTGCTAGGATGGTAACAGATGGTCTGAAATACTCGTACTTATTCAATCCTTAGTAATAGGGTTCAAAGAATGCAGAATGGAATTGATGACGATTGGGTTGGAAAACACAAAGTTGGATGATGGGTTATTGACACCGACGATGGCAACAACCCTTCATCACACTTTGTCCATTCATAAAACCAATTCAGGTTCAATGGCAGCTATAACACTATCTTAATTCACGTAACAGTAAAAGTTTCATTAATGCTTTCCTGGGTTTTGCTAATGAGTGTGTTAGTTAGTGCTGACCGGAAAAAAAAATACAGACCATTCATTGCAAATCAGGAAAAAAGTGCGATGTTTGAAATCCGAAGTTGGTCGGTGACGCGAGCATAGAGCATGAACGCGACGATTGATGACCGATCGTCTCTGATTTATATCGCGACGCGTGAGGATGAGGAATTCGCGGTAATGGTCCAAGTTACGGAGCATCCCAGGAATCCGTGCGGACGTGGAGAAATGTTTTTTTTTATAATTACGTTATTTTTTTTGCTTCCGGCCTGTGCTGTATTAGGAGTTGGATAAGCTATACAAATAACTAGTTTGGCTGGCAGTAACTTAAATGGTTTAAACTTATGAAATCACAACTGTAGAACTTTATATAGGTATCTATTGTAGCGTAAATCCGCCAATGTCCATTCCAACCTTTTTAAGAAAATTCTCCTAGTATTTTTTTATTACATTTTAAACTTCGATTCTTAAAAAAAAACTGATATCCGGCTCTACAGATTTGGGAGCCATCGATGGTGGCACGATTTTTTATTGTTTGAACTGATACACCAAAATTCATAATGATTTAAAGCAGAAATACAGAAATAATCTATTATTCAAAAGCTGTCTCCGTTTTGGAGGATTTTAAGTTTTCGCCGACATTAATTGGACGTCGACAAAGTTACAAGCCGAATTTCGGTTTGCCCCACGGGCTTGAAAACGACGTCGTTCGCTGTGATCTACGTCGACGCGGTTGTGCCAGAAGACCTGACGTACGCTCTGCAGCCACGCTACTTCAGCCACTCTTTAATTTGAGGCAGTATAATTATGCGCCCTCACAGCCCTAGTCACCGCAGGAGACGCCCTGGGCGTCGGGAATCCCAGGCTGATTCCCGGCCACCGTAGGCGCGGGCTTGCAGACGGCGAGTAATGGGTAGCTCGCTGTCCGGTAAGGACAAAGCCCGGGTCGACGACGCGTTGTGTTCCACGCGCGCCTCAAAGAGATGTCAGCACCAACTGGTGAGGTCCGCAAGGGCCGATGCCTGCCAGGGGTGTGGGTTGTTCGAAAGAGATACCGCGGCCCGTGGCACACAGGCAACTGGCAACCGGCAACACGGATGGGTTTTAGTAAGTAAAAGTCTGACCCGCCCTCCTGCTCCACCCAGAACGGGAGAATTTATTTGATGATTTCCCACGCAAAAAAATAAAAAATAATACAAGCCCACCAGGCGCACTGCGCCGACCAGCACCCTAATTGCGTAACTCACGATTAATCATAATCTGTTTCGTTTTGAAACAGATGGCTAAACCCAATGGTTTAGCCACACAAATGAAGCAATTTCATTTGTTCGAAAAATGTGTCTGCTCAACAACGTAAATAACGCAATGAATATTGTTGAACTATCAAAATAAAACCGACTATGATTAATCGCGTGTTACGCAATTAGGGTGCAGTTCTTCGGATTACCTAATCGTATCCACAAATTATTTATATTGTATTGTAGTAGATTATTATTAGTTTGTTTCTATTTTAAGTTAACGTATGTCACAATGTCACCGTAAAATTGTAAATACCGTTATTTTATAAGTAATCTATCTCGCAAGATTATTTTTCGGTAGATTATAATCTATCGAAGTGAAACCGTCAAATTGTGAACTGATATCAAGACGAATAGTACCTTGCGCTATTACTAAATAGTCAAGTAACTGCCACTAACTTGGAAGTAGCGCTCACTCGGCTCGCGCGTGGTTGGTCGCAATTCTAACGTAACTTAGCCTATTCGGTCGGTAAGCAGTATGGTGCAGTTCACAATTTATCGACAGTTTATAATCTCGGGAGATAGATTATAAACTAACGGGATTCATATTCATATCGTACGGTGAGTCGGTGACATATTAATAACATAATATCCCTATTTTTAAATAGGTAATATTCTATAGACGCACTGTTTAACTTAGTGTTCTATCGTAAAGGAAACGCACTTTTGCGTGCATAGGCCTATATTTAATCGATTGCAATCGCTTGATAGGTCGTGTACCAAAATAATTTAAGTACGTTTTTTCTAAACCATAAAATTTTTCACTAAGTATCACTCGTCAAAATCCTAATTTGCAGTTTCTTTACCCCATTTTGGTGTTTTATTTTTACTTTGCGAAATTAAACGTATTACGTGGCAAAGATGTGGGTTCCTTCAATATTCTATTCACGCTACAGTATGTAACAGCTTTGTAACAATAATCTGACTAACTACTATACTACTAAGACAATGGCTCAAGCATGAGAGTACTTAGTAGATAATTAGATACTGATTATAGGTACTTTCTTCGACTTGGAAGTAAGAATACCAAAACATTTCGTTCCGTTCCGTTAAATATTTAACGTTAAAATTACCGTTAAATCATAGGATTTACCGGTATTTAAATAGCGTTTCTAATATTATTATTTCGCTAATATCTAACAAAAAGCAACATTTTGTGCGACGTTGCCAAACCGAACCAAGCGCCTCGCGCGCCGTCCTTTGGGCTCTTCTAAGCGGAGCGGCAACAACGCATGTTACGACGATCGGAAAGATACGAATACGATAAGCACGCGCATGTTTCATTTCATAATCATACGGCACACAAACATAGCGTCACGTACGCCGAACGTACCTACTGCCTTTAATTTATCAATTTGTTGTTTACGTAAAAAATACTATTATGGGCCGAAACAAGTGTACCGATATTTCAACGTTTTCAAAGCAAACGTAATAACCTACCTAGCTTTCAACTGAAACCGTTTTATTATAACTATATTGTTACTTTATAATTAGTCTTATGTCTTTACTAGCTTTTGCCAGCAGCTTCGCCCGCGCGGAACTTTCATCCCCTATTTAACTCCCTTAGGGGTTGAATTTTGAAAAATCCCTCCTTATTCCTTTTCTACATTATAAAGGGAACATCTGTGCAAAATTTCAGCTTTCTAGGTCCAAGGGTTTGGGCTGGGCGTTGATGAGTCAGTCAGTCAGGACTTTTCTTTTTATTTATATAGATGTAGGTACAGTCGACTATACATCTCTGGATACTATATTTATATTAAAACCATTCTCTTAGCTTACGTGCCTGATGAAGGTGCTGTCAAGGTCAATTTTATTGTATCCAGAAACATGTGGGTGACTTTTTGGAGACAGGAATATCTCGTTTTATAGAAGTATTCAGTCGCAGCTAATTTGAGTATTTTTTTTTCAATTTGAGCCACCCTGTTTATTATAATTTTCTGCAGCACAGGAACAATATAGCATACACGCCGAAGGTAAGTCTTTCATGGTTTCAGTTTTCACGGATGCTAATCTCCCCACCGTCATAGTTAGAAAGAGATGGACGTATAAATTACCGGTATAAGAATTGTTACTTTTACCGATACTAATACTGGTAATTAGATAACGTTAACTGACTTTGGGTATCGGTATTATTATCGTTAACATAACGTTAATTGGTAATGGTAACGTTATAGAAAAAATACCGGTAATTCGGTCCCTGGTAGAGATGCAAAACGTATGAGGATCACCATGCCAAAATTAGATGCCCTTCATTCATCCTTCAAATGCCCTTAGCTTGCATGCACAACACTGAAATCCAATTCTTACACCGCTAACCAAATATTCCGCACATCAAACCCGTCAAGCCACCCACAGTCTACCGCTCGCTACAATAGCCTCCCATATGTTTCCTAGTAACATAGTAGTAGACAAATTACATCAGGCACGAGTCACACTGGCCGTAACTTAGCACGCTCTATCGAGCCCATGTCCGCGGTGATGCCAGATGTGCTTCAATGGACTTCTAATGGCTTGATACGAGGAGTATGGAGTTTTTGCAAGACTTTTTACAAGCTATAGTTCCTTGTGCTCGATACTTAGTACTTGGTTAAGTAAGGGCTTGCAAATTACTCGGGAGAGACGGAGTGTGTCCGTTGGGTCGTCAGTATACTGAACCTTGCTAATCTAAGGGTTATCATATCATTCTTTAACCAATCAGAAAATCACGCGCTCTTGATAATTTGTGAATTTTAATTTTGCGATAATTTTCGTTCAAAGAACTAGCCCTAAGCTTCATACAGTCTCTGATCACCTACACTTAGATTGGATCCAAAGATCACAATCTATGAATCTTCAAGCACGTATGCACACACTTTTTCTCAATTAGCGCTAACAGTTAACGATAAACTCGTATTTAATTATCTCGTAGACCACAGCCGACGCTCGGGAAGCAGTTTCCCATAATACAGAATACATTACCCACAAGTTAGTGTCGGAACTGCAGATATTTGCGGCCATTCCCGCTACCTAACCGCTACTGCCCGCAGCTGTTAACAGGACCACCGTTTAGCTCTAGATACCGTTCTACTTGGCCGGACTTAAGTTAGGCCAATAAGAGGTAAATAAATATTAAGTAGCTGGCAAGCTGTGGCAGAGCAAACGTTAACGGCCGACTTTAGGTTGATTACCTCACAAACTCACATTATTAATCATGCACAAAGAAAATAGAAATCAAAGCAGTGGTTTACTTGGATTGGTAGCTTCATACTTAGGTACTTAGTTATCGAGGATAAGTGTGGCTTGAATTTATTCCTTATCGGAAATGTGCGTCCAAGAGGGCACTAGACGTCCTTAAATTATTTTATTAGGTAATACTATAAATAATTTTTCCTCAGTAGGTTTACATAAATTATCAGTTAATTTTAAAGTTTGTCCTACTTAGTTGTCATGGAGAATAAGGAAAACGCGACATTCAAATTATTCAAACACTAGGAATGTAACGTTTGGAAGCATAATAATATAAATACATATAATTCCATACATATAATTAATCGCAGTTTAGGTAATTCATTACTATTCATGGGTGAATAGTAATGAATTACCTAAACTGCGATTCCACGGAGGTGTGGAGTGGGTTAGGCACTCATTACTATGCTGTGACCTGAGCCTGGCGGGCAGGCCTAGGAGTGCCGGCGCAGAGCTAGGTGTGACCCGCCGCGACTGTGCTCGGCACGACACAATCATGAATTATTTTGCTTAGTGCAAGGCATGGACACTAGGCACACTTTTACACTTTACTGAAATAGGTAGTTCTTGATTTGTGTAGGCATATCAAGAATTATTCCAGTAAAGTGACTGCTTTGTTAAAATTTAAGTTATGATGGTTCAAGTATAAAATCCTAACCTAACCTAACACCGCCATTCGAAAAGGCAGGCAAAATACATTTATTATTATTATTAATCATTTTAATTCAGAATTCATTATTACATTCCATAACTTGTTAGTAAAACATACTTAAAACTACGTTATTTATCCTCAATGACAAAATAACCCAAATGATGACTGCCTGAATACTCTATGCTGCCTGACAACCGAGTACCTACTTGGTAATGAGAAATGTAGTTTCTCTCAGTTTTCAGTTGCATAGAACAAATGCCTTAGATTATTTACATCTAGAAGCCCTCTACTTGGGAGGTCTGCTCATGTACCTAGTAGGTACTATACTTTACTCGCGAGATTAAAACCGTAAGAGAGATTGCTCTCACAAAGGCTTACTTGCCACTAAACAAATGCAAATAGGTTCCTACTTTCCAAACATACCTTTCGTGAAACCACAATTTAGAAATAGCGACCGAAGTTTACAGTAATGAATTTTCTTGTAATTGTAATCTTTACGTATTGTCCGGCTTCCAAAAGATAAATTGACTTTTCAGGTCAACGGCTTCAACAAAAGATGCCGTGAAACCGATTGAAAACTTTGAATAATTTACTTCTTGGCTTTAGTTAGACACGCACGTTTCCTTTGCCAAATTAAAAAAAAGCGATTTTAGGCGATGGTGACGTGACTAAAACGAATTCATTTTAGTGTAAATAAGGTTAGTTTGGTTAGTCGAGAGGACTCTAACAAGAACGTGATTATTCAAACCCAAAGTAATTTCTACCTACCTACTACTGAAAAGTTCTATCACCGAGTTTCTAAAAAGCTAATCCGTTACCCTAGAGTTAGGTGGAGCGGTTAGGTTTTTATTTCAATAGTTTGTTACAGAATTTGATGTAAAATAAACGAAGTAGAAATTGTCTACTTTGTTATCTTACATCAAATTGTTTTTAACATAAACAAAAAACAATTTGTTGACAGACGATCAAACACATGCTAACTGCAGCTGCATTTGAATAGGTAACTGAATTATACAACATTCAATCAATGTATCAACCAACGAGTTTGACGATCCGTCAACTACCTACATCCTGCCAGCAGCGGTAGGGAATGGTATTTGGAGTAGGTAGGTACGTAGGTAATAAGTACTACAGGCTGGTTGGCAGACGCTTTGATGTTTCAAGGGAAGCTGTTTTAATGGTATTTTTATTTGAAGGGCTTTTAATTTCACTGTAAAAAGAAGTGCGTTCTGTCCAGTTGCGTACCAATAGTCAATGGCGCTTATGCCACGCATCACAAATTTGCGCCACTTCGTAAATTATTTTCTCGGTCTACACAGCAAAGCTAGGTCACATGATATTTCTTGACCAATTATAGCCTTCAATAACGAAGATAAGTATTAATTTTGAAAATCGCTCACAACTTGCAATACTGCAATTTTAAGCAGAAATTGAATACAAATCGGCAGATTTGGAAATACGGTTTTATCCCCATACTGCATAATACATTCAAAAAGCTCTTCAGATTCCTTAGTATGAAATGATTTATTAAAGTATTTTTCAATTTAATAATTGGCGACTGTTCGCGCCCCCCTTCGATAGGCGCCCAGGGCTCGTGCCCTACCTGCCCCACCCTAGTCACGCCTCTGGTTCTGTCAGCACTAAAGTCTAAATGCGAGTACTTGTCTAATTACCCTATTAAGAATCCTCACTCGAATAATATTAGGTCTTTACCTATGAAATTGCCGTTTTGCAGTACTGGCCATTTCAAATCAAAATAATTTTTGTTTGGGTAAGAATTCTAATTTCAAATTAATTTTATTTTAAAAACATGGATTTTTTTTTCCAAAAGTAGTCATTTGTTTATTGATTAGTGTTACATTTTCATCGCATTTCAATCTTTTTCGTCATCATGGATACGTTAAAAATTCGAGTAATTATGGAATATGAGTACCGTCGTGGCAGCAACGCGGCACAAGCGGCACGCAACATCAACGACGTTTACGGAGCTAACACTACAAACCAACGCACCACCTGTTATTGGTTTGCTCGCTTCCGTTCTGGAAATTTCGACCTGAAAAATGAACCTCGCGGTCGTCCGAAGACTTTGGTCGACAATGACGAATTAAAGGCGATTGTGGAAGCTGATGATACACAATCTACGGCTGAATTAGCAGCAGCTTTCGACGTTAGCGTCAAAACAATATTGGTCCATTTGCGTCAAATTGGCAAGGTAAAAAAGCTTGACAAATGGGTGCCCCACGAACTCAATGATCGTCAGCGCGAAGTACGCGTCGAGACGTGCCTTGCACTGCTCAACAGACACACAAATGAAGGAATTTTGAACCGCATTGTTACCTGCGATGAAAAATGGATTCTGTTTGATAACCGCAAGCGCTCAGCAAGTTGGTTGGATCCTGGTTCAGCACCTAAACAATGCCCTAAACGAAAACTTACCCCTAGAAAAGTGATGGTCACTGTTTGGTGGTCTAGCGCCGGTGTGATTCATCACAGCTTCTTACCAAACGGGGTGAGCATTACTGCAGATGTGTACTGTGAAGAACTGAACACAATGATGGAGAAGCTGGCACATCTCCAACCAGCATTGGTCAATCGCTCGTCTCCGCTGCTCCTGCACGACAACGCGCGACCTCATACTGCACAGCAGACGGTCTCCAAGTTGCAAGAACTGGGGTTGGAAGCTCTCCGTCATCCGCCCTACTCACCAGGCCTTGCGCCTACAGACTACTACTTTTTCCAGAATTTGGATAACTTCTTGGCGGGAAAAAAATTCAATACCCGAGAGGCAGTACAAAATGCCTTTGAAGAATTTGTTGCCTCCCGTCCAGCTGATTTCTTTAAGAAGGGCATCAATAAACTGCCACTGCGATGGCAAAGATGCATTGATTGCATGGGTGATTACTTCGATTAATACAAATAAAAAATACATGAAAAAAATTCGTTTAAATTTTTTCATACAAAACGGCAATTTCATAGGTAAAGACCTATTAGAATAAAATTTATTATAGCTGTGAAAGTACCTACATCTTTATATTATTGTATTATTATTTTATGGACTCTCTAATCGCGAAGTATTTTATAGTTTTATGTGCGTTTATAAACCGTTAATAATATAATTACAGTACGCGACTACTCCACCCATTTTATGAGTATTAATTATATCATTAAAACTAGAATAATGATGAGCCTTTTTGAACTTTCACGGGCAAAGTCTTAACGATAAAGCTCGCTAACTATTGGTTGTCAACAGTCGTGCGGAGGCATACTAGATTCTTATTGGAGCAATAGAGCAATTTCTAACGGTGCTTCCGCAGCTGCATTCACTCGCGTCCCTGCCGCCGCACGCAGAGCGCCATCTTCAAGCCGGTCAGTCCGCCGCGAACTACCGTGGGGGTAACGTTGTTGTTGCAACGATTCACGTAATTTATCTACACCGGAGCAAACCGTACCGGTAAACACTATTATACATTTAAATTAGTTATTATAATTAAAAATCAGTGTCAAGTTAATTGATGAAGTGCTAGACTGAACTGCCGTTCGCGAATATAGTGCAACCTGTGATTTTGATCTCGCGATCTCCGTGGCTGCATTTCTTTGGTGGTGTGAGTTTGCTGAAGTGTAAAAAGGTAAGTTTTTATGTTATTATCGGTAGAATGTGCCGGTCGGGTGGTCGGCAGGCCGGGCGGCCGGGCGTGCCGCTGGGGGAGCGAGCGACTCCCGCGAATCGATTGTCCCGCCATGGGATGGGTAGGTATAGCTACGTCGGGACCGGGAGCTCTAGGGCTGCGCACCCACACCCTCGCTCTGTCGTGCCCGCAGCTCGCTGTATTGTCGTTTCATGCGGTGATCTTGAACTAGTATAGGCTGCTAGACGCGCCGCCCGGTTTGTTATGTATGAATTATTTATAAACATTCTTCTGTACATCGCTGTTGTTTTTTCAGCTGCACTCAGGTGAGTAAAGTTATCTACGTGGATGAACTCCAGAACGTTATAATCTGATGAATCAAGCTACCCACATTTTTATAATTATCTAATCTTTAATGGAATCTCAGGTACTTACTTATTCAATTCAAATTCTTGCGAGATTTACTATTGTATGAACCATACAACCATGTATGATTATAAGTTTCTGATTCTCTATTTAGGAGAAATCAGTACTTACAAATCGAATGCTAAAGTTCTGCCAAATGAACCCTAAAAGATTTAGCAAAATCTGCCAAGTGAGAGTCGGACTTGCTCATAAAGGCTCCCACAGACAGGCACGATGCGACAGCGCGACGTAAAAACTTCATGGAAATAGTTCTACCAGGATTGCGTCGCACCGTGGCGTTATGCCTGTATGTGGGAGCCTTAACCCGTTCCGTACCTTGATCTGGGAAAAAACGCAGTTATTCATTTCCAAAAGTATTGATGTCACCCTGACTGAACTAAGTATTTATTCGTAGCACAGGAACAGTATCGTGTCTAACGTATTATTTTCCTTCCTGATCAGTTTTTTCCTGATTTATTGAGTTGATAATTAATTCATTACGACCACAGAACAATAACTGGTGCGTAAAAAGGTCACAAACAGCATTGATGCAAAAAAGTGTTTTTTGTATGGCACCAATCAAATTCAAAAGTTCAATTAAAGAATTAAACATAAACTTATAGGCTTAAATTTTTATTGTTGCACCTACACCATTTCGGAATTTTTGTCAGACAAAATGTAATGACTGTTTTTGATCTTAGTTTGAACTCAAGTCAAGTCCATTTAACATTGCATGTGATATTTTTGTATTACGTATTTTAATTGTTATAGGTTTAATTGTTTAAACATTATTTGAATAGGTATTGACGTAGTAAACTTATGTTACTCATATATTTTTCTTTATGTCATTTATATTTTCTTATTTTTTGTGTGTGAAAATCAATGAATACTACTATAGGTACCTATATGCGTTTGATTTATACACTTTAGTATCAATGACATCCATGAAATATTTGCCGTCTGGTTTAACATAGCGCGCTTGTAGTTTCTTATACTTAACAACTATTTATTGTACCTATGTAATGATTACATGAATTATGAATTAAAATAATTATACGAACATAACCGCAGACTAATTCAGATCGCCTGGGCTAACACACGCCTAATTGGTTATGATTTATCTGAATAGCTTTTTTTAGAGGTAGGTAGGTAGGTATATCCTTCTTCTTCTTAGCGTGTCGATAGCAATCTAAATATAAATAGCAAGCAATATAAATCAGGGTTGGCATGAATAAATCATTTTGATTGAAATCAAATGATGTTTTCAATAAAAATCAATGATTTAATCAACAATTGTTTAATTTCATTTTCTCTTACAGAAATCTAATAATAAAGTTTTGTGGAAAGTATTCGATATTGAAAAAATATCGATGTTTTCAAGCGATAATATATCGATGAACATCGATGCTGGGATTAGATGTTTTACATCTAATATAAATATCGATATATTTTTTAAGTGGACACCTATGTCAGACAAAACTGAACGAATGAATGCTTGTTAGAACGAAAGTAAGATCGTAATTGCAAGCGAAATGTACAAAACACAACACGGGGATTTAAATTTTGCTTGGCATTCACATATCAGTCAAAAGGGAAATCCCCGCGCTGTGTCCGCGCAATCCCTTGAGGGCGCGTTCCGTTTTGTGCAAAAATATAGTTAATTAAATAATAAAAGCAAAACATCAAAAAAATCGTGATTAATTATGATTTTTTCAAAAAATCGTACTTTATTCGATTTTTTCAAAAAATCAGGACATTTTCCAACCTTGCTATAAACTACTAAATATAATGTAAACAAATCCTGAAAAAAAAGAATGCGCTAGTTGGTAAATGATAAAAGACAAACATTTACTTTTTATTTTACCCGACTTCGCCAGAAGGAGGTTTATGTTTTTCGAGTGTATGTATTTTATATACTTACTTAAGTTGTTAGGCTTTTAATTTGGTACCTGGTGTATAATAGTTAGTAGTGTTATACATATGAATACAAATTGATTGAATAGAGATGATGAATATAAGATTTTGTGTACAATTGGACTTGTTTCAACCCCTAAGACTACCATGACATTAACTGAAATTTCATCACTAAGCTCTAAGAGAAGAGACTAGAAATCGTTGACAACAGACAAAAACGAATGCCTTCTTAAATAAGCAGGATAATAATTGAAAAGGGCCGCCAATAAATGCAATTAAAAAAAAACATCTCTCAAGAAGGCCTCTCCTGGTCCATGATACACAAGACCTTTCGGCACAAAGCTCGCAATACTCGGTTCAAAGCAAAAAAGGCCTGAACTCACTTTCACCTGATCCACAGGCGCATATTCTGCGCAATGGTGGGAAAAGGACAATGACGAACTCGATACAACCATGAGGTCTACGAGACTAGTAGACTAGATGGACGATGACTCTAAAGTCAATAAGACCATAAAATAGGCGCCTTCGATGGGCAAGGCATGCCATAAGAATAACCTCGACCATGCCAAGACCCACCACGGCTGTAGATCTTAGTTAGATGATGATGATGAGTTCAACTTTTGAAAACTTTCTATCCATTTGGATAATAAAGTAATAATGAGTGAGTGAGTGCTCTGAAAAGCCTCAAAAACCGTTTCGAACTCAACAGCTCTTTAATAAAGTCAACAAATATAATATGATGAATGTCGTACAACAAGTAGTTTGAAATAACATTCTCAAATTATAATAATTATGCTACAGACGTGAAAGTATATGAATTACCCACAGTGAATAATGAGTTTAATAACCGCACATAAGGATTAATCATAATATAATACAAACATCGATGAATTATTAATAGGACGTTCTACATGTCTGTGCTTTACGTTCTTTCTATACTTTCGTTTTTGAATTATTCATAGTTAATGTGACGATCGACATTACGTCTTGTTTGTTGTATTCATTAGGACCAATATCTATCTAGTTTGGTTAAATAACTTCATCCTTTTAAATATCTGGTCCTTATCTCCGCACTTTATACTATCAAGTCAAATGGGCTGCTAAGATTGGAATTTTACTCGTTGTCGTAAAAGAAAATAAGCGTAAGCACTATTTGTCAATATCACCTATTGTAATCCAATGCTTACAGAAAACGCAAACGTTTGATAATTATTATGTACTTTATTGAATGAGTTACCTACAAGTGTTACGATGTACGATGCAATGAGTAGTAGGACATGGGTTGGAGAACATATTATAATAAATACATGCATGTGCAGGACGTGAAAGTCTTAAGTTTATTTTCCCAAGTTTTCTTCTAGAGTTTCCTATGTCTGACCACAACTTCAAAACATAAGTTCTGACTCAATTAAAGCACATAAGCCAAAAAACGTTTTAAAACATAACTCAACTTAAGTTTTTTATTAAGTCGCAAGATTCATGCGAATCAAGAGCCTAGAGGTTTAAAAAGGACGGCATAAGATTCGAGCCCGAACAAGCGAACATGACTTGTGCTTTAGTCTGCTGATGTATTGATTAAATTTTTTTAATGAATGATTTTGGTACAAAGAAAAATAAAGCAATTTTTTTTTCTTTCTAAATTATCGTAGGAGAAAATATCGCGTCTTGCTCTCCCATTTTAAAATACATTAGTAGAAGGGCAAAAAAGAAAACATGGATAAAGTTAATAATGAATGTAGGCTCGGTTAGGGTGCCAGAGAGTGTCTCGCCCCCATGCTTGTCCCTACGCTTTATATTCGAGAATAGGCTACACATGAATCATCATCTAGAGACCATGAAATCTTACTCGTAAATAACAACCAATTCTATCCAAATTCTGAATACCCACAGAGCAACCAAACTTGCCATCTCCAAGAATTCTAATGATCACTTACAGAAACGCAACATTTCCGCTGACGTGACTACAGCTCAGTAACAAAGATGCCACATTTTTATAAAATTACCGTTGCGTGTACACAAATTATTTGAACAGACACGAAATGGCTGAGGAGACTAATAAATGGTCAGAGAAATTGAGCTCGGATCTAGCCTGTGTGATTTACGGGCGTCGAGCGCACGCGCAGAATCAGACCGCGGCGCGTGAGCATGTCCTCCTGCGTTGTATCAAGTGTCCATCTGACTTGTTCACACCTCATTACCATTGCGTGACGTCTTACATCCGATGCGACCATTGACAATAGTTTTTATGTCTACATCGAAACAATTAGTGACGACAAAACGCGTGTTGACAGATCCAATTAATCAGAAACATTAATTACTGGAAAAATAAATTTATCTGTGCTAGTAACGATTAGATTTGATGACAAATTGAGTAATTAGATTGAGGAAAGCGTGATGTGTGGAGCTGATCGTGACCGTTTCGTATTTGTATAAAAGCTGGTAACTAATACCTCAATTAATAGCTGATTTTTAGCACTTGATAAAATGTAGAATGTCCCGACAAAGAACTTTCCCTTCGAGACACACGTAGTACGTAAGTAAATATTGGATCAATTTCAAAGCAATTTGCTTTAAACTTTCAACATGGAGTCGCGTTGCGTTGGTGAACTCACTGCGTCACGTCTGGCTAGAATCAATAGAGAATACGAACTTAAGTCTAGACGCCATATATTTAATACAAGTTCCGTTTGCAGACGCTTTCTCTTTGTTTAATGTCATATAAATGTAAAAACAAGTTGAGGAATTACTTTTGAAGTCTACAAAATTTTATGGAAAGAAGATTTACTTTTAAATCCTCTTAACAACGATAAGTCCAAAATAAATGAGTATGATACCCATTATTTATGATAAACTAAATCTGCAAAATCACATAGTGTAGCGAAATCAGAAGTGAGTTCGACCGGAAAAAAATCTTCTCGCGATCTGTGTTGTGCTCATTAAAATTGTGCTTTGTAATCGTACGAGTCTTCACTTTAACTATATTATTTGCGAGGAGAAAGTCACGTAACAATTTAAAATAAATGTTTAATATTAAAGAATGCGTTCGAACATCATTGCTATACTTTCCCAAATCCGTGATAGACACGGCATCGCGCCGACTTTCCAACGGGCGTCGATGTTATCTGTTTCATAAAAATGAGGCTCATTTAGCTCGAGCAACAGATATGTGGCCATTTCAGTAATTAAGTACGCTTTGGTTTTAATTATTCTGTAACGCGGACACCGGAACGTGTATCCGAACGTAGCTGCCATGCTTCGCGTTCTTAATTCCAAATTCAGCATTTTTAAAACGGCTTTCAGTGATTCCTGTGTGAATAGCCTGTGTTACACAATTATTATTTTTATAAAATGAAATAACAATAGTAGAATATGCACTAAGGGGATAAAGTAGTGTCTCATGTAGCAGGCGCCGTATTGAATCCCGAGCAAAACGAAGGATTCTAGCGCAGAGCGAGGCAAGAATCCTGAGTGCAGCGTGGGATTCAAGGTCGCCCAAGACGAAGGCACCTTTATCCCCGAGGAGAATACTCTACTTTTCACACCATCTACGAGACAATAAAAAGCAATAGTACTAGAATCAAAGTATTTATTAAAATTACAATTACGGTTAGTAGACCGGTAATGTTTGATACATTAGACCAGTTGTGGAATGACAAAGTTTTGTTTTTATTCGGTACATTAATTGAAGTTGAGGTAGAGTTTATTTGAGTATTACTGTTAAGTAAAGTTTCAGAAACTTGGGTCTGCTGAGGACCATTTTGGATCGTGAAAGTTGGTGAAGGTGGTGCTCGAGGCAGCGGGCTAGATGAATAGTGTTTTAATGTGGAAGGTTGTGGTGACAAAGGTGTCCAAGGATCAGTTATCAACGGTGTTTTTAGTTTGATGTTGTCACCAATGCGGCAGCTTATTTTATCCTAACTTTGTATAGAATTTTCAATGTAGCCCTCTGCTACTACATCAGATTTTCAGCCACCGTGTCTTTTAATCTGGGCCATGACTGCTCCTGAATCCGCCAATAGAGTAGGTAGCCGATGTTCTCCTGATACAATGGCCCGTGTAGAGCTCGGCATTTGTCAATTTCAGGTATTTCGCAATTTCTTTCGGCATGCTGCTGATCTTATTATTTCCAATGAACGCTTGGTGCACTTGCCATTATTATAAGCTACGAAAAATCTGTTGGTGTTTATATTAGAGGGGCGTAGAGCTTGGTACTTTTAGATAATTCTTAAGTTTTCTCCACGGACTACGAATCACCGTTCTCACTTTGATTTTGTATCTGGCAAATTTACCAGCAACAAATCTGAATGTTTTTCGATATCTTCGATTTTAATGTTTACGAGTTCATTTCCACGACAAGCGCCATTCACTCTAAAAATCAATGCCACCTGTAACAAAAATAGGTATAGGTTAGTATTTAAGTAGGAAGGTAACTTACGTAATATATGATTTTTTATGTATTACATGTTGTAAACGTTGTAAACGATCTTAGATTTGACAGACACACTCATGTGTGTGTCAGTCAAATTAAGAAAGTTTATTATTTTTAATAATAACACATAAACCGAAGTATTGAGTATTGAAGGTTTACTATAATAATTGTTATATAACTTAAGAGTCGAAACATCACATCAGTAGATCGCACACAAGCGATCGATTCATGAGCGGGTAGCTATTACTTATACTTACTTATATCGTAAGTATATGTAGCTATTTTAGTTACTAAAAATTGAATCAATAGGTAGGTACTTAGTTTTGTGGCAAGAAAGCTGTGGTCAGGGGCTTCATTTAGAAACGTTTCCTCATTTTGAGCTGTGAAAACTTTTGATTTCTTAAGAATGTCCTTCTGATTTCCTTTTAAAAAATGCCAGTAATTTGGTGTAGGTATGTATTATTTTTGATGCTTATTGTTGACCTGAGCGTCGAATAGATGCACTATAGGCTACTTGGCTTCTTTGTACATGATAAATGCTGGAAGTAGACTAAAAGCACTGATTCTGATACTGTCTTGGCGCCTTTTTTTAATTTTCCATTTGTAAAAATCGTCGTAGGCTTTCAAGTACGATTCCTTGGACTTTTCTGGGAATAGATTGTTGACAATGCCAATGGCTTCGGATTGAATGTACTCCGGAGTCAAATCACTATCGTCACTGGTCATTTTTTGGGAATTTGTTGTATAACAAAGCAAAGCAATTTTCAGTATTCGCGCCTCTTTTTAATTTGTGTTCTATTTTTCTTTTATTTAAATTCTAGGTACTCGTGGTGGCCAGTTCGATTTTCGAACAATTTATTTTTTAGTGCAGATCTTAATGGTGAATGCATGTAATTAGTATGTACCTACTACCTATCGTAAATGTTCGTATGCGATTTCTACTTTATGTTCCAAATTCAAATCACATTAATGACCAGCGGGTCAATTTAGTACAGTATTAATGCCCTGCTAGACCTCAGGTCTTAAATGACTTTAGGTTTTGTTTGCATGACATAATTTGACTTTGTCGGTGTGAAAATTATATTTAGTTCTTTCGTTGTGATTTATGTCTCTCACATCTTCGCATTCATCTCTAGTGAGATTGGCTAAAGATGGAGTGAGTGTATTATTTGCTATCGATCTTCCTGAGATGTCATGCATATTGCATGCTAAGAAAACCAATTCCGTACCAGTTTGTTTTCCTTACATTCCCGTATCAGTTTGTTTGGCCGATAAGGTTGCGATATCCAAATTATTTGTTTAGCGTTTTTCATCTCAAACTTTTCCCACCGCGTCTGACATATGAATATCTACTGATAACCTATCGGCACTATCGGTTCATCTATTACGTCGGTTATTAGCATTTTCGAGAGGCTTTTATAGCGATACAGTCAGATATTTATCTACCGCTGGATAGTGTCAGCAATGAGGTTAGCTTAT
Organism: Antitype chi; assembly: GCA_947359405.1. Taxonomy (NCBI): domain Eukaryota; kingdom Metazoa; phylum Arthropoda; class Insecta; order Lepidoptera; family Noctuidae; genus Antitype; species Antitype chi. The sequence goes on along the minus strand of OX375814.1, from coordinate 21,835,828 downwards.
CTGGCTTTTGGGATTTTCGCGGGATGATTCAATGGCGTGGCACTAAATAGCATTATTCATTTTAAATAGCATTTATACTATTAATTGACTATGAAAATACAAATTAGGTAGTTTGTCTTGAAACATCTGCCATAGGTCAAGCTCAAACTCTGTTGAAATCCTTTTCATGAACTCAATCTGAGCATCTAATTGCCAATACCATTGTTTAGATTTTTTTATTATTTAATGACGCCATTGTTACCGCATTATATTTTAATGTAGTCACATTTGGGCGCCGAATTTCCTCTGCTCGTCAATAAGCGAATGTTAAGCATGTCATGGTCCCAGTGCTCGACAGGCGACAATGCCGCGTCAGCCCGTGATTACAGCCAGACATCCGTCCATTGTTGTCACGTCACTTGCGTATGCGAGCCTGTACTCGTGCTGACATGCTGTGTACGGGGACCATGTGAAAATTGTGGGCAGAATGTAAAAATATATGTTCCGTACGTAAGGACCAGATTTTTTTGGTCTTTATGTTAACTGCTGCTGAAAGAGTTCAGTAAAGATTAAAATTACTATTATTTACATATTTATTCTATTATTTATTTTCGTCTGTTAGGCAGACTCAATGAGTCTGAGAACAATAAAAAAAAGTGTTAATTACTTGACATTTTCAATTATATTAAAGTGACTAAATATAATTTATTTCACTACTTGATACTTCAATCTTCAATATATGGTCCAATAACTTGAAAATGATTTATTTTTACTCTTTGCAACCAAGCAATTTAAGCCCAAGAACGTTCATTGATCATCATTCAGTACCTAATACAGTAATTAAATTTTCCCCTAATACAGTAATTAGAATTTCCAATATATAGCCAGAAATAAATGATGGTCTGGAACTGATCCACATCATAATCATGTCTTATATATTTGGGTAGCTCTTGGTTATCATCACTTGAAAGCTAATCCGTATCAACATTCAGTTCATACTACATAATTAGTTTCAAGTCCTTTCTATTTTTAAATACATAATCTGACGTTGACGACGGATTTGACTACTTATGCAAATCAAGATTATAATAATATCCTCAAATTCCCATGACACGTTTATTAAACGATTAACGTATCAAGATAACATCGCTCCGTAGTAATTCCGTATGCATACATGCATTAGCATACGTTCTTAATTCCTGTATAATGTCAGAATCAGAATGTCGTCGATCATGCAGCTTTATTTGGGCAAGATAAGCAGCTTAATTATGTTAATTGTGTAAGAAAGTTAATCCATTCTTAGTTAAATCTTTGTATCCATTTAGGTAGTGAACATTCTTTGGTAAAGTATAGAAACACTGGACTGTGTTAAAAAAAAATCACTTGAGTTTCTGTCTGTCCGCATCATGCTTGGGATAATTGTGTTATCTCAAACGTCCGATTTTATAGTTAGTCAGTTTATAGTTACATTCGAAAATGGCAGATAGCCTTCGTGTTTTATTCAAATATCCATCATAAAATTGAAAGGCAGACATTCAAATAATGAATAATTTTAAGCAAATCAACTAACAGTAAGATCCATTTCAGCGAACATCGTCTTTGCCAATGCAGATACTGGAGATACATTAACTACTTTAGGAATAGAGGATATTTTTGCATGGCAATTGTGTGCTGTGTGCTTAGTTGTTTACTCAAGTGACTTGCGTCGCCATCACATTCGTGTTGTGCATACGCTTTGGTATCGTATCTTCCCGTTTAGTCACTAATGAAGTGTTGGAAATCGTCGTTAATTAATGCATGAGGAAGATACTGATGTGTAATATTGGAATTGTAGCAGACAGTTTTATAGCTGACATTTGTGTTCGTTTTGATTTTTTAACCGACTTCAAAAAGGAGGAGGTTATCAATTCGTCGGGACCTTTTTTTTTTTTTTTTTTTTTTATTTTTTTTTATGTATGTTCCCCGATTACTCGAAGATGGCTGGACCGATTTGGATTTTGTTTTTTTTGTTTGAAAGGGTATACTTCCCAGGTGGTCCCATGATCATCAAGTCAGGATCTGATGATGGGATCCTGGAGAAATAGAGAGAACTCTTCAAATTTTATAGGCACACAAAGCGCTTTAGGTATTTTTTGGAAGAGTACTTTCTCGGAGTGGTTCTATTTCAATTTGGTGAAGATCTGATGAAGAACTTCGGAGATAGGCAACGGAACTCCTCAATAAATGATAGCAAATGGACTGGGATTGCTGAAATCTCATCTCTGTCTATTGCTTACACCAGTTCATAACATAACATCACGCCGGTATGCTGTGAAGGGGTAAGCACATGTGAACCACTAAAAAGTGAAAAATAAAAACTTTTTCCAAAAAAAAACAACCGACTTCCAAAAAAACACTACAAAGTGAAAAATAACTTTAATTTCGGAAGGCGGTGACAAAAAATTCAAATAAAGCTCCAAAGACACCGACTTCCGAAATTAAAGTTATTTTTCACTTTGTAGTGTTTTTTTGGAAGTCGGTTGTTTTTTTTTGGAAAAAGTTTTTATTAAACAGTTGGGTTCTATAATCAAAAACAGTTTTAGTCCTCAATGACCAAGAATTACTTAACTTTGTAATAATTATCTTTGATGATTGCGTCTTGTAGTAGTAAAAAAAGTCGGGACACCTATTGCGGATTCGCAAGTCAAAAGGATTTTTTACTTCATCCGTACCTATTTTTTTTATCAAAGCTCAATTAAATACAAGATACTGGCAGTCCGGGCAAGAATCGTGACGAATCATTCGCGCAGTTAAAAATCGATCCAGCACAGATAATAACAATACTTTATCTGTCTGGATAATCGCAATAGAATGTCGTAAAAAGTAAAACAAAGCGTTACGGCTGGCAACACTGATTGGTGCAATGGAGTTTAATTTTAGCACAGACGATGGCCCTGGGTTGTGTGGTTTTCCTTTTACGGATGCCATCTTGTATGCTCTTGTATGTTTATTTAATGCACCAGTGCAGGGCTGCAGCATTTTGAAAAAATTGGTCCTTCCATCTATTGAAGTATTTGCTACCATAACAACATATGAATTTGTAATCTTTGGAATTCAAATTCAAACTTTAAATTCGTTGGTTTTTATAGGATTTTTATTTACAGAATACAAAACATTAGCATGGTTCCCTTTCTAAGTGAAGGAGACTTCCATTGATTAAAATGTGAATGCAATTGTCAGAAAAAATGCTCTTATCGAATTCTTTCGACAAACTTCCATTAACAATTTGCAGCACAAGCCACTCAATTTACTTGTCATTGAAATGTTCTGCGTCGTACCATATGGCCAAGTAAAAGAAAAACATCCAACACAAAACACTTGTGTCGCCCTAATCTCCCATCTTCGTGTGTCCACAATGCTGCGCGTTTAGTATGAATGCCTTCATTGTAATGCACAACTTGCCTGCGGGACGGGAACGGGATGGGACAGTGACAGGACATGCTTTGAAATTTTGCGCCGAAGAAAAAAAAATATGTAAGTACCTACTTATGCTCTTTTATAGCTAAAAAGTGTATCCTAATCGATTCGTGATTTGAAAGATGATTTTGGTCCTTCGGTATCGATATAATTAGTGGTAAGTACCGAAGGACAGAAAAGACAGCGCCAAGCAAAATTTCGGTACAGTTCCGTAATAATTGTAGTAGGTACGGCACCGGAACCAAAACACCGGTTCGCTTTAAATTGCAATTGTGATGAAAATAATTTAGTAAAGTTAAGAATGAAAACTTAGGTCAAGCTAATGTGGCGTGGCGCTTGATGACTCAGACTTTGACTCACTGACTGATGAAAAAACTTTGCTGGGAACTTATAACATAGCAGAAGCTACAAGTTAAGTGGAAGAACCGAAATTAATGATACAAATCTGAACTAAACAAATAATCTCAACAGCGCAACAAGCGGCTAATGAACTATTGTGGCCCACCAGACCATAAATTTCCATATTTTATGTGACATAGACACAGTTTACGACCTTCGTGACGGTCGCTTTATGATGATAATCGACACGAAACATGGCCGACCTTTCCAACCGCTCTCGTTTCGTTCCAAAACTTCCACATTTTTGTCGTAACAAGCGAAAGTTTGTCATAAATCCTCTCCGCAGTTTCACTTACAACGTTGGAATCTATTAAATATCAGGTATTTATTTCTTTAATCTTTTTTATGAATGGATTTAGTGCGATTTAGAAATTGGAATTTCTATATTTAGTGGCCGAGTTTACAGAACCTTTGTGGTTTGATCGTATTTTAACCGATTGGGGCGCTACTGTAGCAAATGTTGTTCAAATCACTGGGCTATGTAGATGAAGCAAAGCACTCTCCTCCGCTATCAAAGTCTCACAAGTATTAACATTATCGTCATGACTCTTCATAAGTGCAACAATAGTATAACCTACACTTTCCGTTTTGGGATAAAAACCCTCAACCAAATGCCGCTGGAATACATAAACGTGTGTCGATTTGGTTTCCGTCGGGTCGCGCCGCGTCCGATGTCAAGGTCACGGGCGCATGCGTGCCGCGCCCGCTGCAGTATCGAGCATTTTATTTTTACAAGTTCGACCTCCGAGCGCAGCTGCACATGACATGGAGTATTTTTATTATTATGCTGCCATGCAGTTTCGGGCATGAAATTCTGGTCCTTTTAAAGCTGCTTGTGAACGCATGTCAAAAAGTGTCAACGACTCCAAAACTGTGTACTCGTGCGAACTCGTACCTACCTAATTGGATTGGTAAACAACCGATGAAACGCTCAAGTGAAATTATTATAACTGTAACTATGGTCATAGTCTTTCAGCTTCAGTTAGGTCTGGACATCTATTTATCTACTTTATAATTGTAGAATGTCAGAAAAGGTTGCGTCACTAAACACTATAAGAACGACTACTTCATTATTTTTCTCTTATTACTTTCACAGTGTTATCGATGGATATTTCAAACGACAAGCCGTAAAAGTCATATGTTCAGTACCAGCCGATAAATAACGGTTCTAATGGCGACACAAGCCATCAATCTATTTTATAACTCGGACCTATCCTAACTAGACAGCCGTTACGATGACACGAAATTAAATGCTGTTCTTTGGATCCGGAGTAAAATGCACCGGAGGAATGCACACAAGTAAACAACATTATTTGCCATAAATCTGAGAAGTTATTAAACCGGTTGGAAAGCGGATATTAGAAACAGCTGTTTTTCTGTAATCAAGTGGTCGCGGATGATGGGAAAATCGAAGTGTAATGATTAAAGGAGTGTCATAAATTCATAATTCACTTTTGAGTTTCATATACATACTATATTGCATCCGTTCACCGATATCGTCTATTTGCCTTTGGACCTCGTCCTCCACCCATCATCTAACACCTTAGACACTTCTTAAAATTCCTCCATCATTACAGTAATATCAATTGTAACCACATAGGGGGCGTCCATTAATTAGTGAGGCGTTTAGGGGTGGGGGGTCGAGTCGAATCTCACCCGATCAATTAATGGAGGCCCCATACATACATACTCAGCCTATAACGTTCCCAATGCTGGGACACAGGCCTCTCCGTGAGAGGGAGTGGGTTGTAACCCACCACGCGTGCCCAGTGCGGGTTGGTAGATGTCACATGTCTTTGAATTTTTGGTTCTAGGAAATGTCGGTTTCCTCACGATGTTTTCCTTCACCGTTTGAGGGCAGTGGGCAGTGGTGGTGAAATTATTTACACAAAGTAATGCGCCTGGCTGGGTTCGAACGCACGACCTACAACTCGTAAGTCGCGGCCGTCACCACTGGGCCGCCACTGCTCCGACACCAACTAATATTTCACAAAAAATCTCAACTTCCCCTAAATCTTTGGTCTTGTTAAATCACGCTAGAGTCAAAAAGGACCAAACCAACATGGCGTCTGTCATCAGCGGCCATACACAAGATAATTTAATTTGTCGACACACGCCCGGAACTGTTACGTTTAACGTTAATTAGACAAGCAGCTTGTCTGTTTATATTCCTTTTATTTTAGACATGATTTGTTTTTGTTGGTTAGCTGTGATGTGTTTTTAGTTCTATTTGTAAATTTAAACATGTTGGGGTTAAGGTAATAAATGTTTAGCTTAAAACTGTTGGAAATAATCGGATTTGTGTGTATGTGTGAATGGACCAATTAAAGTTTCTGTCAGAAGTTTGGTCACTAACGGTTCCGAACCAATAAGATTCAACGGTACTTTGCTTCATTTTATCTCATTTTTATTCACAAGTAAAAGGCAAACACCAACAATCTTACCAAGTCTGGTAATTAATCCAGAAATATATTTTGCTAGATTACCACGTTTTTTTTTGTTTCTGTGTGTAACAAGCGCGACGGCATCTGCTGTCACGCGCCGCCGCCGCTTGCTCGGGCTCTGCGCTCGCGCTGGTCACTTGTCCGGATTTTGGTATATTCCTTGTTGCACATGGTCAAACATTAGTTATGTTCTGCTAATGCTTCGTTCTTTGCTACACAAATATAAACTTCCTTTTAAGAAAGAAAAACATTAACTTGTTTCTTGCTGCTGCTCAAGATGATATACCACCATTAGTTAGCGATGGTTGCTTACTTTCTTTAATCGTCTTGCCTCCATTATTTTCTAATTACTTCACATATTTCCGCTCACACTTCGCATAGGCCACTCAAGTTAGTGAAACAGTATACGAATTAATATGCAGTAAAATTGTTATTACTTTTTATATATCTATGTTGGAACTTTGGAAGTGCATCTTTTCCCCGTTCATCCGTTATTGGTGAACCGAACCGGGTCGTCGAACCGTGCTAACGGCGCTTCACATTCGCGTGATCGCCTTCACACTACACACGCAAAGGGACAACACGTTGCTAATACGTCACATAACGTTGAGTGTTATGTTTTGCGTGGAAGATGAAATGGAGCTAATTTAAAGCAGTTTTCTTCGCTCTCTAAAAAAGCAGGTTGGTGACCGCGAGCATGCTCGCTCTGTTAATCCTGCAGATTCTATCACTAGTCGGTAACTTCAAGCATGCTGCTAACAAAAACACTGAAAGTCATATCAGTTTGACCGATGTAAAAAGTATTATTTCTCAGGCAAATATCGGTACTAAAATCCAGTTTTATAATACATATATTATATGTATAGATAATATAACAATTGAAGTAGAACGGAAACGAAACGAAACAGATAAATTGTATTTATTAGAATGTCGATTTGCTTGCAGTTTAAAGATAGATCATCGCAAACCATAGTCTTACTACATATTATCCTTTACCGAAGAGATCTAGTTTTAAAAGGCGATTAAAATAGTCAGATCGCAAGTTGAAGTAGGTTAGAGATGCAAACATGATTCACATAACAGTTAAATGAACACAAAGAGTTCCGACTTTCTCTGCAACTCTTCGAGATAAATTCTTGCCACTCAGCGTTCATCATTAATATTATTTAAATATTCGAAACTATGTAACGTACCTGCTAGGGCAGGTAAATTAAAAAAAAAAAACTTAAAGAAGGAAATAAAATACAGATTAAACATCTGTATTTCTGGCGTGAGTTCACGATATCGAGCGCGTATTAGTTCTAGGCCGCCTAAAGAAAACCACTATATTGGCAGTTCCGAAGTGGTAGGCGACTGGTGGCAGCCAGGTAGGTAGGTCGGTCTTCCACCGGCTGTTATGTCAGCTAGTAGGGTTGTCCAGCCACAGCCCTTGCAGCGGCGGTGAATAAAGTGAAATCCGATACGCAAGAACCCTGGAAATCCGGAATTGGGCATTTGAAATATTCGATATTCTTTCTATATACCTTTGAAAATTAATTACTTCCATATAATTATGTTTATTAATCTTGTTTTATTTTTGGCACATTCTATCCAAAAATAAACATACATGATAGTTATTCAGAAATAAGAATTTTAGTAACACCTTGGACTCGTAGATTACTTTTATGCAGGACCCTCAACAAGTAATATAAAATATCACAATTCGAAGCCAGTATCTGCCGAACTTTCCCTACGCCTGGTTGAAATCAGTTCTATTCAGCAAAAGTACGTCTCATCAACACTCTCCATGCAGCGGGTGTTATACACAAACTGACGTTATCTTGACGTGGTCTTCCGTTCCGCGTTGTGGTCCTTGGCTATTCTATTATATTGCAGGGATAGTCACTGTGATGTGGGTCCTGAGTCCTAATAGTGAACAAAATGTGTTTGTGTGTATGATGAGATCATAAAAACGTGTTGTATTTTGAAGCCACTCCTTTGGATTTCATTAATTAGTGTTAGTCCATACTACACGAATACTTCCGCACACTAATTGATTAAAGCATGAACCTCTATTCAGTTAATTACTTAGGTCATCACATCGATCGGACATCGATTAAACATTCTTTTGGCATAATAACGAAATACTAAATTAATTTCAGCGTGGTTTTACTTGGGCCAAGCTCCAGAGTAATATTTTATTTTCTCAAAAGTGCAACTATATCAGTGCACTTGACATAACGTAAGTAGCTCATCAAACATGTTTTTTTTTTTAAAACAACAAGTAATATTTCCGTAAACGAGGTGAATAACTGTAGCTTGTTGCAGTGAAGTTTTTGGTTGTAAATAAGAATTAAGGTTCCCAGAAATCCATTCATGTAAACCTACGTTTTATTATTCAGAATTGTTATTTATTTTCTCAGAAAACATATATAATATGATAATTAGGTGAACAAGTTATGTTCATAGTAAAAAGTTAACTCACAATCTCACAAAGCAATGTACAATTTTGTGCCTTAAAAAAATAGCTGAACAGTATTTTTTTTTAAATTTCTTATAAATGCTGTGTGGTTTATTATTTCTTATTGATGAAATAGTGACTGGATAAAAAAAAAGCACAGCCGCTCAGCGGGCACCTAACCACAGACAATAAATGAACGGCATCTGCAAATACCGTACTTTCGGTACAGATAACAGTCCGTTTCTACTGGCAGTCTAAACGAGTTTGCTGAAATGCTGATAGCTTCGCATAAGCTCCGTGTGGTATTCGAACTTGGTATTTATGGCTACTACGTCTTTAAATATATGGAGAAATATTATATCAACGGATACAGTTTTGTGGGTGGGAAGGACATCACAGGTTTAATGATCACTAATCTCTTTCAGCTAACTTTGTTTTAGAGCGCAGTATTGTGTGCTGAACATAACGCCTAGTAAGCTGCGCTCCAATGCTCGTTCGCAAACCTTGAGTTTGGACTCAATAGCACAGAACTGGTGCCCTAAGACTGTGAGGCGGGGTCGCAGCAGACCACGTAGGCGATAGCGGCATGAGCTGGATAGCTACACAAACTTAACGTTTTGCATTAGTTAGAAATACATTTCACTAAACAGATTCATAACTTAGTTCCGGTTACATTGTAGCAAACGATGTGTCTATGGTACGAGCATAGTGAACTTGCAAGAAAGTGAAGTTGAACTGATCTTGGCCAGGCACAGGCAAGGCCCCACACAGCCTTGCACTTTGTTTATTTATATTATGCAGATTTATGTACTGGCTGCAAGTTTACGCGGCCGAAGACCTTTGAACTGAGCTTCGCGCTTGATTGATAAGCTTATTTATAAATTATGAATCATTTATTGACAAGCTTTGAGGTCAATAACATTACATTTTGTACCAAGTTAATTTTCCCACTTTTGATCGGAACGTTATTCGAAATGTGAAAGGATTTGATTTGGTCGCATGCTTTCGATGGTAAAGACGTTCGTTATTGTTTCAATGACATTTTATGGTCTTGGATATGATAAATAATTTAATTAATTAGGTTGGGAAGTTTCTAAGTACATGTTTTATGTCGTAGTTTTAATTAATTCGGGTTTTTGCTAATTTGCTGCCAAATAACAAACATAACAATTATGCTATAAAAATGAGCAAGTAAAGATAATCTATTTTTATTTACTAGCTTTTCCCAGTGGCTTCGCTCGCGTGGAGGTCGACAATTATCCCATAGGAACGTATTACCGGGACAAAAAGTATCCCATGTGTTAATCCAGGTTGTAAACTATCTGTGTACTCAATTTCATCTAAATCCGTTCAGCCGTTTAAGCACGATTGAGTAACAAACATCCTAACATCGAATCATCCAAACATATCAACTTTCACATTTATACCTAATATTTGTAGGATTACAAAAAACACAAAATAAGTATGTAGAATAGTGAAGGAAAATGATGAAACAATCAAAAGTCATTCAAATTAGGCTGAGAATCAGCACTTTTCGAGCGTCAGAATTTCATAAGACAGTCCCCCAAAGTTCTTAAATACCTAGCCGCCATATTTGCAATAAACGCGCGATGAAGGTCATTGAACTGACCGTGGTGACTAGCCCCCCTGCAAAGGAATGTTAATTTATTTACGTAAATATTTTTATTAGGTCACCCATATGGACATTGTTTACATAATAAAAATACTGTATTTAGATTTTAACCTAAACAAAAATACCCCCAGTCTTGTTTTGACATGGAAAATAAACCACATGTTATTTTGCTAATAACTTCTAAAAACCGTTGTGTTCAATTGGGATGGTTATACTGTACCTACTTGCAAATAATTTAAGTAGGTATGCTGTAATACTTCGATTCGGTCTCTAATAAAAACACTGTTCAGTCAGCCTCAATAATATTACATGTAGACTTCGACAAACTTTTGATTGTGTAGTGTGTACCTACAATTTTGTGTTCAATCAAAATCAAAATATGTATTTTATTTCACATAAGCCTGCATGGGCACTTATGAAACATCAGAAGCTAGGTGCACGGTTCCAATTTGTCGTTTCATAATACTATATCAACGTGAGGCTACAATTAAATAGTGTATTATGCGATATGTGGCTATTTGGCTAATCATGTAGGTAATCATTGAAAGGAACGATATTATAAAACCAAGATTGTCGACAATTAAATGAATTATTGTAGATGTGGACCTCTTTTGAGGGTAATTACCTACCGTTAATTTATCAGTAATTCCTATGTAAACTTGAGGTATTTACACCCTGCATCGAATTATAATATTATCGTGTCCTGAATCCATGGCACCAGGTTGTGCGTGGATGTCCCTGCCATCCTGTGTAATAGATAGATAGATACCAAACATTTTATTAATCTTGACTAGCCTATAATTTGACAAAACTAACTATAACAGACGGAAGCCTTTCCGTCTGTTATAGTTTGTGTAGTATGGGATGATAAAGCTATTTTTGTTAACCTTTATCACGCTTGGGTTGGATAGTGATAGCACAGCTGTTTGTCTGATGACGTCACGCGTACTCACGACTAAGCAATTTGGATTCGATGACGTTATCAGAGTGGTGCACAGGAGTCTGTCACATTTCTTATCTAAGACGACCACGAATCTTCGGACTGTCTAGGAGACAGGACATGTCACTGCTAAAAGAAACAAAAACAATATTAATGTCTATTCGTATGAAAAAATATACCCACCAAAAACATTTTCATGTAAAATGCTTCTAACTCTACACGCCTAACTCTACAAGGCCTAACTTCACAAACTGCACCTTAGTCAAAATATGTGGCTAGGCCATTTCGCTACATTCACATGGGCGTAAGGTGGAAAATGTATCCACTGTTCATTACTTTTCTGTTATACAATAGTTCTTGTAGAAACGAAACGACCCAAGTTTTAAGTGGTCAAAAATAACTTAAAAAAAAACAACTGTCTTCCAAAAAAACAGTAATTAAAGTTATTTTTCACTTTGTAGTGTTTTTTTGGAAGTGGGTTGTTTTTTTTAAGTTTTTTTTTATTGGTTCACATGTGCTTACCTTCACAGCGTACCGGCGGCGTGATGTTATGTTACGAACTGGTGTAAACAATAGACAGACATGAGATTTCAGCAATCCCAGTTCATTTGCTATCATTTATTGTGGAGTTCCGTTGCCTATCTCCGAAGTTCTTCATCAGATCTTCACCAAATTGGAATGGGACCACTCCGAGAAAGTACTCTTCCAATAAATGAAAACTCCTAAATAAAAAAGCCGTACACAAACTAAAATTACATCGTCCACGTAAACAAAAATGTTCATAAAGTAAAAATGAAAACTACTAGACCAAACTATGTTAAATAATTGTATGGGACCAAATGGCAACTATTCCGCATCAAACTAGAAAAGAATCACGTAAATCGGGTCATAAATCTCAGCGTAATCGGTGTACATAAATAAAAATAAAAAATACCTATCGAATTGAAATCTTTGAAGTCGGTTAAAATAGGACGAAGCGCTTCGAGAAAAGGCAGGTAGTGCCCTTGCGCTCCGCTTGGCTCGTCTTGGCAGATCTCCCCAGATTTAATGGTCAAACGATTATGCCAACCTCGTAGTGTTTACAAAATAAATAAAAAGTAGGTAATAATAACTATGATCTTAACTTGATTAATTTAATAATCAAGTAAGATAAATTCATTACTTATTTGGATGTAGGTTTAGACAAGATCAAATTACGGCCAGCCTCTGATTGCAAATCTCTCCAATATGAACAAAGACAGGCGGTGTAACAAACAATCATAGTAATGTATGTTTACTACATTAATTTAGAAAAAGAAAAATATGACTAACCGAAAACCAGTCACGAAACACGACAACAACGTGCGGAAACCACGGGTTTTGTCATTGGTTATCATATCACCATCCATCAAAAACCTGTCACAAATTACCATACCATTTCATTACATTGAAACGTTCTGAATTTGAAACAAAAGCTTGATGAGCTTTCAAACATTACCGGTGGCCGGCGGCAGATAATGTTACTGATATTACTGGAGTGAGGAGCGGTGGTGCGGAAACATGGCGTGGCTCTTCATAAATAGCATTATTATAACGGTGCTAGTCTAGACATCGGAAAAAACTGTATCAGGAACTCTTTTTGTAAAGATTTATAATCGATTTGGCGGTAATCGCTGCATTTACGGTGACGACTATTGTTTGTTTTCCTTAAGTTTTGGTATCACGACTTAATTGCAGTCTGTATACGTTTGTAGATATTTGATATTGTTATAAAATATTGTTGCGAACAATATTCAGCGATGACAACAAAGTAGGCCGGAAGCTGTTGCCCATCCTGCTCGTCTTACATCACCGTAGGGAAGAGGAGTGTCTTCCTTGGCTTTACCCTACCTGAAGGCCAGAATGAATCGGTCCCAGTTGAGACAGATTCTTCCACAGTGCCTTTTGTTTTAGCTCTAAAAACTTCTCTGCTTTTAGCTAATTAGTTTCTGCTCAAAACAAGGCGACTTTGTGAAAAGTTTTGAACATTAAACCTCTCAATGACTAATGCAATCCAGGAATCGTTCTAACTTCTCAATCTTCTCATAAAGCTACACCACTTTTTAATTGTGGCATGGATACCTCATACCTTATCTGTATACCTACAGATAGTACTTGATATATATATGTAGGCAAATGTATGCTAGGTTGTCATGTCAGTCGGTGAATCATCTCGCGATGGACAGGATAGTGTTACAACACGCGGCTGCGGTCATGTCTTGTCTTTATATGTTTATTTCGCTTTGTCCAGAATCCATGCTCGTCTGAGAATGAAAGGAGATATTGTACAGCTTGTAGAGACCATACATTTGTGGATCACTGAGTGTGTGTTTATTGTTTTGTATTGCAGACTTATGCCTGGTTTAACATAATTTCCATATCATTGAAATATTGATCGGAGATGGTTGATTTCTAGTTAAGTCAAGCCAAATACAAATCTTATGAATGCTACTCAAGTACACAGTTAATTATAGCTTAAACAACATTGTATGTCGACAAAGTCGACTGAATGGAAAGGAGTGCCTAAACATACATTACAACAATAATGTGAATTGTGAAAACAATATTATACTACGCGTGATTTTCATTGAGTCACTGATGATAATGGCATCCTATTATTCCTGATGTTGCCTATCTGTTGCAGAATGTACTAGCATTTAATTATTATTTGGAGCAGTGCATAGCAGAATACCTATACCAAGAAATAGTAGGCACATGAGATAATAACAGAGATATTCAATTAGGACTCGCAGCATATAAATTCGATACCTACCCGGGAAAAGTCTCCATTTTATTCCCGTCATCACCTACAGTACAAATTCCCCCACTACTGGGCATGGACCTCTCTTTACCAATCCCCACGCTTCTGTGCCACCATCCAGCTTTGTATAATCTCATAGAATGGCGTTATTTTCTAATCCTCAAAAACAACGGCTGTTTATCTAAATAAAACACGACTAAAACGTGTTCTAAAGTGATACTAGTATTAAAATTTGTATTTGTTACGCCAATATCTGTCAGCTCGATCAAGATGCCATCCGTTCTCTCAGGAAGCTCTCTGTGTAATGTGTACAATAACCGTTTACTTTCTAAAACAAACAGCACTATACATGTTATTGTTTACGGACAGATGTCGGACTGTCACAATATTTACACGGACACTGGAATCATAACTACGTAGTCACATTACTGCCAATCGAATTTAGGAATATTGATTGAGGAAATATGAAAGCAGGCATATTGAATCTAGTCTAGTTTTAAAAGTATTGTTTTCGTAAAGACTACCCTTGATGACAAACCAGAAACAGCAAGGACTAGGCCACTATTTCCAACATAGCTGTATCCATAAATTGACATGAAACTGCTTCATTTACGTTAATCAATATTCATACAACCTAACAAGGGAGAAGTAGACAGGATAATATATCTTCTTGACACAAATGTCTCACTGGCGTAAACATTCATCATAGCTTCTCTAAAAGGCTTATTACCTTACGGGGCCTATTCTTCATAAAAATGAGAGTAGTCATGGCCCCTCCTGGCCACACCTTGACATGGCCAGCCTATTACCTCAGATGATGACGGATGTCATGTCATAGTAATTACGCTCGGATGAATGCCGCCAAAACAATCGCAAGTATGTAAATGATGCTCCAACCGCAGATAAGTGGCTTTTGTTTATTTGACGGCAGTTTACGGATTCTTTATGAGTTTGTTTAAAGTCTAGAATTCGTCGAAGTCTTGCTTTGGTTCCAGTTTGTTGGTAGTAAATCATCTTATCTCTATTGAGCCGAGACAGTTACTAAGTGATTCATAGTATTTCGGAGATGACATAGTTATCTTCGATTTTATCTTGTTGTGGTTGAACGAAGCAATACAAACATCCAGCAGGATTAATAATGTGCTACTCAATTACCATGACCGACCTAACCAAAACATAATTAAGGGCCCTATTTCCTATTTCGTTCCCTATTTGCGTACAATTAATAATGAAGCAACTAACATGTCACTCCCCACAATCACAACAATCGTATCTTCATTCACTCGCCGCGCCTGCGTGTGCGCAAGTAACATTATACGGACGAGGCGCGGTGGCTTTGACCTAGTGGGACCTTGGGCACCTTGGGCATCACCGTGACGGTCCATCCTGCCAGCCTACAGCCATTTATAAGTCGAGCTAATTCGTATTTTAGTCGTATTATTGAATAATATAATTAGCATTGTGAGACCATAATAAAGCCAACATTTCAAATAAAAAAATTACTAACTGCTGCTGTGTTATTTTTTTTCTCGTTTCTCCCTTGTCCTACTCCTGCATGTTAAACATGAGAACCGTAGACTAGCGTTTTGTCGACGGAAGAGTAGACAAAAATGACGTTCGTTACCGTATAAACAGTTGACAGTTTTGTACCGAGAAATGTAGATGAGCAATTTCAATTCTACAGTAGAGAAGAAATAGAAAGCGTCATGCTAAGCCTGCTGGGCAAAGGCCTCCCTCGTCTCCTTCGCGAGCCCACGCGTCCTTGCAATAATATATGTATCTAGAATAAATTGGTGTGTCTGTACTCGTAAAAGCTGTTGACTTATTTGAAACAGAAACCTGATGATTATTGCCCCTTAACCTCATATCACACTAGTTGATTCAAGTTACATCTACTTTGATTTGTACGTGCGTTCCCGAGCATTACTTTATCGACATCTTGTACGTGTTGGCGCATATTTTAAGACTCCTACAACTTTCTCACGATAAGTTCTTTAACGCTTTTAGTGTACTTAGTAAACCTGTAGGATATAAAGAACTTACTGAAAGAGGATATACACCGCTTTCTAAGAAATCAAATTAATTAATAATTCTGGAATGCAATTTCTGAGTATGACTAAAAGCTAGACGGTCTTATTTGCTTTTGAAACAGCGCGTAGAATATGTAATCTCTCAATCGACCACCCCCCAACCGGAATTCGATATCCAACCAAAGTAATACGGCAGCGAACCGGTCAGATAAATAGCCGGACGCTGTTAATCTCGGCAAATAGTCAGTAAAATAGTCGTATAATGGGCCAACTGCTCGTCTAGACTGCTGATGACCCTAGCGATAGTAACTATGAATCAGATGCGTGAGGCAGATAGGCAAAGTATCTAATAGGACAGCTTTGCAGATGTCAGGGGGTAAAGCTGCCTGGCTAACGGCTGGCAGGACACGACAACCTGTCTTGGAACTATGTGTGGCATAATCTGCCTGGGAATTGTCAATCTAAGATTCTCCTGCTCATCTAGACACTGACGCTAATATTGTCGGCTGAATAGATTTCTCTTACAAAACTAATAATCCCAGTGCATCAGATACTTTTGATTCTCTAGCAGTCTTACTTTTCATCGCCGCGACGCCGACGAAACTGTGCAAAAACGAATTGAATCTTTACAAACAAGTCACTTCTTAAATCTCCGTCCATTGTCTTGGCTATTGTCTTCGAAACAAATGAGCTGCCAGACAGCTATGAGATGAACGATTTTTGCTTTGTTTGCATCCTGGGGGCTGTGAGGCGAATGAATTGTTTCCTCACCGATTTCCGATTATGTGATAAAAAGTACTTTTTGTAATAGTCTGTGTTTTGGGACTTGGTATGGTATAATGCGCAGTTTTGTCAGTTGAGTACATGGCGAAAAAAAAATTGTTATGAAACTTTTGTCGTAAGAAATTATTTCGGCTTGCATCATTATTGAACACTCAATTTTTAAACTTCAGAATAAACAGGAACAGCGTGATTTTGTAGTAGTGGATTAGCAATTTTCTACCCATGAGGACTAACACAATATTCTCTTCAGTTCTATTGATTGATTTTTATACCTTCCAATTCTCACCACCACTATTTTTTCCACAGAATATAAACAATGAACGGCCACAGCAACGGCGACATGAACGGCGCAGGAGACATCATCACCCAGAACCAGCAGCGCGGCTGGTGGACCATCGGGCTCATCAACTCGCGCTACCGCTACCTCACGGCCGAGACCTTCGGGTTCAAGATCAACGCCAACGGCACCAGCCTCAAGAAGAAGCAGATATGGACCCTGGAACCTGCTTCAGGGAACGCTAATGATAGTGAGTTGATTAGAAGTTTAAGCGACGATCATGCTCCGGTTACTAAAGTCCGAAGATAAACTCAATTCATCCGGAAAAATTACCTGTCAAGATCGGAGCTAGAGCATCGAACCGAAGAAACTGGGCATTCGGTACCTATGCAGAGGCTATTTCCATCAGTGGACATTGCCATTCTCATAACTACCACAAATTCACAATGAAAATAAATCTAAATCGGTCAAATGATTCCTTTATTCAAGAAATACTTGGCCAAATTGTGGCGTAATTTTTTTAGGACCGAGTAATATCGGAAATACGTTTTTCGTAAAGGCCGAATAAAATGTTATCTTTTTTACCCCAAAGCCGAAGCCGACTTTGAGCCCAGAAAAAGATACAGGCTCTAGATAAGCACCATCTTTTGTTGTTATTGCTTTCCGGAAAAGATTATCCGATGTTCCTGGAATCTTTCCATTTAACGTTCTATGAACAGATGGGCAAATCCGCTCTATCGATTTTCCATTATACGCGTAGTGGCGGGAAATATTATAAGGGATCTGGGCAATTTGTAATCTTGCTCGTGAAATTGTAATTCGCTACGTGTTTCGGTTAACGAGGCGTCTTCCAAGGAAGGCCATATTGTAGCATTTTACGGTGTATCAAAGGTAGCATTCTGATGGTTTACTGAATGGATTTATGGACGATTTGTGTTTGATTTTTGTTGTGTTGCCATAAGATTAATCGTTATCCGTTTTTATGGTGTTAGACAACATTATCTTCTTCTGGTTTTCTGCCAGTAATGTTCATTTATACTCAGTAAACATTGCTTCATAAATACCTACTTCATCAGTGACTTTATTATAGCTCGTATCTACCACAATAGCTTGCTGACAAATGCATTATTCATTTGCTTAGCTGATTTTGGGTTGCTATTGACCATCGTCCCACAAGTTCCACCCTTAGGTACTTTGAAGTTGTATAAACCAATCGTCCTCCGATATAACAATCTTTATCGTTCTTTTTTTCATTGGCGCCAGAGCATTGAACTCGGTCGTTAACAATACCATTAGTAATCCTACAGCAATCCATGACTCACTTAAGGTGCTATTCATTTTAAAACTCCCAACTTCCGGTATGCCTGTGCCTAGGATCGCTAACAATTATTATTAGTGCTAGGAAGGAAACAGTAGACCCCGGCAACTTATTTCTCTTACAGGTTTTTACACTTTAAGGGTGTTATGTCTATATTCTTAGATTTAATTAAATCCATTAAGGTAAAGCCCAGCTTTTCTCAACTATGTATGTAAAGAATAAATGTCTTGCCCTGGTCAGGTAAGCCCTCAATTAAACTAATTGGAATACATTTAACCTTTTACCTTTCTGATCAAACGAACGTGCTTTGAATATTTTCCTAATTTGATCGCATTCTTTATGCATCACAATTATACCGACTGCATACTAAACACGATACCTAAATATAATTCGTGTGACAAAAACGTCGGTATGTCGCCATAGCGACAGTTTTGTCGCGCTCCCCTCTGCCACTAATTGTCGCAAAAAGTCCCCTGCACCGAGCCCTTAATTACACCGGTGTGCATAGGGCATGCCGCGGGAGATACGCACGGCAGGAGAGGGGATCAAAACAATTGTTCTAAAATTGAATTGTTTTGCAAAAATTATGAAAATAAAGTTTTCAAATGAGCAGTACGATTCATATGCACCATAAATGTAGCTAGCTAACTCCACAGATATTATTAATCTTTACACGAAACTGATGGTCAACGATTGCATTAATAGTCCACAAGGAATTATTGGCAAACCAGTGCTTAGCTCTGAATCACAAGCACCTATACGAAGCATAGTTCGATAAAGAATTAAAGACGGGATATCATATAGAAATATTTCAGTAATTGCCCAAATCCTTTCAAATTTGTACAATCGCTTTCCAATTTCGTTTAAAGCTCACTTCATTTCTGTACAGAATAACATGGATGTATGCCTTCCCCGCCCCATAGATTGCGAAATTACGATCCAATCAGAGGGTTGCTCCCTCACCCCCTGCTGTCAAGTTTCAAGGTCTAACAGCTGTGAGCTTGTCCTTACCTGATCGATGTCACATCCCTGAGGTGTGCTCTCGACAACATTATTTACTTGCCCGATTATCAACTTGAGCTGTTTAACTTTCGATAATATTTTTTTTTGTGTCTTATGCTGACTCCAAAAGCGCTCAAGTTTACTATCTTTCATAAACTATCTTAATCGTAGATTCTTGAATTCGTCGATATGACATACTTCTATTAAGTGCCATTTATCGAGATTATTAAATACTGGTGAGGAAAACTGTAAATCCAGAGTACTAAAACTTTATCGTTACATCGTAAATTAAATTCTAGTTTTTTTACGAGTCTTTGATACTGAATGGTACTCCTTTTATGAAAATCATCAATATCATCGCAGACTTTTCAAATCAGCTGTTAACTGCTACATCTCAATACATACGCCGCACATCACAAACCGTTCGTGTACGGTACTGCCAACCGGCGCAGATGCAGTGTGCCGACCGACTCCGGTCGCTGACGGAGTGGCGGCACGATTAATCTCTGTTATCTAGCCCCGGCTCAGATTAAAGCTTTCTACTCCAACAGTTAAGTGCCTGAACAAAGTAGTGCTTCAGCTATTTGGGTTGGGGCTATCTCATCTTGTTTAGAGGAAAATCTCACTGTTTATAGCATTGAATGGGATATTGTCTACTTGTGTTGCAGTGTTGAGCACAGTATAAATTAATCTTGGTCATGTATTGTTCGCCAATCCATTACTGCACGTCCAAGCGCGTATGGTGCGTGCGGTAACCTTGGTCTTACGCTCATCACCACCGTCCTATCAGTTGTTTCATAAGTAGGTACATTTTCTTAAGATCATTATCATTAGATATGCAACATAATTACTATTTGACACCCATTGCAACATTTTGATAAATCCTACCTAATATTATAGGTACCTTCAGTAGGCTGAAGCATGTTATAATTACAGTCATCCATTATTCTGATTGAACGTTTCATAACTTTCTGCGTGAAAAACGTGTGCTACTGTTTTAAGCGCCTTATGACTTTCTGGTCCTTATTTTATAGTTTGTAATGCATTTTGTTATGTTTTGTCCAGGCATGATCTACCTGCGCTCCCACCTGGACAAGTACTTGGCTGTGGACTCGTTCGGGAACGTCACCTGCGAGTCTGAGGAGAAGGAACCTGGCAGCAAGTTCCATATAAGGTAAGCAGTGACTCTATTTTCATTGCTGGCGTAATCTCTTCACTTTCGTAGGACGAAAACTTTTTGTTTGGCTTTGGTTACCGTCCTTTCGTTTGTGGATAGGAACAAAGCCAATTTTTTTGTATAGATGTAACAGGTACTTTGAAAGGAAAGATAGGCAAGTTATATCATAATGCTACGACTGCAGTATCGCGATATGGCGAACCACACTTCGCGCACTCTTTGTTTACAGCGAGACGTCGAGTCGAGCGGAGTATGAGAGAGAGCGCACAAAGTTTAGTTCTCTTTATCGCGAGTATCGCGACAATGTACCCGTAGCATAATAGTAACACTTTCATTACATGAATGATCTGACACGTGAGCAAATTGCGGGTGGTATAATATTCCTCTATCTAACCTCTAGATCAAAGGACGTATTCCCATTTAACAAAACACTCATGTTTATAATTCACAAACAGAATGTAATTTAACAAGCTCCCGACTTTTCTGACAGAGCTTTATTAAAATTCATCAGGTTCTGTCGACCTGTCGTGGGTTGGCGATTTTGCTTTGAGTAGAACCGACATGAAATACCAAGTTTTTGTTTAACATGAGTTTCTGTAAGAATTTTTATTCTTATGTTGGAAATCAGAATAATATAAATAATTCTTATCAAAACTCCAAAGAGATAACCAACGACCAGTTCACTTTCCAAAGGCATCACGGATTTTAGAGACTTGAATGACTTCACTGAAGAATGACTTTAAAAAAAGAATTGTGGCCCAAAATGCATAGCCTATGTCTTTAAGAATAAGTCTTTTATCTGACAAAAAAAAAATCCTGACAAAAAATCCAATCGGAACACTTCTACAAGAAATCTATTCAGTTCAAACAACCTTATCGCCTTGTTCTGTCTAAGACGCCATACAAAGGCGGAGTCCCCTCGCATACTAATGCTAAGCCCCTCTGCCTGACTCACCGGAACCGGGGAGCTTGTGCCGGCGATATTTTACCTTTTTTATAGTCTATGATATTTGCTTTGTTGACAAACGATTGGCAAAACCTTCGCGGTGTCTTGAACTGGCGTGGTGCATTTGCTGAATGATAAGTCATAAGTTACTAGCTTCTTCGACCGCGTGGAGGTCGAAAATTATGATTATCTTTCGGGATAAACGTAAAACTATCCTATGTCCTAACCTCATGATCTTCTTGTTTGCTCATCAAAGTCGTGAAAATGCAACACAGACAGAGTTACTTTTGCAATTAAATATGTACTAGCTCTTGTGAGTAAGAGATAAAAAAGTGGGTTAATCTAGGTTATAAACTGTCATCCAAATCCGTTCTGCGGTTTCTGCGTGATTGAGTAACAAACTTCCACATTTATAATATTAGTAGGAAACTGGGATGGTATGGATTAGATACGTTTAAGTTTGCTCAAAGAGGCAGGCAGTGGTGTTAGTTAATGTTTTTTGGTCTACGTATCAGTGAGATAAAAGATTATGATGACTGTTTATCATTTTACTCACGTTTTTGGGATTGCCCGCTGTTTGATAACAAGTTGTAAGAGAAAATAGTTCGTGGTTGCTATCAATTTGTAACTAAATTTATTGATCTGTTTCTATTCTGTGGTAACTTAACTTTACTAACCTAAACCGAGATTTAAGATAGCTGCTGTAAGTAAAATGATCCTTATGTCTCTCTGCAGTTGGCATAATTTCCAAACAGTGGTGGCCCAGTGGTAACTGCCGCGACTTACTAGTTGTAGGTCGTGCGTTCGAACCCAGCCAGGTGCATTACTTTGTGTAAATAATTTCACCACCACTGCTCTCAAACGGTGAAGGAAAACATCTTGAGGAAACCGGCATGTCTTAGAACCAAAAATTCGAAGACATGTGACATCTACCAACCCACACGGCCCACTCCCTCTCACGGAGAGGAGGCCTGTGTCCCAGCAGTGGGAACGTTACAGGCTGAGTATGTATGTTGCTGTTTATAGTCGTAAATCTTGAAAGTGTCAAATTATAATAATTGATGTTCCCGGAGTGTAAATATGTAATGACGCCATTTTGTTCGGAGTACTTTCAGAAGAAAACAAATCCTGACTCACTTTACTCGCAACTTTCCAAATAAAAGGGATGAAACGTGATTCAAAGCATGACTCAGGCTTCATAAATAACTTAGGAATTGTTTGTTGTCGTACTTTCAGATCCTGCCAGTTATCCCATGTCTTGATCGCCACGCCAGTGTTTACTGCGTTTGAGCAAGTTTTAAAAGGGAATTCAATATTGCTGCTTACTTTAACTTGAAGCACTTGATTGGCTTCCTCTTCCATTGTTGTCTTTAACTTGGACTTGTCCAATACAGTAAAAAGCTGAGGCTAAAAGTTCTTCATAATATTCATTAAATATTCGTCATATTTAATGACACTTATGTAGTAAAAAAACTTGTAATAATAAAGCTCTCACTCATTGGAACACTTGTAAAGCTTCACAAAACATATTAATGGACTTCTGAAGCACGTTATCCACCGAAGCTACCGAAGGTAACCCCAAAATTATTGATCTTTCAATACAACACACACCGAGCGTTTAGAGGGGGGAGTGACGGAGTGAACGAGGGTGCAGACGAGACGACCGCAAAGGACATTCAACCTTAATTTACAGCAATAAAGTTTATTTCAGCCTGTAAACGTAAAGGTTACATGAAGGTTGTAAGGCTGGTAACAGCGCGTGCCAAAATAACGTCTTTAAATTGTTTTGAAGGGTGTTAACAATTGTTATGGAAATTATTATCGTGTTAGCATCGTTTTTGTTGACTTAGGATGACCTGTGGCTGTTAGGGACACGGAGAAGATATGCAAACTAATGGCGGGCATTGATTTAACTCGAGAGAAATACAAACTCTGTTGGAATAAGATCCGTAATTTATGCAGAGGGTTCCCTGCTTATAATAGTTCCTCCATTTCTTTGGATCGCTGCAAAAACTCCTAAAGACATTGTAAATGATGCGAAGGAATACAATTTACACACCTATTCTAAAACCGCTCTCAAGATTTGCATCACAGAATTACAGTTTGTAAAAAATATTTCAATAAAGACAATGCTCATGGCTCCGTGCTACGGACCGATAAAATGTCACACAATCATGTCAATGCTTCAAGCCTGCTCTTACCTTTGTTCTTCAACGCATATCCACCACATATCCCATTTGCCAGTGATTTCTCCGACATTTTACCTCTTCAACATGCAAAACTGCAAGTCCCCTGTGAGCTGAGCTTTAAAACCGACTGGCATTTAAATTGAATGTCGCTTTCAACCGTTTGTGTTCCAAAGCAAATGTTAAATGTTCCACACTCAAGCATTTGTTTGAGTTAATATCTTTCCTTACCCATTGACATTTTAAAGTTAGCACACACTTTAGTGGCCATTCGAGTGGTTCGACGTAAAAGGAAAAGTTTCTCACTTTACTTTCTTTACAATATTATTGTTCTTGCGCGCACAAATTTCCCAGACGAAATAAGTTTTCAATTATTTCAGTTCCGTATTTTACATAACATAACGCCTGTATTCCCGAAGGGTATGGCAGAGGTGTACCTACCTAGTGCACCCACATTTCGCCAGTTATGTTTAAGTCCCATGTAATAAGGGCTGAGCCTATTGGTATAAACTGGGCACAATTCCATATCTGAGCTGCTACTGAAAAATTCCTGATGAAAGAACCCAATAACACTTTGCCCGCCCTGGGAATCGAACCCAGGATCTCCTGCTCAGCAGTATAGCTTGCCACCACTAGACCAACGAGGCCATTCTGTATTTAGTTAAACAAACGTGATTTTATTTAAATCCGCATTGTTTAAAGTAGGCCAAGCAAAAGGTAACTAGTTCAGATCTAGCTAGACTGAAGAATTTAGAAGCCATAAAACTGAAGTTGGCTGGCTCCAACGCGTCCTGGTATGTGACTGCGTTATGCAATTAATGTTATAAACATGTCATGTGCTAAGATCAGTGAAGATACTAAAATGTTACCCAGTGAACTTTAAACACTACTGTGATATCGTAAATTCATGACTGTTGCAATTGGGCCAGGATTTAAATTCTAGCCACCGTTTTTAGTTAGTAGTTCCTCTCCGTTAACTGGAAGACACAATTAGAAGGCTAATTCTCGTAATTAATTAAAAACATTCAAAATCTAGTCGCAGTCTCACCTCGGCGACCATCAAATATCAAAAATGTATGGTATTGAGTTGTTTTTGCCAGATTGAGACTGAGATCAGACTGTGAACGTTCATAAAACTACGGGAATTTATCCTCAGTGGTCACTTTATTGGTAAATAGTGTTACTACTTGAGTACTATTCCTGCCTGCAGCAAGCCCTTTTCGTCTTAAAGCAAATTGGGAACCTGCGAAGAAGTATTTGAAGTTAAAACAAAAGACAGTCGTCGTTGGCCCCTAGTCTTAAAGTGTAGTGGTTAATTAATATGCACCTACAGTGTGAAGGGTGGCTCGTGGCTCCATCCCCTTGTGTAGTGGATGCGTCTTGTATAATAATGTGTTTTGCTTATGCTCGACTTTATGGCAGGTATATCTTCGTTGGTATTCTAAGATTCACTTGAAAATTTTGTAGCGATATTTTAGTATATCTAGCATACTTTGGCTAATATTAATCCAACTGCGAACTTAGTTGAATGATTCGTCACAGTATGAACTTTTCTTGCCATGTTCGTGAACTCTTCCATATCTGACTCGTCCAGAATTTCAACAGTTTCTTTGTCCTCAACAATCCTAAGCACTCGGTTCTTATCGCCCAATAAGTCCTTGTTTATACCACTAATTAAATAATTGCACGGCATCCCTAATTGGCGACCGTCTCGGTACACGCGTTTTTTCCGCGAACCCATCCCAGGCACCCGTTGTTGGAAAGAAGGGAATATCGTGTTTATTGCTTAGGAAATAAGGTCGGGATTAAGTTGGAGGTATGTCATAATTTGTGATGGAAAGTGTTCATAAAAGTGTATGAATCGCTTTCATGCTCATTTCGTGAATTAATTAGGTGGAATCTTAGTGTAAATATGTGCTTTTTATAACGAATTATGTATTGTCACGCAGAAAAAATATACAGTACTTAGCAGACTGGCGGTCTTTTCTTTTGAAATCACCAATGATTTTATTACTAACTGTCCAAAATGCGAAACTTAAACACGAACCCTTTAACCATAACCGTTTTGACGCTTATGCGTATATATCTTAATTTAGGCAAGTTTTATTTTTTTAAAGGGGCAATTCCCAGCATTAAAAATTTAAATTCAATTGTGTCCTTTCCTTGTCCAGCGTATCAGATGACAATAGCGGTCGCTGGGCGCTGCGCAACGTGGAGCGCGGCTACTTCCTGGGCTCCAGCTCGGACAAGCTCACCTGCACCGCCAAGGTGCCCGGAGACGCAGAGCTGTGGCACGTGCACCTGGCCGCCAGGCCTCAGGTAAACACCCATTATCATCAATCATGTGGGAGGAACCTACTGTTGGACATAGGCCCCCTAAAAGGCTGCTATCATCGCTACAACGACCGCTCCTGTATGTTTTGTATCCGGCGGACGCCCGTGAACTTCACCATTGCGTCTGGTCGTTCTATTGAACAAAGTAACCATTTCGCATTTTAATTTCTTATTATTATTCTACGGTATAAAGTTGGAATCACACGTCAATATCCCACTGTTCATACGGTTAAAAGCAAATGCATTATGAAACTGCCATGTGATTCCAAAATTATACCGATAAAAATCGACTGAAATTTTTACTGTGGACCCTCACAGAATACATGTACTTTCCAATTCTAAGGGGAACGAAAATACCCAGACTGTTAACTAGCCAAAATTGTCCGACGTCTAGGTCGATGACTTGCCAAACACGGGAATTCAAGACTATTAAGTTTTCTCAAAGGGTAGGTGTAGCGGTTCGCTTTGCAAGTGGATTGCTGGAATAGGATTTAAAATGGGAATTGTATTTGCATTTATTTGATTAGATTCAAATTTTAAAGAAATTTGCTTCAGTTTCCTTTACATCTTTTAAAGATAGACGTTAGGTATATCAAGTTATCATTACTTAGGAAAAGGGTTAGCTTAGCAATTATGGGCAATTTGAGCAAGAGCTACCTATATTGATTTAAAAATGCATGTAAGGTTTATATTCGCTATTACATTCCAATAAGACCAACCAAGAGAACCAGTTGAGTTGTTTATATGAAAACAGTAAGTATACTGTTATATCTCGCCCCAGTTTCTCAGACTTATAATCAGTGTAATAACATCTGAATGACAGATCATAAGATAATGTGCGCCGGATTGATTCCGTGCTGTATCGCCGATCTCGCCGGCTCGGCCCGTTTGCTTCAGAGGGGAATGCACTACTGGATGTAGTGAAGAAAGACTGTAACGAGAATAACAGATGCATATTGAGCATAATAGTTTTGTGTAAGGGTTGTGATGAATTAATGATGATATGATGGTGTTTGAGGTAATGTTATTACTTCAATTTGTATTCATTTAATCATGGGTTTTAAAATATTATTTTATTCCCTTCTTGATGTTATCTAAAGCATCAGTGGCACATTGCCGGGAAAATACCTTCCCTATCTTTTGCC
This sequence comes from Antitype chi, assembly GCA_947359405.1. Classification (NCBI taxonomy): domain Eukaryota; kingdom Metazoa; phylum Arthropoda; class Insecta; order Lepidoptera; family Noctuidae; genus Antitype; species Antitype chi. The sequence goes on along the minus strand of OX375814.1, from coordinate 21,808,560 downwards.
CATTCAAAGCCCCATACTGACAAAGGCTTGCACTGACTGAACAAGTCCACTCAAATATGTTTGGTTCTTTCCACAAAATACCATCTCGACATTAACCTGCGTCACTGCGTGGTCCTCATATCGCCTGACCAAGATGATGTCTGGTCTTTAAAAGAGACTGTGAACTCTGACTTTGTTTCGGTGTTTCATGTCAGAGCAGCCAGAGTTAGGAACACTGAACTCATCTAGTTTTAAAAACATAATTTAATTTTGACGCGTACTTAAGTGTTTTTTTTTAATTAATTTACAGAAATAAATATCACTTATCTATAAAACAGCTTTGTTCGTGGATTTATTGCAAGAACTTAACACACTCGTAACATACCATCACGCCTGTTTTATCAGAAGGGTAAGGCAGAGGTGTACAACAAGCAAGAACATATTTACGACAAAGACCTGTGGGATCGGAATCTGCTCTCTGTCAAATAATTAAAGATATATTTTACAAGCCCATCCTAATCTCATGTCCCTTCCAGGTGAATCTCCGCTCGATCGGGCGCAAGCGTTTTGCGCACCTGTCGGAGACCCTGGACGAGATCCACGTGGACGCCAACGTGCCGTGGGGCGAGGACACGTTGTTCACGCTGGAGTTCCGCGCCGACGAGGGCGGCAAGTACGCGCTGCACACCTGCAACAACAAGTACTTGAGCGCCGGCGGGAAGGTAGGTTACGGTGTTCTGATGTTAAACAGTTACAACCCTGAATTGTCAATAGGACTTAGAAGTATTTCTTTCTTGAGTGACGGACTTATAGCGTACTAGCGTGTTCACGTTGACGTTAAATTTAGTTGCATTAGATAATTAGCGGATTAAAAATGTTATTACTCAGAAACACTACACACTACACTACACTATAAGCTATTGTTCAACGAGTACAACCCAACGTCTTGTCAAATCTTTAAAATATCGGAGGTTTTGGTACTTTCGGTCAAGCAGTCTGTTTGAGAGCAAATATCTCTCCGTCAAAAAAAATAGCTCCAGTCTGATTTAATGCTCGTGAAGTTAAGAAGCAGATTATAGAAACGTTATGCAGATTATAATTGTACGGCACGTAGGTACTCTAATTCGCGAGATATGACATCTAGCACTTTTTTACCGCTTATTCATTCCCAGATACAAAAACTGACAGGTTGGATAAAACGTAGATAATTACCATATACGCTATGTAGAAGAGAACAGTAATTAATACATGAGTCCATAAGTGTGAATATTAAGTTACATCTCGCTGACACGGCACTGACGGCACTCGGCAGTCGCAGAACAATGCGCTGAGGCGCTCAACACTTGTATGTATAAGTTATTTGTAGCCGCAAAATGCGTACGCGCATCTAAGTAATAGGTACAGGGCTGCCACGTAAAAAATATTGAATACAAAGAGTAAATAAGATGTTGCGTGCCCTTGACAAAAACAATGATTTTCGGCATCACTGTCTTTAAAATGGTCCAAACATGCGTTAGTAAAAGTATGGTAACTGAGATTCAGTATAACTATAGTTCAGGCCTTAAGATTTGACTAGACTGTCAGAAACCTAAAGTAGTCTAGAAGGAATATGTTTCCGAGGTCAGTAATTTAGAGGTATGTATCAAGTTAGCAGCCCTAATCACATCCCAGGTAGTTCATTTAGCAAACAATGACGCTGCGGCCGTCGGTTCCCATGGCTCCAGCATACGTGGGAACCTTCGATACTGACGTACGGCACATGCGTGAGACCGGCAACATTGTAGCTCTGTATGGACTAATTGCGGAGGAATCAAACTGTTTCGGCCGAACGACTGCTTATGTAAATTGATGTTGTAAAAACAATATGGACTTGTGACCAAACTAGACTTAAATGAATCGCTATTACCAAGCTTGGTAAAGAGATCACATGACGCTTAATGGGATTGCTGCAATAGTCCTTATGCGACCAGTGTTTATGAATGTCGTTATCGTCTTAGTAGGCCATTGACCAAGCAGTTTGCTACGCTGATCTCTGGATTGAGATTTACTTTTAAAAGACTACCTGAAGAGTTTCTTACGGCTCTTCTCCATAAGAAACGACCAATCGGAATCGGAACTGGGCACCGAGCTTCTGGCGTTTCATATGTGCCCATTAGGTTTATGTGAAAATATAATATTTTTATTTGGTCATTTTGATTTTGAAATCCTTTGATTGTACATATCCATTGCACACAATACTTCTGCGACACAACATAGCATTGTTTCACCTCATCTGATGATAGCATGGTCTGTTCTGGAAAACTTTTAGACCCCTGATCATTCCGCACAAGTTCCAGTCCACATTGCAAGATGTTGTTCCTTCCCCCTCCAGCTGCAAGAGCAGTGCACGGCGACGTGCCTGTTCAGCGCGGAGTACCACGCGGGCGCGCTGGCGCTGCGCGACGGGGCGGGGGCCTACCTGGCGCCCATCGGCTCCAAGGCCGTGCTGAAGACGCGCTCCACCGCCGTGACGCGCGACGAGCTGTTCTCGCTGGAGGACTCCCTGCCGCAGGCGGCCTTCGTGGCGGCGCTCAACGAGAAATACGTGTCGGTTAAGCAAGGTCAGTTTTTACTATTATTAAATAAACTAGCTTCTGTTCGCGTGAAGTTTCTTGTTTTTACATAAAATATATTCTGATACCATCGGCAATACTGTAGCTTCCCTTTTATGCGAATAATAAATTATTTTGAATATTCGAATGCAAAGATAGCAATATTTGAATACTCGACCAATATTATTTAGAAATATGTTAAAGTGCTACCCTCTAAATAATAATTTTAACTTTGAGTACAAAGTTTATTGAGTGTATAGAGACTCACCGACCCCACAGTCAAACCACTACTACGTTTTTGTGGGGCTTAGTTTATAAGTTATACTTATCATATGTGAATATAAATAAATAATAATAATTTCCATAACACCGGACTGCGACCCCTGACGTGCACAAAATACGATTTTATAGTCTATGCATAGTGTCTGACGGAGCAAGCGTGAATTGTGCTATACGTGGTCGACAAGTGCCTTCGTACCATCAACTATGTTTAACACATGGAATCCAACGTGAGTGTTTGATGTATATATACAAGAAGAAACGAAATTGTCTTAATTAACAATGCGAGGAGCCTGAAGAAACACAAGAGACAGGATAGGATGATCACTTGACTTGAGCTGGTGGGGGAGATCGAGAGGATGATCACTTGACTTGAGCTGGTGGGGGAGATCGAGAGGATGATCACTTGACTTGAGCTGGTGGGGGAGATCGATAGGATGATCACTTGACTTGAGCTGGTGGGGGAGATCGAGAGGATGATCACTTGACTTGAGCTGGTGGGGGAGATCGATAGGATGATCACTTGACTTGAGCTGGTGGGGGAGATCGAGAGGCTCTATGGAAAGTTATACACATCGAAAAGTAACCCCATTACGAATCTGGCAAACGATCCAAGGGCTAGATTGACCCGAGACTATACCGAAGAAATCTACAGAGTCTACAGTTTGTACGAGATTAAAATGGCTCTGAAGCAGCTAAAAAACAACAAGGCGCGATTATGACGGAATTACGGCCGAACTAGTGAGGGCTGGCGGAAAAGTCGTTCTTAAGGTCCTCCAGAAGCTGTTTGATTCCGCCATACTCGAGGACAAATCGCCTGAGGAATGGAACCGATGTGTGATGGTACTTTTCTTTAAGAAGGGTGACAATACCCTTCTTAAGAACTATAGGTCCATCTCACTTCTGTTCTGAGCCATGTCTACAAGCTGTTTTCAAAGAGTTATCACGAATCGTCTCGCGCGCAGGTTTGACGACTTCCAGCCTCCCAAACAAGTCGAATTCCGTAAAGGCTTTAGCGCCATATAGTATACCACATACTACGCTGTGGCAAGTTATACAGAAGACCGAAGACAATAACTTGCCTCTCTGCTTAGCGTTTGTGGACTACGACAAATGATAAATGATTTTATTTCTGTAAGTAGGTTTGTACAAACACTTTTACACGTCAAACATATTTTTTTAAACTAGATGAGGCCGGCATTTCCTATCTGACTACTCTGAGAAGAAAGGCCGAAACAAACTCAGAGGTCAAAGCCTTCGATTCAATCGAGACAATGGTAGATAATCCTTATTTTTCGTAATTCTGTTGCGACCAATAATTACATTACAATTAGTAAAAATAGAGCTACGTTGTTACACTGAAGATTTTATGGAGATTTTTTTTTTATAAGACTACTCTGTTCCACTGCTGAGCAAAGGCCTTGCCCAAATCCCTTCCTCTATGGTGTTACTTGTTATTGAATGGTTTGATTTTATTATAAATATTCTAACAATAGGTACTTATTAATCGAGATATGAGATCTCGATTAGTAAGACTTGAATTTTATTGTGGTTGGTTATCTGTGTATCGATTGCTTTTGTATCTAAATGCCTTTAAGTTCGTTTAGTACTTTTATAAAGCAGTAAAATTTTGATTTATTCCTGTATATTACTCAGATTTTTATTGTACTTTAAACATGATTATTAAAACCGTTTTTTTTATAAGTATTCGAATAAACAATTCTAATATTACCCGAAAAAAAATGAATACTCGAATATGAAAAAAAAAACAAAAACAATATTCGCAAGCCCTATTCCGTAGATTACCCCTACATACAAACTCGCAAATTTCACCTCAAGCTGTTTGCAATGTTTATATGTATAATTCTGTTGTAAATGTTTATGTCACTGAAAGCCTCCGGAACGGGTGGATGATTTTTTTTTTGTGCGTTTGTGTGGGTCCCAGGATGGTTTAGATTCACAATAGGACGCGGCAGGTGGCGTTGCGATCGATTTCTAAGAAACAGGACAACGTCTGTCCAGTCAGCTAGTGTAGATACTTGCCGTAACTTATCTCTCAGATTACTTAACCGGAGGTAAGTACTACGTACTTCAAAGCAAGTTCAAGGTGTTCACGCTTAAAAGTGACTTGACTTGTTATAAAACTAAATACTACCTACAAGATTAAATCAACCTTATAGGTAGTAAAACTTACAAGTATATTGTAGGAAGCCAAACTCAAATCGCTTCTTAATCTAATACGGAATGCACAATATCGCTCAAACGCTCATAAACACATATAATGGCCACTTCCCCTGTCTGCAGTGTTACTTCCTCGTTCCTACCTTGTAGTGCTCGAGTGAAAGTGACCAGCTCGCTACTCGGGAGCTTCACTTCACCAGTTTCCTACTGTCATTACATTTGATGCTACAATCAATATCTGTGTGATCTTTATTCCGCGGAGATCAAATTAACTTCTCTGTGGGACTGATTTCAAGTCCAGCACCCTAATCTGAATCATTTTGAAAGATATTGCTAATCCATTGCTACATTATTATTTTGGACAAAATTGTCTACTCATAGCTCAACAACGTAAATAACGCAATGAATGTCGTTGAACTGTCAAAATAAAAGCCTTTCCTATTGTTAGTGTGTAACGCAATTAGCCCCCTGGTGATGAGAAGATATTGTTTATAATTTATCAATCACCTAAACAACGCAGAATTAAAGGAAGCATTTTCTCTACTTACCATTAGCCACCACGCGGGACATCTTGTAGCTTTCCTAAACGATGAAGAGCCATGATTTGCTCAGCCCTTGTTCTGAAGTTTTCCATGAGAAATTACACACGAAAAAAACTCCAGCAATGTATCTTACTGGTATCGCATCTTCTCGCCACCTCAGCTCAGCCTCTAGATATCGCGCGCGGATTGTTCCGTCGTTCTCAGAACTGTTGTGATTGTGAGAGGTGTGCCAATACTCGAAAAGTCGAGACTGTTGACCCGTATTGTTTAGAGTCGCTGTGTTTGCATACTTACTTGTCGGCATGGCGTCATCTAGAACATCACGCTCACATGGAGTTCAAAATATTAATGTCGTGCATGTAATAAGACTAATTAGCTTAGGAAGTTAGTAGTCGATGGAAAATATTCAAAATTACTTTTACCATTGCTGCGCCCCCGTGGAGGTCGAAAATGATGCTTAGAATCGCCTTTATATCCGGTTTCAGAAGTATAATTTGACTATACTCATACTGGCTAAAAAGCTTTGATATTTAAACAAGCGTTTCCTTCCATCACGTAAAAGCTACAGTCGTTGAAAGGCCGGGCTATAAGGAAGCTGTATTGCTCAGATCTCGTCAGCGAGTACCAGGCGGTCAGGATCGTTGAGCAGCTAACGGTGTGTCGACCCGCCCTCACCTCACGTACATTATACGATCCATCGTCCGCTTAGATTGCCTCCGGTGTGTAGCTACAATAGCTACCTAGGTGTGGTTAGGTTAGGCAGTAGAATGCTCGGACAGTTTGTAGATATCGGAGGTTATACAAGAATCGATGTCTCAGATAAAATGTTAGTGCTAAACGCTGCCTTTTCACAGATAAGTCAGTGACTGGGACTATAGACGGCATACCAAGATCGATGACTTTTAGTTTATCCAACAGCATGTATATAAATAAAGTATCACGTGAACCTCTGACATGAACTCTCAAAGGAAGGCAGCACGACCCGTTAATATAGACGCTGCACTATGCAGAGTCACGCTAACTGTGCACTTATTATGAACGACACTGTAAGGAAGGTACACTGTCAGTCATAGCTGTATATGTATATGTGCAATAATAAGAGACTCAGCGCGGTGTTAATGAAGAGCTGAGTGATATGCAGAGTCACGGTAACCTCGAGGTTCTGGTTAGATAGTGAGGGAAACTTGATTTGGAAAAGATACTATACTATTTAACATTTCCATATTTGGAAGAGATGCTTCCCTTTTTTACGTTTTCTGACATTACGAATATTTCTGTTCCTATAATTATTATTTTCTGAAATTACAAATAAGTATTTATTTTTACTGAACCAAGTATTATTTATTAAAATTTCAATGGATATTAAATATTTTTCTTTTTGGAAATCAAATTTTATTAATTTCTGAAATACATTGCAAACTATAGTTTTGTATAATTTAGAAGCATTTTGTTTAAATTTTGTAAATGTGAGTACCATGCATCTGTATAATAATTATATTGACTTGAAAAAGCGTTGCAGTTGAGAGTATGTCATGCTCACTTAAATGTCTCACTGATGGTGGCGCGTGTGTTGGATCATTCGGTTCCCTACAAGTTCGTGAACGGGCGCCGTCGCTTGAGAATGGTCATCTCCTAACTTCCATGGCTTATTTTAAATCCTATATTTAGATTTTTTTTACATTGTTCTCACATATAGAAGCAACAAGAGTAATGTTCCCAAGATTTTGTAATACCTAACATGATTTAAAAGAGTGTCCTAGGAGTTTCTTGCCCGTTCTTCTCCATAGAGATCTACGTTTTGGAATGGGCAACTAGCTTCAACTTTCTAACTGATCGACTTTTTGACAATTCAAAAGTGCCTGTAAATGGTTTAATTGAAGTAAATGCTTTGAGTTTGAGTTTGATACTGCGTTTTTAAGAAAATAAGAATTCCAATCAGAAGTTTTCAAATACCTACTACCTACTAGTAGTTTTGAATAACTGTTTATATTTTTAGTCAGTTTGACAACTTAATCATTAAAACTAGGGCATTCAAATCAAAGTTACTTTTATTGCAAAATAACTGGTATTTTCGGCAAATAACGGCTTAGCAATTGTGAACAGATTCATTCACGTAAGTGGCACAGTTTTTATGCCGAGCGGAATCACGCTCGTCACAATATTGATCTCAAACATAAACGATATTGAATTGTCTAGGAGAAAAACAGTTATCGATGTGAACTTAAGTGCTCCTCCAAATAGTTAAAGATTTGAGTATTTTTTATCTGTAGCGTTTTGTCTGATCGTAGTTTTTTTTTTGCTAAATAGCGCAACTAAGTAGACTATTATTTTGTCCTTCATCTTCTACTTAGATGTGGATATAAATACTATAATTATTCCCAAAATGATTATTTGGTGAAAAGATTATCCAGTCAGCTACGTTGATCAAATGGCTGACTGACATTATGTTCAATTGGTCACGTACTTAGATGTTCTTTTACACCCGAACCAACTACTTACTTGCTTGCGTACTTTGTGTAGTCAATTCCTGCATACTACTGACTATGTTGTGATTTTGTGCATAGTTCGCGTCACGATCTAGACCTTGCTATCGACACGTATCGTTCGGTCACGACCGACGTCTATCGAGTTACCGACAGCAGTAAAAATATCTACTCGTTAAGTAGCGTTAGCTACTAGCTTGTGGTAGTACAGTTATATCATCTTGCTGGGTAGGTATTGTGATAAAATAAGCTTTCTTTAGTAAGCGTAACATGTTCAAAATTATTGTTGTCCTTTCATTAAGTACCGTCAGGTAAAATTGACAATGTATTGACAAAGGTATGCCGGATGTTTTAAAAACATTTCCGAGTGAAATGGTTATTATTGCCATAAAATAAGCCTCGCTCAAATTTCTTAAATAAAATTAAAATATCGGGTTTTGAGCTGTATTTATAATTAAGTTCTGTTTAACTTTTACGTGAATACACAGAAATTACCGTTTTCGAATCTAGGGTTATTTCCCCTTATTTATAAACGTAGCTAAAAGTTAAATTATGATTAGCGACTGTTTAACCATACATTTTTGACGTTTAATCATCTCTAAAACTTTAAGCAGCGTATAAATATATGAGGGATTATGCGTAACGGTAACTTACAGTGACAGATGGCTCGTGTGGCGCGTGCGCCAGACCGCGTTACTAATTACACATCTAACATCATTTACATCTCAGATCGCCTCCTCGAAGGTGCAAAGACCGCGTAATTCGTTCTTAAGATGCTAAATTATAATAATTTTCTCGTTAACCGTCGCGTGCTATATTGGGCGTAGCATCCTCTCTTTTTTATTGTTAAGAATTTAATATGTATGCTTAGGGGTGCACACGTGCAGATTACATAAATCTACATATTATGTAGCACTAGATATAATCCTGCTCAAAACTTTCCAAGACTCTTTCTTGTATCGCTAATCTTCGCTGTTATTTAAATCTCAAACGAATTAGCTTGAGATTGAGACATAATGTGTAGCAGACAGGTGTTGTTATTGATCGCACGTCTGTCGGCTAAGCGTCCATACCGAGATCTATTACATGAAGAAAAACGCATATTATAATCGGATATGCATGGTAAGATAACTTCCATTCAAAAGCAGAGCAGGCCAATTAAGAGGTATTCAGCTACGTCAAATTGTCAACGGAATTGGCTGATAGTGCGCGCGCGCAGCTATGCCGCGCAAAAAACGCGCGCTATGCTTTCTAACGTTTCTACTGCACGGATGCCTGCACAGTGTCGTGTGATCTCGCCACATCACTAAACTTTATAGTTTTAATTAAATTTATGCTCCAAGTAGCTCGCTGTAACGGGCTTCGACGTAAAATGGATATTTTTGTGATTTCTTATTTAATTTAAAAATAATTGGTCGGTAGTTTGGCTAATCCGTTTAATTCTGAGGTGATTACTTAGCTAAGCAAGTGGCCGTAGCTTATGGTAAAGGTGGAATTGTAAAATAACCATAATATGGCTATAAAAACCCAGTTTCGTACCTATTTCAAAATTAAAAGCAATTTTTCTTTTAACAGCCGTAACAATATGAATATAAAAAATAATTTCAGTTCAAGTCCGTTCCAGGTACTAGAACTATAATTAAAAATAATGAGTACAAGAACTTTATGTGAATTATAGGCAGTGGTACCTACTGTGGTACATATATTGTTGTATAGCATCTCCGGAACCGACTGCAAGTATATCTAGATAGTAACATCCTTAACATTCCCAGCCCATAAAGCGAGCACCTCGCGTCGACGTCTATTTAAGTCTAGCCACGTTGTGTGGCATGCAGCTCTCACACATCGTTAATTACACAAGCACTACTACTGGTACAGTGTACAGACGAGATTGGTGTGTAGGCAAGATATACAACTTTGCAATACACAGGCAAATAATTGTAATAACTTTCAATTAAGAACTTATTTAGACATAAGGCACACTTAAAGGAGCTATGTTAAAGAATTGGCTGACGATAAATGACTTGAATCATCATGGGTAAGATGATTGTCCAGTTCTTCCTATACTATATGCCTGCTCTGAGATAAAAAAGCCCGTGTAACAACACACAATATTCACTACTGATTTTGTACAGTAAACACGGTCATAAGTTCCGCCAGACCTGCCATAACGTTTGGCGATACTATCCTCTAACTCCTCTAATGCCGCGGCCACACTACGGTCAATGTCAATGCCTAACATCGCGATAAACAACGCGGTAAACATTCCGATAATTAAAGCTATAAATTCAGAGGCCACACTTGTCCGCCACCCCAGTTTAACCGCCTAACATCAAATGGCAATGTGAATGCCGTTGTAAAATTATCGCGATAAATTGTGGCTTCACCTACGGTTAGCGTCCAAGATCGCGATAATCAATGGCATTTCTCGTTGGTGTGACCGCGGTTTAAAAAAGAAAAACTAGACAAATTAGCTGTCTGTAGGTTTCTTGGAGGAGGAGTAGTTTTGTCGAGTGTACAATTGTGCATGACACGATAGTGTTGCAATGATTTGTCGCCACTCTTGTCACCGCCAGTCAGGCAGCGGAGCGGGGCGCCGCGGATAACATCTGTAATTATGCGCCCGCGCAGGTAATGTGCGGCTGTGGCGCGGGCGCGCCTGTGTTACACGCTCCACCACCTCGTCTGTCTGTACCTTTGATATAATGGTGATGAATAGTGAAGTGAAGAGAGTCCTTGAAAGATAAGGCTTTGGCAGTGGATGAAAGAATATAAGCTATTCTTATCATTGACGTCTGATGTGATGGAATGACTCATGCCGATGGAGAATGGGTAACTTTTCTTTCGTATGGGTTCTATTATGGTTCTCTTGTCTTCTTCATGGCATGCTAAATAAAGCAGCACGCAGTTAGCAAGGTTGGTATTGGGACTGGAAAAAGTGCGTAGGGTCTTCTTTAAAGTATGAGAGAATAGTCAGAAACTTGATGAGATGATGAAATCCTAAATTGCCAAGTTTCGCTTGGCAGTGACCTCTTCGGGTCTTCATTGTTCTATACCATACCTTTCACACGGACTTCTCAAAACTGAAGCCCGTGTGTGTGAAGTAGTGTGAAAATGTGAAAGTAAGGGTTGTATTTGTCAACAGAATGGGCAGTAACATCCTCACTCCTATGCGCTGACTTACGATTACAGCCGAGCTATTCCGTAACCATCTCACCGGGTGAAGTGAGCCGAGTGAGAGTCGAGTGACCTGTCAGTGTCATCCCACTGATGCTAGGGATTGACCCACCACCCATTATTCGCGCACTCAAGCCTCAGGCAATATATGGACTAGTCTAGGAAAAAATAGACCGAAACAACATTGAGTTTCTAACTGAGTTTCTGTTTTGCTACTTTATTTGATAAACATCCCAAAATGTAATGTACTAGCTTTGAAATCGTAATACAATGATCAATAGAATTAGCAGTAGTAAATGTAATGCTTGGTCATCCCTAGCATCAAGTGAAATGACACTGACAGCTCACTTCACCCGGTGAGATGGTTACAGAATCGACATGCAGATGCAGAGACCTTTCCAACCATTATATTTTCTACACAATACTTCCATCAGATAAATCGAATTTAGTAGAATATCGCCTGAGCCTGTCCGTTACACAACAAATAATGGCTGGCAATGCATCTGCCAGAGAGCCGCTAGCGGTACCGTGCGCGCGCGCCGGTCATAGCCCGATGGTAGCGCACAACGCTAGCAGGGCTGCCAATCGAACTGCATTTATTGAAATACAGTTATGTGGTATTTTCCACTGTGATCCTAATGATTTTGGATGACAAAACTATTTTTGTTAAATCTAATCTGAACATAAATTTGATTTTGGTTGTTAATTGGACAATTGGACATATTACGAGTTTTCGATTATTTTTTTTATTGGGTGGGAAATCATCAAATAACTTCTCCCGCTCTGGGTGGAGCGGGAGGGCGTGTCAGACTTTTACTGACTAAAACCCACCCGTGTTCTCTCAGTTGCCTGTGTGCCCAGGGGCCGCGGTATCTCTTTCGAACAACCCACACCCCTGGCAGACGAGTTTTCGATTAGTTTGACATTTTACTAATGAGATGACAGAACACTTGAGTAGTTGGGGGTTAGTAGTAGCTACCTATATTTTGTAATCCATTGCCATTTCGTCAGTTCAACCGATGGTGTTCGTACGTTTGTTACGCCTTCTACACTTATGTAGGTACCTATCTACCCTGGATGATAATTGATAATGAATTATTGAACTGTCAAAATAAAAGTGTAAGTTAGCTAATTATGGCCCAATTAGGATATGAAAATATCTAATTAGGATAAGAAAAAACGAAAAACGATAATTATAGAAGCTATAAAGTCTTATTACAATAGATAATAAACACAAATTACCGCTAATGATAGCAGTTACCTACTTGTTGTTTACTAAAAATAACGGTTATTTGTTGTGGTTCATTGGTTCGCTTTTCGAGATGCAGTCATACAATAAATGCTTCAATTCTCATTTTACTATTCCCATAACGAATGCCAATACATGGGTATCGATCTACATACATAACGTCTGACTCAATCGATCACATACCGTACTTAATTTCTCTGTAAAAATGCTTTTGTTTGTTTGTAACAGGGATTATTTCATACTATTGTGAATTTCTGTTAGGAATCCTTCCCATTTTTTACGCGTGGAGTCTCTTGCAGACTCAGCTTGCACTGTGTACTGCCAACCTCATTCCTCGAAATACCATTTCTGACCATGTAGGTTACTGCATTGTCCTCACATGATCTGACCAAGATATCTCTGGACTTCAAAAGAGACCTCAAAAGTGACTTCTGAATTTGTTTCGGTGTTTCTTCTCAGAGTTGTCAGATAAGAAGTACCTAGTAAAATAAATAAATATCCCTAAATATCTTTTTTTTTAAATAATAATGACGTATAAAAGTGTTTGTATAAACCTACCTACTGAAAAAATAAATAACATTTCACTATAACCTATGGCCCGGGGCCGGAAGTCAATCACGCATTCAATAAATAGAAAGGTTCGATCAGGCGCTTGCTACCTAAAACTACAGGCTATGTATGTACTTTATAATAATAGTTAATTATTATAATAATAGTTAATTATTATAATAATAGTTAATTATTATAATAATAGTTAATTATTATAAAGTAAGTTTTCTAGTACATTTGGACAAATATTTAGTCATACAACTTGCAATTCTACCACCCCTGTAAGTGGTCGTCTCGCACGATCGCCTGTCAGCCGCGCGGCAAATCTTTAACTAACACCGGGCGGCGGCGGCAGCGGCGGACTGATGCGCTTGCGCCGCTTCCTGGCTTCAACTCGTACATTACTTTGAACTTAATGTTCTAACGCTAAGCTTCCGGGAGATACAAGATTCAGAAATTGCTGGTTTTACCGTAATATTGGAGGTAATATCACGGGACCTTGCTGACCATGGTTTTGTCAAAGTCAAAGCATTTATTTCAAATAGGCACTTAAAGGCACTTTTGAACGTCAACGTTTACATTTACGTTTCAAGTACAATATTTAACATAGTACATTCATTAGATGATTATGTGTGAAAACGATGCATCCAGAATAAAATTATCATACCAAAATAGTTAAACAGAATCAAATTGCAGCAATACAGATAAATTAATTCTGTGATAGATACATGGTATTCATACATTTACAAACATTGTAAAAGTAACTATAGGTACGATTTTCCTACAATATTAACAAGTAATGAATCAGTGTGTGAGTTAAAGTAATCACTGAGTGTAAATCAATGTCATAAATATAATTAATTATACAATTCAATTAGCAACCAGTTTGCTTTTGTCTAGACTCTCGATTGTCCTATGGAGCAGGACCAGCATGTTTCCAAGCATTCTTATCTTGGATATAATCCTCTAATTTGTAATACGCTAGTTTACAAAGTTTACTTTTATTATGAGTTTTAAATTTCCTTTCATTTAATTGCAATGTATCACAAGGTATTTTGTTGTAACATTTAACACAGTTCCCCATAAAAGATGTATGTACTTTCGCTAATCTGAAAAATGGTTGATCTATTTTGTCTTTGTTTCTAGTATTAAAATTATGTCTATCACTTATTTTATTAAAAAGATGTAGATTTGTTATTGTTAATAGTATTAACTGTTCATTAATTTACGTTTTTATTTACTCCAAAGGTCCTAGTTTAACTTTTGTTACTTCAAGTTATAGCTATATTTACATAATGCAGAATTGCATATGTACGCGGGCAAACCCTTTATGCCTGGAGGCTTTTACTTAGGTTGTAGTTCTGTTTCGGTATTTTTTTATTTTAATTATTTATTTCTGCTTGAGTACCTACAGTTTTCAATGTTTGTATATTGGCGTGTGTTAGCTGACATGACAAATTTAATGTTTTTGTGTTTCGTAATGTTAGTTACTTACCTTCTTTTGTATAGAATCAAGTTCTTCTAACTTAACAGACAGCTGTGCTGCTGGGGAGTTTGTTGCGCCACTTCTTCTTCCCAGCTAAAGCACCAGGATGTGATGAAGGGCGGGCGTTTTTGGGAGTCTGTCTTATGTAATTTTGACGTTCAAAAAGAGCTGACTCTCAGCCTAGTTTGAATAAATGACTTTTAATTTTGATTTTGGATCTTGAAATTTACTGGTTATGGGCAACTAATTTTAACAAAGCTAATATAAGCATAATTTCTTGAATACACTGAAGCCCAAATTCCTAACTTTGTATTGAATATCATTATGTAAATAGAAGCAACACACAAGTCTAGATTCTGAAACGGTCAGCCATCATTATATTCTGATTTAGGAAAACTAATCTAATTTCCACCCGTGTACCGTAACATAACAAGTCGCCAACGAATTCATTATTATGCACCGCTCAATTACGATCTCTACTCGCCCCCTCAGGCACATGTGAGGCGTGATTATACTGACATGAGTACTGTGTCACGAGGGACTGAAGTTAAACGATACTTTACTTAGGTTATATCCCCTGAGAGACTGTCCAGTGCACTGCTGTGTTTACTGATGACGCTGATATGGTATGAAAATATTAAACAGGATTTAACCACAGACAGAATTATACTTACATCTCAAATACGTTCACCATCGTATGTTTCATTTGCGTTAAAACTTAAGTAAACTATAAAATCTCATAATTGTACCGCTTCCACCCAATGTGGTTGCAGTTCAAGTATTTTCCTAGTTAGGAGTTGCCTTAACAGACATAATTCAGGGATTTAGAATTTAATTTAGGTAGCTGCTGAATAGATCTTTGTCTTTAAATTCGTTCATTAATTCACTGACACATTGCTGTCGCAGCATGAAAGTTTACGAAGGTGCCCCAAAAGATAGATAAAAAAAAAATCGTGTCCCAAATTGATTAAATAGGGGATGAAAGTTTGTATGGAAATTCCATCGGCCGCATTTGAGTAAATAAATCTCCTTATCCAAACCAGATCAAAGATACTCGCCATGATTCCTAAGGCCTATCCCACTCGTGCCTTATATCTTGAGCTACTGTAGTGTTTACCGCTGTACTTTGCTCCATACGGTCTCGAGTGCTGGACAAACAGACCAACAGGCGGTCAGCTGTCCACTTGGACCACTTGACCACAGAGTACATTCTGCACTTGAGTGTAGAGAGTGGCCCAGAACGGTCGAGTCGATTTGTTTCGTTAAAAACGAGGAGGTGTTTTCATGACTAAGTAGGGGTTTACTTGTATTTATCGTGATAAGAATAAATTGTAGTTCGGTAATAGGAAAGACGATGACGACGATGACGATGACGGTAAAAAGAAAACCGGCAATGTCCATTATTTATATGACATACGACATACACACACGTACATACGACATACACACACGTACATACGACATACACACACGTACACACGCACACTTACTTATTGTAAGTACTTTACACATATACAGTACCAGAAAAACAACACGAACTATGTATTACTTACGCCACAATAGACGTAGGCGTATCCAATGTGTGTACTGGAACTAGGAAGAAGTATTAAATAACGGTATTGCAGATTTTTACAAGTCATTAGTAAGCTTGCAACTTGACAAAAACACTAGCATATGGAATCCGATCAAGCCACTATAATCTTAATATTATTCTAGAAAGTAAACTTACCATTAAAATATTTACCTCTGTAATCCTAGACAAAACCTTGACTAGAACTTAACCGCTTTTTTCTCCATTGTTTCCAGGTGTTGACGTGACAGCCAACCAGGACGAGATCTCTTCCCACGAGACGTTCCAGCTAGAGTTCGATTGGGCCACGAAACGTTGGTACATCCGCACCATGCAGGACCGCTACTGGACACTCGAGACCGGCGGCGGCATACAGGCCTCCGGTGACAACAAGTAGGTCCCATCACAATACTGAAGTTTTAAACATAATGAAGATTAGGTCTGCTAAATTTCACAAGACTTGTTAAAATCAAACAAGAAAAGGAAAATTCTGATTCTTCATCTTTGCATTGGTTTGACTAAGCAGTCCATTGTCATTGCCCCCAAAATTAAGAAAATAATATTCCTACCCGCCTTCTTCCCATGGGGGCAGAATATTTCTTTCTTTTCTTCTAATATTCTTATGCAGTCAAATCAAGAAGTTTCGCCGGTGGGACTGCTGCTCACGCTGCTCACTTGTTTTATTCATAGCCTCTTTGCTTCCTGATATTCCTTGGACTAGCCAACCTTTATCCAGACATTTTCCTTTATCCAATTTTTTTTATATAAATCTTTGCTGACATACCATTTCTCGTCCCCAGGTCATCGAACGCTCTATTCGAGCTGGAGTGGCAGGGCGACGGCGCCGTGGCCTTCCGCGCCAACAACGGCAAGTACCTGATGACCAAGCGCTCCGGACACCTGTACGCCAACGCAGACGCCATCGAGGAGAACTGCAAATATTACTTCTATCTCATCAACAGGTCAGTTACATTGGCTAAAGTACAAGACAGATGACATATTTTTTCGCGTTCGTAAAATCCAATTAAATAATTCCAACCAAAATCTGAGTCTGTTCTCATCTAATTTGAAACAAAAATTACTTACTTACACTTCTTGGTATTCACAAAAACAACCTAAGACCCACGCAATGTGTCCACTGTCCACGCAGGAAGGTAAATTGTTTGTACAAACATTCGAAACGTGAGGAAATGATTATTTATTATTATTCAATGTTTAATTGTGTCCAAAATAATACATAACGAGGAAAAAATATTATTCAATACCTAAAGTATAGAGCTTGGTACAATAACATGGACAGGGGCGCTGTTGTATACATTTGTGATAATTTTTATTAAAATTGTATTGAAAAAACAAGATGGCGACGTTAATTCCGATATTGGCCACGCGACAAAAGTATCTTGTGGCGTTGTAGTCGTATGTTTCGTTCAGTTGACAATTAAAAATTGTTTGCAGGCCTATCCTGGTGCTGAAGTGCGAGCAGGGTTTCGTGGGGCCCAAGGGCGTGCGGCTGGAGTGCAACAAGGCCAACTACGAGACCATACAGGTCATCCGCGGCCCCAAGGGCGCTGTTTACTTCAAAGGTAAGCTAGCATTAGAAAAACTAATAAAATCCTCGTTTTACTCCTTGTATTGTGTAAACTAACAAGTTTTTTAGGGGTCAAAGAGGAGTCTGGCAGGGATAGGTATTGCTCCTTATCAGGGAACTGAATTACACTAAGTGGCTCTTAAGTTTTTTAAACCTTACTCGTTCGTTAAACTACGACCGAGCTTGCCAGAGTTGTACCATTGAATTAGTCAGTTGCAACGAGTTCAAAAACCAACGTCAGGCACGATCTATATTGTAAGCTTCTAATTCCAGGACAAAACGGCAAATACTGGCACGCAGACAGCGAGTCGGTGCAGTGCGACGCCGACGGGCCGCAGGGCTTCCACCTGGAGCTGCGCGAGCCCACGCGCCTGGCCATCCGCGCGGCGCAGGGCGGGCACTACCTCGCCGCCGCCAAGAACGGGAACTTCCGCCTCGCCGGGCCCGACCTCGCCACCGCCACGCACTGGGAGTACTAGGCCGGCGCATTACTAGGGGATCCTTTTGACAACACCCATCGTCAGCTTGCTGACTAAACTCAGCAGACTCTAAAATGTTCGGTTTTGTAATACTGCCAATTTGTCTTGGTCCTGTGACCACAGATTGGCCTAAGTTTGCTCATTCACAAGCCTTTCGTTTGACGCAGTCATTCATCATCACCTCATCAACTCATCACAATCATGATCAAAAGGATCTCTCATACAAATCCTATTCGCAATACTCTTCCATTATCACGCACGTCTTGTTCACGACGCAGCGATCGCTGCAGATCGGCGTGGGACTTAACTTCATATCGAGAATGTCAACTCCGAGGGCGCGCGCTTTACTGACGCCATTTTAGTTTTCTTTTAGCCGCCATCTTGTCGAAGCGTGGCGGTGACGAACGACCCAATCAGCCAATTCTGAGACGGAATCCGCTGCCAATGGTTTATATTAAATTATTATAAAATGGGAATGTTAGTCAATGCCCCTGCATTGATGATGCACATTTCGTACTAAAAAAAACATAATTTAAAATGCGTCCCTCACAAGGCGCCGCCCTGTTTGCATTTAGTACGATTAAGATGATAGTGTCGCGCGATGTAGCGCGAATGTGATCATAATGAAAATATCGCTTCACCTTATTATTGTAATCATAGATTATTTTTCTTATAACTGGTAGATCTGCCGTCACGTTGCTTATGTCGAATTATTTTTATATTAAAATATTTGTGACCGTCACTCGTATCGCTTGAATTATTTATTCTAGATTGTATGGTATATAAATTAGTATGGAAGACATTATTCTGAAATTTTCGAAAAATATTTATTGGATATTGTAGTGTCTAGTCGATGGTTTTTATACAATTTTTTATCAGTCCCCAGTACTATATACTACCGTCGTTTCCTGTAGGTTAGTGAAATGCTAACATCGTGAGACTGATGCCTACAAACAACACATAACTGCAGTAACACTGTACCGTAATTAATTTAAGTTAAAACAGGGATTGACGCAATACCAGACGAGTGCGCGAGGCGCCGCCCTCGCCTCCAATGTACCGGGACATTGCTCAATGTAATAGTCTGACAACATTAACTCTGCATGACAACACAATCACTACAAGTTAATAAATAAAATGTCATGATTGTTTTTGCTCCAATACACGAGTGCAATTCACTAATTAAGTAGTATTCATAATAAGTAACTCACAAATAAGTTGATTATCTCAGCCGTAAAAAGTTGTGCATAGTTAATTTGACAGACTCAAATATTTTCTACACAAAGGCGATCATACCGCAAACCAACTCAAATGATCGTAGTAAACTTGCGACTTTTAGTCGTGAGCGGTCGCTACAGGTCGCCAGTGTGTAGGAGGTGTACTTCGCACTGAGTCTGGCTTCTAATTAATGAACATGTAAGGTAGGTAAGTTATTGTAAGTTATCACATTAGGGTAAGCTTGATCCGCTCCCAACTATATAATCGTCCATTCCATGCTTTTAGAATTACGACATGGGATTAAAACCATTTTTTTTATTATTTTTTACATGAAAACGGAGATTTTTGTAACTGGTGCATAGTCTTGTATATAAACAATTTCCAATTGCGTATAAGTCTGTACTTACGAAAACGTTTGGGAAGCGTTGACTCCTTTTATAATGAACAAAACGAGAAATATGATGTTTTTAGTAAGGGTATTTTGTATGCAATGCTGATTCTGAAATATTTGTACGATAACGTCTTTGTAAACTATTAATGAATAAATTATAATCATATTGTAAGACTGTGTTTTATTTACATTTCTTTCTGCACAATACATGGCTTATTCCTCATAAATTCTGCTCAATGAAACACTAGGTACAGGGTGAAAACAGAATCTAAAGTAGACGAGCTGAGCTCATTGGTCAATGGAATCATAAGCAAAGAATATTTGGACGATTGAGGAATGCGTATTTCTCTTTTCAATCACAGCGGTTGTGTGCAATCTTCACGCTTTTGCATATGATTTTTAATTATTGATAAGTACTAATGTGTTTACCTATTTATTTAAAAATTGTAATGACGTGTGTACCTACTGACATATTTTTTAAATTGATTTTTTTGTTATGTATTGGCATGCCACCTACTAATTATAATTGTTTGTTTCTGTAAATTTTGTACGCCATTTAATGGCAAAACATAGTGCACATTTTTTAAAATACTAACTGTAACCATACCTATGTTTAACAAAATAAATGATTGATTGATTGATTGAGTAAATGCCGTATATTCCCAGTCGCCCCCGCGGAGATTGCCACCGGAGGCAAATGGGAATAAAAATTCCCAGTCGCCACCGGCGGTGACTGGGAAGTCATCGCCCCCACTTCAGTTTCGCTATACATTGCATTGTTTCTTGTGTGTAAATAGTCAAATAACTGCCACTAACTTGGAAGTAGCGCTCGCCGGCCGCTGCCGCGGCACCGCTCGCTGCGCTCGCTCGGCTCGCACGCGTTTGGTCACTATTCTAACCTAACCTAGCCTATTACCTACCTGATGAGCCCTGTCAGTGAAGAGTCCTGTCGAAGTAATCTCATCCTTGCGCTATTACTAAATAGAACCTATTACCTACATCATCAGGTAGGTAATAGGTTAGGTTAGGTTAGAATTGTGACCAAACGCGCGCGAGCCGAGCGAGCGGAGCGAGCGGTGCCGCGGCAGCGGCCGGCGAGCGCTACTTCTAAGTTAGTGGCAGTTACTTGACTATTTACACACAAGAAACAATGCAATGTATAGCGAAACTGAAGTGGGGGCGATGACTTCCCAGTCACCGCCGGTGGCGACTGGGAATTTTTATTCCCATTTGCCTCCGGTGGCAATCCCCGCGGGGGCGACTGGGAATATACGGTAAATGCCCACCAGAGCCGTGTTCACATTGCACCAATCAAACACTATCAAATTAATAGTTTCGTTCTTTCTACGCCTTGGAATGGGCAACTAGCATCGTATTTCTGGCTGAACGACTCCTTGACAATTCAAAAGTGCCTGTAAATAATGTATTTGAAAACTGCGTAATAATTGACTAACTTTATTTTAATAAAACAGTGTACTCTGGGCGCAAAGGCGTGGAGGTAACGTAAAATCGAAGGATTTTAAATATTCAATTCTGCGCGAACCTTCGGGCAGCAGGCGTGATGTTATGTTATTAATAAGACTAGTCCTAAAATGGATAACTTTGAACCTCCTTTTCTCCAGGTGACGAAAATGAAAAATCATCACCTTGTATTACGCTGCTGTTTTAGTTTTGACAAAGATCACGGCCAATTAAAGTGCACCACATGGTATCTGTAGACAAACATCCTGAGGAGTGTCATACACGGGGTAGAAATTTCATTATTTTTGAGTTTTTGATATTTGCGAAAAGGAAATCTTTTGAAAGTCAAGATCAAGGTTTTGGCCATCTGCGGTAACGCTGTGTGCACACACGGGTTGATTTTGGTGAAAAAGCAAATAATACACATAAATGTATTGAAAAACTTATATATTTTAATTAAATAGTTACATTAATCTTTACAGTTTCTCCCTAGCTAGTGACACGTTGAATTAGCATCGATGCATTTAATGGTCAGGAAATAATATTAAAAATAATTTATCTAAATAACGGATAAACAATAACCACATCAACCTGATAGTTAATAAGCGAAAAAAAAAACAAATGCTAAATATGTTGCCAGCACGAAAAATTGTTGGAAAAACTGCAGTACTATCAAATGGATATTATCGTAATTAATATTTATATAAATGCGAATACTTATCTGGCAAGGGGTCGTTTTGGCGTCGCGCATGGCAACACAGTTAGCGTGTAAACTAATCGAACATAATTTATCTAATACGTTGAATACTACCACAATGAGGATACCAAATGTTAATATACATATTGATAGCTCAGCTCATCAAACTGGAATAATTTGTATGTTACAAACTCATTCTGATTGCGTGTAGCGAAGTTCATATGAACCCAATACGAATCGAAACTCAAATCAAAATGTAAACAAGCCGCTACAGAATTGCAAGTCCCAGTGCCCAGTATTGCAAGAAAGATTTACTGTGCTCTCAACTTAGTTTTTCAACTCAACTCATATAATTTAATATATCGAAGTATCATCGAACATTTAGTCCGCATTCACACCAAACTAGTCAGTCGGCGGCTGACGTTGTTTTTCGATCATTTTCATTGTCCACGGCCGCACTCGTTTGGTGTGAACGCTTCCTTATGTCAATTTTTAGCTCCCATTCGAATAAAACATAAAAATGTATTACAAGACTTACTAAATGATGTCGTTTCGAAAGCAGTCAAATGACTAAACATATTTAAAAACTTGTCAATTTTGTAAACAAAATGCACCACTGAACCACTGTATTTCCATTTCAAATCGTATAAGTTTACGCTTGATCCCTTTTTGAGGCAAGCAGAGCTCTTGAAGTTGTGACTTTAGAACATCTAAATTAAAGGTATGGACAGATATCATTAATCAAGGGTGTAACTAGGAAAGGGCTTGTCACCTAGACTCTAGATGACAAGCGGCTTTCTAGAGGCACAGGAACAAATCCTAATGATGACTCAAGTAGTAGGGTGTGCAGGTTGCCCCACCCAGCTTCTCAATACTATCCCGAATAACACCCACCCGGTCCCTTATTTCAATGACAATGAGAAGCCAGCTAGTTACCTCCATGAGCGTGAATACAAGAGAAGGGGGGAGAAGAGAAGTGGAGGGCGACGTACGATACAATTACTGTAATACAAAACTTTACTAAGGCACGAATAACAACTTGTCACCTTAGTCGTCGCGACAATGTCTCGCGTGAGTTTCACAGAATGAAACTTCGTACATTTTGCTTCATTACTAGGAAGAAATATTTTAAGCCCAAAAAGAAATCTTCAGTGAGCTATCGTGAGGGAATACGTGACCAAAACAACTTCATGATAACACCACAATGTATGATAATGTAATTATTGTATTCATCAAAACGTCTATTATATGGTCAGTATGATTCAGTGCAATCACTCTGTGAAACTCACCGACAACCTTACCAAAACCCTTAACACCCGAATTAGTTTGGGGCCTGACCAGTGACGATGCATATAGCTGACACTTTATTTAAATATCCCATTTTTTTTATTTTAATAATTGGTATCGCCTTATTTTAGACTAGTATTAACATCATCATTAAAATATTGTATTTATTTTTACAATCTTGTTGAATACTTTTGAGATTTTGAACTTGATTTTTATGTCAGTCAGGCACACATGTTGAGAATTTGTAGCTACGAACATCATCACAGTTCACGTCAAACTTAGATTCATCGCTACACAAGTATTCGAGAATATTGTCTAGTGGCGCAGTTCTCAAATCCGGCCCCAAACTCTCTAGAGTACTCTAGACTATTGGCGCTACTTCTCTAGGCTACGGTCTATTCTTCTGTGTTTGTGCGTGCACTCTATTATATAGTCATACAGCCTAGCCCACGACTCTGATCTAACCAGAATCGCCTGAACATTATATAGATAAAGATAATTAATTATGTGTAGATCACAATCAATATTGATTGCTTGTTTATTTTCAAGTTTATGAGTTCATAACGTATAAATATCTCTTTAAGACCGGTTTTTGACACTCAGTCCTTACATGAGAGCACAAAAACACTATCATTTTGTTAAATTATATTTTTATTCAATTGGAATATGTACATTATCGCAATAGGAATTAATCAGACATTTGTACAATATAAAATTACGAATAATTTCTTATAGTTTACATCTATTTAAGATATTTGCACGCACAAACACACAGATTCGTCAGCTACATATAAACACGACAGCTCACAGCATTATCCAGTCTATTAATAAAAAACATTTCATTTTACATTATGTATACTGCATCTATAATTATTGGGTATCGACACATCGACACTAAAAAAACATTTCCTTTGCATAAAAAGCAAAAATATTCGTGACGTATTACTTTTTCTAATACATTTTATATTATATAATATTTTTTTAAATATCGTCATTCATTTTATACATTTTTTTTTTAATTAAACAAAATCACATTTGAATTTTTTAGTCAATAAAAGTACGTCGAGTGCGTCGACACCCGAGTCTTCTTCTACCTACACCATACTGAGTCCACATTATATTAAAACATAATTTCACATGATTATACCACACACCGTTTGCGTAAATTAGTTATTACAACAAATACAATTAATATACATACATTTTATTGGTAATCAAAATTGGTGATTGTATATAGGACATATAAAAGAAACAAAAATACTAATTCCGTATAAACAAGCGCAGACTGAGGAATAAACTATCGTTCGTTACAACTAGACGACGCACGGCACTGTGGGGCGATGACGTCACGGGTCCACACGACACGAGCGGAGCTCACACGCAAGCGTACAGTTTATGATTTGGTCAAGTACACGTAGTCGTGAAAGTAGAACAGTTTGTGTGGGCGGGCGGGCGCGCGTGCGGCCCGCTCGGGGGCCGGAGGCCCGGACACGAGCGGCCCGGCGGTCTGGGGCCCGGACACGTGCGGCCTGGCGGCCTGAAGCCTTGGCCGCTCGTACGGGCTGGGCCGGGCGCCGCGCTCCCGGCATGCCCTGCGTTACCTTGTACCCTGGGAACAAAACAACTACGATTACAATCAGGAATTTATGCATACGGACTAATCAAATGACCAGAGTGAGTTTATCTTATACGTTGCAAATACGTGTTCAATACAACGTGAAAACGGGCATATCATCAGACTAAATGCACGAAAAACAACGTATTAATTGAACATTATTGTTATAACTAATTCTTTGTAACAACAATATAATTTGAAAGAGTGTTCATGTAGTTTTGTGCTCGTTCTTCTCCATAGGAATCTGTTACGTGCTTTGGGACGGACACATAGCCATCTTTTGGAATGACAGACTTCTTTGACACTTCAAGCCCCTGGTAAATGGGTATTTTATTCTATATGAGAAAAAATCTAAAAATATATTATTGAGACAGATTAGGCAAAATGCAGTTGGAAAATGTTAGTTTTAGTTCATGAAATAGCAAAATAAATTTTAAAATTCAATTCAAATGTTTCAGTTTAATTTTAATTTGTTTTTGAACACTTTTCAAAAATGGGTGTAAAACCTTATTGAAATAAATGCTTGGAGGTTGAGAAAAAGTATTTGAAGGTAGCGTACCTGTGTGGTGAGCGGCTAGGAGAGGAAGGGGTTGGGTGTGTGTCGCGTGTGCGGCGGGGACCACGGCGACGTGGCGCGTGGGGCCGCCACCGGGGCCGCGGGGGCCCAGGGGTCCGCGCCGTTGCCCATGGCGGGGCCCGGCGCGCCCGCAGCGGGGCCCGCCGCGCCTAGGCCGGGCCCCGCTGCGGGCGCGGTGGGCGGAGTGCCGAAGGAAGGCGACGCCGTGCCGAAGTTCAGGCCCGTTAGACCCATCTGTTGTTGTTTTAGCTCGTTCATTGTTAGCCGTGCCTGTCAAATAGATATGATCATTATTATTCAATTGGAATACTCGTTCGCCTTATGAAAACGAGCTCATGAGTTTAGAATTTTCTGTTCTACGAAAACCATGGATGTCTGTTATTGCATAGGATCCTCCATTCCTTGGGAGACCGACACATTTATTTGCTCAAGGATGCAACCGTGGCCATGGCTCATTAATAGTTCAGAACATGCAAAACACTAGTGTTAAAAAACTGATAGCCACTAAAGAAAAGCGATGAATGAATAAGAGGCTGTCGTGCAGACCGGCGCGGGCGTTGCGAACAGTAGCGCGGCGCGGGGCGGGTGCGCGGGCTCGGCGAAGGGGTTGGCGGCCGGCGCCGTGGCCAGCAGGCGCTCCAGGTTCACGAGCGACGAGTTCTCCCCCAGGAAGGCCGACGGGGACTTCTTCACGGCGCCCGGCGGGGACGGCGCCGGGGTGAGGCTGTCGCCTGAAATATTTAAAAAAAACGTTAAACACAGTATTTCTCTCGCTCGATGGGTGTGTTGATGGTGTCCCAACGTGACATAACTTCGCCTTACGTCGCAGTACAGTAAGGTATTTTCCAATTTATTAAGAACTATTTTAATTTGAAGATTGGGACGAAATATGTTACAGAAAAATAAAAATAAATTGATTATCTATTTTCTCAATTAAAAACGATTTAAATCAAAATTATTCTTCGTTGTTTTGAATTTAAACCAAAACTCTCCTTACGATGACTTTTTCATCAGGTGACCACATGCGACGTCAACTTTGTGTAAAGTAGTTGCAAATAAATGAATATAGAGTTTATAATCAACAAAAATTTTAAAGGATAGAAAATAGTATTACTGTGGTGTGCCATGCCTCTGTGCACAAATACTTCTAAAACTGCGCTACCCAAAGTATTTTTAACGGTACCGTTTACACAAAGCTGACGTCACGTGTAGTCAAGTGATAAAAAAGTCATTGTAACGAACGTTTTGGCGGTAAATTCTAAACAAAGAAAAATAAATTTGATTTTAATCGTTTTTAATTGAGAAAATAGATAATAAATTTATTTTAATTTTCTGTTCAATATCTTATCCCAATCTTCAATTTAAAATAGTTTTTAATACATTGGAAAATACTCTATTTATTTATTAAGAGCTATAACTCTCAGACCCTTCATACATTACGATACTACATAGAATTAAATTCTTAAGTCGCCGTCAAGTCTCATGCTGTTCCTGTCACAGCACATGTCGCAACTCCACGTCTGAGCGCGTACTTCCCGATCACTTTTTGGTGTATTGGTAGCGACATAATAAGTACAATATATCCTGTATATATTGTACTTATTATGTCGCTACCGCTGTCCTGAAACTCAACGTCAAGCGGGTACGGAGCAATAAGCTAGGTTGTACCAGTTCTAGCAAAAATAAAAAACTATAGTACATTTTTTTTTAAAGACAAGGCGTCAAAGTTTCGTGATAAAACGTTTTTAACCATGACATAATTAAACTTTATTTTTTTGTACTCACAATATTAATTATTGGTTTTGTGACTGCAATCAATAGCATAGTTATTTAGTATTACATTTAAAAAAAAAACACTGAACAATTTAGAAATTTGTGATCACAGTACCTAAATATCTGATCTAGGGTATTGATTTTCAACATTTTCAAAGAAGACTTATTATCACTTAACCAAGTAACATGGATTTTATTTTTTATTTTTGCTAGAACTGGTACAACCTAGCTTATTGCCCCGTACCCGCTTGACGTTGAGTTTCGGGACACCTGTATACAGGAAAAAAATATTCAGTACGCAAACTTTGATGCAAAATTCATAGTTACAGTTTGCGCACTGGATATTTTTTTTTCCTGTATGTTCCCTTTTTGTGTCAATCATTTCAAGATGACAAAGACAGAAAGATGTTTTGACCATGAAACATTGCACAAAGTCTGTCTGTTGAAACCATTTTCATATAATTAAATGTTGCTGTTACCTAATGCAGAGAGGTCGAAGGGATCTGACTCTGCGTTGTTGTTGTGGTTAGTGCGCGGCCGCTGCGACAGCGCGTCGAACTGCTCCAGTTCTGACGAGGACGGAGATGATAGCACGGACACAGGAGACTTGCCCTAGAAACACAATGTTAACATGTCAATATCTTACTACCATGGAGACTCACATACATTTTTGTGGCAAAAAACTAGCCTATCCTAGCCTAGCTAGTCACATAGGAATAATTTAACATTCTACCAGTGTGTAAGTAAAAAATTTAGTAATTGGAGCAAATTTTCTAGAGTAAATAGAGAAACAGTTTTTGTACTCCATTAATAAGTAAAAACTAAAAATATGAATAAACAGCCCATCTCACAGTCTATGTGTCACGTGGCAACAAAATTGACTTAAAACAACTGAAGTTTTACAATAAAAAAAAAAACAAAATCAAGTCATTTATTCAAACTAGGCTGAGAGTCAGCTCTTTTTGAACGTCAAAATTACATAAGACAGTCCCCAAAAACGCCCGCCCTTCACCACTTCCTAGTGCTTTAGCTGGGAAGAAGAAGTAGCGCAACAAACTCAAACAAACAAGCATTAAATACAGTTCTAGCATTACTGTGACCACTTTTGTATGTCAGTATCTTACCATTGCGTCGTCAAATATACCATAATCCAACTGTGAAGACTAATGAAACGAAAAAATAATAAACAAAATTAAAAGCCTGTTTAACTATGTCCGAATCAGCACTATTTGCCAGATAAGATAAACAAAGTAATTCGAAGATGGCGTTCGCATTTTCGTTCTATTCGTTGTATGAGTATGCTGATTAGATGTGTAACAGCGTAAAGTACTCCATGAAGACATAATCTCATCAAAAACTTCTCGCAGAGCTGTTCATCGACCGCGAAAAGTTGTGAGATCTAATGTAAAACGTCGGTTAATTTATTGAGTACTAGCTGACCCGACAGACGTTGTCCTGTTAGAAAAGTTAATATATGGTTGTCACGTTTTTTAAAATTTTCTAATGTTATGCGCAACTTTTTTTTTTCTTTCAATAAGAACCTTCTCCTAACAACAACTAACACAATAAAAAAAGAATTAGCAAAATTGATCCAGCCGTTCACGTGTGATGCCGTGACCAAGGGAAATAGGGATTGATTTTTATATATATAGATATAGGTAACTATGGGAGTATCTATCCAACAATTTCTTTTACCTAATTAGTTAAATGTCTTTATTTCTTTAATAAATAGAATGACTACTATAAAGTAAAAGAAAAGTCTTGAGTTGAGACATTTCTCATTTCAATGCATGTGCTCGATTCGAATTGAATGGCGGCTCGGAACACGAGGCGAGTCGCTGCGCAGCAACAAATTCATGGGTCGGCGGGGTTGAGGGGTGGGTACTGCGCAGCGAGTAGCGCACTTCAGAGCCGTCATAAAGTTTGACGCGAAGTATACAAATATTGATTTAATAATAATATTTGAAGGGTCATTTGATCGTATTGCAAAACGCTGTTATCCTAAGTATTGTTTCCTGATTCGAGTATTCGAGCTATCTGATAAGAGTACTTACATGCATTCCTGCGACAGGGGCCCAGGGGTCGGGGGGCGCGGCCGTAGGGGCCCAGGGGTCTTTCGCTGGACTACCCACAGCTGACCACGCGTCTGATGAAGTTTCCTGTATAAAGTAGGAGATGAATTAAATGTTTTTATGAAAAATATGTTCACTTTACTTTTATATATTCTGAAACTGGTTTTTGTTCTAGCATTTGATTCTTTTCAAGGAATTAGCGTCGAAATCGTTTAATAATATAATTGTTGTGTGCAAGGAAGAGATTGTGTCGACTAAACTAAGTAGTTCAACAAAAATATTAATGTGTCCAATGTACACAATTACACATGTGTCCAACATAGCTTTCATACAATATAATTCTAGCTTTACTTTGAACTTCCTTTGAACATCTTACCATCGAGTCGGCAAATATACCAAATTCCAACTGCATTGATTGATAGAATAAAAACAACAACCAAATAAATATTACATATTTTTACAAACTCATTCTTTCAAACTGATATAAACTGGTTCTATGAATTATTTGTCAAAGCAGTAGTTTGTAGTTTTGTATTATTCTTTCTACTTTTTCTGGTCTTATAGCACTTAACTATTATTTTGCTTCTTGCTTCAAGAAAATGTCAAACTTCCACACGATACTGCAGTTTATTCCGTATCGATGGCGACCATAGACAGAATGTACCTTCACACTGTACTATGTCTTTTCAGTTCTTTCTAGTCTTATTATGATTCTTAAATAGTAATTCTCTTATTAATATGATATAACTGTACGGGTTTCAGTGAAATTTGGCAGACAGGTAGACCATGACCTGGATTAGGACCAAGGATACTTTTATACCCGGTCATAAAGCTAGCAAACAAATGTATGATTTACCGGTCGTGGCTGTCCCTCCCCCCCCCAGGCGTCCCCCAGGGCCGGCGCGGAGCTCCCCAGCGTCACGTCCAGCAGGTCCAGCAGGTGCGACTGCGGCGCCGGGCCCTTCTTGGGTGGCGGCAGGCCGTCCGTCGTTCTGGAGGAGTTCAATGTCATTAGTTGGGACCTATTGTAGGTTTTAATAACAGTATTCATTATTTTGTCGATTAACTTCTACGTGGATATATTTTCCATGACGTCACGTAAACTTGTAAATTGGCACCAGAGAATTAAAACAACAAACGGAAGGATTCCACTGAGTTGACTTTAATACGTGCAGTCTATCAATGGACGAGTAGTTCAGTCTCATAACGTATCTTGTTGGCAAAAATAAAAAATTACATCGGCTCATTGTGGATATTGCTTGGAATTTTTCTCCGTAATCAGATTTTTTATTCTTTTTATTACAAAGCTAAACACTACTCAAAAATACACCCCGTTTACGACCCCGAAACCTCGTAAACTTAACACTTCTCCTACTTAACAACTACTACTAGTGACGTGTTCGGCACTGACTGTATTACATTCGGTCTGAGACACTCCATGCACCCGTAGAACCAGCACCGGGGCGACGGGTCCGTAGGTGCCGACCAGTTGGGGCCAGCGGGCGGGACCGTCGGCCAGTGCGGGCCTGTCGTGTCTGCCCCCGACCAGATCGCGGTGGTCGGGGCTGCGGTGGACCATACTGGAGGTCTGGTGGTGTTCACAATTGTCCACTCTGGTGCGGATGGCGCGTGGCGCTTGTATGTGTGCAGACGGACTGCTTCTTCGCACAGGTAGGCTTCTAGTCTGGAGGGGATAGGATTATGGTGAGGTAGGAGGAATGTGACAGGGTGGGAGTTTGGTAAAGGGAATAGAAACGGATAAGGTCGTCCGTGAGTGCTAGGTGGTTGTCCGCGACGGATGGTCCGCGCCACGAAGCGGAGCTCTTTGATATTTCAGCACAACTGTCCCGGACGTACCGCTAACGCAGCGGACGGTCATTTTTGCGATTAACGATTTTGGTTACCCGTTCAAGAGGGGGCTAAGTTTATGGCTTAGGGTCTTATGCCTTTTTCCACCTTTCTCGGCCTCGTCGCGCGACAAGGCGCGTGCTAGTAGTACTGAGTGCTACTCACTGGAAGTCCTGCTGCGACTGGCTGATGGCCAGCTGTAGCCGCACGTCGTCAGAGCGGCGCCGCCTCTCCTCCCGCTCGGCCTCCTCGCGCGACATGGCGAGTGCTAGCTGTAGCTGCAGTTCCTCCTCGCCAGCAGTTAGTGGTCGCGCTAGTTCGGCTTCCCGACCGCCACCCGACCACTCCGCTGAATCTCCGCTTAGCTGGAATTAAAAGGCAGAAAATTTCACAAAATGTCTTCAGGATTTAGCCAGACCAATAAAGTTGCGGCCAATATACGGTAACAGTCCGTCATCGCTATCCGCCAGTGAAAGTCTTCATGTCTTGGCGGGTAGCTCCGAGCGGCCGAAAAATCGCTTCCAAACCACAGTTGGTAGTTCCTCCTGCGTTCCCCAGAGTAGATAGCTTCAATGAGCAGTCGGTATGGTTTCAAAAGGTGCTGTAGTATTGACCGAATCGTCATTGGTTATGGCGAAAGCGCCAATTAGCAAAATTCAAATTTTCTTAAGTTTTCTACAATTTGCAGGTCAGTACCAGATTGTTAATCAAAATAGGATTCGCGACCGAAGCAAAAATGTTTTCATAGAATTAAAATCATTGAAATCACCAATACAACGCTGTAACTAAACAAATTGAATGGTTATTATTTATATAATTTCATGATACATAAAATATCTTGAATTTGAGGTCGATTCTCACCAAGAGAGTTGTATTGATGATTATAATAATTGTTCCCGTAAAGTGTTTGTTTAGTACAAAGTGCTCACCGCAGGGTAGGTGGGACTGGACGTGGCGTCTAGCGCGCCGTCACTGCCGAACTGAAAGGGACACAACCACTAGGTTAGGGAACTGAATGTACTGAAAGTTAACACATTAGAGGCGACAGATGTGGTTGATGAGATTTAGATTATTTTACAAAATGAAATGATAAAGGAGATCACCCATTCTGAGTTTTTTGGCGGCCAACAAACATGATTATGTACGTATTTTTAAAGTAGGTACACATGATTTTTATTCAGGCGTCAAAGTCGGGAATCCGCGGCATATCGCGGGTTTAGAGATATTTATCAGATAAGAATCAGAACGTCAGCGAAGAGAAACATTATTATTTTGGTAGCACTAATACGCACTGCACGTTCATGTAAAATCCTGTTCTAGCTTAGCATGAGAGTGCTAAGACAAGTATTAACAAAACAACACATACAAAACAGAGCACTGTTTTGATACTTTTGTTTTATTTAATTGTAATCCATACTAAAGCAATACAGAAGGGTTAGTTTACAGTGTTGTGCGTGACAGGTGGTATAACCTAGCTCAAAATAGCGAGATAATAATTATACGGGAACTTGCACTTATCTTACATAATTGTTTTAATTAAAAGATAGTTTCATATCTTTGTTCGCAAATTCATTACAGCGTTGTCGCCATACAAATACAAACATGTTTCTACACTGCCACCATTTAAATAAAAGGTAATTCATTCCTGGCCGCCGACTTTGTTTTTTTTTATTCCGAATCGCCGCACAAAATGGGTGCTGTCCTTTACCATTAGCCCTCCTAGCCACGGGCGATTTTATAACGCTGCGACTTTTTCATCCCGCACTGAATTTTGAACGCACTGCTTAGCACCAAGAGTTCAAAACAGTGTACTTTTTGATACGCTGGGATGACTCTGTTAGATTCTCAATGCCCGGCTCACCGAGAGTACAAAATCCGGTGGCCGATAAAAAAATCGTCGCGTTGAAAAATGGCCCGCGCGGATCTGAGCTTGACATGTAATGAACGAGAAGAATTTGGTGTTGGTTAGTACTGTTAGTAGGGAAAAGTGACAAAATTATTAATACTACTTGCAATTTTAAACATAAAGCATTTCTTCTATCTAACTATAGACACATAAACGCAAATAGAAACGTCCCCAACAAACAAAAATCCGGTCAAGTGCGAGTCGGACTCGCACACGAAGGGTTCCATAGCACAAGGCAAAAGACGCCGAAAAAACACGTTTCTTGTGTGGGGGCTCCATACAAGAAACGTGTTTGTTCGGCATCTTTTCTTTCGTCGTCCCTTTAATTTTTAACATTATTTTATTTTTATTATTTGTTGTTATAGCGGCAATAGCAATACAGTTTCAAGTTCTTTTCCATAGACATGTACTTTTTGGAATGGCAGCTAGCATAGCTTTCTGACTAACTCAGCGACTTTTAGACAATTTAAAAGTACCTGTAAATGGTTTAAGTGAAATAAATGCTTTGAGTTTGAATCACTCTGTGAATATTTCCACTGTCTACCTATTACGGTTTATTATTACAATTGCCTATATTAATAAAAATAATAAAAAACCCCCGACCCAATCAACAACCTCTAAAAAGTATAAAAAAAATGTATTCGCCTTTTAAGTTTAATAAGAAGTTGTAGGTAGTATTAAGTATTGTCACGTCGGGGGACGGCTAGTGTAAATGTTATCCGTCTGTTTAGCGTTTTCATTGAACGTCCCCCGACACGCTGGGGGATAAAGAAATCTCGATGTATTGTCACGTCGTAAAACCAGTACGAAAACGGGGCCGCTAGTAATATGATAAACGAAAGTAACTCTGTCTGTCTGTAACCTTTTTACGCCTCAATCACTGAAGCGATTGCTGTGAGTTAGGATATTTGACAGATAGGTAGCCTGGGACCTGGAGAAGGGCATAGGCTACTTTTTATCCTGGAAATTTGTAGTAAGAAAATTATGACGCAGACGAAATCGCAGGTAGCACCTAGTCGTCTCTTTGAACAAAGCTCCACTCACCGCGGGGTAGGTGGGACTGCTGGGCGTGTCCAAGGCACCGTCGCTGCCGAACGCGCTGGCACTCTGCGCGAACCGTTGTTTCGCTTTCAATGCTCGCGCTCGCTCGTTCTTTAGCCTCTCCTCGTCTTTTAAAAGATTTACTAGTGATTTCGCCTTTTCACGGACGTTTAGACCTGGAAAAAATGGATTTAAATTATAGTGCATCCTGACGATTTAGTAATTAAAATTCGCCGACCCATTCAAGTAACACCAGGAGTGTGTTACTTGAATGGGTCGGCGAATTTACAGTTTGGTAAATTTTGTATGAAAAGTGGGCGTTATTTTACACAACTTTCTTACATTATAAAACGAATCTATACAGAGTGGCATGGATTGAGTACAGGTCCTCGAACCCCCTGCATTTAAATTTTTGGTTGGTTTTAACAAAAATAATGCTGTTCCAAATGTTTCAACATTTTGACTGCGTAGGTATTGCACTTTTCTATGAAACAGCAGATTTTTTTTTTTGATAACCAGCGAACAATTTCTACGCTAGGGTGGCATGAATTCAGAACATGAATTTTATTATCAGTACCAGTACCTATGCGCCCAGTATCTACAACACCACAGAGCGCAGGAATAAACGAGCCTTTGTGCTTACTTTGTATAACACCGACCTGACTATAATCAAGTGCTTATGGAATGAAAGTCACAGTCAAACTGGTACATAATTTGAGCAGAGCTAAACAGCTGTATCATCTGTCACAGGAATTACAAACCTATGTGCTTGCAAACAATATTTTTTTTAAACGAATAATATCTGTCCATGACTAAATTACCATTTTAGCGTTTTTAGCCACTGATTAGCCTTTATATCTAAATTAGTATTATAAAAAGAAAATATTTTATTTTTTACATGTTACACTTCCGGGCTAAAACAGCTGAACGGATTTGGATAAAATTGGAACACGGGTACTATGGGTAAACCATGACCTGGATTAGGACATAGGGTACTTTTTATCCCGATATTCCTACGGGATCGAGACTTATGCGGGTGAAACTGCGAGGAGCAACTAGTCTTTGATAGATTTGTAGAAACTCACGTTCATTACCTACGTACCTATCATTAGAAATAGCATTAGTCAACCGTAACATGTACTATAACATAATCAGACCATAATGTTCCCACCGCTGGGACACACACCTTCTTTCGGTGAGGGGCAGTGGGCTGTAATCCACCGCGCGGGCCCAGGGCGGGTTGGTAGATGTCGCATATCTTCAAACGTTTTGGTTCTATGACATGCTGGTTTCCTTTTGACGTTTCCCTTCGCCGTTTTGATACTAGTGGTCGTGAAGTAATTTACAAAAAGTAAAGCGCGGTTTCGGACCTAAAACTGTAGGAGCACCACTGCATCAGACTATCACAATGAGTTAATCAATTCATTGTACTGTCAACCGCAGGTCCACAATCCCTGCCGTTATCACATCGGCAGATAACGCAACGCCTCCAATCCTGCATATCATTAACATTCTGCACATGGTACTACATTGTTTATTAATAAGTCACCACGTTGCTACAGCGCTGTTGATTCGTTTCGTAAGTCATTAGATACACTAGCATAGGGGCCGCTAGCTACAGATGAGGCAAGGTTGCTTTGGACATGGTTATGGAGTGCTGAAATACATACCTTTAACAGATTTGGGAATAGGTGAGGAACATGTACTAAACTGACACAACCCGAATGGGTTATGTATTTTAGATCAATTTGATTTAAAGAGGCGCTTGTGGCTAAGTAATAACAGTCGTACGGGTCGCTTGCCGCAGTTGGTCCGCGGATGGTTGAACATCTTTACGTACCGAGACCCCTCCGTGCCGAGGCACGTTTTTCCGAGGAAAAGCACGTTAAGCCATTGGTCGCGGCTGTCATTCGTGGACCTTTGACAGTTTTTACGGGTCGTCAGTAGCCCGAAAGGCAGAACCAGTCTGACCAAGGGTTATCGTGTTACCCAGTAACTGGGTTGTGGCGGCCAGATAGGCAGTCGCTCCATGTAAAATACTGCTATACAGCTGCATCCGGTTGGAAGCCGATCATAGTTGGAAAAGGGACGTGATGATGATTTGTTTTTTCTGAGCTCTATCCTAGTGGAAACATCATGGTGGAACTAGATTATTGAGGACATGTGACGCCCCCTGTACGCATAGAGGTCTGAGTCCCAACAGTGGCATTAGACATGTAGCGTTTCCTGAGTTTCTATTAAAATCCTTTGTCAATTATTTCTTACTACTCTAAAACTCACCCTGATCCTTCCCCTCCTCCATGTACTGGAAGTCCTTCAGCGTGTGTATCGCGAATATATTCTCCTTGCACTGCATGGCCACCTTCTCACTGCCGGTCTTTATGAGGTACTCCATAAGGACCAACGCCTTGTACACGTGTCGCCAGTTCTTGCCGTGGTCGTTGAGCCGCTTCCAAATCATCTGCATGATCTCTGTGAAGGCCATCACGTTGTACGTGAGGTCGGCGATCTCCGCCATCAAAGTACTGGAAGGACCCCATGGATCGTTTGATGTTGCCTCGCGCACTTTTACCTACAAAATAGAAATTGATTATGTGAGATTGCGATGGATATTGGTCCTTGTGTCCGAAAATTGTCACACGCGTCCCGTATAATAGGCTTGTACCATATTATTAGTGGGAAGGCTAGATTTTTAATTAAATTATGCTACTAGCAAATTGTGTAATACAAAAAAGGGATCCTCAGTCATCACATTCATTTATTTGGGAAATACATGCAGCAAATTACAGACATAGTTTAGACCCAAGTTATTGCACAGTATTTTTTAAATAAAAACAGACATATTAACAATATTGAAAAAAGTCCAATAAGAAATAATACACTAGAATAAACATGTAAAACGAACAATTACATATTGTTAGTGTTAGTCAGAGTTCAACAATTTAATCTGTACAAGAAATATTTTTCACTTGATCTAACCAAGTGGCGTTCTTATTCAAGTTTACAATAGGTATTACACTCCTGCAAGAGAGGGTTTGATATTTTGTTATTTTATCAAGAATCTTGAACATTTCACTCTGAAGAGAGACTATTTATTTATTTAACCATTTATGCACACACACGTAGACAGACAAGAACAAAGGAACAGAAAAATACGCACAAAGGTAACTAAAGTAACTAAGGTAACGTATGTTCAGGGGAGATGTTCATTTTTGTCAAAAAATACCACAACTGTCATAAGAAGGCATATAAGTTGGCAGGCCATACCTGGGCGTCGGAATAGTTGTGCGCGAGGTTTTTAATATTTCTCCTTAGCCCCGCCACGTTTACTTGCATTTCGTCCCGGCTACGGGGCATCTGAAACACGAAAGTTATGATTAGCACAATATTAAACAAAGCCAATAAATATCACTATAAAAATTGCAAACAAGAAAATTCTCATTCGTAACTTTAAATAAAATGATGAACGAAGCAAAATGATTTCAACTTCTATAAAAAAGTCACAGTTTTGCCATTATGATAAATTAAACCAACGGAATTTACATAAATAAACAAAACCGAGTAAATTTTTAAAATGTTGTGGTTATTACATTTTAATTTATGGATGACTTTAACCTATGTTAAGGGCGCTCCGAGTTTCTGGTGGGTGCACACTACACAGACTTTTGTTCGTACAGATATCTATACAGATTTTGAAGTCTGATGCTGGGGCCACACTAACGGTCAACGTCAATGCCCATCATCACGATAAGCAACACGGTAAAGATTCCTATAAATAAAGCGATAAATTCAGTAGTCACACTTGAACGGTCAACGTCAATGCCCGCCGAGTTATCGCCTAACATCAAATGGCAATGTGAATGCCGTTCTAAAGATATCGCGTTCAGTTGTGGCTATACCTACGGTTAACGTCCATCTTCGCGATAATCAACGGCGTTTCCCCCCGTTGGTGTGGCCCCGGCATGAGTAAATATTTTGACGCAGAGATCTTCATAGAATATTTACGCAGACTTTACATTAGTTCAGATTTGGATGTAGTTTTCCAATCATTTTTATTTAGTATCGTAGTGAACCTTGGTAGGAACAGACGTATAATTAATTATTTGGCTCCGACAAATACGCAAACATCAGACTTTTGACTTTACTGGCACACCGACATTTGCCCGTATTGCTTTGTTGCACAGACAAAATTCTATAGGAGTTGTTGAAAGTCTGTAACGTGTGGTGGACCCACCTTAAGATTAAGCAGTATCTAAGGGGGAATTCCATCAGTGAACACGATCAGCACATCTACACCACGTTCAAGAGCTGTCAGTGTAATCATTGTTGTGAATATAATATTGGTTTAATGACTTTAAAATATTAGTATTCTATTTTGTCTTGTATTTTAAAGCGCCCTATCAGAATTGGGCCCTATCAGAATACCAGCGCTGCAACAGATTTTTTAAATGTTGCAGCATCATGCTGAGACAGGAGCTTTTTGGCGTCGTAAGAGACATTGTTTTCCCCCCCAGTGGGTTCCCGCATTGTCGTTGCGGGGGGGCTCAGTAGCCGTGGTCCGCTCCCACGGTGAAGCGAAGAGGAACCCAAAGGTGGGGCCGCTCGTCAGGGCTTTTGTCTCCAAGCCGACGACGTAGCGGCCAAAATGTAGGTTGCGGTGAGGTGCACCGCAACTGAGGCGGGCCGCGATGTCGGATGGGAGGCGTCGCGGCTGAGGATTACAGGCTGCGGAAGAGGAGGAGTGCCGGTACTTCTGAGTAGCGCTCTTCCCTTCCGTAGCCTGGACGGGGCCGCCACCGTTTGATGGCGGACGCGGTGGGGCCGCAGGGGAAGAGGAGTGTCGGTATAGCGTTGGCCGCTCTCCCTATCCCCTGCGGCCGAAAGGTGGTAGGCGGCGGGGCCACTGCGCTGACCCGTCGCAAGGGGACCAAGGGTACCAGACACGGGTTCGTCTGGGGCCCTTTTGTTACTTGGTTCCTGGGGTGGTCACGGCGTGCCACGTGTCCTGGTGCGCCGAACTGGTGGGGTCCGCAAGGGCCGATGCCTGCCAGGGGTGCGGGTTGTTCGAAAGAGATACCGCGGCCCCTGGCACACAGGCAACTGAGGGAACACGGGTGGGTTTTAGTCAGTAAAAGTCTGACACGCCCTCCTGCTCCACCCAGAGCAGGAGAAGTTATTTGATGATTTCCCAACCTAAAAAAAAAAAAAAAAAAGAGACATTGTTTTTCATAGTTTTTTGTGATTGTGTGTTTAGTATATGATCTACCTGTGCGAGTCACAATAAATACTTTTTCATTCTTCTAATATTATTCATATCGAGGCACTAAAACTTTGAGATAACGGCCAACACAATGTCTAGGATATTTTGTACACTTTTTAATGGTGATCTTGTAAACAAAGAGACTGTTTATCTGCAGATAATGATAAGCGTTTATCGTGCGAAATATTTGTGGCACAGATAAACTTGTTCGCAAACGATATTTCGTAAACAACAAACATCACGTCAATAATGGTAATCTCCATACTCTTTATTAATAACTCCTATTTTAATAAAGTTTTTACTTCAGTGTCAAATCCATCTGCCTAGCCTTTCCAACTATGTTGGGTTCAGCTTCCAGTCTAACCGGATGCAGCAGAATTGGTATTCACTTATTCAGCTACTTCCGCATCCTAATTGCGTAACTCGCGATTAATCATAATCGGTTTCATTTTGACAGTTCAACAATATTCATTGCGTTATTTACGTTGTTGAGCAGACACATTTTTCGAACATAAGAAGCAATGGTTTAGTCATCTGTTTCAAAACGAAACAGATTATGATTAATCGTGAATTACGCAATTAGGGTGCAGGTTAGACTGGAATTGGTCAGATAGTCATTCGCTCCAAATAATGGTTTAATTTACATGGAGCGAGTGACTATCTGACCTCCACAACCCAGTTACTGGGTAATACGATACTCCCTCGCAAGACTGGTTGTCAGACTGAGGTTCTGACTTTGTGACTACCCGTAACGACTGTCAAAGATCCACGCATTACAGCCGGAACCAACGGTAATCTGAGGCACGGGGGGTCTCGATATGTGATGGATGGTCACCCATCCATGAACTGACCGCGGTAAGAGAAGCTTAACCCTCGATCGACCCGTGCGGCGGTTATTACTTAGCCACGAGCCTCTTTCTTTATTTATTATACGGCCTCAGTGTAAGGTCGAGAATGCAATCGTGAATAACTGCATACTGACTGGCTGGTGGGCAAAAAGGAAGAAAAAGCTACCTAGACTTGAAAATACAACGGTGAGAATGAAGTGTGCATCAAGACTTTTTGTAATAAAACTATCTAATCGTTATTGAGTTCGAGAGAATGTATTGTTAGAAAATAAGATCACCGATCGAATCTAGAAATAGAATGCAACAAGTTCTGTTAGAATCGATACTAAAGCTGTTTAAGTATCGATTATATTATAACAGAACATGGAATTGTACAGTAAAAGTAATTGTTATCAAGCTCAGTACGTAGCAACGGTACCGGCTGCAAACGCACGCATTAGTAACGCATTTGTCTTTGAGACCCCAATAGTGTGTAGGTACGTATGTAATTACAATAATTCTTTTCTCTTTAGGTTAACCTAATAAGCACCGTAATTACGTAACACACTAAATCACAAACTGATTTTAAAGGATATTGGTATTTAATCCATTGCTTCATACATATGTTTGATAAATGTGTCTGCTGAACAACGTAATTATCGCAATTAATGTTGTTGAACTGTCAAAATTAAAGCGAATTATACTGTAAGTGCAATTACTCCACAGACCTAATCTTAGTATAATTCTGAACATTTTTCGTTGTGGTACTAAGTATTTCACAGAATGCCTCTTGGTTCAGTATGTCTCTTAGCAAAGGCCTCTACCAACGTGTCTACTGATTCTTATCTCTGGAAACTCTTCTCCAATTTGAACCCGCTGTGAGCTTTGATCCGTCTTCCCATCTTTTGTTTTGTCTTCCCCTGTTCCATAACGCCCATCTTGGGAATGTATTAATAAATCACTCTTCTCTGAGTGCTCTGTCCTTGAAAGTAATATTGATGCGATGCTTATTCAAAATTACAAAACCCTTGAATAGACAAAACCCTTGACAGCTCTTTTTGAGATTCCGATCTTTTGTGCTACATTAATTAAGAATACTTCATAATTTTGTGAATATTCAAGATCAACTCAGCATAATTATGATGAAATCCTACAGTTCTTAGTAAAAAACCTGGTAGGTATATTGGATAACGCCATTTTGCTCAGTTGACCTTTGCCACGTTTACTCACGAGCTGTTGATACTTTTATAAATATTTTAGTCCTTATTACCCGACAGCGCGGTGTCAAAGACAGGGTTATGTTTTTATCAGTAGGTCACACAATGGTTACCCCTACAAAAGACATGTGCGTTCAAATCTGTGCTAGGCCCAAGTTACTTTTTGTATTTTGCAAAAAACATTTTATTATAATTACTTACTGTATTGTTTTAGTGAATATGGTTAACATTTACGAGGTATCATTCAACGCCTAATTAGACCGGAGCGGAGGTTACAAGACCGCTCGCCGTGCATAAGATTGGAGGTTCGTATCCTGGGCACGAAATGTGATTTTTGTAATGCATTTTTATTCTACTTTGATTTAGTAATATTTGTAGAGAATTCAAAAATCAAGAAAAATTAAATACTTTCATAATCATTTCATAATATTTATTATTGCTATTATTTAACAAAACTTCGATCTTATTTTACTACAAAGATTTTACAATTTTATTGGTGATATCCTTTTAACGCAAACGGTAAAATAGGAAGCACAGGAAAATATTTTAGATTGACATAAACTAACGAAATGTCACGTGATCTGTCATGGTCTCTGTATACAGACGTTTTAAATGAACGTATATATCAAACGTTGTAGTTATAACTTGAGGAGGATTAATTTTATAAAGAAACCGTAATAAGTTACATTAATGGATACCTTCAAATAACATAGTCTATCGATTAGACAAAAACCTAAAGATGAAGTGACTCGGACGATAGTCGATAACTATTTCATCGCCATTCATATGGGCTCACTGGCTAGTTAGTCAAACTGCCGGTATGAGTATGACGACGTTCGGTGATGTGATGGTTCGAATCCAAGTCGAAACAATAAACTCTTTTGCTAATATTCTGTAGATTAAATTCGTAACAAATTCAATGTAACATTTTAAAACTGGAGGGGTTAGCAGATACTGACGCTGTGTGTCCAATCAACATAATAAAACACCACCAGTTGACTAACTATCAATGAGTCAGTGAATCTATTAATTCAACCGAGATAAATGCCACAGACTTCCATATAAAGATCTGCAATTCGTATTTATTTACACGGCCAGCAGGAAAACTTGATTATTATTGTTTAAATTCAAGGAAAACTGTTTGCGTGTGTAGTGTTATGAGAAATAACCCGTATGTGTCTGGAATGCTTTGTTTTACTAACCGAAAATTGACACTAATTTAGTCACCATAATCAGTCCCACTGCTGGGACAGGCCCCCTCTCTGTAAGAGGGAGTTGGCCGTTTTCCACCACGCGGGCCCAGTGCGGGTCTGTAGATGTCACATGTTTTAGAATTTCTTGGTTTCTAGGACATGCCGGTTTCCACACGGTGTTCTTCACCGTTTCTAGAGCAGTGGTTATGAAATAATTTACACAAATTAAAGCACCTGACTAAACACACCTTTTAAATGAAATTGTAATTAGTGTTCTAGGACGATGTCCGGTTCAACAGCTGGTAGTTTTTTGTTTCAGGCCTTCTGCTCAGAAACATCGTTAGTGCATTCTTGTTTGCAACACAGCTGTCCCTTCGAACCTCTTCTTATCGTGTCAATTATTAATTAAATATGTCTACGTTAAGGACATCATCATCATTATTGAAGTTCAAAAGTGCCTTTTATGAGCTACTTGAAATAACTTATTGAGTTTATTCTCTTGCCCTTATCCTAATTAGGGTCCCAAAGGTGGCAGGACAAGCGTGACGACTACAGACATGATTGCTACTCACTAGCTCAAGACAGAGAGGAGTGAAAAGGAGAAAAGGAGGCCTTTACCTTACTTCTCTATGGGTCGTCATGTTAATAGTCACTCCCTGTCAAGGTGTTATCACGATTTTACTTTTTAATTTGCTTTAACAAAACCGGCCGCACCTATGTCTAAGTGGTTTGTCCTACTGAATTTCAAATGACGAAGCTTTTCACCTCCAATCTCTGTACACGAACATGTAACAAATCTACATATAACATAACACATGTATGTTTTCAGTAAACACACCCGCGGACAGTGACACGGCAGCCATCTAATTGACTTCCAACTATTTACGGGCGCGCACTAATTGGATGTAGACCGCCGTGACACCGACTATTTCAAACATAGACGTATGTATGTCTGTACAGTCGAACACTATCTACTCGTATACTAAAAGTATAAAGAGGCAACATTTTTGAGTTTGTATGTGGAGGGTTATCACTTTATCAATCTTCAAAACTACTCTAAAAAAATGGCATAGACGGGTTGTGGAGGTCAGATAGGCATCGCACCATGTAAAATACTGGTATTCAGTTTCATTTTTTCACTGGACACCGAAAAAATCCCGCCGCAATTTTATTACGTCCATGGGAACGTGGGTTTAGCCTGTGTAACAAATAGCTAATTCGTCGTTATGTATAAATACGACGGCACGTTTGGCGCAGTGGTTAAGCGATTGACTGCTGCGCTGCGTGTCGCGGGTTCGATTCCCGCACGGAACAAATATTTGTATGACCTACAAGTAGTTGTTCCGGGTCTGGCTGTTTGTGTATGTGATTTTAAATGTTTGTAAACGCACCCACAATACAGGAGAAATTCCTAGTGTGGGGCAACGTTTTTTAAAAAAAAAAAAAAAAAAACTATGTTGTGAACTAATTATACCTATACCTATGTGGCGTACGGACTCGTGATCGTACTTGAATGATCAGCAAGTGATTGTGCTAATGGATATTGTTAATAAAACGTCGTCTTAATCGTAATGAAATGTGTACTATTAAACTTTGAACATTTTGATCGATAGAAGTCAGAAGGTAATACCTACATTCTATGCAGACGTGTAATTGTTGATCGACGAAGGATTATATTAGCATGGTGGAGGGATTCTGCTGACTATTGACGTCAACATATTCCTATACATCCTATATTGTTTATATGGGGCTAGTCAAAAGAAATAGAAGTCATTATATTAGTTTGAAAATGTTTTCCAACTGTTTGTTGATATTAGAGCCTTCTTCAAACATAGTTAAAACTTTGTTTATTAAATAGCAAGAAGTGAATTTACATTAATTACGAATATAAATGTTATTATTTATGAAACACAACACTTTCATTGCTGCTAAGTAATCGGTACTTAATAGTGACAAGGAACATTATCCGCATATAATTTGGCAGAACATTGGTCCTTGGGCCCGTACGCCATTGTTCCTGAGCGTCAGAGGACCAACATTGGTCTTTATTCATTAATATGGCTGTTATTTTGGACGCTATGCCTCGTAAACATTGTGATGCTTTCGTACAATATATTTTTATCTGCGGCGATTGACCCGACGCGACGCACAAAGACATTTTGGTAAGTAAATGATTGCTTTGAAGACTTGTTTGAATTGCCGTGATTCGCGATAATTTCATGATAAGTATATTATTGCCCTAGCGGGTGTACCTCTTATAGATCAGTCGCCCATTAATTACTGTGTAAGATACGGAATGGCGTATTTAGGATCCATCTACTTAGTAAAAAGTCAAATCACAGCCTAAACCGCTAGCTCGCTACAGAAGCAAGAAATTTTGCACAATGAGTTCCAGATGTGACTACTCTACGCTAATAAAATTTTA
The DNA here is from genome assembly GCA_947359405.1 of Antitype chi. Classification (NCBI taxonomy): domain Eukaryota; kingdom Metazoa; phylum Arthropoda; class Insecta; order Lepidoptera; family Noctuidae; genus Antitype; species Antitype chi. Next base: position 21,763,599 of record OX375814.1, on the reverse strand, counting down.
GTTTTTCCTAAAATTTAAATTGTCAATATAAGTCTAGAGACTTCGGTCCGTTCCCCTATAACGAAGATGAGCACTATGAAAAGATTTTCGATTATTTATCTTTTTTATCATTAAAGGGGTTAAATAGGGCACAAGGCTTGCAATATTTCTGCAGAGTCGGTTGCTTTGGGCTGATAGACAGGTTTTAATAATCACCTTGTTACACAAAGGTGTTACTTATTTTTGTCAATGTCAGTGGTGTGACCATGTTTGATTTGATAATGAATGTAAGGATAAGACACTAAAAGATAATAAAATATTTAGTACCTAACTACGCTGATAACAGCTAGGGTCATTAGATTGATATTTTAGATAGGGGAACTAAGAGTATGATTTATATTTTGATAGGGCAACTATGAAGAGTTTGATTAATATTTTGATAGGGCAACTAAGAAGAGTTTGTTTGATTAATATTTTGATAGGGCAACTATGAAGAGTTTGATTAATTTTTGATAGGGTAACTAAGAAGAGTTTGTGTTTGATTAATATTTTGATAGGGCAACTAAGAAGAGTTTGATTGATGTTTTGATTGGGCAACTAAGAGTTTGTGTTTGATTGATATTTTGATAGGCCAACTAAGAAGAGTATTACTTTATCTTGTTGCTATACGCTGAGATTCAAAAGCACGGACATTTTTAAGATGACCTCGTTATAAATGCAAATTGGAAAGGGAACTTTTCAAACGATGTATCCAAGATAATATCATCATAACTTAACAGTTAGCTTTATAACTAAAGACACAAGATAATTTATACAACACAAAAGTGTAGCAAATTTGTTGTGGCTTGTTATCTGTTATCAAAACCTGCTGGTTTGCGACGTAAATCAATCTGGCTTATCTGGCGATAACACTGTGAATCAGCCATATTAGCACATAGATAATACAGTATGTATTTGTGACATAGTCATGGTGTTCCGAAATTTTATGCGTACAGAGATAATCTGTAAAAAAAATTGTACGGGGAATTACCGCAACTGAAAAGTTACGGTCGCCATTGATTGGCATTCAGTAACAGACATTTTTTTATGATTTTCACCCGCTGTTTCCTTAGGGCGATTGCGGCGGTGAAGCTCGCAACATTCTATTTTTTTTTACGATATTTCAATTTGCCAGTCAGTATCAGGTTGTATGTTGATCTAAATATGATAAGTACCTCAACATTTTAACATTTTTTCGTGTGACTGTACTGTTTTTGGCTTGAACAATGGATTTATGTATTCACTAGCTTCCGCCCGCGGCTTCGCCCGCGTGGAAGTCGGAAATTATCCCGCAGGAACGTACTACCGGGATAAAAAGTATCCTATGGGTTAATCTAGGTTAAAACCCAAATCCATTCAGTAGTTTTTGCGTGAAAGAGTAACAAACATCCATACATTCAAACTTTCGCATTTATAATAATATTTAGTAAGGAAGTAAGGATTTATGTGTGGTCCCAGTCCTCGGAAGAAAAATATTAAAATTAAAGGATTCGGCAACTGGGATCGGTTTCAGTTTTACGGTACCAGTCGCCGGAAGCCTCCTGATACCTGCATATTGCAAAAAAACGTGAGTATATTTTAATTTCGCGGGCTACTTTCATGCATCCCCCCTAAAGGGTTGTCGTTTGTGAAACCAAAAACTCATCAAAGAAGGTAAGGGTCCATCAAATTCTTTATGTCCAAGTTACAACAGACATTGAAATAGGCCGGAAAACCGACATGATGTACAAACAAGATTGTGTCGAACGTGATTAATTTACATTGTATCGACTTTCGTGTGTTTTCATTCAAGACATGAACGATCTTATAATTTCCATATTTTAATATTCAAGATCACATTTCATACTGTTTGCTAGTATATTTTACTTACTACCTCTTTCCCTTTTCCTGGTGTTGGTCACTCCAACTACATATACATAGTGTTTCCCAAATATTTTTAAGATGATTTAAAACTTACAAGCATGCGGATGTAAGGACCATGAGCCAGGACCATGTAAAAGAACTACTAGCATGTCATGTAAAAAAAAACGTGATGTGTTACATAAGTCCGAGCCACTACGGAATGTAAAATAAAACGGTGTCAAAGTCAAAATGAGGCGTATCCGGCTCATCATTGTCATAAGGATGGAGGCTAGGATAACTGAATGACGACATGTCAATGGACCAAAAGAATTCGTGAATTTTCAAAACAAGCGTGACAAAAAGAGTGTCAGTTTTAAAAGTTGGCGTTCACTATGTTGGCGCTTAAATTGGCGTAATTTTTTAAAAACCAAATATTTACGTCATTAAGCCAATACAAGAAAAAAAATGTTTTGTCATAGTGAATTAATATGAATATTTATGTACAAATACACCAAATGAAAAGCCATAATTAAATGTACAAGAGATAGCGCCAGAACTTGCATAACTCGTCCCCTTTTCCGGAAAATCGTTCAATAAATCTGATGACGAATATCATGTAAGGTTTAAAGGCTCCAGCAGAAAGGCGCGACGCGACGTTGGTGGAACAATTTCTATAAAAGTTAAATTTAAAAAGCCCCCGACCCATACAAGAACTCTAAAAAGTAAAAAAATATATAAATTATTGGCCTTTTAAGTTGTAGGTAATATTTTGATCAAGGTATTGTCAAGTCGGGGAAAGGTCAATGAAAACGCCAAACAGAGGAGGCCTAGCATTTTCATTAGCCGTCCTTCATTTCCGTTTTTGCGTCGGGGGTTAAAAACAAAACTTAAGGGAAATTGTTCTACCAGAGTCGCATCGCGCCTGCCTGCTGGAGCCTTAATGGTGATTGGTTGACTAAATTAACATAGCTATCAATCCCAAACTTTTCATGATATTTCACAACAGAATAGATTGATAACGCTTCCAGAATCAGGGAGCAACACTGGGGTTTAAAGTGGCAAGCAAAAAAAATCCAAAAAATTGACCTTTATCTACTATAACTTACTTTGATGTGCAATAGTGTTGTATTTTGTTTAAATTTTAGACAAAAACAGCCAAGATTGCGTGGTTAGTCGCCTTTTCTGCCGACAATAAATACATACAGATATACAATACATACAAATACAAACTTATTATGTTAGGACATGCATATGTTGTTGATAAACAAGTCTTGCTGCCGAAACTGTGTGCATTTTGACAGTGATTGTTTTCAATATGATTATTTTGAATTCCTTTTTGATATGAAACTGTATGCTTTAATATTGCTTCAAAAATTTAAATATGATTAAAAATATGTTTATACCTACTGCTAATAAATATCACAGAAATTATGAAGAAAATAATAAATAAAAAAGTATGTGTAAATAAAAGTATGCATGTATGATCTTTACTGATGTTATTGTCCATAAAATGTTGTTGAAATACAATTGAATTTTATTGTTTTAAACAATCAGTACTGTCAATACGCAGCTTTGAAATGTATTCATGAGAAAAATATGTATAAGTAATTTAACTATATAATTTTATACATACAGTCAATTAATAAATCAAGCTACTAGATTTCTAATATTTTTCTACTCATTTCTTTTCTTAATAAATAAAAAAGTATGCATGCATAGAGAAAAACTAATCAATGCAATATCGTTTTATTTATCCATTACACCCACAATGAATTTAATTATGAGAGCAAATAAATAATGTTCTTGAATTAATTGTTCTTTAGTTCAATGATTATTATTAATTAGTATTTTAGAAAATAGACCAAAAAAATTCAAGACTCATTATTCAGAAGTGTACCCACCATGTATGAGATCACTTCCACTAAAAATTGCACTTCTTCAATCAAATCAGATCCTATTCACCATAACATATACACGATATTGCACTTTCCACACTTATCGCACAACTAATTTGTTAGTAAGCAAGACTTAGAAAACACACAAACTACGTTTTAACTTTCAATTGCCACTACACATCTGGTCTTAACACTGGAAAATCACATTTATAACTAAATAACGTTATGGAGTTTTAATTCTAACTACGCTATCACTTTTATTTCGCTAATTACTTTGATAGCTACACTACAGCTACACATCAAAGAGTATAACGACAAAGAGTAGGATATTAGCGGAGACGCGACGTACGCGTCACGCGGCACGCTCGGCTCGGCATTGTCTAGGCGAGCAGTAATGTGTCCGTTAGTGTGCCCGTACATGACTCAACATGTGAATAATTACAAGGAAAGATCGCACAGTGATGTTCTTGATATTTGTGTGACGAAATAAACAATTGAAATTGTGTGAAGGGAAAAATTATGTCGCAACTGCCTAATAAGGCAATTGCGACATTATTCTTTAAACTTTCTTTACACAATTTCAAAGGTTTTACCAAGTTGTAGGTATATTTCAGGATTAAAATTTCAGTGTTGCCAAGGAGTTCGTAGCGCAACTAATTTACGTCAGTTCTACGTTGTCCTAATTACAAACATTAAGACACAAACAACAAAATCGCTCTACAAACAAAGCAACGCTAACTAATTCCAACACAAATAACAAACTCATGTCATGACTTATTTGTGTCATCGCACTTCGTCACAGTTAAAATGGCGATGAGATAGCAATGTCAACAGGCAGTCGTTATGTGCGTGCTGGTTCGTCTACCGGGGCACTAACAAAGAGGGTAGGTTGAGTAACAAGGTGGGAGGAAGCACTACGCGCGGCTAAAACATAAGCTATGTAAAATGTTGTGTTGTATTGGGAAGACTGTGAAATTTATTCGTTTGCATGTACACTAATGAAAAGAGTATTATGATTTCAGGATATATATATGAGTCATGATACCGGATGTTTTAGATTTGGGTACTGAACTACTGATATAGACCTAATAAATCATACCATTGTAGTGCAACTTGGGGCCAATAAGGCTAAGCTGAGGTGATAGTTTGCATCACAGGAAAGTGGTTTTTATGTGTTTCATAAATACTGAACTATTGGCTACGGTCACTCTATTTAAATATAACACAAACACAGTAGCTTCAACTGACGATGACAAGCAGATTAAAAACTGACGGGAAACAAAGGTTTGGCTATAAGAACGAGACACTTCACATACTGCGCTGGGAAAATTCGCCGTGGATAAAAGGACCAGGAGTTACAATTTGGATTCTGAACGCTGTAGGCATCAGAAGTCTACAACGATGCTAAGGTTGTTAATAATATAGTTCATAAATAAAGGTCGCGAAGACAGTGTTCGCAATCCAGTCGGGTATGCACATAACCCTCTGTTTGTACATAAAGACAATGAATGTTTACAGCTACGCTTTCAGGGGCTGACGTCATTCGTTATCAGATAGTGGCTTCTAAGGAGTATATTATTGTTGCATAGAATGTTCTAGATGCAGGTGTCAATATTATGTAATTGAGTTAAAATACTTTGTCTCTGAAGTACATTATATGCATACTCGTCTTCATTGGAATGGAGCAGTACCATTTCTAGCCTGATAAGCGATGAGGAGATTTGGTTAGGTACTAAAGCAAACCAAAATGTTTGACAATTTTTGCAGTTAATGTCACTTTTTGAAACTATTATTGGAATCTCCACTGTAAGTTGCTACCATTTTCCAACACGGTCAGATGTTATGTGCCTGAATATAATATTCGTATTACCAACATTATTTTCCATTAATCATATTATTAGGTACTAGAGTAAACTGAAATCCGAAGGTTAGATCAGTTTTTAACCAGGCTTCTGTCTGCCCTCTCTCGTATTTGAAACAACATACGTAAAATTTATTTAGGTTTCCGTCCTTTTAATTTCAAAAACAATGTTTGAGTTTCCATTATATTGGACACAATATAAGAAAACTTTGCAATCAAGCCGTACCAATGCTAAAGATTTAACAATAAGTCGAGTTTGGAGGACGAAATAACAAATTACTTATTTACGGTGACCGAAGTCACCGGTCATCGCCACGTGCGGAGGCAATACGGGGGCTAATATTACCTGTGGAAATTTTTCCAATGCCATAGCAGTATGATATTGGCAATATTCGCAGAGCTAGAACCGTCGGCTGTTCAATGTTATAGGTATGGAAACCCTTGGTCAGCAGCAAATGTTTACAGCTAATACTAGGACTTCTAACCGTGTGATTTCAAAATGTATCTTCCAAAAGATGGTTTTGCCTCAGACCCATACTTAGATTTCAAAGATTTGAATGGTGATATGGTAAAACTCGCTTAGACCACAGATGATAAGCATAAAGATAAATCTAGCAATCTCATCGAAAACCCAAATTCTATCCAAATATCTATACCAAAATATGAATAAAATTCGCTCTGCACGCGACTAACTGTATTTTTGACAACACAGAATGTTCTTCTACACAACTCCTCACTAATTCCTATTTTGATGGCAATAAGGTGGAGTTTTGTATAGTTTTGGTCGTAAAAGATGTATATAGATAGAAATGATAGTGCACGCCTGGCCGTGGACCGAGTCGTTCATTGAACTTATGATTTAGCCATGGTTTAGTAGATTTGCATGTGTGATTTACAATGACTCGCTCTGTTGCTGAGCTTCGAAGGGAAATCTGAATCTGATTTGTTTGTTGCAGTATCAATGATTTTTCTAGGGTTTTCTGCAAAATTATTTGATTTTACGTATATAGTACTGCCATAAGAGACGCAATTTTCGCTTCTCAGATCTCGTCCGAGAAACTCATCATTCTAGTCAAGAATAGACAAAGGAACTAGTCTCCATTCACAATCGGTGTAATACCAGTTCCTGTAGCACGGAGGAAGCGAATAAGGAAACGTATCACGTGCTGCGATCACTAATTTACTTACAAATGCATTATTGATGGAAGTTTACAGCTGTTTAATGTATGCTTCAGCGTGGCTTTAATTTGTCACGAAGTGGATTAGAAGAAGCCGTTATATCCTACATACAACTGACTAAATGATGACTGACAAACGACACCTGCTGAAGCCCTATAAGAACGGACACCTTGAACCAATCTATTACAATTCAATACGCAATATTCCAACGCCTGAAATAAATCAGCTGAACCATATATTATTCTACTTTGAAGATGTCCCATAACTGAAATTATCAGAATTGTATGCGAGAATTCCTATTGAATAATTTACAGTTACCTATTAAGATGCCAATCATTTGCATAAACTTGAAACCCATTTTAGACAATCTTTTTAGTCAAATGTTAGCCTAAATTGTGACCGGAATGACAAGTTGAAAGACGTCAAGATGACGTAGTGGTGTCATGGTGACGCTACAGCTCTAGAGTAAATAGATTACAGAAGTGCGATTCACAAGCACTGCTGGACGCAAGGACCGAAGGACCAATAAACTTGAAAGGAATGGTTTTTTCGCGATTTTATATCATCATTCGATTCTTTATCAAATTCTAGTTTACCACCGGCATAGACACACATTGAGTTCAGAGACTTAATGGGCATACAGAGAGACAGAAATCGTAGGATCAGCCATAGGGCAAAAGTCAATACACTTTTAGCCATCCCGGAAATCCGCACGACCTCGTATGCACTATTAATACAAAACCACTGCTATCTCGAATCGCGGTTTTTATTTAATTCAGTGTCAATGTAAGGTTGACCTTGTTTACGCGTGCGCAGTGGAACTTCTATGTTTATATTTGTATATTACAGGTGGAACTCCTGCGCCGGTCGAGGTCGCTGACCGGCACATCCTATCGGCGCGGGATTGTTTCCGACTTTGAATATGAATGATGTGTTGATTGTTTTATCAAAATTTTCTGTCTTTGGGCTATCTAATAGGCTTCGTTTTGCTGGGAGAAGTGAGATGTTTTAATAAAACTCTTGAAGAAATGAAATAATATTATTCAACTTTGATCATCGTTTGTTGCTGACCCATTGGCCGGAGAAGGCAAAACACGAAGTTTGGTTATAGTTTCCTCAAATGACTGAATTTTTATTTTTTAGCCGAATACTACGCGTCGGAAGTGACGCACCTAATCTAAAAATCTATAAAAATGTTGGGCAAACAATCAGAAAAAATGTCGGCGTTAGAATGTTTACGTAAACATGTTTTGACGGTACTATTTTTAGTCTTGTTTTGTTTAGTGCCGGTGGAGAAAGACAACATTAGTTTGTTCGGCGTTTACCATCCTACGCACGTCAAAATCAGCTGATCGGAATGGGCCGTTAACCTGTAAAATACTGGCCAGAGAACTAATGGTAACAAACTATGTATTTAGGTGTGTATTTAAGATTTTTCGGCAAAATATAGGAGGTATATTTAGTTCTTCACTATCTAATCTGCCCCTGTTTTTAATTAAATTTTGTTTAATTCTGGCTAATTGTAATTTATTTGTTCTAGTTTTATTTTATTTTTAATCTTGACTTTAATATTAATATTGACTTCTTCGATTTAGCTTACAATTAAGGATTAAGGAAGTTTTTTTGCACCAAAACGAGATAAAATTAAATTACTTAAAATTAAGTTTAATAGTCAACTAGTACTTAATTAATTAAGTACAAAATAAAATCTCCTTTTGCTGCAAAAAAACATGCTTAATTGTAACCTTAATGGAAGAAGTCACTGGATTCAGGAGCCAGTTTCTTCTTCCATTAAGTTTAGAATTAATATTATAATACAGGTATTTTAACCTAGTTCTTGAGCCAGCTGTAACCTGTTTTTATGGCAATAATAAAATTATTTATTATCTAAGGCCAATAGGTACGACAGACGCTTGGGGCCAGGGTCCAGCAGTGATGACGTCTTTCGATTAGAATAAAGTTGATCACAGATAGTTACAAACTCTAGCTTTACTTTCAATTAACGGACAGAAAAAACTAAACATGAAGAGTAACACACTATTCACTAATTCCACTATCTCAGTATCTTTGATCGCACTGACGTCTAGCCGTCTTGTTTTATTATGTCGGTGGTTTTCCTACAAACTCAACGATATGTTTTCTTTCCAAGATTAACATCGTTAGAGTAGTTGCATCAGCATTTACATATTTTTGTGGTTACATCACGGAGCCGAGGCTAAATTAATTCACTTTCACAATGTTCAACTGGTACAATACTGAAGTACTCGTTATAACTAGATAACGTGAAATCATCTCCGTTAGAACTGGGCGGCCTGATAATAGGTGTGCTAGGAATTGATTCAATTTTGTTTGCTTGTCGTACGGTTCGAAAAAATTGGTCCTAAAGGATTATGGACAAAAGGACCAGAAAAATATTCCCCAGACTCAGATTAAATAAATATGGCATATAATAAGACAGGAGGTACAATGTCCAGCTGTAGACAAAGAAAGACTCAAATGATTGGATGATTCATGTAAAATGGTCCTTCAGTCCAAAAGAAGGAGAAACTTAACGAGGCTGCTTGGCCTAGCCTAGTCTATATTATGAGAAAAATAATAACTGTAGCAATCTATCACATACTGGATGTGGTGTAAGTCATGACGGTTACCTTTTTACCTAGTAATTAGTTATGTAAAGCAAGTTTTTATGAGTAAGAGACCGCGTTTGACCATGACTGTGCGTTTGGGTCGGACTTGTATCTCCAACACGTAAACCATGCGTCATATTTCTTTGAAAAAATTATGAATCCTATCGATTACATATCGGTGGAGAAGACGGATGTTCCTACAGAAACAGATAACGATTTTTTATCAAATATACTTAATTGTTTAGTTTTGAATTAGATTTGAATTTCAAGTCACATAACTAGTTCGTAAAAAAAGCCTCAAAAGTTGTACAAAAACAATTTCTTTCTACAACGAAAATATGAAATAAATTATTGTTTTACACCGTTTTATAATAATAATTAGCTTCCAGCTAGTTAATTTGCCCTCAACACGCTAAAAAGACTACCTTATAACCATACGCGTCCTTATAGGTAAGTCCACTACATAAAAAGGACTTCCTAAAACGCCGCTACAGCCGAAAACCCCATAAAAAGTCCATAAACTTTACCAAAACACGAGTAACGTTAAAAATGGCTGGACTTATGAGGCCCGTTCTATGAAAGTTTAATGTTGATGATACGTCACACGTCCCACGCCGCTATGTTTTTTGGCAGAATGTTAGACTACCCACAATTATTGCGAATGAGGTCGCATGGGGTTGTTCAGCGGCCAAGGGAGTCAAGATGAAGGGCATACAATGTGGGGCAAGAGGCTTCGTTGCATAAGAAGCTACTATTAGAAATGTGGAAGATCAATGTATTTTTTATGAGATTTAGTCATGGTTCTAGCAGTAAGCCTATGACTTAGTGGCGTCCAAGGACTGGAAGACGAGGTGAGCGTCGGGCGACGAGATGGGCGGACGACATTGTTGCAATTTTAATTAAAATAACGGTTTCAACGTATTCTTAATTCGACGCTTATCAACAAAAATACCAATTTGTTGCAGTTTCGAAAGTATAAAAAAAATCTGAGCGAATATTGCACTGTTGACAACAGCATACTACAGGCTAAGGTTCACTTTGCGAAAGTGCGCGATAAAATTCTCAACTCACTCTCTCAAGGCAATGAAGCCGTAAATTCTGCCTTAACCTCACATAGTAATGAGTTTCACATCGAACCCCCTACGCCCACCATAGTCTATAAATAGCCTCGATGGCCTGAAGATCGATACAGCACGTGGAAGCATACACAATCAGCAAGGCAAGGCTATGGTGTAGCCGTCGACCTTGGCCGGAACGTCTTGTATCTACAACTTTTATGTTTTTTATATATGTATGTATATTCTAACTGTTATGACAACACCAGGCTAAGCATAATAATAATAAGTTTCATAACGAAAATAATAACGTATCTCTAAGAAGCATAACGCCTAATTCCGATCTACTCAAGACATTTTGAAACCAGAAAAGATTTGGCCAATATGACAAAAGTTTGTCTTAAAAGAACTACTCGTAGAAGACATTTTTGTCTCAATCACTGGGTCAAGCTAAACGAAGAAAAAGAATTACTGCTTAGACACACGACCGGTTAAGTCTAACGGGCACAGGCCTTAGACCAGTCTAGCAGATTGTGGCGGTAAAAACGTAGCGGCTGCAAAACTGTATACGCTATCAACTGGTCTACTCTATCCTCTGGCAGGAACAGTTGCACTATTAGCAAAATTTAAATTAGATAATGATCTTAATTTGCTGGGCTGTTTGTTGCGCCACTTCTTCCCAGCTAAAACCGTAGGAAGTGGTCAAGGGCGGGTGTTTTGGATGCTGTATTTAGTAACCTCTGACTGAATCTCAGCCTGATTTGAATGATGATTTTGATTTCTTACGGATACTAGTAATATGGAACGCACATTATCTGATATAATCTGTTTAACGCCGTATTGAACGAGGTCTGCAAATACCGATGTTGCTAACCACACGGCCTTGTGCGTCATGCAACCTATGTTATTGTACTGATGGTAATTACAAGCGAGATATCACGCCGGAGTCCCTAACAGGGTCAGTAGAGACAGCTATTTCGTTATTAGGTTTCGGCCGACGTGGACATGAGCAAAGAAGATGGTATAAAAGGTCCTCAGGCATTTTGTGGGAATCAAGCAGCAAAAATTATTTTGCCTAGAACATCCCAGACAATATTTATATTAAGGTGGTAATAGAGCACATAGAAACTTTCTTTTTGGTTTAACATACCTATTAGAACTTTCAAATATCTACCTTACTAGTGAAATATGCCAGTTCCAAATAGAAATAGCTACATATCAGCAATTGGACATGGGAAATGACTTTACCTCGTCGGCTAGAAATTTATAGCCAATGCGTGGATTTGCTCACGACATTCGTGTTCCGTTGGAACTTCGTGACGAATCAGTGGTATGTTCGAAGATACAATTGTTTGAAAACATATTACTGCCTGCTACTGTTCGCAATGCACTTTGACAACAACACTGTTTTCTACGAAACAGGTATTCAGATATATGGCATGGTTTTGGAAAGCCATAGGAAAGAATGAATGAACTGTCGTCCCGCGGGAATAAGAACCTAATAATGTCAATGACATTTATGGAGTTAGGAAGATACCATGTTAGGAATATCTAGCATTATATACAAGATGTAACTTAAATAGCGCACAACCTCTTAAGGGGTCATTGTACTCATCATTATCAACAAGTTTTACTATGGGACCAAACCTGAAATCGTAAAAAAAATCAGCTGTTCCCTACATTTTGACGATTTATGCGAATACAAGTGTATGGAACAGCTGATTTTGTTTCGCGATTTCAGGTTTGGTCCCATAGTAAAAGTTGTTGATAATGATGAGCACAATAACCCCTTAACAGGTTGTGCGCTATTTAAGTTACATCTTGTATATTGAATCGATTAAAGGTTTCTTCAGACAGGCGCGACGCGACACTTGTCCAACAATTTCCATGAAGTTTTCATAGAAATTGTTTTACGTGAGTCGCGTCGCGCCTGTTCGCAGGAGCGTTTACAGAAACTGTGTTCATGATTCATTGTGATGAGAGCACTAGGGTTTACCCATGTACATAATTCAACACTTCTTGCATTCCCCTCAAAAGTTTCAGGAAAATGAACAAGTTTTTAAAGGAAAACTGACGTAAAAGCATAATCTTTTATTTACTTCATTAACAACACTATAAAGACATCAAATCTGAGATTAATGCGTGGTATTTTAAGTTTTATCGGAGGAAGGACGTTGATAACGCTTTTGGCGATAAATAAAGGTGAATAACTTAATTAATAATTATTTTGTCGATTTTACTAAGATCTCATCATCATCTGCCTAGGCTTTTTTTAACTACATATGTTTTTTTTTGGTTGGGAAACCACCAAATAACTTTTCCCGCTCTGGATGGAGCAGGAGGGCGTGTCAGACTTTTACTGACTAAAACCCACCCGTGTTCCCTCAGTTGCCTGTGTGCCACGGGCCGCGGTATCTCTTTCGAACAACCCGTACCCCTGGCAGGCATCGGTCCTTGCGGACCCCACCAGTTGGTGCTGACATCTCTTTGAGGCGCGCGTGGTACGCAACGCGCCGTCGACCCGGGCTTGGTCCTTACCGGACAGCGAGCTACCCATTACTTGCCGTCCGTAAGCCCGCGTCTACGGTGGCCGGGAATCGGCCGGCCGTGAGGGCGCATATACTGCCTCTCCCTCAATTGCGCCGCCTCCATCTTCGCGAGCATTACTGCTTCGCAGAAGGAGGTGACTGCTAACCATGCACTCTCGCTCCGTACCATGGCTTGGACCAGAGCCGGACGTGAGAGATCGCCGCCGCCGATCGCCTCCATGAGGACCCGGCGGTGCTCCGCCCAAGCCGGGCAGACCTCCACCGTGTCCTCTTTCCCAACTATGTTGTGGTCGGCTTTCAGTCCAACCGGATCTGCATCCGGTTGGACTTAAATACTTATATATTCATTTGCATGAATATAAGTATTTTACATAAAGCGACTGCCCATCTAAACTCCACAACCCAGACGCAGGGTGATACGATACCCCTTGGTAAAACTGGTTGTCAGACTTTCGGGATTCTGATGACCCGTAACTACTCTCAAAGATCCACGAATGACTAAACGTGCTTTCGAGGCACGTAGGTGTCTTGGTAAGTAGGTATGTAAAACGGTCCCCCATCCACGGACTAAACCACAAGCCCCTTACATAAGACATGTATTTCTATGAAATAGCGAAGTTTCTAAGTTATAAATGAGAGAAAGTTTGTGTAGGCGATGAACTAGAATCTGTTAAGACTGACTCATGTCTTATGGCACTAGTACTAGAAAACGAATTGAGGAACCCTACGGTGTTCCAGAGAAACGTTGACGCCTACCCATGAGCTTTGGTTGAAACCTCAACAGTAGCATCACGTCTTCGCCTAGCATTTGGTAATTGTAATAGGCAATCGTCGTCTGAAAAGTGCAGATTTTGCTTCAAAATCAGTCAATATTCTGACTTTTGAGCAGTTTTCAATGGGAAATTACCACGAGAACTCGAAAGAGTAATGCTCTTTTAAAACAGTCTTCCTCGCAAGATATCAAAGAAGCAACTAAAACATTAACACTACAAGTGCGTCTACAAATACCTCAGATTATAGAATAAAGGCAGATAGACCGCGCCAAACATTATTATGAGGCACGTTTGTAGACATGTGTACTGTAAAAACACGTTCCTGTCTGTGCGTGTACGGTTGCCAGGATAATGAAAAAAATGCCCATGCTATTTTATTGTCATAAATAAACTATTTACTGTCTTAGAAAAATGCAGTTTTATAGTCGGTCTATTTCAGTGAAGTAACCTTCTTCTTTGAAATGCGATGAACAGACAACACAAAATTGTTGTGAAAGCCAATCGTTATCTTGTCTGCTTTCACGTATGATAGAGACCCAATAATTTTGTAGAACTGCACCCTAATTGTGTAACACGCGATAACCATATTCATTGCGTTATTTACCTTGTTGTTATTATTTATTCTTCTGGGGTCTACCAAGCTCAATGAACGGCGGATGATGCTTATCCAAATGACGATCCAGACATTTAAATAATCTAGAATGTTATCCAGAAACAGAAATCCTCTATCACAACATAATTGAGTAGAGATTCAATATTTAATGCACCTCAATTAAAATCAACCACGTGGTCACTTCGGGGCACAGCTGACACACATTTGCGCAGCCGGTTTAAAAGCTATACACATAAAATGTACAAGTAACTTCTGAATCGACTTACAGAGTTCATTATCAAGGACTTCGGCCGCCGTTTGGAAACAACCTTAGACATTATATTCACGTTAGATCACTACCGGTCGTGATTAAAGTTTGGACACGTATGGCCCTTGCAACGGAAGAACAATGTTTTTTTATCCCGGAAATTTGAGAGTATTTCGGATAACAATTGCATAATAATTGATTGTGGTAATTAAAATATGTAAAAACCCCGAAGTATACAAATTGTTGAAATCAGTTCTAGGCATTTGCGAAACATATTCGTAACAACTGGCATCAACTGCCAGCAGTTTTGGCAAAGAACGAGGTAAACTGTAAAAGTAAACTTTTGCAGTTTTGCTGAGAACAGTTTTGAGGCCGAAATTCGAACAGTAAGTTATCAATAACTCATCTCATAATCGGCCTATAATGTTCCCACTGCTGGGACACTGGGCCTCCTCTCTGTGAGAGGGAGTGGATCGCAATCCACCACGGGGGCCCAGTGCGTGTTGGTAGATGTCAATTGTATTCGAACTTTGGTTCTAGGTCATGCCGGTTTCCTCACGATGTTTAACTTCACCGTTTTGAGAGTGGTGATGAAATAATTTACACAAAGTAAATCGCCGAACGAGTTCGAACGTACGACCTGCAACTCGTAAGTCGCGGCCGTTACCACTGCGCCACCTCTGCTCCAATTACACAAAGCGTAGGGCTTCTGTCATGAAACAGTGCTTCTACTGCAAGTACTTTAGCCAACCCTCTAAAAAACTTGAAGATACTACTTCACAATAAGGTGATAAACTTATTTGACATTCATATTAAGGAAGCGACATTGTCTCAGCGACACATTGACATTGACTGCAACCTCGTTCATGTTACCAGGAGGAAACTGATGCCATATAAATTAACTGACATTTGCATGAACAGGGAAGGATGCTAATATTTTATGCGCAAGGAGGCGGGGTTAGGTTGAGCAGGATTGCTGTAAAGCACGATTGTTTGGCAAAAAATGAGTAAGCAGGGCTGCAAAAATAAATGCTGGAAGTAATGACGATAACTTTGCTTGTATTCGGAAGGCCAATTGATAAATGAAAAGTAAATAAAACAATTATCTGCACTGTCGTAATTCTATATGAATGAACTGAGGGGAATTATTTTATTGAGATGTCTTATCAAATTACTCATCATATTTTTCTCAGATCTTTCTATTTTAATTAAGACCTTATCAACGAAGTTTTCTTTTTTATTTGGTTCATTTAAAGACGTGTACGTACGGTAACTGATGGAGCAGTGCTAGTCTAATGGTACCCGCCCCGACCTACGAGTAATAGGTCGTGGTTTCGGACCCAAGCAGGCGCTTTACTTGCTGTAATTTATTTCATTGTCACTGCTCTCAAAATGGTGAAGGAAAACATCGTGAGGAAACATGTCCTAGAACCGAAAATTCGAAGACATGTGACATCCACCAACTCGCACAGGGCCCGCGTGGTCGATTACGGCCCATTCCCTGTGTATCCCAGCAATGGAAACATTATAGGCTGATTATGCTTATGCTACGGTAACTTTTCATGTTAATTCCGCCAAGATAAAATAGTAAACTGGTCTTTGATATGGATGGTATCGTATCAACTAGTCGACCGCGATATCGCTACAGGAGGAAACGACCTTTATACCTGTTTTGACGTTGGTTATTGGTCAGTTTGCTAAACTTTTTGTTTGTGATACGACAGTACTTGGATTATCGTCGTCATTACAAGCCTTTTCTTACCATTTTTTTTTCTGACAGTCTGGTCAACCTTATTCTAAGTACCTAAATCAAAACTAAAATTGAAAAAAATATTTTAAAAACTCGATTTGCCCGGTTTGTTTCATGAATTATCTTTTTACTTGCTAGATTTTTTTCGAGATTGAGTCATTAGCTATTGCTGATTTTTATTCAGATCATCTACTAATACATTTAGGGCTGATTTTCCAATAGTCAGATAACTTTTAACTGAGGAATAAATGTATCGGTTTGACAGCTTTTGTATAGAAAATATGCCTAACTGTCAGATTTAGTCTTCAGATAAAAGTTGATGACGACTATTGAAAAATCAGCCCTTAGTCGTCTAACTCTAACACATTGGAAAACTATAGACATCTCTGCCTTTTAATTTATTTATAATTGTGCAGGTCTATGAATGAAATATATTGGTAGGTGTTGATATTATATCGTAATAAAGTGGGTATTACCAACTCCTGATAATTGGATGAATGTCAGTGGGTTTCCCATACCTAATCAATACTGTTTAAGATTAAAAGTTATCAATCAAAAGCATGTGGGTACTTACTACTCATCATTTTCTGAATGAAATCAAAAGATAAAACCCTTTGCCCTATTTCGAAATGATTACAAGTTAGAATTATTCAATGAATACGGTTTGAAAAAATAAAAAAATTGCTAAATACCTAATAGTATTCATTGAAATCAATGACCATAATATTATCTCATAACAATGATTCCTAGAAATCTAAAAATTCTATACATTTCTGTTTACCATTAAACACTTTGTTTAGTTATAAATAAACCCCAGTAAAGGTCAATAGAGCTTAAACAATGATGTCAGAAACAAATGACTATACAAATAAATTATCAGTTGCCATCTCATCATGATAAACATAGGGATTGCAACCTGGTTGAATCAAGGTTGCCTACATATTGTATATTGCAAATAGTTATGTCATATTAAACAAGTGTACCATACATACACTCATGCCTTCTTCCCATGGAGGTATGCACCACCACCACCACTACGATCCAGAAATGTACTACATACATGCAATTTCATTTATTATTGGCTTCTGCCTGCGGCTTCGTGCATGTGGATGTAGGAAATAATTCCACAGGAGCGTGCTAGAGAGACAAAAGCCAGCTTTAGTCCTTCCCCAGGATGCCATCTATCTCCTTGTCAAATTTTATTGTATTCCACTCATTGGTTTAGGCATGAAAAGGTATCATACAGACTTTCAAATTTATATTATTGGTTTCGATTATTATTTTCATGATTCTGTATTTCACATTGTTGTGTATTAGTACTTTCTGAGAACATGATTTCTCAAGATAAGAGAAAATTATGATAAGGATAACATCATCTGATTATCATGTTACACCAGTAAAAGTTGTAATGGATCACCAACTTTAATCTAAAATACATAAGTTTATTTAGGGCTGACTTTTCAACAGCCAAATAACTTTTAACTGAGGAACAAATATTATAGTTTGATAGGTTTTATGTAGAAAATATGTGAAATTATATATATTTTTTTTCTTTTAACATAATTAGTAGATGTACGAGATTACCAAGAATTTGTTTCAAAAGTGTTTATTATATATTCAAAAGTAAAGAAATCAATTTATTTGTTTAGTGTATGGAAACTTTGAAAATATGTAGTTTAAATTAGATGATGGCTATAAAGACATTCTATGCAACAGATTTGTTTTCTTACATTAGAAAGTGTCTCTATCAATAGGAGTAATATAGCTTTCAATATAAATAGTAATCTCATTGTGACTTTTGTCCATCAAAAGTCACAATGAGATTACTATTTATATTGAATGATGAGTAAAAATTAAAAAGTTTGTTGTTTCTAATGAGTCAAGCTAAATAAATCGTCACAAAAATCCCTGAAGACTGAAACAACATCTGTTCAAAACAGATTGTTTATGAAGCCAGATAAATTGGTTTAGGAATTATCTGTACTAAATGGTTTTAGAATTATCTGTACTAAATGGCTTGGAATTATCTGTACTAAATTAATACCTATTAGAAGTATAAAAAAGTTGAATTATTAACTTGGGAAACCAAGTGAATAATTTAGTATCAGCTGTTGGTCAAATACAGTTGTGGGTAAATAAGAACTTTTTTGATAATAATGATAAGAACTTTTGAGGTTCAGAGAAAAAACTTGAGTCAAATTCTAGGATAAGGTTTTTTAAATCCAGCCCTCAATTTTTATATTACTGGTAGGTGCCTATGTTTAGCAAATTAATGACGGACTTTAATGAGAACTGTGCTAATTATATTAATTAGGGTTGTCAGATATATTGTTGTATATAATTGTGGTTACAAACTTGTTAAACTAATGACTTGAGCAAATCATATGATCAGGCATTAATGAGGAGTGGAATATAACATAAATTTAAACTAAATAGTGGCTGGGACAAGGTTAATAACAAGGTCTCCAACAAGAAACAGTAAAAACTAAGGTTATATGAAGTCAAATATAAAAAACTTACACAATACTGAAAGAGGGGCTAGCAACTACACTAGACACTTAAAATTATCACTTTTTTCGTGCGAAACGTACGGTAAGCACACGAATAACGGAATAACTGGACACTTCTTGATACTACTATCATGTGTAGATAATGTTTATCATATCAAAGGCAACGTTACCACGAAGAGTTTCCAACTTGCATACACGTGACGTCACAAAACAACCACCCAATTCGCAAATACACAACACAGTCATCCGATAAAGTTGCTAATCGCGGCCTAAATACGATAACTAACGCGGCGCACTACGTCAGCCCAGGCGCGCTACAATTACTAATTGCGGGCTACGGCTCATCCAGCGGGTGAAGGTCTAACTTACACAGTCACACAGTCAGCATTCGCTACATAGAAAGTTAGTGACGGGCAAACATTGGTGCAATATCAAAAACTTACCAAATAACAAGGATTGACGCTTTATTGAATGTTTATCCCTCAGTCAGACTTATTTACGTAAATATATATCACACATTATACTGGTATCACGTTACACAACACGGTATCACACGATTTACTATACAATTTTGTTAATTTTTCGTCTGAACAAAACAGTTTTTGACGAATTGACAATTATCGTTTTTATTCGTGACAAAATCAACATGTCCTCCAACAGGTCATCCGGTCATAATTTGATTTGATTAATTCGAAATTAACATAAATATAGTAACAAAAATTACCTTTAAAAGTTTTCCGTTTTTATTTGTAGCACAAGATAAATCTTCAGTAGTATTATATTTACAGTTACATACTTAGCATTGAAAGTTTCTCAACTATCAACTATAGAATGTAAACTATTTTTGTAATAGTATGTTTTTTTAGTTGATTATTAACATACGAAACCAACTACACTGGCGCTAGTAGTGCCTAAAGTAATAGCAGACTTACAACACGTTATGAGACGCAATTAAAGCGTAATCAGCGGCAGCACAGCGTAAAGAATTAAGGGTCACATCTACATAATTGGCTTAGAACTTCTTCTGTAGTTCTGTGTGAGTCGTTATCTGAGCAAAGAAACGATCGTGTTAGATACTTTGAGTGGGAGATGAGCCATTTTATGTAACATTTAATATAATCAGCAGAACTCAGCCAACGTGTCCCAATAAAGTAAAGAAGATTAGAGCTTGTTTATAGTGTATAAATTTAGTTATTTTTTAAAAATAAAGTGCTTTCAAAGAATCAAGGCCGTTTCATGATCCAAACCAGCACCCTAAAACCAGACTTATGGCAGGTTTTAGATAATGAGTGAAAGAGTTCGATAAGTTTTCATTCGCTAGTGGTAACATTGTGTATCCGTCGACGAGTCCGAGCGCCAGTGTTGCCAAATATCGCACCTTTAGAATTAAAGAGACCTAATGCGAAATTAGCCGCAACCAAAATAGGCTCTAATAATTCTAATAATTCGAAAAATTTTGCTTGCGGCTAATTTCGCATTAGGTCTCTATAATTCTAAAGATGCGGTATGATAATTTGGCCAATGCGTGCCTAAGATGTACGATAGTGATTGTCATTAGACAATCACTATCGTACATCGTACATCATACAGATGTATGCATACGATAGTTTTGAGCCTTGAAAAAAAAAGTTCCATGAACTAAGCGTATTTCTCAGACATACGCAGAAAGTCAACAAAATGTCATCGTCAACTGTCAAGTTTGTCAACATCTCTTTCTCTTTCCGTCACATTTCTTTCACATAAAAATAATAACATTTTGTTTCCATCCAATCGCGATTTTCTCAGATAACTTTATATTTGCTTTTAGCTAGCTATATGTGTTGTGGACATGGGTGAACCACAGGGGTGAACACAGATCGTAAAAAGTAAGTAAAGAATCTTGTGACCTGTGTTGGACTCCGTGGTTGTGCATTAATTTGGCGATTTGTGCTAAGCATGTGAGAAACTTGGCATATTTCCCATATTCTCGCTATTTATCAATGTTTGATGAAGGTTTTAGTTTTTTTTGGTGATTTTTTTTAATGGTAATTTTGCCCACAATCTGATCATTTCGACGTGGGAACGCGATATTTGGAACATTTGCGGTCTTATTACAAAAAAATGCTGTACCAAGACATATAAATCCTGGATTGTTACGGTACTAAAGTTGGAGTTGGCAACACTGCCGAGCGCAGATAAAAAATAATTCTAAAATCTGGAGGATCGAAATGAAACGGTCTTTCTGATAAATTCTAAAATAATTTCATACATTTGGATTACTGATATTTAAACATGAATACCTCAAGTTTTTCTGCAGACCCTTCACATGGGAAAGCAGCAGGCACAGCAAAAACATTTGTAAGTACAACTTTGAAAAGTTTTAGGTTATGTTTGTTCTTGAATTAGATTATAAACAAAAAAACTATGTGGAGATACTCATTGTTTGAGCTTCAATCTGTTGACATGTTCCTTCGTCAGCCACTTTAAATGGTTTCTCTTGTGGTCGGAGTCTTCCCCAGTTTTAACCATCTTATTTTCTATGCCGCCTAAAGTTCTGTTCACGTTCAAATGGATAAAAGGGGGAACTTGTCGTCAAATTAACATGTTACAGGCCGTTAATATGCATTTAGTATGTTAAACATTAAAAAAATAATTATTTACAGATCCTTCCTGACCAATGCTTCAAAAAACATGTTGGATGTGCATGGGGACGAGGAAACAAGTTTACGATATACCCTCGAAGTCAAACTGTGAACAAAACACCTACAAACACAGCAGATAACAAACTCCTCAACATCCGCCAAGATATTCTCCTCTTCACCCCAATCCTCAGGAAACTCGTCAACGAGTCTAATGGAACATACTTATCACTACAAAAGGCTGCTGAAGCTGCCAAAATTTCGGACAACCAAGTTGAGTTTCTCAAACTATCCCGCCAGTTTCGCTCAATCCTCCGAGTGTGCATTGAAAATCTTCAAGAAGTGGCCTCGAAAGAAGAGAACGGCATTGAAAAGAACAATTTACTGTCGTACATTACAATATTCTACTCTATAGAATGTATTTGGCATTTATGTGAGATTCTATATATAGACAATGTTCCAGGAGACATAGTTTTACCATATTTGTTGGAATGGGTGCGGTTCCACTTTCCATGTCACGAGCAGACCGCCGCCGGGCTGTTGGATGCTTGTGAGAGGGATTCAGAATTACATGAAGACTATTGGGACACTGTAGTAGGCATGGTGGTACAAGGACGAGTGGATGTGGCTAGAGCCCTGCTGAAACTACATTCTGCCACAGATAGTAATGAGTTCAAGTTGGTTGATAACTCTTTGAGGAGCATGCCAGTTTATAGTGTAAGTTTTTTTAATCTAGTAACTTATTTTCCTAACTAATATATTTGTTTTTTAGAAAGAGAACTAGTCCCCATTTTATCACAAACTTATTCAATTGCGTATGTGATGAATTCTATTTGTTTGTCAATGCAGGTGTATGGAGGTATATCCACAGGAGAGTTCACAATATCCTGGAAACACTGGCAGGCAGAGTGCAGGTCTAAACTCAGCAGTAGAGTGCTGGCTTCACAACCAAACCTGGAGCTTATCATGAGGGTATCAATAGATTATCACTTTATTGAAGCTATTTACAGAAATTAGTGTAGTCAGTGTAGTATGAGTTCACTAGGTCACCAATAGGTGAATATAAAAGGCAAGAGCTAAAACAAAGCTTTGATCCCTTGAAATGACACTTTTAAACAAAAAAAAAACCAAATCGGTCCAGCCATCTTCGAGTAATTAGGGAACATACATAAAAATAAATAAAAATAAAAGGTTCCGACGAATTGAGAACCTCCTCCTTTTTGAAATTGGTTAAAAAAGTAGTTACAATACCAACTGTTTACTGCAGCTGCAATTTGTCATACCATCAACGCAATAGAAGTCAAAATCGGTTAATCTTATTTCAAATGGAGTATATAGCACATTTATATTTTGACCCATTTATTAACTTGCTACCTGTATAATCCCCTTTATTTTCATGCTATACACAACGTCAGTATGTGCTAACCCCTGAAGTTTTAAAATGTTACACTGCTACAACATTGAATTTGTTATGAATAATCTACAGAATACTTCAAAAAGAGTTTATTGTTTCGACTTGGATTCGAACCATCGCATCACCGAACGTCGTCGTCATACTCATACCTGCAGTTTGACGAACTAGCCAGCGAGCCCATATGAAGTGCGATGAAATTGTTATCCACTCTCGTCCGAGTCACTTTATCTCTGACTAATTAGTAGACTTTGTTATTTGAGTATGTACTAATTTAACTTCGATTTTTTTATAAAATTAATCCCTACCCTCAAGTTATAACTACCACGTTTGTTATGTTCACTTAAAACTTTAGTATGCAGATTGCAGAGACGGCATGACAGATCACGTGACATTTCGTTAGTTTATCAATGTTGTCAATCTAAAATATTTCTAGCGCTTCCTTTTTTATCGTTTGTGTTGCGTTGCGTTTACTTATCTAGGGACCCGTTTGTGTCAGTTTGCAAAATATGTAATCTGTAAATTATTATCAAATCAAATTGTAAAATCTTTGTAGTAAAATAAGATCAAATTTTTGTTAAATAATAGCATTAATAAATATTATGAAATAATTATAAAAGTAATTTTCTTTCTTGATTTTTTTTTTTTAAGAAATTCTTTATAAATATTACTAAAACAAAATAGAAAAATACTTAGAAAAAAATGCATTACAAAAAGCACATTTCGTGCCCAGGATTCGAACCTCAAATCTTATGCACGCTATCTTGTAACCTTCGGTCTAATTAGGCGTTGAATGATTCTTCGTAATGTTAACTATATTCACTAAAACAATTTATGTAGTAATTATAATAAAATGTTTTTGCAAAATACAAAAAGTAACTTGGGCCTAGCACGGATTTGAACACATGTCTTTTGGAGCGGTAACCAATTAGTGGAGCTGTGTATACATTATGTAGGTGGGCCATTCCATTCTATTTGTTTAATATACATATATTATTAATGTTGCTTACAGTTAAGTATGGATTGGCAACTGTTAAACCATATATTTTTGAATTTTAAATGTCTTTCATCTGAAAGCAATGTTTTTAAACGATGGGGCAATTTATTAAACATTCAACTATTTCCCAGATAATAATTGGCGACTACAGCGCCTTCGAGTCGATACGTAGCAAGTACTCGTCGTGGTTCGACATCCTGGGCGGCTGGGTGATGTTCACGGCGCCGTGGGCGCGGCGCCACGAGCTGGGCGGCGCCGCGGCGGCCTGCGCCGGCCTGGCGCCGCCCGGCCTGGCGCCGCCCGGCCTGGCGCCGCCCGGCCTGGCGCCCGCGCCGCGCTCGCGTCTGGACGACGTGGTGCGTGCGCTGCTGGAGGGGGACTTGCATCAGGTGATCATTGTGCTCGAACGAAAACAAAGTGTCCAGCATGTCAATGATATGTGACTGGTAGTCAAATACTTAAATCTCGTTCATGCTAGCTAACCAAGCTAATACGACAGTCAATTACATCTTTTCCAAATATTTTAGGTATGGATACAGTACTGAGGCCAATGCAGGGCTGAAGCATATTCAAAATTATGATTTATCCATGTTATGGAATAGTGTAGATGTAGTTTGAACTATAATGTATACTAGCTGTGCCCGCGACTTCGTCCGCGTGTAATATTGTCTTTGGGTCTTTGTCTCTTGTCGCAAACTTATAAAACATTCACATAACACCTTTCTCACCTTACATATTTCCATACAAACATTCATCCCCTATTCCCTATTGTTATTTTACACCCTTGAGACTAAAACTTTTACAAACTTTTAATCTCATATATATTTATATCGAATCAACAGCCTAGAAAATAAGTTTCAAGCTTCTAGCTCTAAAAATGACGATACTTCCATACAACTTTACATACCCCCTTTTTTCGCATTAAAAAGTAGCCTATGTCCTTTCTCAGGCTCTTGACTATCTGTGTACCAAATTTCATTTAAATCGGTTCAGTAGTTTTGGCGTGAAAGCGCGACAGACAGACAGACAGAGTTACTTTCGCATTTATAATATTAGTAAGGATTATTTCAGGTAATCCACGAAATACAACAGATATCTGACAACGGCTGGTTCGCGACGCATCTCACAGACATGCTGTTCCACTGCGGCAAACTTAACATCGTGGATAAGCACCAGACCAAGTGAGTGTACTTTAGGCATAAAACAGCTGGCTAGCCATCATAATAATACTGTAAATAGTGGTCGCCCATCACAATATAATTTTTTTAAGGAAAAAAATACTTTTTTAAAACAAGCTTTTATTATTACTTGTTATTAAAACGAACTAAAAAGTTATGGCCACCTGCCAGCTCCAGCATCGACCCTGGTTACCATATAGGATCAAAGTACTCGTCAATATGAATCAAACGAGCCCAAACTCGATGGGGTTGTGTAGTTTTATTGCGGAGTTCCTATGGCCACCTTCCAGCTCCAGCATCAGATCACCTCCATGTTATCATAATATTGCATTGTCACGCGATATACATATGCATGCAAAATTTCAGCTCAATCGGAAACTGGGAAGTGGGTCAAATGTAACTTTAAAGATTTCATTACGACACCGGGACAGGTGAAACTAAATAAAAGCTTTTAAAAATATTAGCTTTCTGGATTCCTTCTCCATATAAACTTAAACTGTTCCAAATTTCATACTCCTGCGTCCGCGTAATTTTCGTAAGAAGGGTTACAAGTTCACACATTAATATAATAATATAGATGAACTCTTTTAGAAATTGATATTGCCTCCAGAGAAAGTAACAAACACCTGACCCTGATTAGCTAATAAAGATGAAAAGTCAATCAAATCAATTAACAGTCATCTTAACAAATTCAGTGGGCTTTCAGAAAAAGATGGGCGAAGGAAAAAAATAAATTGAAGGACCTAGGCTTGCACATTGATAGTACCCTAAACTGGCGTACTCAAGTCGCTAGGGTCAGCCAGAAGGTTACTGGAACGCTGCGTGCTCTGTACCGGCTGAAAAATTTATTACCAACGAGTACGAAGACAATGCTTGTGCAGTCCCTAATTTTCCCTATCATCGATTACGGTGATGTGTGCTACTACGATCTGAATGCTGATCTCCTCGATAAACTTGACCGTCTTCTCAATTACTGCATTCGATTCGTGTTCAATCTGCGTAAATATGACCATGTCTCTGCGCAACGGTCGCTTCTAAAGTGGTTGCCCATTCGCCAGCGCAGAGAGCAAAGGGCGTTGACCACCTTGTTTTCTTTTCTTGACTCTCCAACTTCCCCTAGCTATCTAGCCCCTCACTTTCAGTACATTTGTGTCAACCACAACAAAAATCTTCGTTCTTCTAACAATCGCCTTCTTCAATGTCCCACTCACCGTACAGACTTTATTCACTCTTCCTTCTTCGTTCAGTCTATATCTCTGTGGAATGCGCTCCCCTTGGAAATCAGGATGGCATCCAACCGGTTGTCCTTTAAAGTGAAAGTTCGCGAGCACATTCAAAAGAAGCTGGCAGTATCTTCACAACGATAATGTTTTCCCATTGTTTGTCTTATTTATTTTATTAAATTTATGTGTATTTAAGTATGTTTATTTTTGGTTATATTTAATTAAGTATGTATATCATATGTATGAGTATAATAATATTAGTACCTATATTTACTTATATTTGAAAATATTCAAAACACGAGTAATTGCACCTACCACTGTTTGTCTCTGCATCACCCAAAGGTCGACTGGTAGAAAATGCCTTTGGCATTAAGTCCGCCTCTGTACATTTCTGTGCGTGAAGTATTAAATAAATAAATAAATAAATGGGCAAAAATGATCAAAAACTTGAGAGGTGTCAAGGGACACCCGGATGGAACGTAGTTCCAGTACTTGCCGCCAGTACTTGCCGCCAGTACTTGCCGCCAGTACTTGCCGCCAGTACTTGCCGCCAGTACTTGCCGCCAGTACTTGCCTCAAGCACTGGCCGCCAGTACTGACCGCCAGTATTTGCCGCCAGTACTTGCCGCCAGTACTTGCCGCCAGTACTTGTCTCAAGCACTGGCCGCCAGTACTTGTCTCAAGCACTGGCCGCCAGTACTTGCCGCCAGTACTTGCCTCAAGCACTGGCCGCCAGTACTGGCCGCCAGTATTTGCCGCCAGTACTTGCCGCCAGTACTTGTCTCAAGCACTGGCCGCCAGTACTTGTCTCAAGCACTGGCCGCCAGTACTTGCCGCCAGTACTTGCCGCCAGTACTTGCCGCCAGTCTGGCTTGCTTTCTATAAGTGAGAGAGAGAGACAGACAGAGAAACATGCGCACGCCGCACGGCATACAATAGCTTACTATAGCAAAAAGTGTCGTGACAACTTTTCGTAAGAATTTTTTCCGTCTAGCCCCCTTTCACAACGCGCGATAAGGAACTTCGTTCCAATAATACATAAATTCTGAACTGCTATTTACGAAACTAATTAATAACATGGTCTTACCTCTTTTACAGCGTAACATTTCACCTCCGTGACAGCCTAATCCTAGAATATGGTTGTCTTCTAATGGAGCACAAATCGCTCTGGTCAGTTGGGCTTTCTTACCTCGCCTCTTGTCCACCAGAGGGCCTAAGGAGAGCCGAGCTCATTCTGGAGAGGATGCCGGTCGAGACTGAGGCTAAAGCCATGATAATTATTGCAGAAGCTAAGAAGTATGGGCTGATGGGTGTTGGTAAGTGAGAAGTTATCAAAAATCTGTTGTAGAATGTCTACAAAGAAGTAAAGAGGCAGATCAGTGACACAGGGGGCACAGGAGGTACACTTGGACACTCTGTTTTAGTTTAACCCTTCACTAATCTTGCAAATGTTTACTTTGTAAAGTAGCGAATTGCCCGCTCTGCACGCGTTTCAAATAGCATCGTAGGCAAAGTAAAATCCAGTGTGCGATAAATAATCAGAAGCAGAACAGACTTATTTTCCTCTCTTTGTAGTCTCGGTTCCGTGTGGTGCCGGACGTGAAGAATAGCACCATCCCATCTCTTCTCGTGGGAGGCGACTAAGGGACTTACTAGAGAATGGGCAGCAGCGTTCTCTATGCATTTTACCACCATACTGCGATCGCCAACCCCCCAAATTGGAGGAGGCCTATCTCCAACATTGGGCGTCTTCCGGCTGAAATGATGATGATGCTGATGTAGTCTCCAAATAACAATATGTGTCCGCAGCGCAGTCCGTGTGCCGCAGCATGTGCGCGCGCCACCTGGCGGCGCGGCGCGCGGGCGGCGCGCTGTGCTGGGCCATGCGCGGGCGCAGCGCACGCGCCGCCTCCCGCGCCGCGCACGCCGCGCTCGCGCACTACACCACGCACGCCGTGTTGCCGGCGCAGGATTTGTTGCTGACTGCTGGCTCGGCTATGTTGCTGTCTGACACGCTGCTGTTTTTAGGTATGGTCATACCTACTAATTGTCAATATAACAAGAAATAAATAAACAATTGTTACCACAAAAATTGAAACAATAAAATACTATTTCGAAGATATTTCTTGGACCGTTAAAACGGCTGCAGCCTTATGTATTCGTATTTTAATATGCTGTTTGTTTTTCAGGTAAATACTGTGATTTCCACAGATTGTACAAAACAAGAGAATTCAAGAAAGCTGCTCAGCTACTAGTCTCATTGATAACATCGAAAATTGCACCTGAATAGTAAGTAAATCTTTATTACCTTTGTAAATAAATACATAAACAGAACCTTCTATAATCCTAATTATTGCATTATGATCAACCATGAAAATCTTTTCCAGTTTCTGGGAAACACTTCTCCTGGACACACTGCCCCTCCTTGAATCGGACGAGCCCGTCTTCACGTCAAACGATACATACGAGATAATGCTGTGCCTCGAGCTTCGTTCCTCCACCCTGGACGGAGAGAAGAGTGACCTCCTTCGCCTGGCATTAGCCCGCAACCTCGCCCGAACTGCCCTGGCAGAAGGAGACGGAGTGGATGAAGCTCAATGATTGTTCATTAGCCACCAGTCTCAATGCAGGCTTAGGCACAAGAATAGTCAAATTGTGTGGGATGTGATCAACATGGACTAATGTGGCAAATGATTGTTTATCAGTGGTACTGTTAATTGGTTGGTTTACATGTAGTGTGAGGTTGGAACATCCAACCAACGGCTGGGATAAGGGCTATGGGGATAATAGCCCCTAGCTATTGTCTGGATGACCAGACAATATGGTATCTATCTAACCATTTATAAATAAAAATAACTTAATCAAAGTAGGCTGAGAATCAGCACTTGAACATCAAAATTACATGTTAATAAGCAGTCCCTCAAAACGCGCGCCTTCCCTACTTTCTAGTATTTTAACTGAAAAGAAGGGGTAGCGCAACAAACTTCCAAGCAACACATTCTTTCTTGTGAATATACAACTAACATAGAGCATATGTTTGGGTGCCTTATACATTTTTTGAGCTAAAAAATAGTGATCAATGATTGGCAAAATAAATAAACAGTGTCATTTAATCACTCCTCAGTTAGAAATCCATTTGATTTACTAGAGATTGTACTGGAGAAAATGGTAAGGACATTTTTCTAATAATTTCTAATGGTGATAATATATATATCTAACTGTTATTTTTATGAAATAAAAAATGTTAGTTGCTAAGTGAAAATAAAATAATATTGTGTTCAGGATCCTGTTTATCCAAAAAGAAAAAACTTGTGGCTTGTAATGATAAACTTTTATAAAGTTTCTTGAATATTTTCCATGTTTTAAGCGTAACTGTAAATTGTATGAGTGTTTGTCACAGATTTTTCTACGGTAGGCAGGACGTGAAGTAGAGACTACGAAGAAAATTTGCATTAGCTGTACCTAATATTGATAATACTGGTCTTAGGTAAATAATTTACATTGTTATAGATTTGAGTTTGAGCTATGAATGAAGGGAACTATTTCAAACATAAACACTATGATTGAGGAGGTTTAATTATTCTTTTAATTAATTATTTATCAATGTAACATTGCCTTTGGTTCCTGAGTAATATCAGCGTTTAACTTTATGGAACTTGACCATTATTGTAATAAGAATCAGACCTAGGTTAACAAGGGAGAAAGGAAAGATACTCGAGACTGCCACTAAGTTACATGGGAAGGGATGCTAACTGTGAGCTAGAAGAAATCTCAGCTCAGTAATGACAGCTTGCGATATAAGGGTGGTAGCGGGGAAGGTCGGGCTAAGCTAATCGTAGATGGCGTGATCAAAGCTAGGTCCCAACGGCCTACAATAAATTTAACATGAATTTATTTGACATGGAAAGTGTCCGAATTTTAAATCTTCCATATTTTGTCATCACTTTCTTCAAAAATCAATCACCAATCACCAACCACCACCAATCTTTCTTCAATCACCGTCACGCCTTGTATAATGAGTTAGTGTTGGTAAGTAGCTGCGACAGCGCTATTTTTACAGTTGCCTTCCCCATAAACATAAGGGGTCCCCGAAACGATCAATTCCAATTATATAAATATTATCAATCGCATCAATTCCATTTGGTAGACGATCAATTTGCGACCCATGTGTATCAATCTCGTAAATATTGACAATTGTAATTATTGCCCTTAACAACACGTCTGTAACGTGGGTGTACTGGAAATGTGATGATAAAGAATAATTACCTACATCAGTGATGAAGGATTATTTATTTGATTCATGCCCTATTATCATGTTAGTGAAAGGTCTGAACTTGCATGGGTTGCCTCTTTCAAATTAAATCGGCCATGTGTGCTTAGCCACAAATTTAACCCAATTATAATATAAGATCAAAAGCATAAAATGTCAAGAAAATTACTACATAAATAAAGTCAACGAAACAATGTTTTAACTCGACTGCGCCAGGAGGATTATATTTTGCTCTGTAGCCTAAATAGCTTGATCGGCTTGAGAGGTGCCGTTAGATTATGTACATCAGAATCGCGGGTGTACTTTTCAGATTTGTTTAAATTTATTGCAGTTATTTGGTACCTTCGGTGTACCTTTACGTACCTCTCTTGAAAATCTGCGTACCTACACCCGAACAATGATATTTTAATTTTAAAAATTAGGTAAACCCGCCATCCTGATGTCAGAACCACGGGTGTACTGCTAACCAATATATGTAGCTAAGTACACTGTATAAGTAGATTTGATACCTCTTGTGTACCTGCAGAAACACGTATTTAATAAACAAAATACTGTAAGGTTGCTGCGAAAGTAAAAAAACCATTTTCTTTCTTTGACGTTGTTACTATTCTATAAAATGTAACGACGTCAAAGAACCACCGAGGCAGTCTAAACTAATTTTTTTTTGGTTGTATTTGGATTACTCTGATGCAAGGACGCGGTTATTATATTTCCTTGTTGCCTGTTTCCTTTATGATTAATCATTATAAATATGAATAATAATAAAATATGAAATCATTTCCATTCAGTTCCAGGACCGAAGTAGATACTATACTAGTATATACATATCAAACTAGATAATTTATGCATTTAGGGGAAGGCAGGGTAATTACGAAAACCTAAGGGAGTTTTGAAATAAATCAAAAGATATTATATGTAGGTTAACTTTAATAGCTCCTTCTGAAAGTTAAATTATCGTACTATAGACTAATACAAACAATAATATTAATTTGTTATTATATAATGAAATTTTATAGCAAAAACAAAATCTTTAATGTTAGTGTTTACCCGACACTGGTCGGGCAATCACGGATAACTACTGGGGCAATTACTACCGTTCTCAATTGACCCAGACTAGCCTACAAATCAGGTCACGTACGGCAGATTGGTCACAATTACATTTAAATTTGAGATATTAGGCGGCAAAAATCACAACAGGAGCCAAGCGAAGACTATTACCCGTCTGAACATTTTTCATGGGAAAATGTTAAATCTAAAGGTGAAACCCTGTGGAAGGTCCTGTGGGACGTATGTGAGGGCATGGTCAATAAAATCATACCACTGTCACGACATGACATGTAATGATCCAGGCTGGCTGAACAACACTAACTTAACAAGTGAAAGAAATGATTTAAATTCTATGATGGAGCAATGCCGTACATTCGTAATTGACCCACTCAATTCGTTCTCCAATACCCGCTAAGGTAATACCACAAAAAATATTTTATAATTTTGGTTACGTTTTCCCGTCCGCATGTAGGTAATACTCGTAATAGAATCCTCAACTATTATGCATATAGTGTAGTATTCGAACTGTTATTACTTCATGAGTTACACTGTGTTTCATTTAGGGAAAAAATGCAACGAAAATAAGTAAATATCTGAAATAATTTTGCCTTGAATGTTATGTGCACGATGTGCACCCGTAACGCACCGCAGGTCGCATGGCAATTATTACTTATTTCGTTACCTACCGTTGAAATTAATTAAAAAATTCTTTAAAACTGTTTCTTGTTTCATTTTGATTCTGGAAACACTGACAAACATCCTAATTCTATAAATCCTTTTTTCATAGGTTTTTTTTAAATATTTAACTTTAGTTATTAGAACTGAAGATTGTTATTTTATAAAATAATAACGACGTCAAAGAGAAAATCGATTTTTTACTTTTCGTATCAACCTTACAGTATTTAGTTTAAAATATCATTGTACGGGTGTAGGTAGGTACACAGACTTTCAGGAGATGTACGTAAAGGTACACAGAAGGTACCAAATAACTGCAATAAATTTAGACAAATCTGAAAAGTATACCCGCTTTAGTATCTATGCACCCGCGATTCTGATGTACATGTTAGAGTCGTCTTTTATTGTGAGAGGGACACTCGGTGTTTCAAAAAAAAAATGGCCGATTTTTGGCGCCATATTGTCTTGAATTTTATTCTCTCTCAAAACTTCTTGAGTGGGGTATCAAATTAAAGGGTTTCATAAAAGTCTCATTAACGTCAAAAATTATTATATTAATTATTAACTGAAATAATAAATAATTTACAAAATCAAAAAACCCGACTGCCTAAACAATGCATTATAGGTCTTAATTGATAAATTTAAGAAGATGGCGCCCACTGCATGCAATTGCAAATATAGTTTCCATCTTTTTAAATTAAAGTTCACTTTTAGGCAGTAGGGTTTTTGATTTTGTATTTATTTTTGATTTTTTATTAAAATTAAACCAAAAATTATTTTGTTTTTTCTTTAACCATTCAGTAATTTCAATTTGTAAATAACAAAAAAAGTGTAGACCACTTGATATTGTGGTAACAAGTAATGTGTGTTATAATATTTTTTGTATTAATTATAAACTAATAATTAAAAAAGAAACGCGAATTATTTTCTCAAACATGATTTTTATTTCTTAACTTCTACATTTTTTACAATAATACACTGAGTATTCTTAATACTTTTCTTAACAAACAGAGTAGGTACCTACTACAAGTATTATCTTAATTATTGGAGAACCACTAGTTTAGAACTTGATGTTAAAGATATGTGTGCTAATTTACTATTTCTTATCTACTATTCTAATATTTATGATACTTAGTTTTAAAATGTGAGCTTATGATAAATAAGCTACAATATTTGCTTGGCAGTATCGGATATTGTTTTATCTACTCCTAAACAATGTAAGTATGTAATTAGCAAACTCATACTAATAGATACTTGGAAACATACACTGCTTACTAGGCTCTGTTAAAATGCAACATTGTAATGAATGGATATTTGAATTGTGTTTGAGTTACTGTTATCTATGCAGCATTAGTTTGTAGTAATTTTTTACTATGTAACTGTTTTGTGTATAAAATGGTACCTACAGTCCATAACTAGACAGTTTCTTTTTTATCCTTAGTTTAACTCTAATATCAAAAGGAAGATAATAAATGCATCTGAATTGTACTCTTATAACTAATAATCACACTTTGATCACAAGAAGTAATAATACTGTAACATAGTATTTAGATATAATATTATTACATATTAAACGCAAAAACATAAAAACACAGAGTGACTCGATAGCCATAAACCAAAATCACGAAAATATAAAAAAAAAAACAAAATTAGGAGAAATTATAAAGACAATCACAATTATTCCCAGATTGACTTTCTATTTGCGTAAAAAGCTTCCATAGACTCGTGCTCGTCGATTTTATAATTCAAAATCTTGTCAAACCCTTCATAGTGGAAGCTTCCAAAAAACTTTTTGTCTTGCAGCATGTATGGAAACCAAAGCTTATCATCAAGCCACATGTCATTAAAAGGTATGTCATCGATCTTGAACCATTTTGGTCTCATTTCTTCAGTTTCCTTCGGAGTTCCATCGAAGATATTTGTTGAAAAAACTCGCACGTCCATCTGCGTCGGCTGCCCTTCAAATGTGAACTCGAGATGAGCGATATTCTTCAAATCACCAGGTTTAACACTCAGACAACATTCTTCTTTTAATTCCCTAGCTGCACCAATTAATATTGTTTCACTGGGTTCTACTTTCCCGCCAAAACCATTCCATTTGTTTACACCGAATCCACGCTTTTTGAAACCTAATAATATTTGGTCTTCTTTATGTATGAAGACAAGAGTAAACAACTTTTTCACCAGCATGGCTGG
Source organism: Antitype chi (assembly GCA_947359405.1). Taxonomy (NCBI): domain Eukaryota; kingdom Metazoa; phylum Arthropoda; class Insecta; order Lepidoptera; family Noctuidae; genus Antitype; species Antitype chi. Next base: position 21,729,065 of record OX375814.1, on the reverse strand, counting down.
TAGAGGAAATTAGACGGGTTTTATTACAGAAATCTCCTATTTCAAATAACTTGACCGTTCAGTGTTCACGCAACTAACCCACCGGCCGGCTAGCCTTACATCTATTGCTATTGGCCTATTAACTTGACTGAGTACTGAACTACTGATACTGACTGTCAAATTGTCAATGTCAATACTCATGTCAGTCATTCATCACTGTCACTGTCAACCTAACACCCGATTGTCAACTTTTTTTTTGTTTACACTTCGCATCATGTTTCGCACGGTTTAATCAACGCGTTTAGTTTTGCCGTGTTTTCATACATCATCTTTCTTAATATTAATATAAAACATTTCCGACGTTTGGTTACTGCTATTTAGGTCATTGGATCCACTTTAATTAAAATAATAAATCAAGTGGTTTCATCTCAAAGGATCTCACAAAGGATCTGCGCCGTGAACTAAGTAAGTTTGCAAACTAAAGTTATCAGAAATTAAATAGAGTTAGTAACCTTTAAGGGGAAGCTTACCCATCTTAATCCGCTGTTTTACTGTGGTGGTGAACTTAGTTTTAAGTTTCTGATTTAATTTATTCGACCGTAATAATACGGTTAACAAATTGCGTATTAGTTTTCTTTGTGGTTAATCCTTATAGATTAATTTCTATTCTACAAAGTTTGTATCTTGTTGTACAGTAGGTATGTAGGTACTTATAAGTGACCACAACGGGGCAAAGGTCGTGTTGTTGGCAAGAGCGTAGTAAAGAGGGGAGTAAGTAAGGAAGGAGGGTGGAGGGTGGGACTGGTGGACTACCTCATTACAAGAACGGTGTCATGGGCCGTTTGAGCTATATATGTTCTGTGGTCATGGGTGTGTACTGCGCCCAATAGTCAATTTAAATAATCACAGCGGGTGATCCAAGTGGGAGGTAGGTCTCGATCTTGAACAATAATGTTTATCGGTAGTAGGTACTTACCTTACCTAACTAGTTAGTACCTAATGCCTACTTAATATTATAATTAATGCGAAAGTAACTATCTGTCTGTTACGCTTTCACGCCTAAATCGCTGAATCGATCGTCATGAAATTTGGCAGATTTATAGCCTGGGATATGGAGAAGGACATAGGTACCTTTTTTACGCGATAACCGACATCCACGCGGGCGAAGCCGCGGGTAAAAGCTAGTAGGTAATAATTAGTAAACGAAAATTGATGACCAGTTCTATGAATATAGAAATAAATAGCTTGTAATTGAGGAGGTGGAGAAAAAATCCTCAGTTTTCCACTTAAAAAAAAACCCCGTTTTTTTTTGTCTATGGGCAAAGAATTATAAATTAATTGGGGCCTAAGAAAAACCTTATCAAAACCTTTTATTTTTCCAATAATCTATCCTTGGAATCAAAAATCTCGAACAAAACACACGTTTCCACCTAGAAAAATCGAGTCTCCCTTGATTTATTATTCAAAAGCTCACTTTATCAGAACAAAATGTAATAGCTAGACTAAAACTTCATCAAAACCACTTAAAATGTTAAGTTTTCTTAACAGTCATTATCATCATCATCGTCGTCATCGTCTGCCCAGCCTTTTCCCAACTATGTTGGGGTTGGCTTCCAGTCTAATCGGTTGCAGCTGAATACCAGCATTTTACATGGAGCGACTGCCTATCTGACCTCCACAACCCAGTAACTGGATAATACGATAGTCAAAGTCAAAGTCAAAGCATTTATTTCAAATAGGCACTTAAAAGGCACTTTTGAACGTCAACATTTACATTAAAATAGAATTGATTCTAGTCGCCCCTTCCAAAATGTAGTTTCGTATGGAGAAGAATGGGCATGAAACTCCACCGTTACTTTTTTAAAATGTTTGATACCCCTTGGTAAGACTGGTTAAAAAGAGGTTTTGTTCTTCACTTCCTCAGTTGTAACCGTAGGTCACGCTGCACTACATACTAACCATAATTTTAAAAAGTCTGCACTACCGCATCCTATTTCCATAATCTTAGCCCCAAGCGAGTAAAAATTTCAAAAAAGAAAGTTATAAAACTTGCAGTCAATACGTTTTGCAATCTCATAAATATGAAGGTAGATCGTGTTCTGCGCTCCGCAACGTGATGCTTTATGCATTTGCTTGCTATGTACCTACAGACGCCAGCACATCAAGCTACCCCAATCTGTCAAATTTCTTTGATAGATTTTCAACTTTATGTCATAAATATAAGGTTCATGTTCAATTGGGAAAATTTGACAGTTTGGGGTAGCTTGATGTGCCTGCTGCTGGCGTCTGTACCTACTCACCGATGCATCGCTAGTGCCGGACACACGGGTGTAGCATGTTGTGAGGGCACAACGATTGTAGTTCTAAATTTTAGCTGTTCTCTGACTAAAATATGACAAATTATGTCGTCATTAGAGTAAGTAAAAAACTTTGTTAAGAAAAGTTGTATTGCAAAGTAGAAATTACTTCGATTAATTGGAAAGATTTTCTGATTTGTGAAATGCGATAAACAGGCTAAACGGTCAGAATCGAGCCGCCATGTTTGCTATTTTAACGGGAAAGCTTAATTCATCCGGACTTCAATCGCTCGACTTGAAATTTAAACCTACAGCGAAAACGAATCCATCCTGTCCAATATAGCTCATGCCTCGTGTATGACCGCTCTAACATCTGATACATGTGCTCACTATCAAGGTGCCTGAGTTACGATACGAGCACCTGCACAACATCGAGCACATATCGAGCCCTGATATACGCAGGTACCTACACACCCGAGACTACATTTAACTGGTGTACCGTGTAAGCAATTTTTTTTGTAGGAACTTTAGTTTGTTTTATGTCAAGTTTTGAGGAACGTTATCATTCTAATCTCCGTCTCATTCTGTAAAAGTAGGTAGTGTAGTATATTTTTGACATTGATTGTCGCCGAGATGAGATTGTGAGTTGCGACTTGAATTTGAACGTTTTTTATTTAGTTACCAGAACTAGTGTTTATGGTCTAGGAACCAAGTTTAGATGGTAGGTTATAGTTAAAGCAATGTTTTTACAAGGACCGCCACTAATAGATCACTTTGCCACGAGCCTGTGGCAGTCCAATTGCAAGCAGAATAAATCGATTGCATAATATGTAATGATTATGTGACTTTTCTTCCTTATCTCATCGGTCAATAAGGCATCGCGATGACATCAAATTGACCATTGAGGCGTAAAAAACAAAAATATTTGCTATATAATTTACTACTTCGGTTCAAGGTCAAACAAATTGTTATTGTTTTGTTAAACACTTTAATGGTGTGATGATGACTATTTTGAAACGTTAACTCTCGTTAACGTAATACTGTAGGTACCTACCTCGCTCATCATTATCATCTGCCTGCCTTTTCCCAACATGTTGGGGTCGGCTTCCAGTCTAACCGGATGAAGCTGAGTACCAGTATTTTACATGGAGCGACTGCCTATCTGACCTCCACAACCCAGTTACTGGGTAACACGATACTCCTTGGTAGAAACATACTGAATAGTAAAAAAAATATGTAAGAGATTTATATAGTAGAAGTTCACACGGGCGCACAGTGTCCCATTTGATAAAAAAAAAATGTGCTAGTGTCAAGTCGCACTTTTGAGTTTTTAGGGAGAAAAAAAATAAAAACGAAAATCTGAAAAGACAATATTACTCGGTATCCGGAGGTGATTTTCCAAAAATAAAAATTGGATTGTATGCGCCCAAAGCTGCTCATCAGATTATATTTTTATAAAATAAATGTCTTGGACAGTTACGTTTTCAGAATTTATTTAAATACTAGCTGGCCCGCCAGACGTTGTCCTGTCTTAACTATGAATTTTGAATTCGCATTTTTTAATTTTTTTTCGTTCTTATGAACCTTCTCCTGACAATAACAAACACAACAAAAAAATAATTAGCAAAATTGGTCCAGCCGTTCACGTGTGATGCCGTGACCAAGGGAAATAGGTATTCATTTTTATATATACTTAAAGATTTTAAATGAAAAGATCATCTAAACTTCATCACTAAAAAAAAAAGTATTTGAAATGGACACGTGGGTGTTTTACTCGTGCATTATAAATGCATGCCTTGATCGATAAATACCATAAACAGCAGAGGGATTTTTTTTAGAACAAAAGGAACACTGTGGGGCGTAATAAACTTTCGGCGGGATTTTATTGCGTACCTACTGGATGAATCCATCAGAGTGCAGCGCGGATGAGTGGAAAAATATTGTGTTCGATTTATCACTCCCGGCGCGGGCGGCGGCGGCGCTCAGCAGTGCGTTGAAAAAATCCCGCCGCAATTTTATTACGTCCGTGGGAACTTGGGCTTAGATTCCAGACTATACATTAGTAAGTGACTAATTGTATTTTACCATTTTAAAGAAACATAATATCGCGGTCATATAAATATATTCCGCATCCCGTGTTCCGTCGCCCGTAGAGAGCAGTGGTGGCCCAGGAATAAGGGCCGTGACTTAGTTGTAGGTCGTGGGTTCGAACCCAGACAGGCGCTTTACTTTATGTAAATTATTTCATCACCACTAGGTACTCTCAAAACGGTAAAAGAAAACATCTTGAGGGAACTAGCATGTCCTAGAATCAAAGATTCGAAGACATGTGACATCTACCAACACGCGCCCGGCCAGCGTGATGGATTACGACCCACTCCCTCTGACAGAGAGAAGGCCTGTTTCCCAGCAGTGGGGACATTATAGGCTGATTATGCTATTCCGTACCCTGTCGCATGCGATCAGAAAAGCTATCCGGCAGGATCGGTCCAATTTGTGCTGACGTCACAAGTCAAGACAGCCAATAATTATAGCCATGCTGCGGGCTAATTGTAAGATATCGTAATTACTCGCATTAATCACATCACATCTCTAAATCCCTAATGTGAGTGTATCCAGAAATGATTCAAGCAATTTCATTTGTCGAATGAGTATTGGTTAAATCTTCTTTGATTTTCTTTAGTAAGGGATACACACCGTATAAAAGAATGCATAAATGTAATCCGTACTACCCCTACTCATATTATAAATGCGAAAGTAACTCTGTCTCTCTCTGTTACGCTTTCGCCTACACCGCTGAACCGATCGTCATGAAATTTAGCCTGGGATATGGAGAAGGACATAGGTTACTCTTTTACGCGATAACCGACATCCACGCGGACGGAGCCACGGACAAAACCTAGTCTAAATATAAACACGAAATGCAGAACAGTTGGTTACTAATAATAATACCTGCAGCCTTGCATGGGGAACTCAAACTCAAACTCAAACTCAAAGCATTTATTTCAATTAAACCATTTACAGGCACTTTTGAATTGTCAAAAAGTCGACCAGTTGGAAAGTTGAAGCTAGTTGCCCATTCCAAAACGTAGATCTCTATGGAGAAGAACGGGCAAGAAACTCCATGGACACTCTTTTTAATCATGTTATGTATTACAAAAACTTGGGAACATTATTCTTGTTGCTTCTATATGTGAGACAATGTAAAAAAAAAACAATTCTAAATATAAAATTTAAAATTAGCCATGGAAGTTAGGAGATGACCAGTCTCAACCGACGGCGCCCGTTCACGAACTTGACGCGTGGATCAGCACCATCCAGCTCAACCATTTTGTAGGGAACCGAATGATCCAACACACGCGCCACCATCAGCGAGACATTTAAGTGAGCATGACATACTCTCAACTGCCACGCTTTTTCAAGTCAACGTACATCAAAACAATATAATTATTATACGGATGCATGGTACTCACATTTACAAAGTTTAAACAAAATGCTTCTAAATTATACAAAAAAAAAAGTTTGCAATGTATTTGAGAAATTAATCAAATTTGATTTCCAAAAAGAAAGAAAAATATTTAATATCTTTTGAATTTTTTATAAATAATACTTAATTCAGTCAAAACAAAAACTTATTCGTAATGTCAGAAAATAAAAATAATAGGAACAGAAATGTTCATAATGTCAGAAAACAAAAAAGGGAAGCATCTCTTCCAAATATGAAAATTTTAAATAGCAAGCCCAGGTGCCTGTGGAGTCGGACCAGCATTAAGCCAAGCATTTTTATCAACAATGTAATCATCTAACTTATAATATGCTTGTCTACATAGTGTGCGTTTAATGCATAATTTAAATTTCTTTTCATTTAGTTCAAGAATATCGGCTGGTATTTTATTATAACATTTTACACAGTACCCCATAAAAGAAGTGTGTACTTTAGACAATCTGAAATGTGGTTGATCTAATTTGTTCCTATTTCTAGTATTAAAATTGTGCCTGTCACTTATCTTACTAAACAGATGTAGATTTTTACGAACGTACATAATGTTTTCAAAGATATATTGACAAGGTACCGTCATGATGTTAATTGTTTTGAACAGTTCCCTAAGAGATTCGCGTCTGCGTAGGTTGTAGATGGCCCTGACAGCCCTCTTTTGCAGAATGAAGATCGACTCAATATCCGCAGCACGTCCCCATAGCAAAATACCGTAAGACATGATGCTATGAAAGTAACTAAAATAGACCAGTCTCGCGGTATCCACGTCTGTTAATTGACGGATCTTCCAAACAGCGTAAGCGGCAGAACTTAGCCGCCCTGCAAGTGATGTTAAGTGAGGACCCCACTGTAGCCTTGAGTCAAGCGTGATTCCCAGGAAAACCGTCTGTTCGACGAATTCTAGTATCTCCTTATTCAATACAACGTGACATTCACTACTTCTAACATTCGGTAACGTGAATTTTATGCATTTAGTTTTCTTTCCATTTAATACCAAATTATTTACAGTAAACCAATTATGGACCTTAACTATAGCGTTATTTACATCGTCAAGCTCCTGTGCATGTCTCTTAACTTTAAAAATCAGTGATGTGTCATCAGCAAATAACACCATTTGTAGTCGGTTTTTAAGTAAATCATTTATATATACTAAAAAGAGGAACGGACCCAATATTGAGCCCTGCGGTACACCCATTTTGACTTTTAAGCCCAAGGAATTCACACCGTTTATTTGAACTTGCTGCAGTCTATCATTCAAGTACGATTTTACCAAGCTAAGCGCAAGTTCACCCAGTCCGTAATGCCCAAGTTTCAAGAGAAGTGTTTCGTGATTGACGCAATCAAACGCCTTGGATAGGTCGCAAAAGATACCAATTGCATCTTGCGCCTCTTCCCATGCGGTAAAGATGTGTTTTAATAACGTGACACCGGCGTCGGTTGTGCAACGTCCTCTGGTGAAACCATACTGTTGATCGTGTAGGATGTTATTACGATTAAAATGATTGAGCATTTGATTTAACATAACTTTTTCAAACACCTTGCTGAAAACTGGCAAAATCGACACGGGTCTATAATTATTAGTATCTTTACTGTCGCCAGATTTGAAGAGTGGAATAACTTTACTATACTTCATTAAATCCGGGAACACCCCTTGATCTACACACAAATTAAATATTAAAGCCAAATAGGGTGCAATTGTCTCAATAATGGATTGACATACTTTAGTAGACATGCCCCACAGATCTTCGGTAATTTTGATCTTAAGTTGCTTAAATGTCTTTACAACGACCACAGGGTTAATATGTTTAAATTTGAATTCCACAGGACAGGCTGCAACGTTCCGTCTTAATAAATCTATAGCAAGTGCGGGCGAAGAATTTAAAGTTTCTGTAGTTTTAATAGGAATGTTGGTAAAGAAAGTTGCAAATTCCTGAGCAACATCGATGTTATCGCTAATGAGACCGCGGGAAGTGTTCAGTGCGTAATCATTATTAAGGCTTTTACTTCGGTTCGTTTCATTGTTTATAATTTTCCAAACTGCCTTAATTTTATTATCTGCTGATTTAACCTTGTGGCTAATGAATGAAGCTTTAGCTACTTTGCAGATATTTTTAAAAGTTTTAGAGTAAGTAGCAACATACTTAGTAAAAGTTTCTGTGTTAATATACGGCTTAAGGCCATACAATTCAAATAATCTTTCTCTACTTTTCCTGATGCCTTTAGTTGCCCAGTCACTAAATAAAAATTTAGGGCAAATAGTTTTGGATTTCTGCTTAAAAAAGTGATTGAACTCTGTTTGTACTAATGAAAAGAATTCTTTATACAAAATATTACCATTATTCACATTTAGGCCCTGAACACTTAACTTGCTAATTAAAGTGCTATTAAACTTATTTAAATTACCCGATGTTATTGGTCTAGTTTGTATCTGTACTTTTTGAATTGGTGTGTTGGACTCAAAAGTAACGGTTTGACCGCTGTGATCAGAAGGGAGATAATTTACAATGGCTTTATCTAAATAGTTGCAGTCACAAAAAACATTATCAATACATGTAGCAGTAGCCGTAGTTACTCGCGTAGGTTCCAAAAACACATTTGAAAGATTGAATGATTTAAAGAGGCTTATCAATCTGCTACTATTTGAATTATTTTCCAAAATATTAATATTAAAGTCCCCACAAATAATTACTGATTTATTACCAGTTGCAAGTTTCGCCAAAACATCTTCCATTACCGACTCAAATATAGAGTAGTTTTGATAATTAGGAGGTCTGTAAACGCACACTATACAATGCTTATCTAGCTCAACACAGGACAGTTCAATGCTATGTTCCACTGATAGTTTAACTATGTCTGTACGAGTTTTAGATTTTATACAATTTTTAATTAAGATCAGTGAACCTCCACGAAGCATGGATTTTCGGTTAAAACAGCTGCCCACACTATAGTTCTCATAATTAATTAACATTTCATAATCTTTCAACCAGTGTTCAGTTATACAAATAATATCAAACATTGTTTTTTCTAAAAACAATTCAATTTCCAATTGTTTGGAAGAAAACCCCTGAATATTTTGATGAAATAATTTCAAGGAATTCTGCTTAGCCCCTTTTTTACAATTAAGTAATTGAATGCCAGAAGATACCTTGTTGGTGGTGAGATTAAAAACATTGTTACTGGTACCTTCTGTTGTCTTACTGACTAGTTTAAATTGGTATCACTAACCACCTTAATATTAGTATTATTACTAATTTTTGTGGTGCTAATTACAGTAGACTTCGACATACTACTTATGTCTGAGTTTATATTAAAAGCTAATAGCCATGCTATTTGACGTCTAAAACTAATAGGCAGATACGCAGTATCCCTAGTCGATTTTAATTTCTCAACAAAAGTGTTGGTGTCAAAAAATATAAGTTTGTCACTATAGCAATTAGCTAATAAATGCATATGGTTATTTAGCATATGTATATTAAGATTTTGCCTACTTGACAAGTGCTCAAAGTATGGAAAAGCACACAATATTATTTTCTGACAGTTAATCTTCAAGATTTCAGTAACACTATCAGTAATGTCATCTTGTTTTACATTAGTACTATTACCTACTAATACAGAAATAATGGCCTTTGGATCATAATTATTCCCAATTATTGATGACATTATCTCTTTGTAGGATTTACTTGGCATACAATAATTAACAGCAGATTGACTCAGGTTGTTACGCAATAATTTACCTAACCCTCTCCCTAAACTGTCTGAAAACATAATAGAACAATAACAATTTTTACTAGAACAGGCGTGGCCACAAGTTTCTGTCTGTGCTACTTGCGACGAACCTTGTACATCCTGTGGTGTATCTTGGATGGTAAAACAGTCTCGAGCCACTCCAGACCGGGACGGGTCCTCCGTTACCTCAGGTTGGAGATTCTCAAGGTTGGATTCCCTTTGACAAGAACACAGATTAGAGCCTAGAGTCATCGGGTCCACTCTAGCTGGGTCATCATTACACATTTGCACTAACTCATTTGCAGCAAGGATGTGTTCATTTATTTGTTTTTGAGAGCTCACATACTTAATATAAAGTGAATGTAGTGACTCTTCAAGTACCTCAATTTCAGCCTGTAATCTTTGAGTGTCAAATTGATAAATGTTTTTACTATCTTCTAACTTCAATTCATAATTTTTCAATTTTTGTACTAGACAAACACGTTCTTTCCTTAGTTTAATATTATTGGAACTGTGTTTTTGTTGTTTCTTGAATTTATTGCATCTATTTATGATTTTATTTAGTTTAGCATATTTCTTAATTTTATTTTGACTTACTTTATAGCTACTATTATTATGTTTCAATATAGAATCTTCAGTTAGGTCTATTGTTACTAAGGAATGAGGGTTACAATTAGTTTTAAATAGTTCATGATACAAGTTATTGGTTTCCTTCACCTGAGTACATTCTTTTTGCTGCTGCAACTTATTAATTCGAATATTTGCATGAATTAATTCCTCTTCTAGGTCCCTAACCTTACACAAAGCCTCCTCATATAAGTTACTGCAGTTACTGAAACCATCCGTGACCAATCGCAGTTTGTCCCGATCATCGACAACATCCAGATATTTTTGATGCAGGTCTACTAGCTCCTGCTTCAAGCTTGTATTTTTAAAAACGATCTTCTCGACTTCCTTCTCACTATCATCTATTTCATTTAACAGCTGATCACATTTACTGTTAGAAGCCTTAAGATCTTGAAGGGTCGTTTTTAATTTAAGCTCCAACTCTTGAGCCGCAGCCTTACGGGTCATCACAGGCATGGTTTCAGGAATAAGTACTGAAAGTAGAATGATAGAAACGGTGAGAACTAATTAGACAGCAAAACAAAAGGGTGAGCTAGAAATGAAAGGAAAAATAAGAGAAGTTAAGTATTGCTTTTAGGTAAATGAGGTAGGGTGCTGAATCTAATTGAAATGCAACTGATATTATACGATCAAGGACAAAGTTTAATTGATTCTATATTCTTATAATTTTACTTTTGCTTATGTGGGTACCCAGAAAAAAAAAATAGAATAAAAATCAAGTACTTATTGCATAAAGATTGCAATTTAAAAACAAAAAACGATGGTCAACGTTACTGTCGTTATCTACAATATAACACTATTATAATTGCAGTATTTTGATATTACACGACAATAAGTTTTGATGATTTAGGTAAACAAGGGGACTAAGACCCAATGCCGGGTGCCAATTTAACCAAAATTCGTGATACTAAGTTTCAATGAATATGTTAATGAGGCTAAGTTATGATTGTGTGCTAGCTAAAGAATAAAAATAAACAATACTCCCCCTTTTTTAATCCGCAGCTTTTAACAGCTGTTCGTAATAGGTTACCGGTATTGGTGTGTAACCAAACACTGTGTTTTACTTCATATTTTTGCAGGAAAACAATAATCCTCAGTATTTATTTAGTTATTTTACATTTAGTTATAATATTACACCTTAATTACACTTAAAAATTAAATAAAACTATTTTAAAATACGGAGCAAAAATTTGACAAGTCACTCGGGCAGTGTTGCCAGTTCGTTCCTCGGAAGGCCAGGGAAGACCTCTTTCTATCGGTGCAACAATACAGGTTTAATAAAAATATCTGGATGACCGATTTTTTTTGTTGTTTGAAGTTTTCTAAAAATGAAACCAAGCTATATCGATTTATCGCCCCCAAAACCCCCGTGCATACAAACATTTCATGAAAATCGTTGGAGTCGTTTCCGAGATTCAGATTTTATACGGGAAAAGTTTTTATCCAGTGCGCAAACTGTAACCATGAATTCAGCATATCATTCTAGACCCCCCAGCGAAGAAATCTTTCGTCAGTTTTACAAACAAAAATCAGCTGTTTCATAGAAAAGTGCAATACCTACGCGGTCAAAATGTATGGAACAGCTATTTAAAAAAAATCAGCGTCTCAAAAACTATCAGTCCGCATAAATATGGCGCAATGTGCGCAGGTGTCAAATAGTAGGTATCGTCAGTCATCTTTCAGTCAGTTTTTTTGGACATTGCTTTGTAAAAACCACTTTAAGACATGCTAGTAAGGTTGAATTTGCAAAAATATGTGTTTTATCATAACTTAAACCACTGACGTATAATAATTTTGGGGACAATTTTGAGTGTTACCTTTGTTCGAGATTGTGCATCTTGGATTTTTTGTATATCAATGATTATAGTCCACACTTTCGTAGTAATTAGGGACTCAATCAATATAAAAATACTCCAACTGGCGCCCAACACGGGCCCAGGCAATTCAGTCCTATATTAGCCCCAAACGTTCAGTCCCGCAGAATGTGATCAAAGAGGTAGCAATCAGTGCCCGAGCTATCAGAAACGAACAGTTTCGTCCTGAGGCTAATTGCTTAATATCCAGCCAATCGTCAGATTGATCTGGAATTCTAGACAGATCCGTGGCTGTAGATTAGGTACCTACCCGCAATTATGTGTAAGCTCTTCCTATGTCTTCAAATGTAATATGTACTTCTATGTAATTATTTTCTACCATCGTCTGATGATATCGGTCGAATGTTTTTATTTAATAATATTGGTGCAGACAAGAAAAATGTGCCAGTTTGGAAAACCCAGAATCTCTTGCACAATAAACTTGCGATCAACTTGCGATTTGTCGTAGCCAAGACTGTTAGCAGGCAGTATATGCGTCCTCACGGCCTTAGGCGCCGCAGGAGTCGCCCTGGGCGTCGTTGATCCCAGGCTGTTTCCCGGCCACCGTAGGTGCGGGCTTGCGGACGGCGAGTAATGGGTAGCTCGCTGTCCGGTAAGGACCAAGCCCGGGTCGACGGCGCGTTGTGTTCCACGCGCGCCTAAAATAGATTTCAGTACCAACTGGTGGGGTCCGCAAGGGCCGAAGCCTGCCAGGGGTGCGGGTTGTTCGAAAGCGCCCCTGGGTTTTAGTCAGTAAAAGCCTGACACGCCCTCCTGCTCCACCCAGAGCGGGAGAAGTTATTTGATGATTTCCCACCCAAAAAAAGGCTGCTAGCAAAATTATTATTTTCAAGCTCAGAGCATGTTTCAATTAAATCATTTCTCTAGCCTTTTAAAAGAGTAACGGTGGAGTTTCTTGCCCATTCTTCTCTATACGAAATTACATTTTGGAAGGGGCGACTAGAATCAATTCAATTTTAATGTAAATGTTCACCTTCAAAAGTCTCTTTTAAGTACCTATTACCTATGCTTTGACTTTTTTGACTGGTAGTTTTTTATCTTTTCATAGTGTCGATCAGAAGGGTGAAGTTAGTGTACTGCAAGATTTCTTTTGGAAATCAAGGCGCTCTACGTAGTCTTAATAAAATATCTACATAGGTACAATCTATATTCTCTGAATACTAACGTTAAAGCCATAAAGGCAATAAGGCAATGATGCCAGATGCCAAGATAGTAATGACTGGACCATTCAGGACCCACATAGCTGATGACAGTTACGGAGAGCAATCGCGCGTATGGTACAGTCAACCCGCACGTCCATGGTAACAATTTGCCATTGACTGCGCTAACCTATATGTGTCTAAGACTGTTTTTGTAATAATGGTTTGAACAAAAAACACTTTTCCACGAATTACTTGCTGGTGGCGTTTCATGTGATGAGTTTGCCAATATTTTGCAGAATTCAAGAGGTTTGTTCGGCGAAAATTTGCCTTTATTTTTTTGAAAAGGTTTTTTATAATATTTCAAAACTCATGGTAGGTAATAAGTAATATAAAAAGTCAGTAGCAGGATGGATTTGTGCCCGGTTGATGTTAATAGGCTCACCCGAATAACATGGGACCTAATAATAACTGTCGAAATGTGGGTGTACTATTGCAGGTGTACACCTATACAGAACACTTCGGGTAAACAAGGTGTGTTAATGTCATGTACTTAATTGGTAATATCTTTATCGAAGGTCAATGGACCATCATTTGGCCATAAATTACTTTAAAAATATTGACTGAATTTGTTAAGAGTAAGAGTTTATCTATAAGTAATAACGTAATTGCATATCGAATAAGTACATTAACGACATACATTTTATGTAATTAGTTACGCGCGACGTGTCCTAAGATAACACGGTATTTTTAGATAACAGAATTATCGGAATGTTATGTTAAATGATTAGTCTTCACTTGTTATTTTACTACCAAAGTAAATAATATTTTCTTCAAGAGTTAATCAAGGACCACCATCGATGGTCTAAGTTTTAAAATCCCACAATTCAGACACAATTCTGAAGAAAAACCGTGGTTCTGGATTTCCAAGCCAACATGCACACCCAGCACACCCATCTACCTATTGCCTGGTATTTAGAAAGTGGTTCAGGTTGGGCTTTAGACGTTTAATAAGTGCTGATTCTCTGCCTAGTGAATATGAATGATTTTCGATTTCGTACAAAAAATTGACAAATGAATTTCGTATCTACAAAATATTGTTGTCTGCTAAACATCAGACATAAATTGTAAATGCCAATGTGAGTTTGTTTGTTTCGCTTTTACGGCTTTTGAAGAAATTTTGCACAGGGATACTTTGAATCCTGGGGAAGGACCAGCGGCGAGGCGTCAATTTTTCTAAGAGAGAAGTCGTAGTGAAGTCGGCTTTAACTTACTGACTTATCAATAAAGAATACTTACTTTCATTCTAAAATTAATATAGGAATGCAAATAATTAAATACAATAAGATTGAACATCTGAAAACCAAATAAAATGTGCAATATTCCTCCATCTCGTTGTCGCTGACGCATTTTTCTATATCTGTCTCTGTCATAACCAGAGATCGGATATTCGGATGCATATTCACCTAAAGTTGAGATGTTGGCTAACATGGAATGTGCTTTTGTATCGAAAAAGTCTTAATTTAGGTAAGTAATTTGTTTATTTTTTGTTTTAACTAATACAAACCACCCCTCCTCTAGTACATACACATATTTGTATCGGGTTAAACATTAATTTTAAATGAAAACACATCTGAATAGGCAATCCAAGAATCCCGGGGTTATTAATAAATATTACAAATAATTTATAAAGCCGCTTCCATACTTTCATAGCTAAAAATTATCTTTAGGTAAATATGCATCCGAATATCCGATCTCTGGTCATAACCCCTTGTAAAGCGGCTTGCTCTCATGCATATCAAGCGGTGCCACGTCAACTAAAGTGACATCATTACGAGATCGCTGTTGTATGAATTTTTAGTTTTTATTTTCACGTTTTGGCGCCGGATTAATTTAGTTTTTTTTTTGTTAAGTACAACATACAAAGCTAAAAATAACCGTTTTTTTTGTTTGAATGTTATGATGAATTAAATACCCGTAGTGTTACTATATTTTTTGACAATAGTAGCCACTATTGACGTGCTATTTTTGATTTTTAGTTGACGATGCGAATCCCCGAAGGGAAGCCGGTAGGAATCGTGTTATATGGTGCTTTCGCCACTGGGAAGGACATAGGCTTGTTATCGACAAAGTACGCGGGCGAAGCCTTTCTGATATAATGAGGCATTTGGAAAAAGCCTTTTGGATGTAATGAAGTCGCCCATCGCCATGACTCCTCCATTTTACCTTCACACCTTTGAGGCACACCCTGTAAAGAGCTCTACCTACCCACAGAAAGTACCTAAACGTAGGCGTTCATTTGCTAAGTAGAGTTACAAATTATGGTAAAAGCCAGCAAATATTTGTTTCCAGCAGGTATGTAAAGTGGATTAACAGTGGATTAAAGTCACAGTACGGAGTGGGAGGTTGTCAGGCTGCCACGTGCGGGTTTACTAAGAGTTTTCCGAACTATTCTCCATACATCTGTATAGTGGGAGAAAGCTGTGAGTGTACTCACTGTGTTCCCGGTGTGTCGGTGACACGTGTATTTCTTTGTAAGTACGTACAGATTTTATAAATTCCTAAAACGTCATAAATTGTTTTAGAAACTTCAATAGCTAAATATGATCCCAGTTAATGTAATGATGGATTTTGGAAATGCCAATATATAATTAGGATAATTTTATTGAAATCAAAATTTTTATGGGAATTTAATGATCAAAATTATCATTAAATTCATAGATAGTTATCGCAGTATGCTGTTAACACAGCAACTATTTGACATTTAACCGAGGATTTTACATCCACAAAAAAGGCAATTATTTCCAAGTCCCAAACTTACCAACATTTTCAATAACAACAAGAAAATATATGAGTTGCCCGATATTTGGATGTTTATGAACGATCATTTCGACACTACTCTGTCTAGGTATAATATGAACTGAGTTCCACAAAATGTCAAGTTCACGTCCAACACAAACAAACATACAAATAACATAAGTCTGCTCTTAATCGTATTATTAAGGATTTGGGAAAACACTGCTATCGCATATCTACATAAGCAACTGATAATGATGTTTTCATGAATTGATGGTATTACCTACCGGTCAGTCGGTCGGCAACTGTGATAGTGTGATACAATACGATCCTCATCTGATTTCATTACTTTATTTATTGTGTTGGGGTTTTTGTAAGTACTTTTTTATACTATCGACATTAGACTGACATTGTTGTTCTGTCACCAAAAGACTTATATGTAGATAACCAGGGTCGATATGTAGTTTAAGTTTAGTCAATGGATGTTTTCGAATTAAATTAATCCATCCGTCGGTTTCTAATTAAACATCAATTACATCCAACGATTCTGGCTGCATAGTCAACCTATGTTCTATTCGAAAGGGAGCCTACTACGGGGTGGCAGGGACACCGACGCGCAATTTCGTCATTATATAAACAAATCTGCTATAGGTATCCTAAAAAAGCGCAATAAGTACCTACGAGTTCAAAATGTACAGAAAAACTGATGTAAGTACCAGAAAGTTTTGCGAAAGTAAAAATAAAATGTTCATGTCAAAGGGCGACCACTTCTTTCTACATCCCCCAAAGTTAGTCGACCGCGTTTGAATTCGTTATACTAACGATACATGGTTGCCTTAGACGGGCCTTCGTCCATGAATGCCATTTGAAGTCTATCGTACGATTCGTCCAGTTTCAGGCGACACTTGAAATCGTAAAAAATCATAGCGCGAAAATGTTCCCGGCGCAGATCCATTTTTTTATAAGACAAGATAATTTCAATTAACTCGCTAACAATGTGGAGGGAGATTTTGAAATTGGAACGATACCTATTTTTACTTACAAATAATCATATTTTCAAAATAGATTATAACTGGCCAGTCTCTCATACATAAAAACTTATATTCGCAGTACTTTCTGAATGGCCTGGTATTATTTCCACGGGTTCACAATCCTGCACTGAATCCATGGTTACATTTTTCGTCGTTCCTGCCACTCTGTGCCAATCGTTCCATGATGAAATGAGTAACTAATTTGACAGCTTTTGATGTATGTTATGCCGCAACTCTAAACCATTTAGCAGGCTTCCGACAAGTAGAAAAAGCGGCCAAGTGCGAGTCGGACTCGAACACGAAGCGTTCCGTATCACCGTACAATATTTGACCCTACACTAGGTACTAGGTATTTAAGACAGGCAGGCGCTACTACTTATGTATATTATTTACTCATATTCATGTGTCATTTTATTTGAGTTTCTTGGTACGTTGGAGTTTCTTGCCAGCCTTATCCATAGGAAGTGACAAGTTGGATCCGTGCACCTAGCTTCTGACGTTTCATAGGTGCCCATGCAGGTTTATGTGAAACAAAATATTTTGATTTTGATTTCTTGCCTGTAAACAAAGAGCTCTATTTTTTACTTCTTTTTTAAACTTCAATCAGCTTCATTCTATTACCTCCTGGGTATTTCAAGGTGTGTGATTTCATGGGTATTTACAACGATAAGCAAGAGGTGTGCGATTTATCTATAAATGAATTTGATAAGCTATCATTCATAGTGATTTATTTTTAATCTTTCGTCTGTGTCTGTGTATCAAATTGTAATCTCTTAGTGATGGGTTTTACCTAACTGCAGTACTTGAAACAAATGGGTCTATAAGACCATTTTTAAAAGATAGGCTCCTGCCTGCCTGTCTTAAGACCAAATTCGTATGTTTATAAAAAGCACAGACGCTTCTTGGCCTTACAGTTCCCCCTATTCTTATAGTTTTATAAACAAAGTTATCATTCTTAACCCAACTTACAAGAAGACAACTTCGAAGACATGACATGTTGCGCCCGCCCTATGGTCGGCGCAACATGTCTTCTTTTGTCATAAATTCCATCAGTCGTCATCTCAGTAGTTGCCTCCTTTCTAAGCATAACATCATTCACACAGTAAATTCATCGTTTCTTTGGTCTCCTAGTCTTATAGCCATCCACATTAATACTCAAAACTTTCCTCATCACGTGCCCATACCATGAAAACCAATTTTCACACGACTTTTGAATGAATACCGGTGACCGGTGCCACTTGCAGACTTCAGTTCCCGATGAACACTATGTTTCACTTTCGGTTGAACTCATCTACCAAGTGTTGTGAATTAGTCCTGAAGAAGGGTTCTGGTTTGAAGCATATCTTTGAAAGATATAGGAGTGTGTACGTGTGACGGTGTGATGTGTGGGGCTGTCTTGAAGCGGCTCCTGCCCAATCTAGGGAGTCCAAACGCCTCCTACTGCCGGATTCTGGATTCCACGGGATCTGGAGGCAAAGGTCCTCGCGCACACTCGGTAGAGTGGCGCGACGGCGGCGGCGGCCGACGGCGTGTTGTGTTCCACGCGCGCCTCAAAAAGATGTCAGCATCAACTGGTAGAGTCCGCAAGGGCCGATGCCTGCCAGGGGTGGCCCCTGGCACACGACAACTGAAGGAACACGAGTGGGATTTAGTCAGTAATAGTCTGACACGGAGAGCGGGAGAAGTTATTTGATGATTTCCCAACCAAAAAAAAAAAATTCGTGGGGATGGGTCTTTAGTCAATTTATGCGAACGTGGCCTACATAAAAGACTATAAAGTTACTTTAGGGCTAATTCTCTAACTCAACTTAATTAAAGTTTAATTGTTTTGCTTCCCACTTAGTTGAAAGCCTACAGAGTTCCTTTGAAGCAAAACATTTAAATATTCATCGCGAACGCTTCCTAGTTGCCGCAAACGATTTGAACTTCGTTTGTTTACATGCTAATATTATTAAAGTTATCAACTCTCTCGATAATATGCTTCAGCCTTGTGGTATTATTAGGAAAGTTGGTCAGAGGTGTTTTTAATGTTTAAATCTCAATTCTTCGCTGGAGTGTCATGGCCGGGAAATTACTTATGGTTCAACAGGGAATGTTTCTAGGATGTTATTTTATTTTATTTGGGAAAATAAACGGTTACACATTACAGTATTATGGTATAAAACTTAAAACTAAAATGGGAGTACATATGTATAACCAACAACATTTTCCACATAATATTAAAAAGTTAAACAAACAAGAACGGTGTGCGATGTAAATAACATTGAATATAGAATATGATTAAACATGAAATAAAACTAATCTGAAACAAGTAAAAAAATAAAATCAGAAAGAAGAAATTTTAATAGAAATGATGAATTTAGGATTATTATTTACCTAATTCTGCTATAATTTTAAGCGCAATACTTCGAAATTTGCCAGCAGAAACAGCAAGAAGTCGATATCCCGGAAAAACTTGTTGAACTGCGTGATAAGACGCCGTAGGGTTGCTCGCGAGCCTGCGTTTGATCGACAAGAGGTTACAGCAAACATCGGTCGTGCGCACAAATCGTGCACACCTCAACATTTATAGTGGTTCTGGGTACTACACAACTTATTCTATTGCTTATATCTTTACAAACATATGAATTGTTACAAAAATCAAACACAAACGTCGATTCCAACAGTGTACGTTTAGATTTAAGGTTTTAAAATTTATACTGATTTAGTAAGTTGCTGTAAGCTGCATACGTACGGCAATGACGGTAATTTGTGTTGTACTTTTTCTATCATATTAGAATATTTTTCATAGAAGGGATTCCACACCGGGACCGCGTACTCCAACTGAGACCTGACCAACGTTTTAAATAGGTATAAATAAGTACCTGGGCGTTTAAATTAAGAGTCGGTAGTCGATCTCATAACTAAACCGTACATACGAAAAGCATTGTTCACAATTTTTTCAACATGAGCATCACGATGGAGTTTGTCGACTAGTAAAACCCAAAGATCACGAACCACTGTTTCTCTTGCCAGATCTGTATTATTCAATGAATATGCATGTTTTATTACGTTTTAATTTTTAGTAAAACTAATGCCATGGCATTTGGATATGTTCAATTTAAGTTTATTTTTTACACAATATGCAGGAAATCGATTTAAGTCTTCCTGCAAAAGTAAACAGTCACGTAAATTAATAGGATCGGCCAATTTTTTTTTTAAATCATCTGCGTATAGTAATAATTTAGAATTTTGAAAACACGTCCCTATATCATTAATGAACAAAACAAACAAAAGAGGACCCAGTATAAAACCCTGAGGCACACCGGAAGTAACATTTAGGGTCACAGAATTAAAACCGTTTATCACAACTCTTTGAGATCTGTTAGAACCAGAGAAGAGAACCATCTCAATAGGTCGCCATGAATCCCATTAAAGGCCATTTTACTCAATAGCAATTTGATGGTCCAATTTGTCAAAGGCTTTTTGGAAATCCTTATATCGCATCTTTAGAATTATAGAGACCTAATGCGAAATTAGCCGCAACCAAAATTGGTCTCTATAATTCTAATAATTCTAAATAATTTTGCTTGCGGCTAATTTCGCATTAGGTCTCTATAATTCCAAGGGTGCGATATATAGTATCAACTTGAATACGAGAGTCCATACTGTTTAATAAATAGTCAACAAAACTTATCAGGTTAGTGGTAGTTCATCTTTCTTTGACGTATCCATGTTGTTGTGGAATTCTGATATTATGTAGTAGAGGATAAACTTTATTATGAACCAGTCTCTCAAAAAGCTTTGACAAAACCAATAATATCGATATAGGACGATCATTCTCGATATCCTGTTTAGGTCCCGACTTGTGAACAGGAGTTACATTTGCGAATTTCCATGCTTGGGGAAATTCTGCTAGTGAAATGGATAAATAATAAATAATTTGTAATGTCACACACAAATTCATGGCGGTTTATTTAAGGAACACAACTGGTAGACCATCTGGTCCTGGGCCTGTAGATGGATCTAATGCTTTTAGCGCACTTCATATTTCATCGGCAGTAAACTGAATGCTACTAAGGAGAGAACAGCACCCTAATTGCGTAACATGCGATTAATCGTAATCGGTTTCATTTTGACAGTTCAACAATATTCATTGCGTTATTTACGTTGCTGAGCAGACACATTTTTCGAACATATGAAGCAATGGTTTAGCCATCCGTTTCAAAACGAAACAAATTATGATGAATCGTGAGTTACGCAATTAGGGTGCAGGTTTCAGAGTAATCTCCGCACTGCGATGAAATATTGTCATTTGAAGTGGAAGGCTCGTATATCGAGTTAATTTATTATTGTTATTAATGGAGGAAAGGCTTAGTTAGGTATGAATGGGTTGTTCCAGACTGGTACCTACAGTTTTTTATTAAACGGTTTTATTTAGCTTGCTCTGTTTGTTTTTGGGTCATTAGTACTTGAAATTTTACCCCCTTCCTGTTGGCAGATTGATCCGATATTTGGTATACACCTTTAGTTTTGATAACAATACAATTTAATTTAATCAGTATTATTGTAAATCCAAGACGGCCGCCGCTCAAAGTGGCGGATTACATATTTTTTCACAACCCCCTCAATATGGGTATCAAATGAAAGGGTTTGACTATTAAAATACTGTACACTATGAAAAAAATAATAATGGCAGGTCCTAGTCACACCACTTTTCTCATCAATCTAGGGCATTGATCAGACAAAAAAAAATCGTGGGGTGTAGCGTAACCTGAGTAAATATGTAAATAGCATATGAGCGGTTGACTGTTGATAGAAATTTCACGCGCCCCACGATTTTTCGTCTGATCAATGCCTTAGATTAATGAGGAATATGGTGTGATGACTGGTACCTAGGACCTACCGATTTATTTTTTACCTTTTTGTACAATAACTACATAATTATTTTCATTAAAACCGTTTTACTTAAAAACATTTATTACTTATTTTTGTTATATAAAAATGCCATAATCACATTGAATGACTATTTCATGAAAAAGTAATTCAATGGGATTGAATGAACTTTGAGAGTTGTATTCATAATTTTAATGATTATAATTCTGTAAAAGCCATGTATATTACGGTCGCGTATCATATTTTAATCAACATACAAACTAACACTGACTTGCAAATTACAAAAACGTAAGAAATTTTTTATTTCATAGGCTACCTGGTGCTTCCCCCTAAATTGAAGTGAGCCGAAAGATTCAACAGTATTTTCAGTATTTTTGCACGTTTTGACTTCTACTAATACTGTTTCAGAAATCATGAAGTGTCTACCACTGGGGTGCCAGGCTTACAGCCAGGGTTCAGCTGGAACTGTCTTCACGCAGCTGGTAACGCAGTTCCTTGCAACACAGTGCCTCATCACCGAGCCATGGCCTATGGACTACTCTTACGGACTAACAAGTGAGTGAAGCACTACTTAATATAAGGAAAGATGTATTTCTGGATTTGCTTTGAACAAGATAGAAATACTTATTTCTAGTAGAATATATCAACGATTATTCTCGTGCCTGTATTCTTCGAAGGATTATCCGGAGGTACGAGTATACCTTTGTATCACTCACCCACACTATTAAACAATATTTATTCAGTGAATTAATTACTCTGTTACTAATGCACTTACAAAATATGGACTAATAAATGTCTGAGCCTCCGCAAATGACGATAAACTATCCGCTATCGTCACTTGTGTCAGCCAATTTATTAAACATGTTTTACCATTATCAAAGAAAAGAAGTAAAAATTGCTGAAAACATTTTTTTTTCTGTTAAGTAACGGGTGTAAGAAGACGCCTAATGAAGCTGAGTGTCACTTGCTCCTCTTATCATTAAGATGTGACCAAAACTGGTACCGACAGTCAAAAGTTCCATATTTATTTCAGTTTCTTTATTTTTATTTGTACAGTGTAACTTAGTTTAGTGTACAGTTTGCGTAGACGACTACAAAGTTATGGTTCCTTAATGAATCCATTTTTTTCACTAGGTGGTGACAGGTTCGACTTCATCATCGTTGGCGGCGGCACGGCAGGATCCTTGCTAGCAAGCAGGCTGTCAGAGGTCCCAGAGTGGAAGGTGCTGCTCATAGAAGCTGGAGGAGATCCTCCTATGGAAAGCATTGTGAGTAGTTTGCTTACACTATTTTACTATAACCGCTAGGGACGAGTAGGCGACGCACTAAAGATGAAGATAGCAATTACTTGCAAATATAAATTCGTCAAAGCAAACTCTAAAAATGTTTGACGTGTAAAAGTGTTTGTACAAACCTACTTACAGAAATAAAATCATTTATCATTTAAACAGTGCAGTGAACAGAGTAATGCTGTCCCAGTGGTATCGGCCCTGACTTCAGAGTTGCAGGTCGTGGGTTCGAACCCAGGCAGGCGCTTTACTTTGTGTAAATAATTTTAATCATCACTGCTCTTAAAACAGTAAAAGAAAACATCGTGAAGAAACCAGCATGTCCTAGAACCAAAAATTCGCAAACATGTGACATCAACTAACCCACACTGGGCCCACGTGGTAGATAACAGCCCACTCCTTCTCAAAGAGAGGACGCCTGTTCCCAGCAGTATCAAATAATATGACTCTCTAGAAATATCATATTGTGGTCTCTTACTTAAATCGATTATCAAAACACTGCATATATCAAACATACCTGAGCAATATTTCAAAATTATTTCCAGATTCCTAACTACTCGAGCTCCACGCACAGGACTCGAAATACATTCCAATATTACACGGAGAATGATGAAAATTCCAACAGAGGCAGCGTCGACGAGCGATCCTTCTGGCCAAGAGGCAAGGTCCTCGGAGGAACCGGCTCCATTAACGGTCATCTCCACATGCGAGGCAGTGCTGGAGATTATGAGCCTTGGCATCTCAAAGAAAACGATGGCTGGGACTGGCCTACATTGAAAGAATACTTCAAAAAGAGCGAGAAAATGTTAGACCCGTTCATTTTGAATAACCCAGAACTAAGAAAAGAACACGGAACAGAAGGAGAGTTTGCTGTAGATCAACTGAACTTTACCCACGCAGGTATAGCGGAGAAACTGACCGTAGCATACAAAGAATTGGGAATAAAATACCTAGATGACTTGAATGGTCCGACGCAGTTGGGAGTGGGAAAGCTCAGAGGTGGAATCCATAAAGGCCGCAGAGTAAGCACCACTACAGCTTTCCTGAATCCTGTTAGGGAACGCAAAAACTTGAAAGTTATGAAGTATGCCTATGTTAATAAATTAGAAATTGATGAAACTAACAAAACAGTAATTGGAGTCACAATTTCCCTCTTATATGGTGACGTAGAATCATACTTTGCAACTAAAGATGTCATAGTAAGTGCTGGAGCAGTGAATACTCCTAAACTGTTACTGTTGTCAGGTATCGGCCCTCGAGCACATCTTAAAGAGAAGGATATTAAATTAATCAGTGACTTAGATGTTGGAAAGAATCTCCAAGACCATGTACGTATACCTATTCCAGTGACAGTAGACACAGGAGCTGAAAGGAGGGGAGAGGAATTTTGGCAGAAAGCTGCTGCAGAATACTTAGTAGATCAAACAGGACCACTCACTACAAACTATGATCAGCCTAATGTAAATGCTTTCCTATCCGTCTCAGGTGACAAATCTCTTCCCGACGTGCAAATAGATCACAACTACTTTTTACCAAATACTTCATATGTATATTCCGTTTGCACAGATTCCTGGTCATTTAAAGACAGCATCTGTAAGCAGTTTGCCGAATTTAATAAAGAAAAGGAAATGTTTATATTCTTCGTCGCCCTTTGCCGGCCACACTCGAGAGGCTATATCGAGCTACGCGGTAAGAATGCAATGGAACACCCCAAGATCTTCACTAAGTATTTTAATGACAAACGGGACATGGAAACTTTTGTAAAGGGTGTTAAAAAAGTAACGGAGATTGTCAACACTCCGACGTTTAAAGACATGAAAGCTGAAATTAAAAGGATTAATTTCGAAGGCTGTGACGACTTTGAGTTTGAAAGTGAAAACTATTGGGAATGTATGGCTAGAACTGTTACATTCCATGTGTACCATCCCGTAGGTACAGCTAAGATGGGGAAGGTAAAAGATTCTGAGGCAGTAGTTGATAGTAGACTTAGAGTGTATGGAGTCAAGAACCTGAGGGTGGTCGATGCCAGTGTAATGCCCACCATACCTAGTGTGAACACTAACGCAGCAACTATGATGATTGCTGAAAGAGCAGCAGACTTTATCAAAGAAGATTATCTAAAAGTAGATAATAAAAAAGATGAACTGTAGATTTAGTTTCATTTGTTGGGTTCCAATTTATGATATTAATAGCTAAATACTATGCTAGTCAATGCAAAGTCATGCTAATTTAATGCAACGGTTTGCATCATCAGTTGTGTGACAAAAGCTAAATAGGTACTTGTACGAACACATTTATTTTATATTATATAAAAATTACTCTATGTTTATTTATTTTAATTTAATTCAAACGCCTTTTTAACAAATCCTATGAAGCTAACATTTTTATCAATATTTACAGAAGCAAATATTTCTGCTTAACTTTTCTTTATAAGTTTTGCTTTATCATCACCGTGAGGCAAAGATATGTCAGAAGATGTTTCAGATGTCTGACTTTCGCCTTCTAGATTGACCTGACTACCGATATCCAACACTCTATATCTCTTCTTCTGCTTTATTTCTTGGTCGATTCTATGGCAGATGTCCACGACGCTCTCTCTCATCTCTATCGGCAAGTCCCGCACAATTACTTCTTTCAACAAATTTTCAGTCACGTGTCTGTTTACGCATGTATTCCTGTGATGTGATGGTCGATTCTTAGTATTACTTGATCTCCAATGCGTTAAAGCATATTTTAATTGCCCTGTTGACCATTTGACATAGCACCACACCGTGGTCTGAAGGCAACAGATTAAAGATAGCACTAAGCCACTTATAGCGATGATGTACGCTAAAATCGAGAATATAGCATTTACACAACATGTTTTGTAGTCTGACGTGTCTCCATTGAGCACACACAGCTTTCCATACAACATATCCTTAAGCATTTTCACATTTTCGGATATAGTAGAGCAATTTGATTTTAAAATGACTCTATAATCATAGAAGGCTGATTTTGTTGACTCAGTTACAACACCTAAGCCAGTATTAATTGCGTAAATGTCACCAATACTTATAGGTTGGTCGAGGTCTCTGCAAATATTACTCATAGGTACATATACTATGTCTGGGAGTTGCTTTATGACATCTGTCTCACATACTGGTGCGCTCACGCACTTATCATTATTAACATCATAATGCGGTCTTCTTCCAGAGTACTTTAAGTCACAATGGACTGGTTCGCACGCATGCAGAGAATCCTCATCTAGAGAGTCACAGTCACTACCTTTCAGATTAGCGTATGCTTTAAGATACTGCGTTTTTTTAATATTTGCTAATTGTGTATCGAAAGGTATACTAATAGGCAACTGTCTAGACCGTCTTGTGTTGCTACATTTGAATTCAATGATAAAATCGCAGTTACCAACCTGATCGTATTGATATAAGGTAGGATACACATGAATTAATGTTTGTCTGTGTTTAGGCTTAATCAGTTCTACGTCGTCGCCATGAATAGTATCTAAAATACAATCTTTGTGTTCTTCGTCAGTTAAACAACACATTTTTGGCGTCGAAGTTACTCTGCATGTGCGCAGATGATGACTATTTTCAATGTCAATAAAAAATTGTATCCCCACTGAGCCTTGTTCTAAAGGAATTATACCTTGATCTAACACTGTAATATAGGCTAGAATTTCATGAATTATGGCTGCAAATATAACCAGATAGATGTATACAAAAGAATACACATACATTTCTCGTCAGACATTTTATTTTGACAAGTGTTGACAAGATAACATATCATAGACTGAGAAAAAAAAGCTTAAAAAAAGGGCATACAACGGGCAGGCTAAAGAAGGTATTTTCTAAAAAGGGAATACTTCCATCTTAATGACTGATAGGCTGACTTGGGCTGACTTGGTTCTAGAACTGTTCATAGTATCCAGTAGTCATTGGAAGATTCATAATTAGCATTGGACATTAGTTATTATTAGTAGCTTCGGGATTTTATAATAAAATCTTATGTCCGTTGCAGTTTATGAAAATATTGAATTTATTCCAATAACTCATTACCTATGAACAGCATCCAGAACTCCTGTACCTAATTATAAAATAGAAGTGCAATTCGCAACAATCAGACGCTGTCGGAAACGAAATAATTAATAAGATTATTGATTGAATCGCTTTTGTGAGTTATTTTACAGGGACTCGAGGATAGGACAATAGTCTTTGTCAACGGTTTCATTGTCGTCTGGTACGTTCCAGGAAGGTTTCCATTTAATTTACGTATTTTCAATGACAACGCGTGAGGGTATTGTGTCGTCCAATGTTACATTATATTATTGTTTGGTAGGTTTATTTGTTTAATTAATTAGGTTTTCCGTGTCGTGCCGTATTTTGAGGAGAAATAAAACTGTCTTAATGAATGTATGGGTGTGTAATATGAAATTGTATGCGTCATATTGACTATATTTTTGAACAATCGTTTATTTAAACTTTCAGTTTAGTTATTACCAAAGCAGTTACGCATTAAAATTATTACCTGAATCCAAAAATACATAGAGATTCGCAGTAAAAGTCAGTAAACATGTAAACCTCGCAAGCTCCCGGAAAATACACAGTTTGGAAGAGCGTTTGATCTGTTTGAACGCAAATTGATGTGCGGTAACCCCGGTACCTCAAGTCAGCCCCAGGGACTCGGTGGCGTGAACTGTGAATTACCGAATTTTCTCCCACCTTGGGTTCAAAACCGTGTATTTATAATTACGTTTTGATTTGAAGAGGAATTTTTGTTTGTTTGCCCTGTGGGCCCTGTGGCTGGGCCATATTTTGTGAAGTGGACACGGGTATTGTTTTATTTTATCTAGACGTGACTTGATTGTGATGTGGTATGCGAGTTTTACTGGTCATAGAGGGAAAAATCTGGTATACAAGAGTAATTTACACCAACCGTGATGATAGTCGATTTTCTTGTCACGGTCTCAGGTGTTTAAGGGTCAGTCGTGTTTACACAAAGGGAAAAGACAAAAGTCCTAGAGATTTTGGTCAAAGTATTGTAAAGGAACACTTGGTATGAAACAAGATATTAATGTGTTTTTTACGTTGTTGACTGTTAATTCCAATAAATCTAGCTATAGGTCCAAAAAAAGAAAACTTGTAACAACAATCATCGTTTTTATTTTCTGTAAAAGTGTATTATTGGTATAACCAGAGTAAACTACGAAGTCAACCATTGTTATAGTAAACACAACAAAAGTAAATGCAATCAAGATAGACAGCCGTGCGTCCTCCTCGGAATCTCGCGCGCAAATGAGATTTCAGCGACCGTGGCTCTGGCGACGGCCACCGCAAACCTGATTTCCCGCGTTCCCGCCCTATAATTATAGGAAATTGTCGGGAACGCCGCAGACCGGCTTCCAGTACCGCATGTAATTTATAAGAGAATAAATTTCATTAACATGAGAGTCTATGAGGGCATGACAATGCAGCTTCAGGTATTGTCTTGTTTTCCATAAAATGATTTGTACTATTATTGTTTTCCATAATCGTCCCCCTCATAATATTTACTTGCACTATTATCATTTATACTAATAACGCTTGTCATATCAACTTATTAGTCATAACTCTTATTTGCCATAAATAAGTTTCCATAATAACATGTGTTATAATCATTAGTTTCTATAAGTGACACATTGGGTACTTATTGAATACTTGACATAAGCAACATTTAATATATTTTAGAAACTTTTATTGTTTACATATGTCCTAAGTATTATATTAAATAAAGTGTATTATTCCGAATGCTCATTTATAGTAAAATTGTTAGTCCTAAAACATTTGTTAAAAATTAGGTTTTAGTGACAGAAACGAATCGCTGTTAATCAGACTCCACGCAGTCTTGTCTGTCCTACACCTAGAGTGTAATTTAGAATCACGAAGGCGCGGAGGGGCGAGGCGGCCCGCGAGTTTAGGAGCAGGTGGTGAGTGTTAAACCATCTGCGACGATAAGCTCGCATGGGACCGCCGCCGCCGGAGCTCCGCAGCGCCGAAGCCATGACAGAAACCATGCCTGCTGCATGTTGCTTGCTCGCTTGCATGATTGCTTGCATGCTATATGTTGCATGCTTGCTTGTATGCTTGCTGCATACATGGTGTATGCTGCATGCTTGTTGTATGCATGGTGTATGCTTGCTTGCATGCTGCGTGCTTGCTTGCATGCTACATGTTGTATGCTCGCTTGCATACTGCATGCTTGCTTGCTTGCATGGTGTATGCTTGTTGGCATGCTTCTTACAGGGAACTATACAACAAGTGCACCATCTCAAAACAAATCGGTAAAAGAAAAAATATTGTTCATGTTCATATACCTAAATTGTATCTACTTTAGACAATAAACAGTTTGTCAAATGCGAAATGGCTAGGTTAGGTTACGTTAGAACTGGGGCCACACAACGCTAGATTTCCTCTTTTGCAAAGCAAGCATGCATGGTAGATTAGGGTCATTTTTAGGTAGGCAAATGAATTATGGTGAATAAATATTATAGAAAACGACATTATTGAAAATGAAAAATATTGCAAATTTTATGGTTTAAAATTAATATGACAGTTGATCGATTATGACCAATGAAATTAGTGAAAATGATTTTATGTAATTTCACGATTATGGCAACTGGAGCGTTATTTCTAATGAAATTATGGCAAATACAAGTATGGTATATATAATTATTGCATTTTAAATTATGGCAAACATTAGTAAACCACAGCTTAATGTGAGTGTAAAGTAAAAGGAGAAGAGACCTATTGCAAATTGTTTCGCCGGTGTTGCGGTGCTTTTTCTACGAATATTGCACGTGTCTCCAGTTCATGTAATCGAATATATTACACGTATTCTGGTAGGTAAAACAGTGACATATATACAAGGTGGCAAGTACATCGACGCGCAAAGTGAAACTATGAATTCAGCACATGATTTTGAAGGTCCCTGCGATGATAGTTTTCGTCGGTAAAGAAAAACAAAATGCTGTTCTATACATTTTGACCGCGTAGGTGATGGCGTTTTCTATGAAACAGCAGATTTTTTTTAAATAACCGATCAAAAATATCTACGCTATATAGAATTATTTGCTGAATTCATGGTTTCGGTTTACGCGTCGATGTTCCTGAATACCTGAAAGATCATTACTTAAGAACAGCTCGACCGATTTGGCTGTTTATTTTTTGTTCTATTCGTAGGGTCAGGAAAAGGTTTGTACGGTAAGTAGAACATTTATGGAACATCTAACATACCACGGCTTGACGGGAGCGAAGTCGCGGGCGTCAATTAGTTACGTAATATTTATGCTTTCTATAGAAAAATGTTCGCTCAGTTTTCCTTGTTCGAAATAATTGATGTTGAAAGCACTTAGGATTATTCTTTATCGAGAACCGAGAATGGAAAAACTCATTTCACTTAAGCCATTTCACAGAAAAATTAAAAGTTCCCGTCGATTGAAGACCATCCAATTTTCCGATAAAATTCTGAAAGTAAAACAGAGTCTCTAAAGTCGGTAATACGCCTTAGTAGCAATAATTTAAAACGGAGGAGAATTCAAACTTTTTAATTACGAATTCGGTGTTGCTTTGAACAACACTTTCCTTATTAAAGAGAAGACTTGACTTTGTGCTAAATGGGATAACAAATGCCTCTTTGTTTACATTTGAGAAGGAAGTATTTATTACGCAGTCCTTTTTAATTACTTGTTTGAAGTTTTGGACGGAATGAGATGATTTTGAAGTTGAATTTTTGTAACTGAATCGTTTTGTGATACTACGACTTGCCTTGGAATCTTGCACTCGAAAATTAAACAAAATAAAATTGTTTGAAAATCGTCGCCATCTCGAAGGCACTCCTCGATTGGATATGGCGATGATTGGTTTCTGTAAGTAGGTTTGTACAAACACTTTACACGTTAGTCATATTTAAAATGAGATCTACGTTTCCTATCTGGTTCTCTGAGAAGAATGGCCGAAACATACTCAGAGGTCAAAGTCTCTTTTGAAGTCTAGCTAGACATAATCTTGGTCAGATCGTGTGAAGACCATATGGATTGGTGTCTGAAATGGTATTTTGAGGAAAAACCTACTAACTGTCCAGTCAGTCATATATAAAGGAATACTTCTTTAATGGTAGGTGAGACACCTGCCCCACAGCCGATGAGGAAACGACTAGTTGTCAACGATTTTATAGCTCAAGAACCGCACAAAAGATTGTAGGTCCCGTGTAAGTAAAAGCTACACAAGGTGTAACTTAAATAACGCACAACCTCTTAAGGGGTCATTGTACTCATCATTATCAACAACTTTTACTATGGGACCAAACCTGAAATCGTAAAAAAAAAATCAGCTGTTCCCTACATTTTGACGATTTATGCGAATACAATTGTATGGAACAGCTGATTTTGTTTCGCGATTTCAGGTTTGGTCCCATAGTAAAAGTTGTTGATAATGATGAGCACAATAACCCCTTAACAGGTTGTGCGCTATTTAAGTTACATCTTGTATACAAGAGATACAGATTATTGACGCTTAAACGTGTTTGTAAAACCCTTTTTTTTAAAAAAAAAACAACCTACTTCTGGAAAAACACGACAAAGTGAAAATAACTTTAATTTCGGAAGTCGGTGACTTTGGATATGTATTTTAATTTTTCACTTCTCATGCTCTAAAAAGACATCATTATAGCCCTACGAAGCGGGACTAAAGTGACCACTTTAGTCCCTAGGGAGTAAAAAGTAATTTGTTTTTTAATTTCCTTCATGTGACATAGACAAACTCAAACAGCCAGTAAATATACTATTATCTGTGGAGTGAGGACTATCTTCATTGCGAAAATGTTGAGAGTTTTAGTTCCATGGTTTTTGCCAAGGTGGCGCCATGTGTTTTAAATTGTTAATCTGTTACTGGTTTAGAAGAAAAAAAAGACCGCGAAAATTTCAGAATTTTTGTCGAGTGTAAATTTGTTCGGCTTTAAATAAATTTATTAAGAATATCCAGTGACAAATATTATGTTCCTATATATTATGTTCCTTGGTGAAGAGTTTGACGTCAAGCAAAGAGCAAAAGACATACCTAATAGATATTGTGATTTTTATTTTATTAACCGACTTCAAAAAGGAGGAGGTTCTCAATTCGTCGGAACCTTATGTTCCCCGATTACTCGAAGATGGCTGGACCGATTTGGATTTTTTTTTGTTTGAAAGGGTTATACTTCCTAGGTGGTCCCATGATCATCAAGTCAGGATCTGATGATGGGATCCTGGAGAAATAGAGAGAACTCTTCAAATTTTATAGGCACGCGAAGCGATTTAGGTATTTTTTGGAAGACTACTTTCTCGGAGTGGTCTCATTTCAATTTGGTGAAGATCTGATGAAGAACTCTGGAGATAGGCAACGGAACTCCTCAATAAATGATAGCAAATGGACTGGGATTGCTGAAATCTTATGTCTGTCTATTGTTTACACCAGTTCATAACATAACATCACGCCGGTACGCTGTGAAGGGGTAAGCACATGTGAACCACTAAAAAGTAAAAAAAAACTTTTTCCAAAAAAAAAAAAACCGACTTCCAAAAAAACACTACATAGTGAAAAATAACTTTAATTTCGGAAGGCGGTGACAACAAATTCAAATTCAGCTCCAAAGACACCGACTTCCGAAATTAAAGTTATTTTTCACTTTGTACTGTTTTTTTGTTAAGTAATATTTATTAGGTAAGTACATGTTTTTGTACTAAATTGACTATTTTTCTCGCACTCGAAGTGAAAAGTACAGTTTGCACCTCGAGACTAAACGCCAACTTAATATACCCTCGGTTTCATTGACTCCCTCGCACGCTCGGGAGTCAAACCACCTCGGGTATATTATGGCTTCGTTTAGTCCCTCGTTATAAAATATACTATTTTGTCACCGCCTTACGAAGAATTTTGTGAATCCGTCTATATAAGGTAGCCTAACTAGTAATTACTGAGCTGAAAACAGCTTCAAATTGCGTCACCTGGATGGAAAGATATGGTTAGGTTAGGACAGGTTATTTAGGAGTACTCCCGTCACTGTGTCGGTGTCGCGAGGATTCGAGGGCGCGGGGCGAGTGGCTGACGCAGCGACAGTTGGAGCTGCGCCGGTCATAGCTTCGCGCAGCCCTGGTGGCGGAATGGCGGGACAGGCTTTCACGCCCCCTACCGCCGGCCCCGCCACCATCGGGGCGATCCGGCCGGTACTCGAGCGCTGGCTCGGGAGGAGGCACGGCTCACAGTCGTTTCGGGTGACACAGGTGCTCTCGGGGCATGGTTGCTTCGGGAATTACCTGTGTCGCATAAACAGGGAGACGGACGCTCGGTGTCACCACTGCGTCGACTGTCGGGAGGACACGGCTCGGCACACGCTGGCAGAGTGTGTCGCTTGGGAGGGCCGGGCCGTGCCTTCATCTCAGGTGTCGGCAGTGACCTGTCGCTGCTGGCTGTTGTCGACTCGATGGTTGGCAGCGAGGAGTCCTGGGACGCGGTGGTATCCTTCTGCGAAACAGTACTTTCGCAGAAGGAGGCTGCGGAGAGGGAGCGGGAGATTGCTTCCGCTAACCCGATCCGCAGCAGACGCACCGGGCGTCGGCGGAGGGCGTAGATATAACGCCTTCTTCCAGCCCCTAAATAGGTCCAAAACAAACAAAACAAAAAGAAAGGTTATTTATGACGAAGTTATGCCCGAATCTGTTTTATATGTCTGTGGCCCGAACATACATAAAAAAAATAATTATAAACATGTCGAATTGATAACCTCCTCCTTTTTAAATCGATTAAAAACCTACTTTCATAAATAAAATCATTCATCATTTACATACGTAAATTGACAGTTTATAGCACAGTTCACACCGCACGGGTGAGTGCATAGAGGCTAGAGTATGGTGAGTGGGTTCTCGGTTGTCGGGCAGGTGCTTGAAGCTGGCTTCCCACGGTGCATGATGTACGGACGGACGCGGACCAGCTCGTACCGACGCACTATGGGAAGAATCTTGTCCGTGGTAGAGCAGACACGTCCGTCACGGCGCGTCTTATCCGCGGTGAGTCTGTAACTTCGAAGGTGCGCGTTCGGTGCGAGATTTTTTTCAGTTTGCATTTTGGAATAAGATAAAGATAAAGATAATTTTATTTGTCAAAACATGTGTATACATGCAAATTAAGCATGCAGGATGTCACAATATTAATATTTTGTCCGTACATGTTTTACCCGTATGGCGTACAAATTTAGAAAATTTACAAAATAAAATAAAAAATCATTACAAAATAAAAACTAAATTACTAAAGGCAATTCAATCCAAATACACAATGGTCAGTCATAAACAATAATAAGTCATTAAAATAAACTAATCATAAAATGTCACAATAATAAAGGAAATTAAAAAATAAAAATAAAGAAAATAAAAATGTCAAATAGTGTCATTCAAAAAGTCATTTATATTATAAT
This sequence comes from Antitype chi, assembly GCA_947359405.1. Classification (NCBI taxonomy): domain Eukaryota; kingdom Metazoa; phylum Arthropoda; class Insecta; order Lepidoptera; family Noctuidae; genus Antitype; species Antitype chi. Next base: position 21,694,461 of record OX375814.1, on the reverse strand, counting down.
AACACTTCTCTGTTAATAAATCTCGCATCTTTTTTTTAAACAAATTTATCGGCAATGCTTTATAAGACTGTGGTATTTTATTATAAATTTTAGGAGCCATACAGAAAACGCTTTTTCCCATTAATGCAGTCTTTGACGTATGCGAACACAGTTGATTATTGTCACGTCTATTACGGGGGAAGGAGTCAGCTAGTCGTGGAAATAGATATCGATTTACCCTAACAAATGCCGCAATTTCAAAAATATACAGAGATGGTAGAGTTAATAATTTGTGCTTTTTAAATAATGGCATACAGCTATCGGTCGACTTTAAATTGAACATCGCACGAATGCATCTCTTTTGAGCCTTAAACGCTATCGTTTTGTCAGTGGAATTCCCCCAAAATATAATACCGTAGCGCAATAACGATGCTACTATACCATGATAGGCCGTTAGTAAGGCATCTGTGTTTAGCTCTGGGGCCAGTTTATATAAGGCATATGCAGAGGAGCTCAGTCGTTTACTTAGGTGTTCGATGTGTGCCTTCCAGTTCAGTTTGGCGTCAATAATCAAAAAAAAAAAAAAAAAAAAAAAAACATTTTTATTTCAGGCACTGCATAAGTACGTACACACAAATAATAATAATAATAATTCCTAGAAATTTTGTAGCGCTGACTTTATTAAGTACAGTGTCCTTGTACATTGCGTTAAGGTCATGTACTGCCTGGGTCCGCTGCCTAAAATGCATAATCGTTGTCTTATCTAAATTTATTTTTAGGTTATTCCTATTTAACCATGATATTATTGATGTCAAAGATTCATTTATGTCACTTTCATATATTTCTTTATTTTTACATGCTATAGTCATAGTGCTGTCGTCGGCAAAGAGAGTCATGGGGTGGTCAGTAACGAATCGGATCTAATCTCAAGACCCTCCTGACCGACACACCAAGACTTTTCCAACGGTGCGTCGTTGGGAGAGTCTTGGTGTGTGGTGCGTGGCTGTCGGTGGTCGTCAGCCGTCTGTGATAATCTGTAATGTCACGAATCGTGGGAAGCCAGTTTAATACACAAACATAAATACGATGCTCAAGTCTGCCTTTATTAAGTAATTCTATCAGTCCAAAATAGCAGCAGTGAATACAGTTTGCATTTCATTTCAAATGATTCACTACAGTCAACTGTGGCATCTTTACTTTCCATGAGCAACTTTACCAATAAGAACTGTACTTAAATTTCTCTCGATAATTAAAAATCTGTTGCCGCCATTTAATGTTCAACCGATACAGAAGAAGAATAATCTACTATTTGTAACAAATTTTTAGTAATCAAGAGACATTTTTTAAAGTTCTCATTGGTAAAGTTCACAGACATATAAACAGTAGGTAAAGTTGGTCGTGGAAAGTAAAGATGCCATAGTTGACGGTACTGTTTATATGTCTGTGTTACTTCGCGCCACAATTTAAAAACATAAACAACCACAAACTAAGCATAATGTCAAAATAAATGTCTTGATTTTCTATAATTTCAAACAGATCTAATTCAATTTGGCTTCGCATTTGACTTTATAAAAACATATTACAAATGCTGCAGTTACCGAAAACTAAACAGGATCCTAAAGAAACTGACCACCTGTGCAAGTGAGTTTTTATTCAAGTTATTTGAAATAAAGGTTCATCAATCATTTATCCAATAGATGCAGCCCACTGTAACTAGTAAAGACCTAGTACCTATAATTAAATGTATTTGATGTTCACACTTATACATTCCCAGAATCGACACACCTACCGACACGTATGTACCTACATCATCATCATCTGCCCAGCGTTTTCGCATCAAATGCAAGCCCTGTCCAGGAGTACCACTTTCTGGATCAAGCCCTTGATCCAGCTGCCCAACGAGAGCCTCCTTAGGTGTTGGTCGAGGCTCTTTGGTATCAAACCATTGGCTAATATGACTATCGGTACAATGATCGCTGAGTCCACATCCCACGTGTCGATAACCTCGCGAGCCAAGTCAAGATATTTGATTTGTTTGTCTTTCTCGGCTTTCGCGAGGTACCCGTCATGCGGGACCGTTATGTCAACGATCATTGCACGCCGCTCTAGTCGATCCACCACCACTATGTCAGGCTTATTGGCAACAATAGTCCTGTCAGTGATGATGGATCGATCCCAGTACAGTGTGATATGTCAATTTTTGATAACTGGGTCGGGCACATACCTGTAGTACGGCACTTCCGATTCCACAAGGCTGTATTTCAGAGCAAGTTGCTGGTGGATAATCCTGGCTACAAGGTTGTGCCGTTGCAAATACTCTTCGTTAACTAGACGAGAACATCCGGAGATTATGTGTCTGATTGATTCTCCCGGACGGTGGCATGCCCGACATTATTATTATTTTGAGTTCTTTGTTTCTTTTCTTTTAAGAGAGTTTACGACCTTACACCCGGGTCGGAACCAAGTGTGTAAGGGGAAATTAAATTGAATAGGTGGATGATAATGTAGAAGTCAGGAACTTTCGTGTGATGCGACAGGTGTTGAGAATAGTGGTTTTTTGGAGCATGTAAAGTATGTGAGTTGGCATGTGTAGAGCCTCAAGACTTTATTATTATTATTTCAAGGCATTAGGTATGTAAAGAAGAAAGCAATTAACCAATCACTTGAACACCATCCGAGATTAATTGATTTACGCTTTTATACAAAGAATGGTCAGTTTTTCCTCTTCCTTCGATTCATCTGCAGTCACATGACCATTCTCATCTTTCATAGCCACACCAATGTCTTGCAGATGCCGTCCAGTATGCAAGAGTCGGAGACGCGAATGGAAGGGGAGCATCCAGAACACTTCAGCGGAACTGCTGATCGAGAGGAAACCACTCCCTATCTGCTTTAAAAGATGGCCGACGGTAAACGAATTCAATAGAATAGAATATCAATAGAAAATACCTTCAGTGAAATATCGGCAAAGAGATGGGAAGTGGTCACAACTTCCTAAATCTAGATAGATACATGTTACACCAAATAAATGAGCTAGTATTTATTTGCCCCGCTTCTGGTCTCATGATTTTTATTTACGACTTGACGAAATATCGACATTTCTTTATGTCAACTCAGCCTATCGCAATCCACCGCTGGGCATAAGCCTCGCCCAGGCTGGACCACAACACCCTGTCCTCCGCTTTCCGCATCCGGTTGGTCCCAGACACTTTCTTAAGGTCTTCGGTCCATCTAGCTGGGGGGCGTCCCACGCTACGGTTGCCGAAACCATCAGCCATCAGTCCTTCGATAAACACTTCGACATTTCTTTATACTCACATATTATAGTTTAGTATGATGTGTACACACATTATACTAGGAATAAATAATATCTTTAATTTATGGTGAAAATCGTATCAAACTCCATTAGGTGTTTTAGACTACTTTTAAGTATTTCTGCATACAATGTAAGAACAGTAGGTACAACTGTTTTCTTAATGTTATTTTGGGAATCATAGCATTATTATCACTTTAGCAGCTTTCCTGATTTTTTTAAATGAGTTACATTAAGTTAAAAGTGTATTAACAACTCTAACTTCCAAGTCGATTGAAAGCGTCCGATCTGCATCAAGTGCAAAGGACAACTGATAGAAATTCGATGACTGAGGAAACACGAAGTTTGCCGACGGACTTTAAGAAATTAGTAGTACTGTATTCTGCACCCTAATTGCTTAACACACGATCAATCATAAGTTTCATTTTGACAGTTCAACAATATTCATTGCGTTATTTACGTTGTTGAGTAGACACACTTTTCGAACATATGAAGCAATGGATTAGCAATCTATTTCAAAATGATTCAGATTATGATTGATACGCAATTAGGGTGCAGATTACAAGAAATCCTTACTTTGTTTTTAGAAAATATACCCAAACAGTCCGTGCCCTCTGCTCGGCAGAACGCGCCGCATTACGGTTAACGAGCGCTACAAGATAGACAAACCGAAGGTGGTTAAGATTTGCCAGACCCCCATCGACGACACCGTGGACACCCCCTATCTGCGGTACGCGCTCATGGCTCAGGATATTGGTAAGAAAACAAAGATATTTAAATAAACTTGCTATAGAAGGGACAAAGGGAACAACATCAACATCTACTTGGTATTTGTCGCCTACAGTCCGCAGGTCTATAAGGTCTAATATGTCACACTTCGCTCAGTTTAGTTCTATGTCTCGTATCATACACCCCACATGATAGGGCGTATTGTGTCAAACTTGGCTGTTAAGTCATTTTAGTCTATTACGCTAGTGGGCGTAAGTGACACATGGGATGACAGCTTTCTATTAAGTTATTGTATATCAATGTCTGTTACACGGACTAAAATGTATTATCTAATGTCATAAATTTCTTTGTAAGAAAAGGAAGTTTTGTCAGTGTTAACCAGGGCTCTAATTCTCTAATTAATTTCAGCCTCTATTGTGTTTTGTACGAAACATTTTGTATGAAAGTCCATTACAAAAATCAGGGCCAAAATGTTTGAGGGGTTCAGTCATACTGCTATAAGGAGCGTTTGTATGCCCGCAGATTTTTGCGATTTACCAAAGATTTGGCACACAATGTTTTGTGTTTCAGGAGCTTGGGGCGCCGTGCACGCTTGCTGCGCTTTCTGCGAGTGCGGTGCATGCTGTCCGTGCAGCATCCGCGACTACGTGCTGCACGACGCCGAGCGCGCGGCGCGGCGGCGGTGCGACATGCGCAGCTTCGACTCGCGCGTCAAGACCGACCATCAGGTCATGCGCATCATGTATGACAAGATGTGATGATGTCATGGACTGATTTTAACTTCATAAGGAAGATGCACTAAACTAGCCGACGAAATAAAAATATCGTACGCTTTTGGATAATCCGTATTTTCGTCAGTCGCGACGTACCTAAATCATATCTTCAACATACAACGATCAATATATTTTTCCTGACTCTCTTTCTTTCTTTCTTCACTTCTCTAAGGAGCTTGTTATATCTATCAGACGCGTCTATGCCACTCGTTGCTCTAGTTTTTCCGGTAGGCGATTTGGAAATTCGTTTTTCTAAATTAATCAGGCAGGCCGCGTATCAAGTTTGTAGCATTTGCTATGTTCCCAATCAAGTAATATTTATCGGTAGGTACATTATATTTAAGAGAGTAAAATGAACATAGCTTCAGGGATATGGACATCGATACACAAAAATAAATAAACAGTTGATATCTAGTACATCTCTGTCTCCAAGTAATAAAACCTTTACAAAATGGTAACCGGTCAGATTACCTCAAGTCGTTTCATTTGTTTTTTGTATACTTACCCATTTTATACTTATATTTTTACAAACTGTGTACAACAAATAAGTAAAACTATTTTTTTTCTTATACCTCTTGAGTTTTTTGTTGTGTGTAGCGAAATGTGGGGTTTGTGTGTAATAAAACTACATTTCGCTAGTAATCTTAGAAGTTCATGTGAAGTCCCATGTAAGATTCGTAGCATATTGAGTATTGCATAAGCAACTGGCATAAATGGAATGCAGCTTATTGGACACATATACCCAGGCCACTCAGAAAGTATGGCAAAAAGAAGTTTTTATGTTTATAAGACTGGCCAGTTATAATCTATTTTGAAAATATCATTGCTTGTAAGTAAAAATAGGTACGTTCTAGTTTCAAAATTTCCCTCCACTTTAATTAAAATTATCGTGTCATTAAAAAATGGATCTGCGCCGGGAACATTTTCGCGCTATGATTTTGTACGATTTCAGATATCGCCTGAAACCGGACGAATCGTACGATAGACTTCAAATGGCATTAATGGAAGGCCCTTCTAAGGCAACCGTGTATCGTTGGTATCACGAATTCATGCGCGGTCGACTAACTTTGGGAGATGAAGAAAGAAGTGGTCGCCCTTTAACGGCTGTTACGGAAGAAAACCGTCCACTGCGTCGGAATCGGAGCGTACGGAGTGTACGAGCCGTCAGTCAGTATTTACAAAATGCCGATAGGGTGCGACCACTGCATTCGGATTTTGCATCGGCAATATCGGTATTTTTCAAGCAACCGAGTTCGACTGTGGACGAGTATTCACAATATGGAGGGTACTGACGAGGATATTGTAATCATTAGTTGTTTATTATCAGCAGAGGAGAAGAAAAACAAAAGGAAACGAAAGATGTGGGTTCATAAAATAAACTTAAAAAGGCCTATTTTCGGAGAATTTTATATATTAGATATATTTTGATTTATTGGAAGATGAAAAAAGATTTTTTGGATATATTCATATGTCTCGAACCAAATTCTTTGAACTTCATTAGATCTTCGAACCGCAAAGCAAGACACTGCGGATGACGTCATCGGCAGAAACACCGATCTCTGGCACAGTTATGCCGATGCCAGTGCACGCTGTACCTACCATACAAATCAATACAAAGCAACGAATCCGTTCGCTCCGTACGAGCCGATTCCGACGCAGTGGACGCTTAGCTTAATTGTCAGACGTCAATTTTATTCGACTTTGGTAAAATGGTAAAATCAGCACTTAATAAAAATAAAAAATACCTAAGTATAGATTTTATTTTTTATTTTCGCAAAACTCTTTGTCACACGTACCTACATACTTTTTTCGGTAAGCTGACACTGGCAAGTACAAAGCCATTAGATTAAACAAGTATTTATTTTTAACTATCATTCAATTTGTTATTCTCATTGACAATTTAAGCAATTTTCTTATTATTGAATTTGTTTTACATACATTTTTTTAAATGATTACGGATGATATTTCTTTCCGTTTGTACCAGCACAGTGATACTAATGGTAGTCCGTCGTCTGGTGGGACCAGTAACCCGAAGCCTCTGGAGACACTGAGCGTCTTCGGGGACGGGTCCTGTGGAGAACCCTTGTTTGCCCAGCACGTAGTCATTGACTTCACTCCGAATGAAGACGACAACAACCAAGTCCAGAAAAAAGTATGTTCCTTCTGGCAGTTTATCGACAATAGTCCGGAGATACAGAATTTGAAAGTGAAGCCGGTACGTTTTAAGTCCTCATGAACAAACAACATGTAACGGAAAGGGTATAATGCAATATCAAGTGCACGGCTTCTTTTGATGATAACAAACTCTAGATAGATAGATAGATAAAACCTTTATTTAGTGCTCACAAAAGACATACATTACACACAAAAATACAATTAAATGATAACAAATAGCACGAATTAAAATAAAAAACAAGGTGCAAAAAGAAAAACATACTTAGGTGCTTGAAATATAGTGACAATATTACATCATTCCATTCAAATATAGTGACAATATTACATCATTCCATTCAAATATAGTGACAATATTACATCATTCCATTCAAATATAGTGACAATATTACATCATTCCATTCAAATATAGTGACAATATTACATCATTCCATTCAAATATAGTGACAATATTACATCATTCCATTCAAATATAGTGACAATATTACATCATTCCATTCAAATATAGTGACAATATTACATCATTCCATTCAAATATAGTGACAATATTACATCATTCCATTCAAATATAGTGACAATATTACATCATTCCATTCAAATATAGTGACAATATTACATCATTCCATTCAAATATAGTGACAATATTACATCATTCCATTCAAATATAGTGACAATATTACATCATTCCATTCAAATATAGTGACAATATTACATCATTCCATTCAAATATAGTGACAATATTACATCATTCCATTCAAATATAGTGACAATATTACATCATTCCATTCAAATATAGTGACAATATTACATCATTCCATTCAAATATAGTGACAATATTACATCATTCCATTCAAATATAGTGACAATATTACATCATTCCATTCAAATATAGTGACAATATTACATCATTCCATTCAAATATAGTGACAATATTACATCATTCCATTCAAATATAGTGACAATATTACATCATTCCATTCAAATATAGTGACAATATTACATCATTCCATTCAAATATAGTGACAATATTACATCATTCCATTCAAATATAGTGACAATATTACATCATTCCATTCAAATATAGTGACAATATTACATCATTCCATTCAAATATAGTGACAATATTACATCATTCCATTCAAATTACAAGGTGCGGTGTGCGTCTCAAGGTTGCACCAAATGGAAGTCCAGGTCAGCATGTGTCAGGCTCTACGGCAAGGCTTTTAAAATTCTATATCTACAATTCTACATGTTGGAATTATGTATATGAGAAATTTCAGTGCATTTAACTAACCGCTCGCGCTTCTCCGCAGTGTTGGCTCGTTTGATCCCGTCGATTTACCTTAATATTAGCAAATGACGTGAAAAGATAATGGCCCTCGTAGTGCGTAATTGTAACACGTTTCTTATGACTGAAATTCAATAAACTTATGAAACCATTTTTTAAAAATGAAATCTTCGTGTATTTATTGTCTTCGCCCCTTTTGGATAGATACGTAGCCTTTTAGTTACTAGATGTTTATTTAATGTCCATTTGCATATAACCCTTACACGCTGGTTTCCAATCTTGGTAGGAAAAGGAGCTGTTCAATGGAGATTCCAAAACTGAAATCGCTTCGGAGTCGATCAATTCTGAAAAACAAGTCACCAATAAAATGCAAGTCACCGACGGACAAGCCGTGGCTACGCTGGGGATTGCCGCCGAGAAGAAAAGTAAAGTTAAAAGCTATTTCAGTATCGTATTATTAAGAGCTCTTGAATTGTGTGTGTTCAATATAGTCTCATATTTTTTTCAGATCTGATAGACACCACATTTGCGACCAAGTTTCCACAGACGATGTGTTCGTTGGGCTCACGTGAGTACAAACAAAGCAAGGTCTCGACACAGCCGAAGAAGAAGGAAAATAAGAAGCATGGTAAATCCTGGAAAAAAATATTTATTCTTCAAGAAGGATTGGTGCGTAGCACCTTCCGCTGTTCTAGCGTAGCAGGCATAGTTGTGATGTCACTACATCTGCTACGACGTAGCAGTCTTCAGGCAAGGGGTAGTAAGATGTGGGGTATGGTGGATGTCCGTTCATCCCTACCAACATCTTCAGTTTTATTCGTTTCCATTTTCAAATCTCGTATTTGTATTCCTGTTTATCTACAGGTCTGGGTTTACTCTTTATGATTAAAGGAGCCAAAAGGATATAAAAACCTTGTTTACATTTCAGTTTGCAAGTGTACAAGTGTACCTTGTTTGAATCCGAGGTGTCGTAATAAGAAAGAGGCTGTGACGGTCTCCAGTGATGAGCGGTCTCCAGTCAGGCTACTAAGTAGGAAGATGAACGAGTGGGACGCTAAACACCCCAAGTAAGATATATCAATGGAGTTGTTGGTTCGATCCCACACTCAAGCAGGCCTTTACTTTAAGCAATTTATTTCATCACCACCTACTCGGTGAAAGAAAACGCCGCGGGATAGTCTGCATGTCCTTGAACCAAAAATTCGAAGACAAATGACATGGAACAACCTACAACCCGCGGGGGACACAGCCCACAGCTGGCTCTTACGCAGAGGAGACATGTGGCGCAGCGGTGGGAACACCAAAGTAATATCCAGATAGATACTGTTACAACAATATTGTATATGCCGTTGAAGTTATAATTTACTTATTAAACAAATAAATAAACATTTTATGCTATTAGATGAAAAAATATATTGTAAAACGTTTTAATAGAGTAAGTTTTGTGCGTCTTGCCCATTCATCCCCATACGAAACTGCCGTTTGGAAGAGGCAATTAGAATCAAATCACTCTAAAATGTTGATAGTGCCTAATTGAAATAAGTACCTATTGTTTGTGTTTGACTTTGAATCTTTTGCCCAACTCCTCAGGTCCATGGAGCCACCTGGTCATGTTCCTCCGCTGCACCAGTGTACCATTCAAAGCCAAATGTTCCCGAGACCTCTATAGTCAACCTAGAAACGTTTATTAATAATTACTTGCGAGTCTTATAGACATTAATTTATAGTAACTTGTACTTAGGTCTTGTGTATTTTTAATTATATATTTTTGTTAAGTGCGTTAAGAAAAAGAGTTTTATTTAAAGATCGATAAGTATTTGATTGCCTCACGTGACAGTGTTAGATACGCAGGTTGTGAAAATGAGACGCAAATGCAGGTTTAATATGGAATGAAATATATTCAGAGAAATCGGTTCCATAATACAAAGTATGCTACGAAAATTAATACATAGTGGGTACATATAAAAAGTTTGTTCGAACACAACAATGTTATATACCCTACAATGCTGTATTTATCTGTGAGGGTGATATTCCGCTACAACAGTTTCAATCACAATCTGAATCATTTTGAAGGATACTGGTTCATCCAGTCCTAAGTTTGATTCCTAGGTCGGGAAAAAGGTTTATTCCGTTTCACCCTAAAACAGCCACTCTAGGGTGGATACTCGAATGCACGTGTTCATCACCCCAGATGCACTCCAAACGAGTGGATACACTACAATATAGTATACAGGGTTTAATAAAATGTAGCTGATTAAAATATGTGCATGTGGATTGAGGGCCCATTTTTTAAATCCTTGCGAAACGAAATAAGACTCACCTATAGGCGAAATTAGTAAAAAATAGTTAAAACTTAAAGCAAGGGGCCATGAATTTCTTAAACGTGAATTAAAACTATTATGATTAAATAACTTGGGCCCTCAATCCAGACGCGTGCATAAAGGGGCATAGCCTAAACCTCAGAAAGTACTATCTCTGGGTTAATAATTTTTGTTTAAGGATTTAGGTAAGATTTTCTTAAATATTTTAATAAATTCCCATATTTTATCTGTAGAATATGACAGTACCACAGGACAGTACAGATTTATGGTGGTACTAGGGCCCTCAATTCATTCATGTCTTTACTGAGGAATTTGCGAAACATTAATTTATCTGACGTAATAGATAAATACGACTCTAATAAGTTTTACTAAAAGACCTTTGTGAATTATTTAAAAAGAAATAATGACAAATAAGTTAATTGGTAAAGAGTAAATGAAAGTCGCATTGTACTAATACGTCTGAACTGAGAGCTCAATATTTTCGGCTTTATTGTCTAGGATCAACCATAAAGAATACCTAACGCAAATTAGAATAAATTGTTTGACATTTTTTCATTAAAATGTAACATATTGGCCGTTCTTCTAAATTCCATACTTAAATTTTTTGTAGGAGAAAATTTTGTAGGGTGGATTTGATGTTTATAAAAAAAAAATATAGCCTTCTCACTATTAACGGTGAAAAAATAGCTAATGTTAATAATGAAAAATATTTAGGCCTTGTTCTTGATAGCCAGCTTACCTGGAAACCGCACTTTAAAAAAATCCTAGTAAAATTAACTCACTAACATGTGCACTAAAAGGTATAAGTAGTCCGATATCTCCCGAGACATGTTCGATACCTATACAATATATATAACTCGTTGGTCAAGTCTTAAATAGATTACTTAGTGGAAGTATGGGGTTCTGCAACTAAATCAAACTTCCAAAAACTGCAAGTTGCACCAAATAGAATCATTAAAACATTATTTCAATATGATTATCTTACACCCACATCAAAAATTTCTAAGGATACAAAATTATTCAATCTTACCCAAATATGTAAATATAATACATGCACTTTAATTAGAAAAATTCTTACAAAAGATATACACTCACAAATTACATTCACAAAAAATACCATAAACGCATGACAAGGCAGGCTAACCTGTGTTTAAGATCCCACAGAACGAACTAGGAAAAAATAGTATTCTATATGATGGGACCCAACTCTACAACGAACTACCTAAGAATATAAAAGAATCACAAATCTCTATTTATATTCAAAAAGTTATTAAAAACCCACATTTTAAAGGATTCTTCACTAATAAGCACTTAATATTGTTAATCATATGTATAAAACACAAGTAGTTGCACGTAACATAAAATATAATATAATATACCTGATGCACATTACCGTGTGAACACAATATACACATACATACTGTTATATACCTACATACATACATGCAAGCACTATACAGCATGTAACAAAAACCCTGTCCGATCCTTAAGAGTATTATTCGGCATCGTACTGCGTACACATATACGTAACCATTTAATGGATTTGAGATAGTTATTTTTCCCCAGTGAAAATAATTAAATTAAAATAAAAAATAAAAACTGATTAAAGGCAGCACTGATCGCTCGACAAAGTTCACGAGTTCACTACCAATGTTTTGTGTCAAAGAAGCCGCCTGAGCGAGACGGTTTTTAGGATTCTTTGTCGCGTGCCGCCAAACAAACGTATAACGAAAGAAACCTACGGCTACGTCATACACGTAGGTATCAGCTGATATTGTTGGTAGGCATAGTGATCCGGATTTCAGACCTAAATCTGTTTATAAAGAAACAATTAATTAAATTAAACGTAGCCCTGACAAGGGTTTTTTTTTTTAATGTGATGTTCTTTTGGTAATGTAGGTACTTACCGACTGTAGGTATCAGTTCATTAAAACATTCACTTGTTGTTGTTGCTTACTTCGGCGATCATGCTTCACATGTCTACCTCCAACACTAATACACTTTCGGCACCTTTTCACACACGTGGGGTCCGCGGCAAACATATCCCCCACTTGTTCCTTGATTTCCACGTTGCACTCTCGTGGTCTTCCAGCGTGGTATGCGATTCGTGCCCTTGAAAACTGCCTGTGGTTTACACACGGTTATGCAGGCGTTGGAACGCACGCTCCGAGGTACTGTCACACCTGGTCTATTTGCGAAGCGCACCTCATACGTTCTATGCGCAGCTGCATAATTACAGTCAGTCTTGCCTAAGCACATAAACATATGAAAATTTTCCTGATTGGAATACGTCATTCGCGAAACGATAGCGGCACGTGATACGTACGGCCGTCCGATCGAAAACTATCTCCACGACAGACTGGCAACAAAACAAGTAGCGCGCCGGCCGGTACTCGGTAGGCACCCAGTCGGCGAGATCAAAGAGTCGGCGACTAGTTGAAAGAGTGCCTACGACGCGGTAGTGTAGGGTTCTTTGAAATAAAAATAGGTAAAAAAACTTTTTCCAAAAAAAAACAACCGACTTCCAAAAAAAACACTACAAAGTGAAAAATAACTTTAATTTCGGAAGTCGGTGTCTTTGGTGCTGTATTTGAATTTTTTGCCACCGCCTTCCGAAATTAAAGTTATTTTTCACTTTGTAGTGTTTTTTTTGGAAGTCGGTTGTTTTTTTTTTGGAAAAAGTTTTTATTTTTCACTTTTTAGTGGTTCACATGTGCTTACCCCTTCACAGCATACCGGCGTGATGTTATGTTATGAACTGGTGTAAGCAATAGACAGAGATGAGATTTCAGCAATCCCAGTCCATTTGCTATCATTTATTGAGGAGTTCCGTTGTCTATCTCCAAATTTCTTCATCAAATCTTCACCAAATTGAAATGAAATCACTACGAGAAAGTACTCTTCCAAAAAATACCTAAATCGCTTTGGGTGCCTATAAAATTTGAAGAGTTCTCTCTATTTCTCCAGGATCCCATCATCAGATCCTGACTTGATGATCATGGGACCACCTGGGAAGTATACCCTTTCAAACAAAAAAAACAAAATCCAAATCGGTCCAGCCATCTTCGAGTAATCGGGGAACATACATAAAAAAAAAAAAAAAAAACAAAAAAAAAAAAGGTTCCGACGAATTGATAACCTCCTCCTTTTTGAAGTCGGTTAAAAATAAAAAGATTTTGCCGCCGGGTGCAGTGTTGTCAACTTGTGAAAATTTCCCATATTCAGTGTTAAATTTCGCATGGATTATAAAAATAAAAAATCAATAACTTTTGGGTTTTATGAGTTAAATTTTTAAAACAATTTTTTCTAGTACGTATGTTGAACCAGGAATACGCCTTTACTGGATTGGACAGGGTTTTTGTTACAAACTGTATAATAATCTACATTGAAATATCTAACTACATTTTCAGTAATAACAATATAAATATTTTAACATTACACTAAATAATATCACTAAATAATTTTCGCAATACTATCGCTGTGTCACGGGCTTTAGTAAATTTATCTTGTCACTCACGCACACTAACCCGCTGCACAACGAACATAACAACGTCGCGCACTTTGTTTTGTTAACATTTTTGACCCACTTTAAACGGTCAGATTTCATTGAAACTTTGTAAACTTGTCGAGGACCGATGACAATTTAATAATTAAAAAAAAAATGAAAAAAACAAAAACACTTTTTGTAGTTAACAGAACTAAAAAATAGAAAATAAATAATAGTTTAAAAAACTAAAAAACACGCTTTAAAAACCAAACTAAAAAGGGAGAAAATAATTTAATTCAATTAAAAAGCGTGGGGTGCTTTTTGAGGTATTTTTATAATCAATTAATGTCAAGCACCCCACGCTTTTTAATTGAATTAAATTATTTTCTCCTTTTTTAGTTTGGTTTTTAAAGCGTGTTTTTTAGTTTTTTCAACTATTATTTATTTTCTATTTTTTAGTTCTGCTAACTACAAAACGTGTTTTTTTTTCATTTTTTTTTAAATTATTAAATTGTCATCGGTCCTCGACAAGTTTACAAAGTTTCAATGAAATCTGACCGTTTAAAGTGGGTCAAAATCGCGCTCAAAGATTCCGTTACATACATACATACAACCCGAGCTAATATAAAGCGTGTAAAAATGACTTAAACCGTAATAAATCTGACAGTTTGGCATATTTTCTATACAAAAGCAGTCAAACTGACATATTTATTCCTCAGATAAAATTTATCTGGCTATTGAACCATCAGCCTTAAATTGTACGTGTGTAAAGTGTACGATGTGTTACGACTCCCACGCGAACGAAGTCGTGTTAATAATGCCATAGCTACGTTCCATAGTCACGCCTCACGGTCAAGTTCAGCTATACACATATGTGGTCAATCAGTTCACATACACGAAACTCGCTGGACAGAAAGGTTTACTGCCTTTCTCTTGGAGACTTGAGGAATAACCTTTGTATTAAAAAATACACATCGAAATCCCGATAAATCAGCTCCAAGAAAAATGTTCAGTCTAAACAAAACCTCCTTTTTGTTAGTAGACCAATGACTTTTTTGTTGATTTATTTCTGTCTATGTCTCTGTGATTTCTGTTCAGGGTGATTGAAAGCGCCATCTAGTGAGCGAATGGTACATAGAGACATACCGCCCCATCTCTTTTCTGGAGAACGGACTTTTACAAAACAAACATCTAAGTGGCAAGGAGTTTAAAGGAAAGTAACGTGAAAGTAACGTCTGTGGGCCAAAACACAGTGTACATCGAGTTTTTTAACTGTGGTCTCACCCATAGACTAATATATATATATATAGGTCTCACCTCCCATATTGTTATACTCTTTGGGTTTCACCTACGGCGAGGTCAACGGGTCAACGTCACTCGCTATAGTATTATATTTATTGCTCTGTGCTTAATAACCTATGAAGCGAGTTTTATAAATATTTCTAAAACTTCTTTACTCCGACCAGGGTCCACCAAAAATTCTCACTAACTGCTTGATCCGTGGCCGCTTCCAAATGCCGACTATATGTTTACCGTGAGCTGCTACGCGTTCCACCCTCTGATCCAGAGGTTCGTGAGGATCTGGAGGTACGTCCAGGTGGTGTCGGACGTGATAACCTTTGTGCTGTCCATGATCTGCTGCCAGTGCAGTGACGCAATGCCTCTATCCAGTTCTGCGTCCGAGCCATCTGTGCAGATTTTTGAGGTAATGCTGTCTATTGTATTAAACCTTAACCATTCTTAGTTGTTCTTCGGACACCATAGTCTTACTAGATTCCAACGCAGCATTAAAATTAAGCTGTCCGTAAAAGATTTTAAATTATAAAGAATAACATTATGTAAGCCTAGTGTAAGGCCTAAGATATAGACATGGGCCTATATTACAGACTGACTCACTCAAAACTCAAGCATTATTATGAACTAGTTTCAACCAATCAAATGTCTAATTCTTGAGTCCGAGCCAGGTTCTGTAAAACTGAATATAGGGTTAATTTTACTGCTTGTTATTGAAACGCAAATTATTCCTAATCATTTCTCGTCTTCGTTAGACCAATGCATTGAATCGAAGACTAGCCGAGGTAGACCCTGGTCGGTGCAGTGGTGAACCGATGAAGGCGCAGCACCTGGTGATTGACTTCACTCCTGGCCGAGAAGACACGCCAGAGAAAGAAGCAAGGTGTCACCCGTTCTGGAAATTTGCTAAGAACCGGACAGAACTTGAAGGCATGATGATGCAGCCAGTGAGTAGAGCTACCGCATGATATCTGGCCAGATGAATATGTTTCTTAAGAAGAAAATTGGCTAAATATGTATTTTTTCATTTATTTGTTTCGAGAATTCTCGAGCAGGCTTCATTGATGATATCATCATGTGGAAGGATCACTATATGAGCTGGCACAGGAATTACTGTGGCTACGTTCAAGCTCGATTACAGTCCAATAAAACACGTTATTCACACGTAAACTAACAAAATTTATACAATTGTCAATTCATCAATCAACTTCTCTGTATGGGAAAAACTCTTTGCCCTGCAGTGGGAAAATAATAGGCTGGTATTATTGTTATAATCAAATAATAGACTGGTATTATTGTTATAATCAAATAATAGACTGGTATTATTATTATAATCAAATAATAGGCTGGTATTATTGTTATAATCAAATAATAGACTGGTATTATTATTATAATCAAATAATAGGCTGGTATTATTGTTATAATCAAATAACAGACTGGTATTATTATTATAATCAAATAATAGGCTGGTATTATTTTTATAATAAAATATTAGACTGGGATTATTATTATAATCAAATAATAGGCGGGTATTATTATTATAATCAATCGACGCAGTCTACTGCTGGACATAGGACTCTCCCAAACTTCACCGCAACACTCAGTCCTCCACCTACCGCATCCAGTCTAACCCAGCCAACTTTTTGAAGTGGTCTTCATAGGTCGATCTGACTACTTAATTAGGAGGCATCAAAAGTTGCTAATCATATAGTATTTTTCTAGCCACCAAGACCAGAACCTGAGCAAAAGTTAATAGATTTATCAAAAGCTCATCTACATCCAGAAATAATCATAGAACAATGTAACAGTAACTTACCAGCGATACATATGGTCAGAAAAATTAACAATAAAGGTAAGTGACACTACGTACAGTCTACCGCATGTCTATGATAACACTTTGACCTTGAGATAGCTTAGCGTGGTACGGAGTTTCAATCGGTAAAAGTTCAGCTTATAATGCTGTTGTTACCACTGACGTGTGGCGTACTTTACCTACCTTTCATGTGATTATTGGCTAGAAAATAAATTCTTACGGTCTTATTCATAAAAAGCTAATTGAAGGTTTAAGACATTCATTAGTTAAACCGCTCGATAAGCTTACATAAACTTTTATAAACGTTCTTTATCTAATTTGTCGTTCATAAATCAAAATGTTGCCATTTTAATGAAGTCATCCAACAAATTGACCAACACATCGAATCGTCAAACGAGAATGTCTGCCTCCACACCGAATAACTGTGACCATAGACGTTACTTCATTATCATCATCATTTCAGCCGGTGCGGGTTGTTCGAAAGAGATACCGCGGCCCCTAGCACACAGGCAACTGAGGGAACACGGGTGGGTTTTAGTCAGTAAAAGTCTGACACGCCCTCCCGCTCTACCCAGAGCGGGAGAAGTTATTTGATGATTTCCCACCCAAAAAAAAAAAACATCATTTCAGCCGTAAGACGTTCACTGCTGGACATATGCCTCCCCCAGGCTCCTCCACTTCGACCGGTCTTGTGCTTCCCGCATGCAGCGAATTCCCGCGGCCTTCACAAGGTCATCGGTCCACCTTGTGGGAGGCCTTCCCACTCAACGTCTTCTGGTACGCGGTCGCCACCCCAAAACCTTTCTCTGTTCTCTGTTCTCTAACTTTTCTGCGAGCAATGTGCTATTCTTCGGGCTAGGTCGGTTGCCTTGGTTCTCCTGCGGATCTCTTTATTCCTGATTCGATCACGTAGGGAAACTCCGAGCATAGCCCTCTCCATTGCCCTTTGGCTGACTTTAAGCCTTCTGATAAGGCTCCAATGGGCCTTATCAGCGACCATTTGTTTAAGTTATTACGTACTGGCAACTATTTAAATGTATATAGTTTCGACACTTCTCACGCGGTGACGTCTTTGATAATTAAATTTGACAAATAATTTGAAATTGTAACTGTCAACTGATTGCTCTTGAAATTGAGATTTCGTGACATACAATATTTGTACGTCAAATGGTCAAATATCATTTTCTTTGTAATCAATCAGCTTATTACAGAGTCGGCCATTTTTTCCTAAAACACTGTTAAAGTAGGGTTCTTGCTTCTATAACTTTATAGTTACGTTTTTGTGCTAAAATGCGTTTAAGAATAACACTTTTTGTCAACCAGACTTATGCAAGGTTTTAGTTGTTCGATAACTTTTTATGAATAAGACCGTTACTCTTTGACGGGAAAATTCATCAACACTATCACTTAATAGGGGTATGAGGAACAGGGCGTAGAGTTCACTCATCATCAATAGAAAGGGCAGGATCCTCCTACCAGACGGGTGATGTGCCTGGTGGACAACTGCCCGACGATTGGTGTCGTGACTTTGTATACAACATTATTTTTAGTATAATTATGCAAAACCTGAATATAGTTTGTTCAGAATAAGTAACTGAAGTAATCCCAATCATTTTTACACCATGTTATATTTTTTCCCAAAAAAGTCTTGAATGAGTGATGGAAAATGTTCTCACCAGTTGATTACAATACAGTCACCGTACGGTTAGGTACCTTCTGCCTAATTATTATCAATGAGCACAATACGACGCGGGACGCGCTGGGCCGCATTTTGACCTATCTCGAGTAGACAACTAGGTAGCATAGCAAGCTTATAACTTTGTGATGATACAGTTTTGAAATTTTATACATACATAGATTCTTTACATAAAAATACTAGACACGTGTTTCGGCATACAGGGTGGAAACTTTCAGCGGGGCAGTAAGGGGAAGTACCTTATCCGTTGCAGCTACGCGAAAATGGTCTTAAGAGACTATCCATAATTTTTTTATGGAATTTTGATCCCTATTCACAGATTTTCAAAAAAAAATTACAGTTAGCAAGAAAATAGCCATTTTACACAAAAACATTTTTTGATGCCAATCGACCCAGTTTCTAATACAGATCAAAAACTTTTATGGGACCAACCATCGTTGGAGTACTCAAAAAGTCACAAATTGCAAAAAACTTTTCCCGTACATTTTGTATGAAAATTTTACGCAAAAGCTTTTTTAGTGACGGTTGAGATCTTTTTGTTGAATGAATAAAAAGATAAAGTTTAAAAACGATTCAAATTTCGAACTCGTTATTATTAAATAAAAAACAATCTTGACAGTTTGTTGCGTCAGAAAAGCTCTGAGTGAGTTGTGGATTTTACATTAAGTGCATAATTGGACAACTATTGATAAGAGAACAATGATCTCCAATTTAGAACGTTTAGACTTGCTAGAAGCATATTACGTAAATAATAAAAACACCTCGGCTGCGTTAGAATGGTATAGGATCAAATATCCAAATCGTCATGTGCCAACCAGAAAGGTTATTACAAATCTTCTAAGAAATCTTGCACAAGGTGGCTCTTCAAGAAAAAATCTGTACGCCACCCATTTATACTAGATGAAAATTAGATAATTTCTGTTCTTACACTTGTCGATGCTTATCCCGAAATATTATCAAGAGCAGTCGCTGAAGAAGTAGGTGTCTCACATCGTTTTGTACTAAAGATATGGAAGAAGTATGGTTATAAATGTTACCGACAGGGGCGACTAGTTCAAGCCTTACATTCAGGGGATGCCGCTCGAAGACTTACTTTTTGCAGGTGGTTAAGAGGAAAAATAAGCAGAGATTACCATTTTCTGAATTTCATATTATGGTCTGATGAAACAAATTTTTCTAATAATGGAATGTACAACCGGCGAAATCACCATTATTGGTGTAGAGAAAATCTTCTCAGGTTTCGCGAAACACATATCAAGTGCGATTTTCTTTTAATTGTTGGTGTGGTATAATGTGGAACCGAGTGGTAATGGTGGAATTTTATGAAGGTACCTTGAATTCCAACATTTATGACAACAGAATATTAGAGAATCTTGAAAACCTCGACGATGATCTACCACTGTCGGAATCAAGAAGAATGTTTTTTCAACAAGATGGCGCTCCACCTCACAGCCGCTCGCCGCACAGCGGCTCAACAGCCGCAGTACGCGTTCGACTTTGAACCGACAGTTTGGTGATCAATGGATGGGAACACATGGTCCTATTTCTTGGCCAGCGCATAGTCCAGATCTGACGCCTCTTGATTTCTGACTCAGTAACCACAATTTTGTATGGAATTCATACAAATAAATTGTCAGCAGCCACTAGGTCGGTACAGAAACGAATCAATTTATGTATTCGTCAAAATGGCGGTCACTTCGAGCACTTGATATCGTAGGGCAAGAAACAGCAAGATTTTAAATAAGAATAACATCATCAAGTTATGTTAGTAAAAAAATAAACTTAATACGCCATCTTTTTGATATGTGTAAAATTCTACGTGATCATTTGTCTTTTGTTTTATTTTTGTATTTCAGTTACACAAATTCTTTACAAAATGTAAGGGAAAAGTTTTTTGCAATTTGTGACTTTTTGAGTACTCCAACGATGGTTGGTCCCATAAAAGTTTTTGATCAGTAAGTATTAGAAACAGGATCGATTGGCATCAAATTTTTTTTTGTGTAAAATGGCTATTTTCTTGCTAACTGTAATTTTTTTGAAAATCTGTGAATGGGGATCAAAATTTCATAAAAAATTATGGATAGTCTCTTAAGACCATTTTCGCGTAGCTGCAACGGATAAGGTACTTCCCCTTACTGCCCCGCTGAAAGTTTCCACCCTGTATACTAAAACGGGTTCTATATGCTAGCTCAGCGCAGTAACACAAAATACAGAGAGTACAGAAGTCAATCTACATACAAAGTGCGCTCGAGTAACGCACACATAGACACCGCTCACGGACACGATATCTCGGACGGGTTGGGATCAGTGCGAGCGCGAGTGCCATCCCCTGAGACACCCGTCTGTGAAGTGCAAATGGAGCAACAAAAATAAAAGTTATTATAACTGTTCCGTGGACGGTTGTTTAAATTCAAAATTGTCGTTTTTTAAGCTACCAGTTGCTTCAGAGAAGTAAGTACCTAGGTATTTGCTTGTTTCGATGGTTCGTTTTAACGTAACACAGAATAGTTAGTTGTAGGCTAGCGAACATGACTTTGTGGCTTTATTGGCCTTGTAATATTTTTACAATATAAATCAGGTATTTATTGTAGTACCTATGAGCAAAAAAATACGCTCATCTTCCTTATTAAATAGTTAAGATGGAACTGCTCGGCGAGCCGGCCGGGCCACCCGCGTAGCCGCCCGCCGTCGATCATAACTATTAGAGTTGATATTATTTGTGATCATGGCAAGAATATGTTATAAGATGGCTATTTAGCTCTCTCTCTGTGTTTCACTACCACGGTAGTTTTTTGTGCATAAACCAAAGTTGACAACCCTAGCGCGGCCGCCGAGCATAGGTATGAAAAGTGAAGTACATACATATGATTGACTTCTGTACTCTCTGTATTTTGTGGCAGTAACCTCTGCTTGGGCTATGCAGGATTTCGCATGACGTCAGTGAGATACGTAGTTTGTGTGTAGAGATGTACGTAGACGCCGCTACAGATTTATTCTCTTAACGTTTACTGGAAATAAGTTCAATGAAGCAAGGTTTTTCACAAGCAAACGCTAATTTTGCCAACATAGTGTTACCATTGTTACGTGTTATAGATACAAATATTTGAGCAGCCTGAGGTCTAGATTTGTGCCCAGTTGATGGCAATAGTCTCGCCCCCTATTACATGGTACTTAAACATAACTGGCGAAATGTGGCTGTACTATAGATATACTCTGCCTACCCGTCGGGGATACAAGGCGTGATGTTATGTTTTCCTTTTTTTTTAATGAATATTGCTCTATAATAAATTATGACTTATTTTTCAGGTCTTACGGAAAACGCTTTACAAACCGGCGCAGTCAACAAATGTTGTACTTGAAGGAATTGAAATTATTTGCTACTTATTGCCTGACTTCATTCACATACACTTAGTTTCAATTTTACCATTTATATTTTAATTACTTATTTTATTGTTTTTTTTTGTTGCTTAAGGTTGCTTTTTTATATTTTTTTATATTATTAAAAATAGGAATTTCTCAGTAGCAACCCGGAGTCTAGATTTGTAACTGCTATTATTTGAAAATTCTACTATTACCCATGCCTAGCAATCGGTGCGTTCAGGCGAGATCGCTATATGCACAGAGTACTTTTTATATATGGAATGGCTATATCTGAATCTCGGAAAGGGCTCCAACGATTTTCATGAAATTTAGTATACAGGGGGTTTCGGGGCGATAAATCGATCTAGTTAGGTTTCATTTTTAGAAAACAAAAAAAATTAATACCGAGCAGAGCTCGGTCATCCAGATATTGCGAATATTATGCGGTAGATCATGGGCTCACATACAACGTCACACATAGCGAACTAATACTTTTTAAAGCAGGCAGTGTGACATATTCGTGTATTCCACAATGTCTCACTTTGTGGAGTATCACCGCAACAGAGTCATTTTTTATGTATACCACTGCGAAGGGTGGACAAGTTTAAATATCTGGGCAACTGGGTCACTGAAGATCTTAGCATCGATATTGTGACATTGAAAGGGAACGTTAGTCGCTGGCTTTGAACGATGTACGAACTTACGAAGCCTGGCTTCGTAAGAGAGTGTCTCCCGTGTGTATTATCCAGCCTCACCAGTGGTCTCATCTCTTGAAATATTTCATATTTTATTAATTTCATTTACACCGACACACAGCCGTTGATTTCATTTCTTTGCATTACATGTTTGTTCTTACAGTCTAATTTCCACCACGGACATAAATTGCAATACAGTGGGCCCAAAAACAATCTCCTTTCTCTAGGGAAAATTGTCTGTCGGTAAGTCGGTAATGCAAAATGCAAAAAAAGGTAAATTTCCGATTTTGATGGGTTAAGGTCTAGGCCAATTTAAATTGCTGTTTGAGAAGTTGTAAGTCTTTCATAACGGTGTCTACATCAAGTTACAGTGCCCTAGCGTTACATCATCTAAATACCTCACATAAAATTTTGAATTTAGTTTCTTGTTAATAGGATGAATATGAAGCTGAAAATTATTGGCCGGAGATGGTCACCTTATTGGCATTCTACTGCAGATTAAACATGGCCCACATTGTATAATAATTTAGAAGGTTGCCTATAACATTGCCACAAAAAAACCATACATTTCAGGTAGTTCTTTTTTGACTTCAGGCTAACAGAATCTCTGTTCACAGAGTTCAAAGGGTTTCCTTTGGGTCGGGTTGTTCGTAAGAGATACCGCGGCCCCTGGCACACAGGTAACTGAGGGAACACGGGTGGGTTTTAGTCAGTACAAGACTGACACGCCCTCCTGCTCCACCCAGAGCGGGAGAAGTTATTTAATGATTTGACGGCACGGTTGGCGCAGTGGTTAAGCGATCGACTGCTGCGCTGCGTGTCGCGGGTTCGATTCCCGCACGGAACAAATATTTGTATGATCTGCAAGTAGTTGTTCTGGGTCTGGCTGTTTGTGTATGTGAGTTTTAAATGTTTGTAAACGCACCCACGATACAGGAGAAATTCCTAGTGTGGGGCAACGTTTAAAAAAAAAAAAAAAATATTTCCCACCCAAAAAAAAAGGCGTTTCCTTTTGAATGATCTCATCTTTGTGAGAGTTTAAAAAGGTGGATAGGGTAGTGGATGCATGGATGGGCGTGTACGGCAGCCTCATAGCCCCTTTTGAGTCAAAAATCTGCTGCAGGGGCTAAAACTTACGTTGTAAGTGTATGACGATGGGACGAATGCCGCCGTCCTTCTTGCACAGGGCACATTGGTTGGCCCCATACTAGTCATTGATGACGCTATCGTTCACACTGCTATTGCATTGTAAGTAATGAATGTCAGACTGGCTGTGAAGTTTGTGTCCAAAAAAACTATCTTCGTAGGACAGATTATTGATTTGCACCGTAGCACAAAGGAAAATGATTTTTTAATTATCATAATATTATTTATTCATAACTATATTTAGACAATATAATTAAAGTGAATCCTATCTAAGGCCATAAGCGCGTACAGTTTAGCTAAAATGAGTAGTTGTTCAAAGATAATATAATAAGTAATGATAATTTAATTAATTCGAGATTCTTTGTATGATGCAGTGCTGGAGTGACGGTGGGTGTCCTGGCGGTTCCATGGACCTGGGGAGTTGAAAAAAAATTATATCGTAACAAGCCATGCGTCCGATGGGAATTGCCATTGGCAAAAAATACAAATTTCCTTTCTCTTAAGGGAAGATTTTTAAAAAGCCCTTCCTTGATGCACTTTCGTTATTTATGCAACTCTTGTGCAAAATTGTATGCTTCTAGACCCTGCGATTTAGGCTTTGAGATGTCTGTTAGTGAGTCTAAGATTTCTATTGAGTAGATTTTACTTGCAACACAACGCGCAGCGGGTGACGTTGTCAGATTGTGCGGAGCATTACTGCCTCGGTGGTCTTGTAGTCGCACGCACCATTGCGGAGAGGGGACTTTATATTTGATTCCCGGGTCAGGCAGTGCTGTTGTTCGGGCATTACGAAAGTGTTATACCGGGTTCGCACGGTTCGGTTTTAGTTGACTAACTGTTATTGTTCAGTGCCAGCTCGGAGTCTGGATTTGTGCTAGCGATTAATGGAAGAGCTTCGCCCTGTTCATGTATTTATGCTGCTCTTTACTGGCTTGATGACTGGTTTTTTTTTTTGAGGATGGGTAGTCATCAAATAAGGTCTCCTGCTCTGGGCGGAGCGGGAGGGCGTGTCAGACTTTTACTGGCTAAAACCCACCCGTGTTCCTTCAGTTGCCTGTGTGCCAGGGCCACGGTTTCTCTTTCAAACAACCCGCACCCCTGGCAGGCATCGGCCCTTGCGGACCCTACCAGTTGGTGCTGACATCTCTATGAGGCGCGCGTGGAACACAACGCGCTGTCGACCCGGGCTTGGGCCTTACCACCATTACTCGCCGTCCGCAAGCCCGCGCCTACGGTGGCCGGGAATCGGCCTGGGATTCCCGACGCCTAGGGCGTCTCCTGCGGCGACTAGGGCCGCGAGGGCGCATATATAGCCTCTCCCTCACGTGCGCCGCCTGCCTCTTCGCGAGAATTATTGCTTCGCAGAAGGAGATGATGGCTTCCCTTGTACTCTCACTCCGTACCATGGCCTGGAACAGGGACGGACGCGAGAGATCGCCGCCGCTGATCGCCTCCACGAGGACACGGTGGTGCTCTGCCCAAGCCGGGCAGACCTCCACCGAATGCTCCACTGTGTCCTTCGGGTGACCTACGCAGTGGAAACGCCCGAGCGTTTCCTCCCGCCTTATCCGAAACAGGAACCTCCCGAAACAACTGTGACCGGTGAGGACCTACATCAGGCGGAAGGTGAGGACGCTGTGGTGCCTCTCAATGCACTCCTCAAAGAGGGGACTTACCGCCGCAATTGCGGTGTGCCCAGTGATGACTGGGTCATTCTTAAATGTAAACTAAAGTTGTAAAACGATGACATGCTGAGCAAAGTTAATTAGTAAAGTACTTGCGATTAAACGAGTCAAAACTTTGATTCAAAAGCTTACACAAATTTGGATTTTCCGTTACAACGGTCTAAAACAGTCTGGATCAAGAGTAATGCAGACAAGACTTCATTAAATGAAATTGGTATCAGGAAGTCTGTAGGTACAGTCGACAATGTTCGCTGTTGACAAATTTTAATCTATATTACTAAGGGCGTGACGGTGATAACTGGTCAGCCACTAACTTTGTCAAGTGTACCCTAGTGTACCACGCTACATACATCCTTTACATGTACATTTATGTACTTTTTACTTACCAGGTTACTGTGTAGTTAAAAGGGTGTACATTTGACTACACAGTAATCTGGTAAGAGTAATGCCTTACTTCGGATGCTTATCGTCCCATTCCCGTAATTTCGTACATAATTGCTTCACTTTAGAGATGGGGGGTTGTCCTGGTGACTTTTTAACAGGGCACGGCTTGCAAATCTTTGTACATTTACAAATTATGGGGACATCTGGAAAGATGAAAGGCACATTTGTATTCTTCATCAAAATTTCAGCCAACGGCGACGGGGCTTTCATAAGGTCATCAGTCCACCTCGTGAACTTATATTTGTTTATTTATAAATAAAATTTTGACAAGCTCAATACGACTGTCTGCCATCTGTGCGACCAGGAGGGCTGTTGGAGGTAGCATCTACCCAGCGGTCCACACTGTAGAACATCGTATAACTTAGAGACGTGTCGTATATGGTCGCGAAGGTCAGCATTATGGGAACGACGAACAAGAAGAAGAAGAAATGGGGTGGCAATTGGGCTTGTGAGGCGATTCGCCAATCCTTTTGCCATTTACACGTGCGGTTATACTTAGTCGTGTAGTGTGTAAAGCCCACACACTTTCTTTCGAAATTTAAAATTGATTTAGGAAGAAATTTCTAATCCATTACTCTACCTGAAAAATATCGTCTGCTCGACGACACCGTAAACAACACAATTAATGTTGTCGAATTGACTAAATTAAATACATCGCAATTTCTAGTGTGCCCCGCAACTACCCCGCAGTTTCGCATTATTTGTGCAAAGGAATCAAGCCAAAATACAACTTACGATTCGCTCTCTTCTTTTGCCGAACGTCTTCATTTTCCTTGTATTCTCGAGAGCCCAAGGAACAGTAGGATTTAGGCATCCTACTTTCAAACGCCCGGGATATCTGGTCTGAAAACACGAAATAGGAAACAAGAACGATCAATTATCAGACTAGCGTTTTCCTAACTGTGCTAGCTGAATACCAGTATTATACATGGAGCGACAAAAAAGAGAAAACAAGAATTATGCCATGCAATAAAGGCACCCTAGATTCTGGTTTGGGACCAAAACGGTATTGTTTAATTGTATTCTTTTCGGAAAGACGATAAACAGAGACGCATAATTTCAAACTACAGGTGTAATGAAGATGAGACACATGCAAAATATAATATGTTTTATTTAAATTAAAAATAACATGTCCCCTAGGAGAGCCGGGATCTGTAACTCAGGCCCCTCCCGACTCAGACACCTTTATCTATTTAAGATTGTGCATTATACGGGCTTCTGAATCCTTGGTTTCAGTACATGATACTGATTCATAGAAAAGTGTAGTACCCACCAAAATGTATCAGAATAGTAATTTGCTGTTCCATACATCTAGGTGGGTACTTTTCTATGAATCAGCTGATTCTTTTTAGGTTTTTCTACGACATTCTAGATCTAGAATCATGTGCTGAATTCTTGGTTATAGTTTGCGCGTTGATGTCCCTGCTATTCTGTATTAACCGGTGCTTGTAATGAGATGTCGATAAATGGTTAGGTTTAAACGCTGTTCATTTAGCATTGAATTAGTCGGAAATCGAAGTCATACCTTTTTTCTCTGTGTCCTCTAGCATTGAACAGGCTGTCTTGGCCATGTTTACAACATTCGCTTCTGGCTGCTCCTTGACGACTTCTTCTGGGACAGCACTTGCTGACGGTGTTTTAATGTATGTTTCCTAATTTTGGAAGACAAAATAGGAACTCAAAAAAGTTGTTGACAAAGTCTGGATGTGTGCATGGTTGATAGCAATAGGTTCGCCTCCTATTACATGGGACTTGAACATAACTGACATAATGTGCGTGGAAGTAAAGGTACTATAGCTCCCTCTGCCTAACTCGTACTAATTAATACCACAATAAACACATGAGCCCCAAAATAGAAATCCCACGTAACTTAAGATACCACTTATGAACCCAATCAGTATCGCATTAGGAATCAAAAGGATTTCATCATTATCATTGAAAGCATTGTTCCACTCACTGTTGAGTGTAGGTGTCTGCCCTTTTGTGCGATACTTCCCAGCAGCGTTAATGGCTAATACTCCATGATTTCTTCAGATCTTATTCCACTAAAAAGTCAATGGAATTGATTGAACTTAGACGCTAATGACTTTATAGTGGAATAAAATCTGGATAAATCATGTATTGATAATTTCAATGAATATAATATTTTGTAAAGCCATATTTGTTGCGGTCGCGAATCATTTTTTGTTCAACATACCGCTTGCCAGTCTTGACACTGACATACAAACTGACCTCGCATCGACCTCGATCATTTGCACTTCACCTCGGATATGTTAGGTTATCGTTTTTCCATTCATACAAGGAGTCACTTTGTCGACTTATGCAGAAAAGCTTAACGATCAGTATTGTAGGATGCAAGAGCGAGCAAAGCGAGTCGATACGGTTTGCATCTCGCCTCGGATATGATGGCTTTATTTTGTCCATGCATACCGAAAGGTCTAACTGTGTCGATTTATATATTATAGAAGCTTAAGAATTAAGATGCAAGAGCGAGCGAAGTAAGCTCGATAATGTTGGCACCCCGCCTAGGGTCGATTAGATTTTCGAAAATAGGAGTTCGGTACTTCGTTGAATAATGCACAAAAGCTTTTCAACTGAGAGATTGCAGAATGCAAGAGCGAGCGGAGTGAGCACGAACATTTTATGGTGTTGCTTTGAATAGGTTAAGTTCTCTATGTATTAAGCGCTTACGGATACTTTTATATATTTGAATGTTTCAAACATTTTTCAAGCCTTTCACAAGTTCCAGGTTCCAGTTTCCACAAAAAATCGATTGCCGCATGTAGGAAAGATCGTTACTTGAGAACGGCTGCACCGATTTGCCTTTTTTTTTTTGTTTTTAATTGTCAGGTCAAGATTTGCTTAAAAGTTTTGTTTTGGAAAATCGGAAAAGTGGATGGTATTTTTGTGTGATTTTTTATATATTTTTTTATATTGGAGATAGAGAAACATGAAATTCACCCAAGCGGCGCGCGACGCCGGGTAAGAGCAGCTAGTAATATAATAAAAATTAATGACTGCTGTTTTAAGCTGAACTAGACATACCGGCTTCACCATCAAATTCTTAATCTCAGGCGTATTGTTGATGAATTTCCAAAAATCGCAAATCTTCTTCTGTGAAATGTCGTTATCTATCTCCGCATCAGGAGTGAAGTCTAGCACAAGATGCTGTGCAAATGCCGGCTCTCCACAGGCTCCATCACCGAAGTCACTGAACTGGACCCTGAGTTCCTGCGGCTGAGGGTCGCCGTTGCTTCCACTATGCTTAGATTGCTCGATACTAAGGCTCTGAAAAGACCTGATGAACGACATTTGTAAATTAAGATGTTTTCTAGTTTCTTATATAAATATCTTAGACTATAAAATTCGTGTGTAGTAATCAAAATTGTATCATGCAATGCTCTGATTGACGTAAAGCTTATGGATGGTACTTTTTTTTGTATTCGGTTTTCTGACAAATGACTGTCAGTGAGATAATTTTCTGCCAGTGCAAAACAAGAGGACGGACCAACGGACGTACTTCTTAGTGATTAATCCTCTTTAACTACTAAGACTATGCAAAAAAAAATGTGATAAGTATTTAAAATTCTATAGTGATCCGTGTGTTCGTTAGACTTACGTTATCCTCCTAATTTCAGAGTAACTGTTAAAAAACGTAAGTTATTTCAGACTCAGACGTCCATTTGTTTAGATATACCAACATGACACAAACTAAACTATAGTCTTAGTGCTTACGTCTACCAGAAAACAACATATACAATATTTATTATTTCGTCACACTGTGGCGTCATAATAAATAGTTTGTAGGGGTGTCCAATGACTCAGTATGGACAGCCCCAACTATCAAAATGAAATGTTTTTATGTTTATTTCTGTGAGTAGATCTTCTAAAACCCTTTTTTTGTAAAATTTTTATCAATATTTCTACATTATACTCCATTTCAAATAAGATTAGACATTTAAACAAACCTTTTTTACAGTCAATTCAACCGAATCTGACTTCTATAACGTAGGTATAAGAATGGCATTAAAAGCAAAATAGTAGTTACAATACCAACTGTTTACTGCAGCTGCCATTTGTTATGCCATTAACGCAATAGAAGTCAAAATCGGTTGATCGGACTGTAAAAAGGGTT
Organism: Antitype chi; assembly: GCA_947359405.1. NCBI lineage: Eukaryota > Metazoa > Arthropoda > Insecta > Lepidoptera > Noctuidae > Antitype > Antitype chi. The sequence continues at coordinate 21,664,132 of OX375814.1, read as the reverse complement.
TAGTTAAATATCTAATCTTATTTCAAATGCAGTAATAACGCCGGCATTTCCTAGCTGACTGTTCCCTGAGAAGAAATGGCGGCATAAACACAAATGTCTCTTTTAAAATCCAAATATTACATTATTAGGATTTTATGAGAGTCTCACAATGCAGGACCATGTGGGGCCAAGCCTTATGAAGAAAGCGCCATTGCAGCTGTAAGGTGACCTGTTCCAACAAACGGTGTGCATGTACCAGTCATCGTATAGCTTAACCCTATTTTAGGGAGCTCAACGCAGGGCATTTGAGTGAGCCATATAAAAAATACTCAAATCCGCCAGACAGTTATAAACTAATGTCATTAATCTAGCCTGCATGGGTCTCACATACACAGTCAGTTGTATTTGCTTTAACATTCAGGATGCTGTTGGGGCTGGCGCGTACACTGCGCATGAAGGGCACAGGATTCTCGCCCCTGCGACGATGCCAGAACCTCTGCAGTAGCGGAGCAAGCCCATCAATACCCTGATAGCATTATTGTTTTGAATGCACAGTGCGGTGTCTGCCGTCTGCGTGTAGTTGACCCACTGATTGCATGTATAGAACGACTGACAGTACGCTGTAAACAATGTAGCCTTTACTTCAGTCGTGAATTTTGCAAACTTACGAGCCAACATCATCATAATCTGCCTCCGCTCACTAACTGGGGAGCTACAATGTGGTTAGGCACGTCACGTACCGTCAAGCACCGAGGAGCCACATTGTGGCTCCTCCCGATTTACGCGGTTTTTATTTAATTCAAATTGAGTAAGGTTTTATACAGTCTTTGATAATTTTACTCGATGGTCAGATAAATATTCTCGTCAACTGACTAATTCCAAACCAAAAATATTGTCTGGCAACCTAAAAACAAAAAGTTGAAATGACGTTTCGAACTCGTTTGTAAACAGGGCGTTTTCCATAGAGTATAGTAATAGATTGGCGTTTTCGTGTTATGCTCTCTAGGTGCATGGTGTATTTTTTGTGCATGTTCAACGTTAAGTGGATATATATTCATTTAAAAGTAGTTATTACATCGTTTTAGATAATATTTACATCAAATAGCATCATAAAAACTTTGTTTTCGACAAAACATGTTACGTAAACAAACCGTTGTAAAAAGTCGTCATTGGTATGTGAATTTTGATTGTTTTGAGTGTTTCACAGAAAATTGACGGTATCTTTAAGGTTTGTAAAGCTCTCAAACTATTAATAAACCTATGTATTTGTCAATCGAGGTATATTTCATACGAAAACTATTTTTATAAATTCTTTGAATGTCGAGTGCACAAAACGGTCGTTGATCTCCGCGCGATATGAAGTTTGAGTTTCAATATTATAAAAATAATAAGTAGGATTCCCATAAAATAACTGCTGTTACATTACTTGTCTATTCAATAAGAAACAAGCAAAATTTCGCGCAAATCAACATTGTAATTTTATCAGAAATCATCATAACACGGGAACAAACACACTTTCAACCATTTGTCCGTTTTCAACATTAGTTTATGAATACATAATGACGAAATTTGAGTACGTCTTAGTATTTATAATAAGGTCTGTTGATCCAAAAACCCATAACAACTTACTACAAGTAGCTGCAGGCAATATAAACTTGAGGACTTGAGGAAACTCTAGACAAAATCAAACTGGTTGCTAATTGAATTGTATAATTAATTAAAATATAATTGATACTTTGATGACATTGATTTACACTCAGTGACTACTTTAACTCACACACTGAATTTTTAATTAATATTAATTAATTTATCTGTATTGCTTCAATTCATTCTTTTACCTATTTTGGTATAGTAATTTTATTCTGGGTGCATCGTTTTCACACATAATTATATAATGAACGTACTATGTTAAATATTGGACTTAAAACATTTTAAAAGAATAACGTGGAGTTTCTTGTCCATTCTTCTCCATACGAAACTACATTTTGGAAGGGGCGACTAGAATCAATTCTATTTCAATGGAAATGTTGACGTTCAAAGGTGCCTTTTATGTGCCTAATTGAAATAAATGTTATGACTTTGACATAAGCTCTATGGCATACGACCACGGCCTTAGATGAGGATATTTTCTTGTTTCATAGTCTCTAAGAGTGATTTTCAGTTGCAGTAGTCGGGTTTTAGTTTTTGAAGTTAACTTTTATTTGTTATTCCATACATTCATAATATCCCACTGCTTCCCATTTGTATCACGAACCAATATGTTGAATTACATATGAACCGTACCAAAATCTTCTATCCAAAATTAAACAAGGCCAGAAAATATTCATTCTAAGTATCAAAGTTTTCTTTTTCGACAACGTAACACACAAACAACCAAATAAACACTTAGTCACAGCAGCAAACCCAGTTCAAACAACAGGCGGATACGAGCTATATAGATGAAGTAACATACATTGTCGGTTATACAAGCTTTCGATTCCAGCCGTGTTGTACGAATCCGTACATGTATTATGCATAATCAATAAGAACCTCGAAGCTCGATATGCATGCGTCGTGACTTGGGTACGTCGCAGTTTTAATTTTGAGAACATCGAAACGACCGATTATAAATTGAAGGATTTTCGACACTTTTTACGGTAGCGTAAGGTTGATTATAGCTTGAGTTCTGAGTCAGTTTAGAAATAGGTCTCCAGTGAACAGCAAGGGTTAATAGTGTTTAAAATATGCACGGCCCATCTTGGAGACTGCGTCCGGAGACTTAGAATACAGAATACTGGATATGAATCGAATAGATTAGGGGAATTAATTCAATTGAAAAAAGATACTCACGCTTTTTCTATAACTTCGAATGAAACGTGGTTTACTCTATGGTTAAATACTTAAACTTTATTTTGGAACACTATTTTTTATTTAATTAAGGTTCACCAACAGTTGTTACAGATAGGAACATATAAGTAATAGTGTCTTAAATCTAACTGCACAACCAATAACAGGCAAACACCGCATGCAAAAAGCTCTTCGTGATTATAACTTAAATTTTAAAGACATTGGGGTTTATTTATAAACGTTGATTAAAGTTAAGAGATGTTTAAACGTTAAAAATGTATGGTTAAACAGTCGCTAATCATTACTTAACTTTAAGCAGCGTTTATGTATAAGGGGGTTAATGTACTTAAATTCTAGATAGTTATATTAAAAACTAATCGAACGTTGATATTGAGTCTGCGTGGACGTCAACCAGGTCGCTGCGTTCGTTTATGAGTTTGCACATGCGGGGTATAAGCGAATTAGCACCAAACACTGTACGGCGAAGAGGTGGAGTTAAGTGTGTTATAGGTTTGCGAGGTGGTCTACGGGGTACTCTGAGATCGAACCTACATACCAATAGTGGGCACTCAATGGTGTTATTGAACAGTTTAATATACGAATCTCAAATCCAAGAGATTCCTTCGACGGTTACTCATTTTGTAGCAGCCTAGTTTATCAAGGCAGGAGACATATTTGAATTGCCTTCCCTTTGAGTACCCTAGGTATCGGATAAACCTTTTTTGGACTCGTTCTATCCGCAGCGAGTGGGTTGCGTAGTGAGGCCTCCATATCACACTGCAGTATTCCAGGATGCTTCTTATAAGGCTATGGTAGAGAACTAATTTAGTATGTGGGCGTTGAAATATCTTGCCATTACGAATGAGAAGTCCAAGCATACGTTGGGATCGACTGATTATGTTCTCGATATGTGGTATAAATGTGAGTTTAGATTCCATGATAACTTCCAGATCTCGTACTATATCTACCTCGCATAAGTTCAGTCCGTTTATTTAGTACGCCGAATTCACTATATTTACTTTCCTGGTAAATTTTATGTGGCTACATTACAAACTATTCAACGAGATTATATTATGATAACCGGTCGATATCTTCTTGCACTAGGTATACGTCCTGTAGAGACCTAATGGCTCTTGAAATTTTTAGGTCGTCTGCAAAAAGAAATATGCTAGTATTGTGAAAGCACGATTTTGCGTCATTTACATATATGATGAATAATACTGGGCCCAGATGAGAACCTTGAGGGATACCGGAGGCAATTGCATACCTGCCTGACCGAAAGCCATTGACAAACACATACAACTCCCGACCAGCCAGATAAGAACCAAAACACTTTAGAAGACTACCGGTAACGTCGTACGTAGCTAGTTTTTTATACGCTTTTTAATAGCTTCACTTGTATGTTTGTTTGTTTGTATGTAACCGACTCCTTAGAGCGCGATTTTGACCCACTTTTAACGGTCAGATTTCATTGAAACTTTGTAAACTTATTGAGAATTGATTATTGAGAACTGACTGTAAAAAAGGGTTGTTTAAATGTCTAATCTTATTTCAAATGGAGTATAGGTAAGATTGAGTGTCAGACTTGACAGACGGCGTGTGACCCGTTACGACTGTCAAAGATCTACGAACTTGCCGAAATCAACGGCATAACGTGATTTTCGAGGCACGTGGGTCTTGATGACCTTCGATCAGTGCGGTTGTCATTATTTAGCTACGAGCCCTTCTAAAATAATCTATCTACAAAATAAAGTCTTATCCAGTCGCAACAAGTCCAACACTTTCCTCGTCTATAGAGAGTGATGCAATGGTTGAGGGTCGGAAGCGAGACTCTTGATAACTGGCAAACTAGGGCGCCGAGACACTACTACTCCATACGATAGGGTGAAGCGTGTCCCGTGTCCTACAGAGCCAGGCAGAGCTACAGGGTACCTACACGCTACTAGGCTCAGTAATACACGACTAGCTTTTGCAGCGGCTTTTCCCGCGTGGAGGTTTTTAATTAGGTATCCCACGGAAACGAACTACTGGGATAAAAAGTATCCCGTGACCTTACCCAGGGTCATAGTCTGTCTCATCTGTCACCGAGCGGAGCGCATGTCGTGCGCGTTCGTGGTAAAATGTCGACGGATATAGTAAAATGTTGTAGTTGCAATATAGTTATTAGTGAAGTGCTGGCGTTTATACAAAACCAAGTGGATGTGATGAATGAGGAAAGCATCGTTCGCTTGTGCGCGACAGCGTTTTCTTCAGACGAAATAGTGGTTGCAAAAGATTTGCTGTACCAGTCAGTGCAGACAAAGGAGAAGAAAGTGAAAAGAAAAGGGAAAGCAGAGGGAAAAGTACAACGAGACCTGGAGGATATCATATCCCTCATTAAGTGTACTGCGGCGGAGTGTATTCCCATTTTTGTTGCTCGAGAACTTAGAAAGTTACCGCCGGTTACTTTCGACCATATTGATGTGACGAGATTGCTTAAGGACATCATAATACTAAAGGATCAAATACAATTGATAAAGGATGAGTATGCAACGGCTGACCAAGTGGAGAAATTGAGTATGGAACTGTTTAACTTGAAGCAAGCATCACTGGTGAATGGCTACCAAGAACAACAAGATGCGAATGTAAATATTAAAAGAGGTACGTGTAACTTGTTACGGTTTGAAAATTTTGAATCAAATAGTGGCCCAATTGGCATTATGAATTTGTCGCAAGAAAATTTAATAAGTACACCAGAGCGGTTAAATACAAAAACAGCTGGTTGTATGATGTTCGAGAAACAAGGTCAAGGTCCAAGCAACGGGACTGTAAACCTGTCCTTGTCGCACGCTACTCCTCGGGAGCCATCCGTCCTTGTCGCGCAAGATGTGTCGTCGAGCGAAGTGAAAGGAATAGGCGAGTGCAAGCGCGTGGAGGCCCCTACCGTGGTTTCGTCACAGGTGACGAAGTTTGAAACACCTGCGTGTGCGGTGGCCTCAGCGGCGCGTGTAGCGGAGAGGGCAGTGCCGATGAATCATAGCAAGCGCGGTACTTACTCGCAAATAACACAAAACGGAGGCGAGTTTACAACCTATACGGATGAAAATTGGAATTTGGTACAGCGCAAGCGATTGAGAAATAGATTTATTGGAACTCAAGGGAAGGCGAAGGATTCCTCGGGTAAATTTAAGGCTGCAGACATTAAAATCCCACTGTTTGTAAATAACGTGGATAAGGAGTCATCAGTTAAGGACGTCGCTGACTACATTTTAGAGAAAACGAGCGTTTTAGTGCAGTTGACAGAGATTAAAATGAAGCGGCAAAGAGATTATAAGGCTTTTAAGGTTTTTGTTCCTAGACAGAAGTTAAACATGTTTCTTGATGAACAAATGTGGCCTGAAGGTATTTCTTTTCGTCGGTTCATTAATTTTAAAGATCAGAAACTACAGAGCTCCGCTACAATAGGGGTGTCTGAGGCTGGAAATGAGGCGAATACAAAAATCCTATAGTTTATGATGGATATTACAAATCATTCTATTACCAAAATGGTCAGTTTCAACTGCAAGTCTGTTACGAGATCAGTGGAGGGGATAAAAGAATTGTGTAAGACTGCACACGTAATTGCCCTGCAGGAGACGTGGCTTTTGCCTCACGATACTGCGTTTATTGGTAGTATCGATGCAAACTTCGAGTACACTAGTAAATCAGCGGTTGATACCTCGACAGGCGTACTGCGTGGTCGTCCGTACGGGGGGGTGGCGGTGATGTGGCGAAAGGGTATATTCTCTTCCGTTACGGTTGTACCGTGTAACAGCGTGAGGCTGACTGCTGTCAAGTTATGTGCTGGTGAAAGAAGTTCGTTAGTGTTTTCAGTGTATATGCCAACAGACAGTAGGGATAATTTGTTGGAGTTCACGGAAGTGCTAAGTGAAATTCATGCAGTTATTGATAGTTGTGTTATTGAATCCGCTATAATTCTCGGGGACTTTAACGCTCATCCAAAGGAGTTATTCTTTACGGAATTAGCCAACTTTTGTATGGAGCGAAGCTGGCTCTGTGCGGACGTGATGAAGTTGGACGTTTTGCCAGACACACACACCTTTATAAGTGAAAGTCATGTTAACTGTAAGCGATGGCTTGATCACTGTCTGACAACGGAGGCAGCTTGGCAATGTGTGACTGAAATTAAGGTATGTTATGATGTGTACTGGTCGGACCATTTTCCACTGGAAGTATATTGTAATTTAGGAATGTTACCATGTAAAGTGCATTATACTGGGAATATATACAGTGAAGTAAGATGGGGTGAGAGGGACGCTAGTCAGATAGAAAAATATAAGGACTTGTGTGCGAGTAAATTAAGGGATATTGATTTTCCGGTGGAACTTGGTCTGTGTGCTGATAATGTTTGCTGTGATAACTATCATCATGTAATTATCGATAAGTTATATTTTAGCATTGTTAGTTGTTTGACGGAAGCTGCGCGAGAGAGTCGTAGCGTACGAAAAAATAGAAAGCAGAAACAGGTTATTGGGTGGAACAGGCATGTACGAAAGTTTCATGTTGAAGCGCGAAACAGCTTTCAGACTTGGATGCTTCTTGGTAAACCCGAGTCGGGGGATGTATATGATACAATGCGTGAAACTCGAAAGCGTTTTAAGTCTAAGTTGAAATGGTGTCAAGATAACGAAGATAAAATTAAAATGGATATTTTAGCAACATGTCACAAGGAGAGAGATTTCAAGCGGTTTTGGAAGCATACCAAGAAACTGGAAGCTGGATCGTGTGTACCTGTGAGTGTTGAGGGTAGGAATGAGCCACGCCTTATAGCCGAATTATTTAGGGATAATTTCAGTGTAGTGTCACCTCTGGGTTGTGTGCAGCAGGTGCTCAGTGCTGAGGGGGCAGAGTGCGAGCCGTTCAGGTTTAAGGCGAAAGAAGTCGCCCATATTATTAAAAATATGACTAGAGGTAAGTCGCCAGGGCATGACGACCTGAGCATTGAGCACTTGCAGTTTGCAGGTGTCCATTTGCCTCGGGTGCTGGTAATGTTATTCAACTTGTGTATTAGCCATTCATATTTACCCAAGGAGCTTATGAAGACCACGGTGATACCTATTCTTAAAAATAAGACGGGTGATGCTTCCGACGGGAATAACTATAGACCCATCTCATTGGCTACGGTGATCGCCAAGGTGCTGGATGGTTTGCTTGATAAACACTTAGATGAGCATATAGATCTGCACGAGGCCCAGTTTGGTTTCAGGGCTGGGCAATCGACTGAAACTGCAGTGCTAAGACTCAAGCATACTGTCCAGTACTATATTACAAGGAAAACGCCTATTTACGGTTGTTTCTTGGACCTGTCGAAGGCATTTGACCTGGTGTCTTATAACGTGTTGTGGGATAAGCTCCAGGGGGAAACCAGCACACCCAGGGGAATTATAAATTTGTTGCGATTTTGGTACGGCAACCAAACCAATAATGTTAAGTGGGCGGGCTCATGTTCGTCAGAGTATAGGTTGGAGTGTGGAGTGAGGCAGGGAGGCCTGACTTCACCACGGCTTTTCAACCTGTACCTGAATGGGCTGGTAGGTGAGCTCAGCAGGGCTGGTGTCGGCTGTTCAGTGGATGGTGTGTGTGTGAACAACATAAGTTATGCCGATGACATGGTCCTGCTGAGCCCATCTGTCAGAGCTCTAAACGTCCTCATTGGGATCTGTGAGAGGTACGCGGGGTCACATGGCCTCAGGTATAACAGTAAAAAGAGTGAACTACTTATTTTCAAGGCAGGTAGTAAGTGTCCGAAAACCGTTCCACCGGTCACACTGGGGGGATTGCCTATAAGTAGGGTCACTAAATTCAAGTACCTGGGGCACTGGGTCACCGAGGACCTCTCAGATGATTTGGATATAGAGCGGGAACGTAGGGCGTTGGCGGTGAGATGCAATATGCTGGCGCGCAGGTTTGCACGGTGCTCACGAGACGTGAAAATTGCTCTTTTTAAGGCATACTGCCAGTCATTTTATGCCTGCAGCCTGTGGGTCCGGTATACGCGTGGATCTTTCAATGCCCTACGGGTCCTATATAATAATGGTTTCAGGATGTTGTTGGGGTTGCCTCGCTTTTGTAGTGCATCAGGTATGTTTGCTAAGGCCAAAACGGATTGCTTTAGGGCGATCGTTCGTAAAAGAGTGGCCTCCCTGATGCGCCGCGTGCAGGGCAGCACCAACAGCCTTCTGAATACCATATTGGAAAGGGTTGATTGCCCAGTTGTGAGACACTGGAATTCAATTCACGGCTCGGGTGGTGCCCTCTATAATATTAAGTAGCTCAATTTTGTTTAAATGTAATACGAGTAGGTCAATTTGTACAATAATTTAATAATTTTACTAACGTAGTTTTAAGTATTTTTTACTAACAAATTATGGAATGTAATAATTAATTCTGAATTAAAATGATTAATAATAATAATAGTCACTCATAGTCTACCCGTGTGCTATTCGCAGAGAGACTAAAGATAATTTTATTTTAATAATATTATTAGTAGGTAAGGTTTCACACTAGACGAAGCGCATCGGTGAGAAAAGAACGCATGTCGCAAAAGTTGACAAAATCATCCCTGCTGAGAAAGAGCGCATCCATGGTATGCTCGAGCATAATAAACAGACAATAACGTTCCCGATGCTGGAACTCAGGCAACTCAGGCCACTTCTCCGGAGTGCGCCAGCATTATTCACTAAGCGAGCCCAGTTATGGTTGATAGATGTCACAAATGTTCGAATCAAACATTTGTGACGCTTTCAATCGAATTCATGGTTTCTAAATGGTTTTAGAACATGATGTTGTGTGCCCCATAATGTTTTAACGATACTATGTTTTTGTTCATTTATTATTTAGTACCTGGATGACCGAGCTTTGCTCGTTTTTTTTTGGTTTGACGTTTTCTAAAAATGAAACCTAGCTAGATCGATTTATCGCCCCGAAACCCCCTGCATACTAAATTTCATGAAAATCGTTGTAGTCGTTTTTGAGATTCAGATTATATATGTTACCGGAAATGTATGAAACCTAGGAATTGTACACAATTCCTAGGAAATATATGCACTTCCGAGCCTACTTAGGAAATGTGTAAAATAATGTTTCAAAGATTCTTTAATACATACATTTCCTATGAAATTTATTTATGTATTTCCTAGGAATTTTATGCAATTCCGAGAACACACTAGGAAATATAAAAAAAGTAATGCTTTCTAGAATTGCTCGCATGGTTTCTGTCACGGCTCCGGCGCTGCGGGTCTCCGGCGGTCCCACGCGAGCTTATAGTCGCAGATGGTATTCGCGCTCACCACCGCAGCTTCGGCTTGCTGGCCGGCTGCGCTGGCCAGCCTCAGCCGCGTCGGCGACCGCTAATACCACTTGCTCCTCAGCTCGCGGCCCGCCCCGCCCCTCCGCGCCTACGCGGATTTAAATAACACTCTAGGGGTAGGGCAGACAAGACTACGTGGAGTCGGTTTTGCAGCGATTCGTTTCTGTCGCTAACTTATAATACATTTCCGATTGCTATTTAGGAAATGCATAGATTTCCTAGGAAAAGTGTATGTTACAAAATATATCATAGATTTCCTATCTATTTTAGGAATTGTATACAATGATGGATTACACACTTTTCCGTTAACATATATGTATATACAAGAATTGCTCGTTTAAAGGTATTAGATAAGCTGAGTTACCACTGGGCCTTGTGACGGTCACAACTGCTCCAGCAATTGCTAAGCATCTGCAACTTTTTGTAATATTTACACGCAGCCAAATTCATACCATCAGTCCAACTATAGGTACGATAAGACAAGCGTAAACTCACTTCTATTTCCCGCCGAGTGCGTGTCGACGGCCACGCACAATGAAGGGTTCCGTAGTTGAGATGAATTTATCCCAAGAACAAACTTAACATTGTAGCTGAGAAACTTTTTCTCCCATACCAACCCATTCCAACTGCAAATGTAAGTTGGACGACTATTACTCTTCAACTAGTGCCAACTTAGCTGTGATAGTCTTCGGTAAATAGATAAAAGTACTACTGCCATGAATGTTTTCATATCCAAATATCATATGCAAAAACAACTAGTTAGCTGGCCAGGGACACACACTTGACTCTAAAAAAAATTTGCACTTACAACTTAAATATTTCGCAAATGGATCCCTGAATCGAAAAATTGTTTGATACACCCACAATATTTTTGAAAGACCTTTCTAAAGACACCACACCATAGGATAGACGTGAAAATAAAACATCACTTTATGTGTTATCAAAAATGTTATTATCACTTTGTTAGGGTGAGCAATATGCCATACCCATGGCAAATTTCAGTTTTCTAGTAGTACTAAAAGTCTCCGTGTTAAGCTGTCAGGCTGACAGACAGATAGAACGACGGACATGGCGAAACTATAAGGGTCAATTCTCACCGAGACGCGGCGCGACGCGCACTTTTTAAGATAGCAACAGAATATCTAACTTATTTACAACACGAAAAGGTATAATTTCACTACGAGCGCGAAAGCGTGTCGAAGAACGCTAAGGTGCACCGCGTTGTGCAGCCCGTATACCTTATTGTGAAGTAAATAAGATCTATTTTGTATCGTGATCTTAAAAAGTGCGCGTCGCGCCGCGTCTGGGTGAGAATTGACCCTAACGGTTACTTGTTGACTACGGAACCCCGAGTTGATTGTGACTTGACATTGACATGATCAGCAATTCAAACTAGATCACATTCACCCGAATATTCGAGTACGTACCCGAGAAGAGTATTAAACTTGCTCAGGCGTGAGGATTTCAAATATACCAAAATTCTACAATACAAAATAAGCTGTCTGTTGACACGTCTATGGTACAATTTAATTTGAAATGATGTAAAGTGCTTTTCGCGAGCTTGCTCAATCTCTCTTGATGGTTACTCGCGAAAGTTGACGGGCTAATTCACTGTGAAACATTTACAAAATGCCTGTCATGACAATATAATGATTCGGGTGAAGTGTTTGAGAAATGTTTTATCAATTGACGTCACATTTAGGCCAAACAGTACTGTTGAGCTAATAAATTCTGCGTCTACAGTAGGTATAATTACATAAAAGGACAGCTCCACGGTGTTCCCAAAGGGTTAGGCAGAGGTGTTTAGTATATCCATTCCACATTCTACCCGTTACTCACTTACTAATATTACACTGATGGAACACATTGTCCCGAAATAAGGAAGCGGTTGTGTAAAGAAAACTCAGTCATTTTCTGATCTGTTTATCTAAAATTAGAGTTATTAGTGACGCTGAGGTTTATTGCGACCTCTCTCCAATGGCTAGCGGTAAAACTTCAAATCGTATTGTATCAGGAGACTTCTCACAGACGAACATAGCTCTGGTACTGGCTCTGCCGTCATCCATAGTGCCGGATCTGAGTAGAGTGGCACGATCTTGTTCGCCCATATAGTTGTCAGGCTGGCCTGGGTTCCAATCGTGGAACACGTCTTCGATTCTTTCACCTGAAAGAGGTAACGAGTCTAATTAGTATCTTTATTTGATGAGCCCGGTTGGTCCCGGCTCAAAGGCCTGCCTACTCTTTTCTTATAGTATCTGGTGCCATATTGTTAAAATCATCATTGGCCCGTTGTAAAAAAGGGATAGCGCGACGCGCCTGTATAGCTCCATCCTTCTCTTGTTCTGGAACAATGATGGCTCTAATCCATCATACTCATTACGTCATGTCGAAATGCTACCCAAATAGTTTCCTCAACTTCCTTATTATTGCAAATATCTACATGTCACAACATACATTAACTCACGCATTTTTCCCATGGGGGTAAGCAAAAACTATAGAACGCCAATTGCCAAGATCCTTATGTACTTATGTACTCCTTTTGTTTCGTTTTATGTTCATACATCCGTTCAGGCACGCCGGTTGCGAGTGTTACATAACCCCTGATATTTTAGAAACGTTTTGAAAGTCTTACTCGACTGCCTATAATATATAAGATGAAAATTCCTTGTCGGTGGCATGCAATATAATGGATGTAACAAATAACTTGATGGTTGCTCCAACCAGAGGTAGAGACAATTATATCGCACCATGTAAAGCAGGCAGGCTTAAGGGCGATTCAAATATCTGACAAAAATAAAAGGCAAAAATATCGATCTCGAATATTCATGAAGTAGGTTTTCACATAGAAATAGTCTTTTACCCTGAATAGTAGTCCAAGTGCGGTCGTCGCCCCAAGCTAGAAGACCTAGGTGGAACTGTTCCCACGGGTTAACTTCACCAGCTCGAACAGGGAACATGTCCTTGACGATGCGCGCCTCTTCTCTGTCGTTCAGTATGACCAGGTGCCCCCCCTCTGATGCACATATCTTGTACGCGCTGGACCAAGTCTGTTTTTCCTCATGGACCTTGTAACAGCTCCCTGTACGTTGATTGAGGTGATATTCTGAAATACATAATTGTTTTAAGAATTATGAAAATGTTTCAATCAACTCAGCATATCGCAGTCCACTGCTGGACGTAGGCCTCTCCTAGACTGCACCATAACAACCTGCCCTCAGCCTTCTGCATCCTGTCTGTCCCAGTCACTTCCTTAAGGTCGTCGGTCCATCTAGAATCGGTCTAAAATATATTTAATTCTGTAAAAAATGTTTGAAAAATACTTATACTTGTCAAAAATGAATTAGGTTTACAAAAAAAACGAGATGAGCTCGCTATTCACAACCATTTTATACGCTTCCGTACCGAATCGAACATCAATGAATGATTTCGTAGGAGTTCTTAATACGCTGTCCACAAATCCAAACACCAAAAATGATGTCACTTTCATTCAAATACACGACCGCTATGTGCTGTCGTTAGTAAGGCAAATCAGGTTATCGAAATGTGTCACTTTCATTACGATAGCCTGTCGATTACTTGTGAATAGCTATGGAGGTCGGTGTTTCCTAGCCGACTACACTGAGCAGAAACACCCTCAGATGTCACTGAAAACAAACTCAAATGTCTCTTTTAAAGTCCAGACATTGTCTGGATCATGTTTGTTTTTATACCAAAGAACTGTTTGATAGATCGGCATTGACAGCATTAGTATCGGATACTTACCATTATCAAAGGTGCCACATTCGTTCATTGTTAGATTGTCAAGTTTCCTGTAGCATATGTAGGGTAGTGGGAACGTGCATGACGCGGAATACATTAAATCTATGGTTCCAGAGGAGATCATAGTGAGGCAGCCTGCTTCATCGTGTTTGTAACCACTTGGGCTCAATCTTATATCCATGTCAGACAGTGGCACTCCTGGAACATACATTACAAAACCTTTAAAATGAAAAATAAGGCAGCCTTGATTGCCAGCCAGCCGGGGCCGGTTGCCTCAGGCCCCCGGGGCTCCGGTTGGGTAGTGTTGAAGATCGGCGGATTCTCATTGTGCGTAGGATATGCGTTTGTTTCGTGTGTAACGTGGCAGAGGTCGCCTACATATTCATACAAAACGTAGCTATTATACTATTTTTAAAATTACTAAGCCCACTGCCCAAAAATCCGTGTTTTTAAACGGTGTTATTTAGCTTGACCCCGTTATATAATAATATGTATAGATCTTTTAAATATTGCGACAGCTTTTTCAACTACTTATACTAAACCGATTCATAAGAAACTTTGCACACATATTGAGTCACTGTGACAATACAATATTATGACCGATTTACAAGGGTCTGATGGAGTCAGGAGAAAACATCTGCCGTTTCATAGAAAAGTACAATAACTACGCGATCAAAATGTTTTTTTTTTTAACTCATGGTTTCAGTTTACGCGTCGATGTCCCTACCACGTTGTATATTTTTTAAATCTACTCAGCACCTTCGATACAACTTACATAATCAGATTTAAAAAAAAACAATTGTTTTGTTTTTCACTTAAGGTGAATGCGCAGTGGTAGAGCGCGAAATTCAAATTTTGTTACGTTTTTTGCAATTGTCAGGTGAGTGTCAGCTTGTTACTTGATCAAAATATGATTTGCGACTATAACATGTACGTATTTACAGATTTATAATCATTAGAATCAATAATACATCTTTCTAAGTTAGATTTGTTCCATAAGAACAAATTTCTTATGGAAAAGTGCTTGTGGAAGAAATCTAACTTAGAAAGATGTATTATTGATTCTAATGATTATAAATCTGTAAATACGTACATGTTATAGTCGCAAATCATATTTTGATCAAGTAACAAGCTGACACTCACCTGACAATTGCAAAAAACGTAACAAAATTTGAATTTCGCGCTCTACCACTGCGCATTCACCTTAAGTAAGTAGTTATCCATAGCTAGCTTGTTACTCGGAGTAATACAAGGATTCTTACGATACCACATATCCATCAAAAACGGTTCAGGCGTTTAGAATAAGTTACTCCCACGCAAATATACTTGAACCCTGGAAACATCCCCCCCGTGGGTTCCCGCTTTGTCGTTGCGGGGGGGCCTCAGTAGCCGTGGTCATCCTCCCACGGTGAAGCGAAGAGGAACCCCAAGGTGGGGCCGCTCGTCAGGGCTTTTACCTCCAAGCCGACGACGTAGCGGCCAAAAAGTAGGTTGCGATGAGGTGCATCGCAACTAAGGCGGGCCGCAATGTCGAATGGGAGGCATCGCGGCTGAGGGTTACAGGCTGCGGCGGAGGAGGAGTGCCGGTACTTATGAGTAGCGCTCTTCCCTTCCGTGGCCTGGACGGGGCCGCCACCGTTTGATGGCGGACGCGGTGGGGCCGCAGGGGAAGAGGAGTGTCGGTATAGCGTTGGACACTCTCCCTATCCCCTGCGGCCGAAAAGTGGTAGGCGGCGGGGCCACTGCGCTGACCCGTCGCAGGGGGACCAAGGGTGCCAGACACGGGGTCGTCTGGGGCCCTTATGCTACTTGGTTCCAGGGGTAGTCACGGCGTGCCATGTGTCCTGGTACGCCGCACTGGTGGGGTCCGCAAGGGCCGATGCCTGCCAGGGGTGCGGGTTGTTCGAAAGAGATACCGTTGCCCCTAGCACACAGGCAACTGAAGGAACACGGGTGGGTTTTAGTCAGTAAAAGTCTGACACGCCCTCCTGCTCCACCCAGAGCGGGAGAAGTTATTTGATGATTCCCCACCCTCAAAAAAAAACCCTGCTAAATAAAGATATTATTATATTATTATAACACTACTTTTTATTGGCATTCGTGTAAAAACACGTGCGTAGCTTAGCTGTGGATAGAATGCCAATAGGGTATTTTACTCTATATGAGAATTTTTTTTTTAGATAGCTTAGGCAAAATGCAGTCGGAAAATGTTGGCTTTAGTTCATGAAATAACAAAATAAATTAAAAATTAAATTCAAAGACTTTTTAATCTGTTTTTGAACACCGTGAAATAATAGCCGCCATGTTATTACGTCATACTGCTGTTTAAACTTATCAACTGAACATCTTTGTATTTTTATTATTTTCGTAACCAAAGCATTTTTTATGGAAATAATATCGTACATTCAGGAACAGCAAACCAAAGATAAGTAGAATAATAACTCATTTAAAAAAATTATATATCATACAAAATATCAGCGCATTTGTTTTCACAGCAAACTGACGTCATACCCACAGAGCAATATGGCGTCCACTGCGTCCAGCGTTTTCTTCAAATTACGCGCGAAATATAAAAATGTAAAATGTAAAATACATATCTATGGCACTAATCGATTCAATAAAAAAAATGTGTTTTTTGGTGGTTTATTAGCATTTTAGAATCTAATTAAGACACTTGTCAAAACTGGGACCCTATTCTACTGAATAAAAAAAATACAATATCTGTGTACGTCTGTGGTGGTGTGTTTGAACACAGTACATACTAACTCCATACTTTTTATCTACAATGCTACAAGATTAGGTACTTTGGGGCATGGCCAAAGTCGGAGTTAACGCTGCCATTTTGTTTTGTCTGTACACAATGTCACTGAAAATTTTACAAATGTTTCCTGTCAATGTAATTCAGATGCCAAAAGATCCTTAAAGCTTACGCTTATACTCTACAGAATGTTGTTTGTTTATCAATGCTCTACAGCCACCGTGTTTTTTATAGTGTAAGTTATTACATATCGGAGCTTGAGAAAAGACTGGCACGTAGGTATAAAGTGACCATAGAATAAGTATGTACTATCTTGATAGTGACAGAGGCTACGATCTGTACTGTCAAGCTTTTTCTAAGCCCTGTGTGCCTTATTAATATTCGGGTGTACCCCAATACTAATACTGAACAAACCTATGAAAGTATTTTGCAAAAATTGGACTAACCTTCAACAGAAACGAAGTCACCTTTAGAGAACAAATCATGGGTTCCCAGGAAAATCTGTTCATTGTTACCAGATTCTAACAACAATGTGTGAAGGGCATCAGCTAACTGTTTGTTTAGTGGGGACGCCAACACTGCGCCTGTAACATGTCACATTGAGATCTGCTGGACTATTCTGTAAAATTCTATCCGTGACTGACACTATTGACAGCTCCATTCACGCTTACTTCAACTAAGTTTTCATGGTGAGATTTGTCTGCCCGCGGAGTCCATGTCCATATCCACCTGGGACATGGACGATTATCTGTTCGGCGTTGATCGACCGCAATCATGTTGAAAACTTAAAAACAAATCTATACTTGGTTAACCTACTTGGTACATCTTGGATTTAGTTTCACGTTTTTTTTGCGCATTTTTTAATTCCTACATAATGATACCTACAATAAATAAAACATGAATACCCATTCGATAGTGGTTGACCTTTGATATCCCGGGGTCACTAGTGTCGTGTATGTAAAGGAAGGCGATAATTATTAATGTTGTTTATTTTCTCAACGTCTTTCGATAACAAAGCAAGGATTCCCACAAGCCAGTAACACAAGACTTCACAATCAGCCTATAATGTGCCCACTGCCTGGACTAGGCCTCCTCATGATGAGAGGGAGTGGACCGTAATCCACGACGCGAGTCCAGTGCGGGCTGGTAGATGTCACATGTCTTCGATGTGTAATACAAGACTATATGCAGAAAAATAAAAGACTATCGCATTAACAATTATTCCTATAGTTCATCTGGCCAGCCTTTACCCAACTATGTTTATGTTGGGGTCGGCTCCCAGTCTAACAGGATGCAGCAGAATACCAGTTCAAGACCGCCTGATAATAATCAGAGGAACAGTGGAACTTACCTTCATAGTGACATCTCAGGAAGGCTTCCTGCCACGTAGCGGGGATCGTGTGCAGTTTGAGCCAGCCACCCGCCTCATGGTTGTACAAGTAATCAGTCTTACATCGGACAACGTCTGAATCAAGGATATTAGTGAACGTAGCTTTTTATACTCCAGTAGATACAAGGCATATCAGTAAGCACTACCTACTAGCTTAGAAGCTAGACCAGTTTAACAGAATAGCCGTGGTTCTTCAAAAGTGGGACAGCATTTGCATAATAATACAAAAGTCGGACAGCATTTACACAATTATGTAAAAGTAGGAAAACATTTACATAATAATATAAAAGTGAGACAACATTTACATAATAGTACAAAAGTGGGACAACATTTACATAATAATACCAGCCTATTACTGTCCCACTGCAGGGCAAAGGCCTCTTCTCATACAGAAAAGGCACGAGCATTTATCACCACGCTTGCTCAAGATGGGTTAATTATTTCGAATTAATCCAGGTTTCCTCACGATGGCTTCCCAACACAGACGTCAATAATTTCCAAGATACAATCAGAGATTAACGGGTTATTAAGTAAGTAAGTTTACATTGATCCATGCCCAGATACATGTATATATAACCATGTGTCAAATAATTTAAACGAAACAGGACCAAGGCTTTTTAATAGCTGTTTAGTCGGTTTTAGTTTTTTTTTTAATCTTAACTCGTTCGATTTTATGTAAACACAATAAATAATATTGTCAATAGGGCGTCAGCTTAAATCCAATGTTCTTACACGAGGGTACGCGGTACAGCAACCGATCATTTTGTTCGTCAACGGCAACTACGTCATAGATGGAGTGGGAACTCTTTGGTCGAGCTGTTCACTAACAGACTTTTTTTTGTGAAAGTTTTCATACAATTTTAAATCAAACCAAATCAAAATATTTTATTCCACATGGGCACTTATGAAACGTCAGATGCTAGGTGCACGGTTCCAAATGGTACTTTTTAAGTTGAGGTTCCAAATTCAAACCACATTAATGACCACCGGGTAATAATAAAAGTCAGTACAATATTATTAATGCTTGGCTAGAGCTTAGGACTTACAGTTAGGTTTGCATGACATAATAGTTTGACGTTAGCGAGCATGTGGCAAAAAATATAATTTCCACGTACACAATTATGCCATCAGCGAAATGTTTTAAATGTAATTAGATAATTATAAAAACTTACCCGCCACTATCAACAAGTATGATAAAGCCAAATATATGTTTATCATGTTTGTGTACTGTATAGTTTCACTACCGAAGTCGTAATGTCATGAACTGAAGTTAGTTGTACCTAGGGTACCTACGTGTAACTGACGTGAAGTTAGCAGACTGTGTAAGTGTGACATTAGATTTGCTCTAAGGCCCACTGGCACCACAAAACAAGAGTTTAATGTTTAAAAAAAAAAATCTTTGAAATCTACAGCGGACTTTTTTACAACTAGTTTAACAAAAACAATTTAAGTACTTGTTAATATAACTCAGAACGCTGTCTACAGATACAGATACTGGTTTAGAAAAAGTGTAATCGCAAGGAGCATTGGGTATTGTAATAACGACACCGAGCGTTATCTGGGAAATTTTTCGGTTTGTTTGTATCTACCACCCCGTTAAGGAGATAAGATAGATAAAAACACAGTATTTTGGTAAAAACCAAGACATTTTTAAACGAGGTTATCAATTCGACATGTTATTTTTTTAAATGTCTGTTTGGCCATAACTCCGTCATATACAGTTAAAATATACAGGGTATGTTCTGATAGCAAACGATATGTACGTCGCCCTCTAAATAAAGCTTTCGACCCTAAGTTCACAAAAATACATTAAAACATGGTGGGGTAATGTGAAAATTTTAGGGTGTTTTTCTGGACATAGTATAGAAATAGAAATAGAAAATATTTATTGTCCAGGTAATACAGTAAGCATAGATAGATTAACAACAAGTTGAGACGACATAAGAGTAGCTTAAATATTACCTACAGCTAGTTATCTACAAATATTATTTGCCAGTGAACCCCAAACTAGACAGTTAGTCTGTATCTTGGGGTTCAGGATACGAATACAAGAGTGGAGACTAGAGAGGTGCTTTCAAGTATGGTATTTTATGAGTGTATGTATGTGTAACGTTTGTGTAGTGTTGGACATGTTAAGCTGATAGATGGAAACATGGATCAATTCCAAAAAAAAAAAAAATCTGCTGTTCATAGAAAAGTGCAATACCTACGCGGTCAAAATGTATAGAATAGGTAGCTGTTTCTTTTTGTATAAACGACGAAAAATTTCTGCGCTAGGGGGTGTAGAATGATATGCTGAATCCATGGTAACAGTTTGCGCACTGGATTAAAACTTTGCCTATGTATTCCAAATCCCGTTTGCTCTATTCATGTGGCTATTTCATAACATAACTACTTGCTTACACAAGTACAAATGACATGATTAAGATAAAAAAAAAAACTGAAACTTCAAATCGTTCTTAATTATATGACCACAACTGTATAGACGGATTTGCAAAATATTTTTTTGTTCGAAAGGGGTTTATTCCGAAATGGTCCCATTTCAATTTCATATAGATTTGATGATGCGTTTCGGAGACAGACAACGGAACTCTTCAAAAAATGACAGCAATCAACTGCGATTGCTGCTATCGCATAAATATGCATTGTTTTGACCCCAAGGATGATGAAATTTCGAATTGGGGTGGGGTTAGGTCCTATAACCAAAAAGGGAAAAATAAAAACTTTTCCAAAAAAAAAAATCGACTTCCGGAAAAACACTACAAAGTGAAAAATAACTTTAATTTCGGAACGCGGTGACTCTGGATAGGCATTTAAAAAAATTTATGACCGCCTTCCGAAATTAAAGTTATTTTTCACTTTGTAGTGTTTTTCCGGAAGTCGATTATTTTTTTTTCTGGAAGTTTTTATAAAAAAACACTCCGTCAGAATTTTTAGGTTTGAACACAGCAAATTACTATTTACATTATGTGTTCACGTATTTTTATAAATATGTTTTGCTTGGCTATAATAACACGGCTTTCTCAAATTACTATTTACATTATGTGTTCACGTATTTTTATAAATATGTTTTGCTTGGCTATAATAACACGGCTTTCTCAAATTACTATTTACATTATGTGTTCACGTATTTTTATAAATATGTTTTGCTTGGCTATAATAACACGGCTTTCTCAAATTACTATTTACATTATGTGTTCACGTATTTTTATAAATATGTTTTGCTTGGCTATAATAACACGGCTTTCTCAAATACTGTGGTTTTATGTAAAATTTCCGTAAAATTTATCATAATTATGTTATACTTAAATTAAATACAGTATCTAAGTTATGCCTGCAGTTTTAATATTTATTTCAAAAATACACAGCTGAACCATAGTAACTATTGATTTACTGGGTTTTAAGCTAACCTTTTGCGTGTATGGATAATCGTGAGTTACGCAATTAGGGTGCTGGACGGGTTTGCGGGATGGATTCTTAAAAAGGAATTGAATATTTCTTTAGCGAAGTTAGGGAATAAAGAATGTGAGACTTGTGAAGTATTATTTTAATAAACATGATGATATTCACACACAAAATCCAGTCGAAGATTGTAAGATAAGCAAAAATTATAAAAACCATAAGATATGCGTTACTGAAACCAGGGAGGAGTATAAAAACGATGCAACAAAAGAATAGATTTGAAGAACAATAATTATCAGCTGATCTGCAGAAAGTAATAAAGCTGCCGAGATTTTTCAAGTCAGTATTTTTTTGTCCAAGACTAAACGTTTTTAATAAAAGTTTTGTGTCAGTTGGAACCCACAATCTTAGAACACAAACATGGAGTATCTGGGCACAGAAAAGAATTAAGACATTACCAGCACTTTTTAAAACATAACGACTTGGACTGATAGCTGCGCTTCACAAAATAAATTTTTAAACTTTGAATTAAAGCTTTGTCCATTTTACAACATATCATAATAATGTAATGTTCAACCTAACTTAAATGTTTTGTTTATAAGGCATTTTCGAAGTTACTGTGTTTTCATTACGAGAGCAGAATAGCAGTACAACGTTAAGTGTTTATCTCTGTCATCTTTATTTATTTGTTTTGTTTGGCCTGTACTGTCCCACAGCTGGGCAAATACCTCCTCATCTTTTAATTTCTCAAAAATATTGTACTCTAGCTTTGGCCCGCGACTTCACCCGCGTGGATTTCGGAAAATATCCCACGGGAACGTACTACCGGGATTAGAAGTACCCTTGTGTTCATTAGAGAAGTACCCTTGTGTTCATTAGAAGTACCCTTGTGTTCATTCAGGTAAACACTGTATTCATTCGTTACACATTTTTTTCATTTAACTCACAGTGCACGCCAATAAAGCTCCCAGTCTGCAAGATTGATGCATGTTTCAGCGAATTTATACAAAACCTTTAATTAACTATCCACTTAACATTAATGAAAACGTATGAAAATCCGTTTGGTAGTTTTTGAGTTTATTCGGTTCACACATACGCGGTAAGGCTGTATGTAGAAATGGGATGGTGCTATTCTTTACGTCCGGCACCACAGGTCTGCCAGAGTTCCAATTAGTCCATCAGAAAGCTTCTTTAGCACAACTCAATATAACTTAACTTTCTACTTAAGAAAATAATGTAAATTCACCTATAAGTGAATTATTATATTTCCGGTGCTACAGAACCTGGTTAACGCAATATTCATCTAGCATGATTTATGTAGGCGTTGGGCTGAATGATGACCTCGTCGAACAATCCATCTGCGAGGACCTTTGCTGTCTCCAACACTCCGTGGATCGACAGGTACTGACACGTTATTTTTATTTCCAAAACCGATAATATTTCAGTAAGTGAGATGTTTGTGAATGTGACATATTTATTAACATATTCACAATGTTCGTAATCGTTTCTTTCGTAATGTAACTGTTTTAGAAAGACTATAAAACATGAACACCAGGCACTCAGGTACGGTCAGCCACAAACGTCGGTTCATATTTTATATTTTTCTTGGTATTGCATTGAGAAAAATATTCGTTATAATTTGAATTGATATATTTAAAGAGTAAATAGAGAGTGATCTTAAATTTACCACAAGCTAAAACAGATTTCTAATTAGGTACTCTTACGATGTTATCGTTTTTAATAGAAAATAATTATAATATGACAATACAACTTAAACTTGATTTCAGTGGGGTTATTAGGAATAGTTTTCGAACTGTATTGATTTCGGTGATTTCTCACAGACGAACATAGATTTGTACTCAGGTTCAATGTCTGCCAACCCGCCATCTCTGTCAAAAGATGCACGATCCTGGATGCCCCTTAAATTGTTAGGCTGGCCGTCACTCCAATAGTTGAACACGTCTTCGAATCTCTCACCTGGAACAAATCAGAATTATATTTAATGTCACTGACAAACAGTAACTGTAGCTCCTTTATGTGTTATAGATAGTTCTCATCATAAATCTCTCTCACTTTAATTCGACCACACAAAGCTAAGAATAGACTGTTCATTTCTTGTCACATAAAGTATACATTCGTACATAATAAGAATGATGTGATAAGACGACAGTGCGGGTTAAAATAAAATGTAGTGACGAACATTGAAAAGAGGATGTGGAGGTGGTTTGGTCATGTTGGAAGGACTAATAAAAGGTAACAAGGCAGATGTGAGGGGAGGAGACGCCCAAACAGGATATACCATATTGGAGATGTTCTTCGGAATGGTCAGGTGCGTAGTACTCACAACTGGCGTGCATGTATGACCAGATGTATGAACATAAACGAACCAAAAGGAGTATGTAGAGATCGAAGCAGGTGGCGTTCTGCAGGTCTGCTTACACCCGTGGGAAAAATGGTGTGAGATTATGCATTAATGGCACGGTGTATGGGTTATTAAATAATCGAATACCGTGAATGGTGGTCCAAGTACGCTCCTTGCCCCAGGCCCCCAGACCTACGTGAAAACAATCCCACAGCTCATCTGTCGCATAAGCAGGGAACATGTCCTTGATGATGCGCGCTTCTTCTCTGTCGTTTAGGATGACCAGGTGCCCCCCCTCAGATGCACATATACCGTACGCACGAGTCCAGGTTTGTATCTCGTGATGCACCTTATAACAGCTGCCTGTATACCGCTTATAGTGATATTCTGAAATAAAATCGAAATAACATTTTCAAGAAATAAACCGAACAAGTGCGAGTCTTACTCGTATTGAAGGAGGGCAAATGTAAGTTTTTTGGGACGGAATAACAGATTACGGTTAGTTGTAAAGGATTTTTGCTGCTTTAGTTACAACTGTGCTAGTAACAGACTTAATTTTACCATAAACTTCTATCAATTTCGGATTCAGGAAAGATAACTTAATAACAAAAATAACCCCACCACCGTGCGCCGTGTCTCTACGTTAACGTCTCTCTCTCTCTCTCTCTAGGTCTGTGCCGGTGAAGTTTACTTTGCCGGAACAGGGCTAGGGCAGGGAGCCAGACCAAGGAAGATACACCAGGGCAGCATGTGGCGACCTGTTGGGTAGTAGCGACCCCACGAACCCTATCGCCCGGGAGTAGTCTGGTTTCTCACCTCTGGCTTGTCTTTTTTGGCAGGCTGGAGTTCTTGCCTTTATTGCTTGCTCCCGAGAAATATAAGCATTAAAAAAATCGCTCTCAAAGTACAACAAAAACTACTTTACTACTAGGTTGTCTACTGTATTACTAGGTTTTGTCCGTGACTTCATCCACGCGGAAATCAGAAAACAACCTTTTTCACTTATATATTTTTAAGAAAATTATAGTACTACCAAAAAATAAAAATCCATTTATTCAAACTAGGCTGAGAGTCCGCACTTTTTGAACGTCAAAATTACATAAGACAGTCCCCCAAAACGCCCACCCTTCACCATTTTCTACTGCTTTAGCAGGGAAGAAGAAGTAGCACAACAAACTCCCCAGCAGCCATGTTTGACTACCTGGCAGATATTATTACTTACCATTATCAAAGGTACCACATGCGTTCGTAGTCAGATTGTTGAGTGTCCTGTAACATATGAAGGGAAGTGGGTCCTCGCATGACGAGGTAGACATATAATACTCGGTTGCATCTCTGAACAAAGTAAGACAATCACCGACTCCAGCTCCAGATCGATCCCATTTTATTTCCATGTCAGACAGTGGCACTCCTGGAACATACACGTCAAAATTTCGAAAAATAATCGCTTTACTGGTGTGCTGGCTGGCGCTTATTTTATAACAAACTAGCTGTGCCCACGGCTTCATTCGCGTGGATGTAGATCCCACGACAAAGTGCCAGCGGATTCGAAAACGAATATTACGCCTTATAACATCAGCTATCTGCCAGTAAAAGTTTCGTCAAAATCGTTCCGGCCGTTTCGGAGATTAGCCGGAACAAAAAGACAGACAGAGAAACATTTGAGAAAGATAGACAGAGAAAAATTTGAGTACCGGCCAACAGTGTCCACTAATAGCAGGAATGGCTTTCATTTTTGACAGTTCAACAGAATTAATTGCGTTATTTACGTTGCAGAGCAGACAGTTTTTTTAACATATGAAGCAATGGAATAGAAATATCCTTCAAATTGATTGAGATTGTGATTGTTACTGTGTTACGCAATTAGGATGCTGGACTATATTCAATTGTGCGAGATTTCAACGCTTATGTTTAAATAAGTGTACCAAGGAATTCTCATTAAATAATTTCGAAAAATCAACACTATTTTTAAGCACACGGCTGCAGCTAAAGTTACGGGCGATTTAAAATTTAATTACATTTATCTATTATGAGTTTCAATTACAAAAGTTAGACTGACCTTCTATAGAGGCGAAGTGTCCTTTAGAGTACAAATCATGGGTTCCCAGGAAAATTTGACCATACACACCAGACTGTGTCATCTGTGTGTGAAGAGCATTAGCTAGCTCTTTGTTTAGCGGCGACGCCAACACCGCGCCTGTAACATGAGATACACACATTGCGATATGTACAGTCCGGAAAGATAATTCAAAATCAAAAGTCAATCGAAATCAAAAGTCATTTATTCAAATTAGGCTGGGAATCAGCACTTTTCGAACATCAAAATACATAAGACAATTGTTGATTGTTAAGCAAATGGACACCATTTTTGCTGTTTGTTATTCTCTTTTTGCAACTATAAGGACCTCGTACAAGATCTTCTCCATTCCATTCGAACGTTCGCGTTCCAAGTCCTGCATTAGAATCACCCATTAAAAAAGAAATAAGGGGGAAAATCATCAAATAACTTCTCCCGTTCTTGTTGGAGCAGGAGGGCGTCTCTGACTTTTACTGACTAAAACCCACCCGTGTTCCCTCAGTTGCCTGTATGCCAGGGGCCACGGTATCTCTTTCGAACAACCCGCACCCCTGGCAGGCATTGGCCCTTGCGGGCCACTTCAGTTGGTGCTAACATCTCTTTGAGGCGCACGTGGAACACAACGCACCGTCGACCCGGGCATGGTCCTTACCGGACAGCGAGCTACCCATTTCTCGCAGTTCGCAAACCCGCACCTACAAATAAGCTTAGGTTTGCACCGAACAAAACCTGTGCGATGTTAATAACTAACAAGCTTAAGTACGACACCCCAATTCTGAGCATGGCTGGGGTCGACATTGGTATGGTCAGGAGCATGAAGCTGCTTGGGCTCACCATAGATGATAAACTGACGTTCAGCGAATATAAAAAGAATGTCTGCATAAAGGTGGCGGAAATTTATAAGCAGCTGGCGCGTGCGGCGAAAATAAGCTGGGGACCTCCCTGTTTAGTCCCCAGCTTATTCATACATATTTTCTAAACAGCCACGATTGAACCAATAGTTATGACCATATGCTGACCATGGTTTTGTTATTGTTAATTGTATTAAGTTTTTATTAATTTTAGTCCAGAGGTCCTAGTTTAACTTTTGTTACTTTAAGTTACTTATAGCTATATTTGCATAATGCAGAATTGCATATGTAAGCGGGCATGCCCTTTATGCCTAGAGGCTTTTATTTAGATTGGAATTTCTGTTTACGTTTTATTTTAATTTTCTATTATTTTTAGTTTTCAATTTTTGATGGTATATTGGCGTGTGCTAGCTGACATATGGCAAATTTTATGTTTTTTTTTTTATTGTATAGAATCAGGTTCTTCTAACTTAACAGACAGCTGTGCTGCTGGGGAGTTTGTTCCGCTACTTCTTCTTCCCAGCTAAAGCACTAGGAAGTGGTGAAGGGCGGGCGTTTTTGGGGGGACTGCCTTATGTAATTTTATTTTGACGTTCAAAAAGAGCTGACTCTCAGCCTAGTTTGAATAAATGACTTTTGATTTTGATTTGATTTTGAGTTACGTACGCGGCTGGAGCCTGGGCCCCCGCCACGAAAAAGTTGGGTATACGGAAGAAGCTAGGCTCTGTCCAACGAGGATTTGTCCAGAAGCTCTGCAAGATTACCGTACAGTCTCACTCAACTCTGCACTGGTGCTGGCTGGGATACTACCTCTAGACCTTCCCGTACAAAAGGCAGCGTGCCTGTATGAGCCGAGAAGAGGGTCGTCCCAGTTTGTGTCAGGAGACAGGGTGATTGAGAGTATGGTAAGATTTGCAGAAACATCTCACCCTGCCGAACAAATGGCCTTGGAGTTCATGTGCCTGGCAGACCAACAGCTTGTAGACAGTAAGAATGTGCAGGCAGTGCGAATATTCACTGACGGCAGCAAGATTGAGGGGAAGGTTGGAGCTGCATTGTCCTTGTGGGGCAATGAAGGTGAAATCAAGAACCTCAAGCTTAGTCTCGCCGCGTACTGCACTGTCTACCAGGTGGAACTACTAGCTATCTGCAAGGCATCGGATGTATTCCTCAGGCGCAATGAGACGAGCTATGGAGTGTATAGCGACTCAATGTCAGCATTGCAGACGCTTGCAAGCCATGGCTCCCTCCACCCTCTAGGGGTCCGTGCACGAGCAAATTTGACTCGGGCGTTGGACCAGAACAAAGATGTTTCTTTCTTTTGGGTCAAGGCCCACGCTGGATTGCTGGGGAACGAGCGCGCGGATGTGCTGGCGAAAGAGGCGGCGTTATCGTCACGGAGGAAGCCGGACTATGACCAGTGTCCCATCTCATACATCAAGCGTCAAATCCGTTTAGATTCGCTTGATGAGTGGAATCGGTGATACGTGTCTGGCGAGACGGCCTCGGTGACGAAAATGTTCCTTCCGGATGCTGTAGCTGCCTACCGTATTGTACAACGGGTGAGGCCAACAGGCGTGCTCAGTGCCGGTTTTAGCCCTACCAGCGCCCTGGGCGAGATTTCTGTGGCGGCGCCCCCAAACTGCAATTTAAACCCATACGGAAAAAAGGCAAAGGATATAGTGAAACAACTATTCATTAAAATAAATAACCATTTATTTTAAAACAAAAACTAATAAAATTTTACTTTTCTAACCTTTCTATCATCCAACTCTTTTATTAGGTTAACAAAGTCAATGTTTTTAGCAATTTCATTTTCGATTGACAAAGTTACCTACCAAGTTTGTCAATCTAGATTGAGATATTGTCGATCGCAGATATGTTTTTATCAGCTTAAGCTTACAAAAACTCCTCTCCCTACTAGCAACCGTTACAGGTATAGTCAATAATATTCGCAATGCTATCCATACATTTGGATACAGTTCTTGCAAAAAAGATTTCAGACTTACGAGTCCATTACACAACATACAACCATCTTTATCTAACTTCTAGTCTACAGTTAATTTCAATTGGAGATCACCACAGAGTTTGGCAAGATCGGCTTTTTCCGGAATCTGTTTTGTATTGTACACACGGCTACACATCAAGCATATGTACAATACATTGTATAGGATTTCCGTACAGTGCGAGATCAGCGTAAACTAGAAATGTATAGCTTGATGTGTAGCCGTGCGTACAAAAAAGACAATGATTCCGAGTACTCATTTAACTGTTCAAATCTTTCATTGGCTGAAATTAATGTAGTGTCCAAAAGACAGTTGAAAAATTTAACCTCAATTTTTTTTCTGGAGAACTTATAATGTGCTCATCGCGCGCAGTTTCGCCAGCTTGATACTTAATAAATCGAATTCTTGTTGTGGCTCTAAACACAAGTTCAATTTAAGTTCTTCAGCCATTTCCTTTGCAGTTAAAATGGCGCTTTTAAAGTTTGTATTTCTATATTCTTCTAAGAAATCTAAAAGCCACTTTAGTTTAAAATTGACAGTAATTTGACAATTGAAATTACCTGAAATTTACTGCCCGAATTTGCCGACAATTAGACAGCAAAAGATGGAAAGAAAAATTTGCGGTTAATTTTTCCTCAATTTAGAGGTAACTTTTTTTGGTAGAAAAAAATTGGAAATGTTCATTGTTACCACTACAGAAGGTAATTTTATCAGCAATTTTTTAGACAAATTATAAATAAAATTCATGAATAAATTTTGTAAACAAATTGATAAATAAAAATATCTACAATTTGACGGTAAAAAAATACTTTACTATTTTTCAAGTCAAATGAACAATAAGTTGATGTACAAATTTGCCGGAAAATTGACAAGTTTTTTTAATCAACTTTTGAAGTGAATTTGCATTCTAATTGGAGTAGTAAATTTACGTCAAACTGTATAGCAAGTTGTATACAAATTGTCGTAAATAACGGGAAAACCCGAAGTTGACGGACATTTGACGAAAAATTTAAGGAAACTTTTGGAAAGTAAAATTTTGCTAAGCAAACTGTGGTATTAGAGTAAGTAGCTCTCGGTCAAAGAGTGAGGAAAAGGGCGCCTGCGGCGCCCTTTCGTATCTGGCGCCCTGGGCGGTCGCTAAACCGCGCCCTACCCTAACGCCGCTACTGGGCGTGCTCACGCAAATCTTAACGGGGCACGGTGGGTTCTCGGAATACTTGAACCGCTTTAAGTGTAAAGAGAGCCCATCGTGCCACTGTGACCCCAATATAGCGGAATCAGTCCCACACCTCATTTTGGACTGCCCAATCTACGCAAAAGAACGGTACAACCTAAACAACTAATAAGCAAAAGATTACAGAGAGAAACCGTAGGGGAAATAATGCTGGGTAATAGTAGAAACGAACTATTAGCCTACTGTGAGAATATAGCCCAAAAAGTAATTCAA
Source organism: Antitype chi (assembly GCA_947359405.1). Classification (NCBI taxonomy): domain Eukaryota; kingdom Metazoa; phylum Arthropoda; class Insecta; order Lepidoptera; family Noctuidae; genus Antitype; species Antitype chi. The sequence continues at coordinate 21,633,927 of OX375814.1, read as the reverse complement.
AGAAATAGAACGAGATGAAACAACTATGTTTCGTATTATATTGTAAATATAGTAATAGTAACATAGGAAAATAGTGTATTACATTTACGAATAGATTAAGCAGTAGGTTAAGAACGATAATACCATAATTGGTTAGATTTATATAAACAAGTATTATGTCGTAAGATAAGAAAATGTATGCATAAAAGATAAGTAGAAGTAAGAAAGAAATAAAGATTAGTGTTGCAAGTAGTTTAAGATTGATAAGCATTTTGTAAACAAGTGAGTTTTAATTGTGTAAAATAAAAACCAAAACCTGTGTAAGTTAATCCTCTAAACATAAGAAGATAGTAGTTAAATAATTAAAGTAGAAGAATAGGAAGTAGTTAAAAGTGGGAGTCCCACCCACAGGATGAATGGAGATGGATGATAGAAAGATAAAGTATGTAGCATGGAAGTACGAGAGGCATGTAAGCGAGAACTGGTATGGAAAAGGTTATAGATACAGAATAGGCGCCAATCATGTTGGCGGAACTAGTCCGGATAAAAAAAAAAAAACAAAAAAACCCCGCACCTACGGTGGCCGGGAATCACCCTGGGTTCCCGACGCTCAGAGCGTCTCCTGCGGAGGCTAGAGCCGTGAGGGTACATATACTGCCTCTCCTTCACGTGCGCCGCCTCCCTCTTCGCGAGCATCACTGCTTTGCAGGATGAAGCGACGGCTACCCATGTCGCTCCGTACCATGGCCTGGACCAGGGCCGGACGGGAGAGATCGCCGCTGCCGATCGCTTCCAGAAGGACACGGCGGTGCTCCGCCCAAACCGGGCGGACCTCCACCTTATGCTCCACCGTGTCCTCAGGGCGATCTTTGCAATGGAAACACCCGGGCGTTTCCTCCCATCTTATCAAAAACAGGAACCTCCCGAAACAACCGTGTCCGGTGAGGACCTGCGTCAGGTGGAAGGTGAGGACGCCGTGGCGCCTCTCAAGCCACTCCTCAAAGAGGGGACTTACCGCCGCTATCGTGGCGTGCCCAGCACTGGGTTGCGACAATCGCATTCTCCATGTCGCCATGAGATCTGCCGGAGAAGTTCGCTGGAGCTCTGTCCCCTGTGCCGCGATTACAATGCAGTTTTTGTGTGTGTTCCTTTAAGGCACAGGTGAAAAGTTTCATCATCTAAGTTTTAGACTTTTTGGTTAAAAATAATTTAGAATCGATCGTATTTCAATCTGGAGAGTTTGTGTTGTTATTCACAATGATGCCAAGACATGCCAGCAGAATATATACCAAACAATTTCAAGATCATGCAAGAAAAAAGGGGAAAAACTGACTTAATCTTTATAATGTTAGAAAAATACTCTGTTTGTACCCTGTCGAATTATAGCGTGATAATAGAACTTTAAACTTTCTTCAGTGTTACATTGTTTTAAATGAAACTTGTAAGCGCAAGGCATATCCTGCGAGATATCAAGTAACGAAGTTGTTTATTGTAATAAAATGTTGTATAAGCAAATTCTTGGTGACGACAAATGTATTTATGTAGTCATGTTATAATTATATTGTATGTTTACCTTGGACAAACTGTCCAGTTAAGTAGGTAGGTCCAACTTGGAGAAAGAGGTAAATGATCAATCGTCGAATCTGACTCGGCTGGGCAGCGTTCTGGAAGCTACGCAATATTTTCTCGTCCCAAATACCGCAGTGTCTCAAGACGAAAGTCCAGTGCGTGTTGCCAGTGATGACTTATGGCACTGAGACATGGTCGCTCACAATAGACCTTAAAATATCATCTAAATGGCAATGCTATGCTTAGAGTTTCCGCACGTGATCCAATTTGAAATAAAGAGATCCGCAGGAGAACCATGGTAACCAACATAGCCTCCAGAATTGAAAAACATAAGTGTCAGTGAGCAGTGCACATTGCTCGCAGGATGGCCCATAGGGCCGAAAGGTTCTGGAGAGGTGACGTAGCGTTGGATAACCTCCGATAAGGTGGACTGATGACCTTGTGAAAGCAGGAATCTGTTGGATGAGGGAAAGTCGAAGTGGCGTAAGAGATTGGGAGAGACCTATATCCGGTTGTGCGTTTCCGCTGAAATGATGATGATGTTATAAGTAATTAGATTGTACAATAATGAAACAATGTCGTAAAAAACGTTTTGTTTTAAATGGGGAATTTTGTTCAGGAACCCTGATGCAAATATTTAATTCAATCCAATTCTATTTAAATTAAATGCGCAGCGAGCCTTAGTTGACCCGTAACCCGCAACACAGACCGTCTTTCGATCTTTATAAAGTACATCCATTGTATTAGGTATCGTGAATTCGTGACTAAATAAATACTAAAAGAACTTTACACACTTAATCCGCATAATTTTATGTTTTTTTTTTATTATTATGTATTTTCTAGTGTACAGATAAAGCCTAAATAAATTAACATAACACGCACCTACAAAAACCAACACAAACTGAATCCGTATAGTAAGTACAATTTATTCATCTGTTTGATGGTTGTAGTGTAGGCACTGCAGCACAAGAATGATGGTCTACCAAGTCCCAAGATAAGTCAAGTTTGTGTTTTGGAGGTTAGTGATTCTAATACACTTTTATCTCTCATATTAATTGTACTTAAACAAGAATAGGTACTATTTAGAGGAATTTGATAGAGGTTGACCTCTGATATTCGGGGTCACAAGTTCCGCATATCTAAGGTGATAACGGGAATTACATTTAACGGGAATTCCCACAAATCATTAATACATAGGTTCACTTTGTTCTTACAAATTAATTACAAAGAAGTTTACTTTTAACTAAATATACAGAGTGATTTTTTTTTAAACGAAAAGAAACGAGAGAAATTACTTTTTTCCAGGTGACTGTAGCACTTTTCTAATAACTGTGAAAACTTTTAGGTATCACTCAAAAGATTAAAAACTGTTTACTTAGAATGTTAACCTGTAGCTATATCGATTAAGGTACCTGCCCTAATAAAAAAAAAAACATTGGATATAGACATGATGATGATGATGTGAATTCGATTTATTAAAAAGCTATGTGAACCTCTGCGTAATGTACCTTAGAAATGGACTTAGGGTTACCAACTCTTTTTAGAAGAAGTAGAGTATTTTTTTTTATTTCAGAGAGAGTAAATAAAGAGTACAGATAAAAAAAAGAGAGTACCATATATAAATAAAAAAACTTGTACTTTTTGCGGAACATAACATTTATATTGATTTTACAAGAATTCTAAGATTCCAAACATTCTAACTCTATGTTAATATGATCAGAAGCTAATTTTAATAAATTTTAATAAAGCCCTGTTTGTGTCTTCTCGCCACTTTACGTTCATGAACGACAAATAATAGTCAAGTCTCACAGCAGAAAATATAGAAAAACCGCAGAAAAAGGAAATCACTTGCCTCAATAAAGTCAGTTAATGTAAAAAAGAGTATTTTAGCGTACTCTATTAGTGCAACCATAGATTATAAAACATACCCATAAAAGAAATAGCGGTGCTCCACTGCACAATACTGTATTTTAGAGTACGGTTGGCAACCCTATATAGCTACAACTGTCCCGTTTGGATGCACTAGCTGAATTTCCCGTAAACCCGTAAACAGTAGAACTTACCTTCATAGTGACATCTCAGGAAGGCTTCCTGCCACGTAGCGGGGATCTTGTGCAGTTTGAGCCAGCCACCCGCCTCATGGTTGTACAAGTAGTCGGGTTTGCAGCGCACAATTACTGCGGATGAAAAATATATTAAAATAACGACTTAATATTAGATAATGACGAAAAAAATATCAAGAGTGCCATACAAAACTTCAATACCTACTAGACCCAATGTATGGGACGGCTGATATTGTTTTACGATTACGATGTTGGTTCCTTAGAGAAAGTGGTTCAGTTCTATTGTATGTAAAGGGGATGTAGCGGAGGTGGGTTTACCGGAACCGTAATCAGAATAGGAGTTCTTATATTCAATTTACCAGAATTTTGGAATCGGAATCAGTACCACCACAATCGAAATCGGAGGCGGAGCCCGAGGCAGAAGAGAGATGTGTTATAAGGACAATCTAATAAATTAATATTAATAAAATAATTTTATTATTATTATTATTTTCTGAGTACTTCGTAATTGGCGTAATGTTTAGAATTATTAATAATGTTATACTTTTTGTCAGCTGTGAAGATACCTTATAGTAAATAAATAAAATAGTAATCTGGATTGCCCAAGTATAAACATGTTCATACGCGCTGGCAGCGTCCGGCCGCGCCACCCGTGAGCTTCGATCTTCGATTTAACCTCCGATGTCGGAACCGAAGTCGACATCGAAGTGTAGTTTCAATCTGAAATTCCAACTTATCGGAATCGAATCTTTCATAACATCCCTAGTCTGTACCATACCCACATGTTTCTTTTATACGCTGTATAATTTTATTACTCCAGAGGGAGATACTGAAATTATTGCTTGTGTCGATTATTGTCACGGTGTCTGTTCGCGTTACTAGCGAGCAACAATTTTTTTTTTATATATCACTAAATCTTATACAACTAAGCCACTATCGACTGTCTGATTATTTTCAGGTGAAAGCTAAAACGACCCACTGACCCAAAAGACAATGCCAGATCCTGCCCCACCTTTTGTCAATTTACAGGAAATGTAACTTAATCAAAATTATCGCATGAAATTATGACCTTTTGTTACTTACCTGTTATTATGTTACACTTGCGGATAAAAAGGAATTTAAAACCCAAAGCCTATTTCCTGTGTTTGTCGCAACCATCCCCGTTACTTAGTAACGCGCATACACGCGGAACAAAACGAGTTATTTTATTTAAAAACGACATCTATTAATTTATTATGTACGAATTTTTGTATGTATTTGATTTAAATACACACAGTTAAAGAAAATAATATACCTATGTAATATTATTAAGAATGTATGTTTTAATAAATCTTTCGCATGGCATTCTCCTTTTCTTACGTTTATTACAATCATCAGATCAGTTCAAGCTGTATGTTGATTAATATTACATGAAAATGTCATTCAAGGGAACTAAATGTACTTACAGAAGGTTTTATTGCTGATTTTAATGATTGTAATTCTCTAAAAAAATACGTTTTACAGTCGCCAATCATATTTTAATCAACATACAACCTGGCAATGGCCCGCAAATGGAAAAAAAACCTGTTTTTTTATTGCGAGTTACCCAGGAGCTTCTAACTTATATCTTTCTTGGAAGAAAAATTCAACAATTTATGTATTCTAAAAACCAACGACACGGTTTTATCTAAAATTAAACAAAGTATATGTATTTACCTGTCACAATTGCCAAGTATGATAAACAAACAAAGTATTTCTTAAACATTTTTGTGAACTGTATCGTTACACTGCCCAAGCTGTAATGTCTTAAACTAAAGTTATAACGTATGTTATGTTTAAGTTACTTGAAGTTAGCGGACTGTTGTAAATATTGCAAACTAGCTGTGCCCGCGGTTTCGGTCACGTGACTGTGTATTCTATTGGCATTATCAGTTATTCGGAACGGTATGCCACATCCTCTGCAACAATGGTTGATTTTGTATTACTTATCAGTAGGTCTTTGGTATACGAATATGAATAAAAAAACATATTGTAGTTCATGATCAATCCTGGTTTTCAACAGTAAAATTCGGGAATTAAAAATGTAGATACTTTAATAGTGATTTCTCTCACTTCTTCGAGTGCCTACTTAATGAGTCGTTTGAAAAGAGTTTATATGTTTACAGGGTTACACCTCCTTATGCCAATCTGTCCTACAATATTGTATAAGTGTCTGGGGCAGCGCCGCCAAGACATTGTATGCTGGAGCTGGAAAGGGCTGTCCTCAAGGTTCAAAGCCGCGGCGTTTCTCAACAGACGAACTATAGGTATACGGAATCTGGGGTTTTACGCGTACGTCAGCTATTCATCTTAGGGTCAATTCTAAAGCTCACAAAACGCTCGAGCTGCAGTCAGAGGGGTAGAAAAATACCTGAAAGAATATCTCTTCCAAAAACTAAAAACCGTGTCTGCGATCCGGTTTTCTTGGTATTTAACCAATACGGGTGTTTAATGCTATAAGCAAAACTTTCCCTATTCCGAACCAAAACCAAACCCTGAGGCCAAAACTAAACTAAAAGAATGGTTGCTGGGCCGGACTTATGAGGAAACAGAAAGTTTACTTTGCAGCACAGTCATGTTAATACACACTCTGATAGGACACATAACCCTCACTTACACTTAAAAAAATACAATAAAAAAAATCGTAAGGAACTTCTGAATACATAACAATCTTGCGCCAGCAGAATTATTAACTGTGTGTAGTGTTTGGGTAACCAAGATACAGGCTGTGCCTAGTTTGGGCCCCGCTGCATAATCTGTGTAAGACTTCTGTTAGTATTTCACACCATGTATAACCACTATGTATATTATTTAAGAACCTTGTATTGTTAATTAAATAAAATAAAAATAAAACCAAAAATACGCGTTACTGATAAATACTGAAATTAAATAATACAGTTAAACCTAACAAGATACGCGCTTCGGTAATGTTCATGTTTCCAAATTAGCACAAACGTTGCGCCATAGTGGAGTGCTCTAACACAGGTAAAGGGCTTCTGAAAGCTTCGCCTTCTTCTACGTCAGGTTATTTACTTCGGTGTCACTTCGTCATCTGTCATTCAAAAGTTTTGATAGAGATTTTTGGAATGGTATAGAGCTCTAAATATAAGTCTAGTCAAAGTATTTTTCTAACTATGGTTATAATATAATTATAATATTAGACCACATCATCTCGCGATCGTATTTCCGATGGTAAACGATGATTGCCGAAGAAGACTGGGCAGGTCCAAAGTTCCTCAAAAGACCATCTAGAAAAAGATCATCACACATTAACCCGCATGATCCTCATATGGCCAAGATGATGGCTTTAAAAGAGACTGACCTCTGAATTTGTTTCGGTCTTTTTCTCATAGTAGTCAGTTCGGATTTAGGAAACATCGAACTAATCAAAAAGCGGAAAAGTGTTTTTTACACGCTTTTAGCTTCACTTGTATGTTTGTTTGTTTGTAACCGACTCCTTTGGACGCTATTTTGACACACTTTAAACGGTCAGATTTCATTGAAACTTTGTAAACTTCTCGAGGACCGATGACAATTCAATCATTAAAAAATAAAATGAGAAAAATGAAAAAAAGACACGTATTTGTAGTTAGCAGAACTAAAAAATAGAAAATAAATAATAGTTTCAAATAAATAATATTTAAAAAATACTAAAAAACACGCTTTAAAAACCAAACTAAAAAAGGAGAAAATAATTTAATTCAATTAAAAAGCGTGGGGTGCTTTTTGAGGTATTTTTATAAGCAATTAATGTCAAGCACCCCGCGCTTTTTAATTGAATTAAATTATTTTCTCCTTTTTTAGTTTGGTTTTTAAAGCGTGTTTTTTTAGTTTTTTAAACTATTATTTAGTTCAACCAATTTACAGAAATACTATCATTTGCCATTTGAAGCGATTCGTTTTCCTGGAAGATTTGTAGGATCTGTAAATTCAAATTACACATGCACTAGCGTGTGCAGTTCGATGTTTAACTATTTTCGCCGCGTTGCGATGCACTCTGTTGGATTCTTAATGCTCGGTTCAATACCGAGAGTTGAAAATCCGGTGCGTGATAAAATTCCGTAGCGATTGTTTTACGTCTGTGCGAACATGACCTTACGCAGATTGGTCGACGCTTTCTATTGATGGTTACATTCCATGAATGATCGTTTGAGTAAAAATTTAAATCAAGTTGAAAATAAAATAAACTTCTTCTAGTCCAAGAACTCCGAGAGCACAACAAAGCGGATAGTGGTGCGTACTTCGTATTGAGCACTCAGGATTTCGATATTTGTGGCGACAATATTGGGACATTATTAAATTGTTAAGTATTATCCTGGGAGGAAAAAGCACCCAATTTGGGAACAAATGTTATCAATCGCTGAAGAAATTATACGCAGAGAAGACTTCTGGTGTCCTGAAATATAGGCCATGGCTTAGTTTAGGCACCAGTCTCCGGAAAATTATCTCTAATGTTTTGCAACATTATTGTCCATTTGTTTTTTTAAGTTACTAAGTGTTATTTGTGGAAGGATTGTTTTTTATCATTATTATTTTTAATATTGTTATTTAAATGTACAGTCAGTGTCAAAAGTATCGGGACGAACAAACTATTTAAAGTGATTTAAACAACTAAGAAAATTAAACTTTATCTCAATTTGATAAAGTTCTTGTCAAAACGACAGTTGTCGTGTCATTGAGTTAATATTTAATTTTCATCGTGTTTAGTTCCGTGTGGTACCGGTCGTAAAAAGAATAGCACCATCCCATTTCTTCCCGTGGGTGTCGTAGAAAGCGACTAAGGGACTTACCAGAGAATGGACAGCAGCGTTCTCTATACATTTTACCACCATACTGCGATCGCAAACCCGCCTGCCAAGCGTGGCGATTATGGCCAAACCCCCCAAAAATGACAAGCTGCCCTGGAAAACGGCTCCTAGTACCCGACGGCCCACCTACCCTTGGCTACGGTAGCGGCCAAGGTCACGGTGATGCAAGCGGTGCTAAGAATCTCCGGAAGAGATCTGGCTACCACAACGACAAACGAAAACTGCACCTGGCAACTTACAACACGCGTACACTCCGGACCGACGAGAAGATTACCGAACTCGAGGAAGAATTAAGCAGGTTACGGTGGGGTATAGAGGGTTATAGACTGAAGTCCGAAGAGAGGGGGAGGAGTAGATAATCCTCAAATCTGGTAACCTGTTCTATTTCCGGGAGGGCGACCAGCAGTCCCAAGGTGGTATCGGGTTTATTATCCATAAGTCCCTAGTGAGCAACGTGGTGAAGACCGAGAGTGTGTGGACCCGGGTGGCGTACCTTATACTCAGAATATCCGGAAGATATTCGCTGAAAGTCATACAGGTCTACGCCCCGACCTCGTCACCCCCCGGCGATGAGGTGGAGACTATGTATGAGGATATATCCAAAGCCATGCATGGCTCTAAACCTATCCTCAGACTTCGAAACCTATCCTTCTGCAGTGAGGTGAGAGACAGGGAGACGTTATCTCTCTGAAACTGTTCACCGCTGCACTGAAGGATGTCTTCAGGGTTCTGGACTGGAAAGAGGCTGGCACTAACATCAATGGCGAGTACATCACTCACCTTTGGTGTGCCGATGATATAGTTGCCATGAAGGACCGCAGTGCAATGCTCGATGACCTCAGTAGAACTTCCGAAAGAGTGGGTCTTAAAATGAACATGGACAAGACAAAAGTTATGTCAAATGCCCATGTAACACCCACTCTCATGACAATCGGTGGCGCTACACTCGAAGTTGTGGACGATTACGTTTACCTAGGATAAACTGTCCAGTTAGGTAGGGCCAACTTCGAGAAAGAGGTCAATCGTCAAATCCAACTCGGCTGGGCAGCGTTCGGGACTTCGGGAGGCTTCGCAATATCTTCTCGTCCCAAATACCGCAGTGTCTCAAGACGAAAGTCTTTGACCAGTGTGTGTTGCCAGTGAGGGCCTATGGCACAAACACGTGGTCTCTCACAATGGGCCTTATCAGAGGGCTTAAAGTCACCCAAAGGGCAATGGAGAGGGCTATGCTCGGAGTTTCCCTACGTGATCGAATCAGAAATGAAGAGATCCGCAGGAAAATCAAGGAAACCGACTTAGCCCGAAGAATTGCCTAATTTAAGTGGCAGTGTGCAGGGCACATTGCTCGCAGAACAGATGGCCGATAGGGCCGAAAGGTTCTGCAGTGGTGACCGCGTACCGGAAGACGTAGAGTGGGAAGGCCTATGATGCCTGGACCGATGACCTTGTGAAGGCCGCGGAAATCCGCTGGATGTGGGAAGCACAAGACTGGTCGAAGTGGAGGAGCCTAGGGGAGGCCTATGTCCAGCAGTGGACGTCTTTCGGCTGAAATGATGATGATGATCGTGTTTAGATAATTTTGAACGGTATGTTCGTCCAGATATTATTGATGCTGACTGTATGTATGTCAATCAGGATTCGCGATACCGCACACTATGTATCCGCCTGTTATCTGCAGTTCAAACATTACAGCTGCAACAGCGAAACGATAGCTACCTACAGTGGGTACCCACGCAACAATGTTGAACATATATGTTGTTTGCTTATCGTACTTGTTAGTGCTAACTGGTAAGTACAATATTGCAATTATTATTAAATGTATATTAAATTACACTATGTAGCCTGTTTTTGAAAAAGTTTTCTGGAATTAACAAATATTTATTATACTTTTTTAAAGGTCAGTGAAATTAATTGCTAAGCAAATTGACGACCTACCTACTTCAATTGTCTGTGTATCCAAATGAAAAACATACTGTAATTCTCAGACAGCTGTATGAAATGGTTTATACGCCAATTTGGGTAGTGTGACAATCTGCTTCTTAATTATTATCCATAAGCAACTTCAAGATTTTAATGTAACAAGGGTTTTCCAAATTAAAATCTAATCCTTATCGGTTCCAAGGGAAGGCAAACGTTTTCATTTTAAAATCTATTAGGTATGTGTGATTATGGCGAACCTAGTCGCGGGCTCGAAGTCACTGGTGGGCCTCGCTAAAAGTCACGCTGTCTTACTAGGCTTCGTGTCCGACAGAGATAGTATCAGTGTTGAACAGTTAGACGCTAGTCTACACGCACAACGTTACGATAACGTACGTACGTACGCACGTACGTACGTTGTTTTTGTTTGCGCATAAATGATCCTGTATCTCACTCAAAGTGAGATACAGGATCATTTATGCGCAAACATTCAGAAAAGTCCTTTGGATTTTCGGGTTTTATGAAAAAGCCAATACATAAATCAATGACCAATAAAGTTTATTGAATTTTTTGATAATTGAACTTTGTCGGTACCGACTTGGTTTTGTAGATTTTACACTTCTTTTATTACTAAAACACGCCCAAAGTTAAGTAAAATTAGCAAGAAAAACTAATCTTTGTTGGCTCCTAACTTTTTAATAGGTTTTTATTTTAGTATTCTGTTTCCGTACAGACAATATTAATAATGAGATAAAGAGATATCATATTTTACTTTAGATGTGCCATGTCAGACAGTGGAGTAAAACACTCCCGAAGTTTGTATGCAAAAAATGTGGACTAGGTTCACCTTAAGGCGGTGATTTCTTGAAATCACTCAAAAAGGAGTTTTTTAAACTTTTAAACCAATGTATCTCTTTAACCGTAAATAATTTTGAAAGCAAAAAAATATATGATATTTTCAAGTCTTTTTAGCATAGAGTGATGGAACTCAAAACATAATTAAACATACTTTAATGAATCAAACAAATCATCAAAGTCACCTCTTAATTATCTTTAAAACCAGTATATCCCGTCAATAACAATTATAATTATAATTAAAAATATACCATAAAATATCAAAGGCCAAACAGTGATGGATTATTTATTATTAAATAGTTATTAATATCTAATTTTATACGATTTTATTTGCATTTTTACGACAATGCTTGCTCATTTATTATTACAATTTACTACAACAGATTTTAACCCGTATCGGATTGCAATAAGAAGTATTATCGCTCATAACGACAATATTTAAAGTTACCAGGGCCTTAAAGTCAAGCAATGATTAGTATCTGCTAAGCCATACATTTGTGACGTTTAAACGTCTCTTAACTTTAAACAACGTTTCTAAATAAGAGGGGTTATGTTTAATCTATGCTGATATTATTAAGAGGTAAAATTTGTTTGTGTATGTTTGTAAGTTTGTATGTCGGGGGTAATCTCCGGAACTAATGGTCCAATTCTAAGATTGTTTTCACTGGTTGAAAGCTGGTTGAAAATATCAGCGAGTAATACTTGGGGGCTGTATCTTCGAAATTCACGCAGACGAATTCGCGGGCGAACTGCTAGTGCAATATATCCTGATAGACTAATTGTTCCTCTAATTAAAAACTACTTATATCACGGAAGTTGCTTTCCAATGGTTGGGAAGGATATTTTTCAATTATTATAAGACTGTGCTGTCCCACTGCAGGACATTAGGCCTGCTTCCCTTCTTTCACTTTACTGCGACTGTGGGCCAATTCTTTAAGAAGGATTGGCCCACAGTCGATATAATAAACTACCAAAATCGTATAGGGCTAATCAATCGTTTTAAAACAGCGTTATTTAGTTGGCTTATAGAAAAAACAGTATATTCTGTGAATTAGTATTTAGACTTTAATGATTCTCACTGACCTCTTACTTATAATTACTTGCACGGCACGGTTGGCGCAGTGGATAAGCGATTTACTGCTGCGCTGCGTGTCGCGGGTTCGATTCCCGCACGGAACAAATATTTCTATGACCTACAAATAGTTGTTCCGGGTGTGGCTGTTTGTGTATGTGGGTTTTAATGTTTGTAAACGTACCTACCCGCAATAAAGGAGAAATTCCTAGTGTGAGGCAACGTTTTTAATAAAAAAGAAAAGAAAGAAAGATTATAATTTGACACATAATTGACATTCTTAATTTAATAACAATGATTTATGAACCAATTTTGGTAGCTTTAGATATGTATTTAATTAATGTGATCAATAATTTTGCATGTTAGTTTTAGTTAATTGATTTAGAAACTGTTAAAAATCCCGACCATCTGTTATGTACTTAAGATTCATGCAAATTAATTTTATTTCATTTCTTTTCCAGACGTGCTCTGCAAGCCGGATTACTTGTTCAACTTTCAAGCAGGTGGCTGGCTCAAACTGCACACTACGCCAGACATTTGGGAGGAAGCTTTGGTGAGATGTCATGATGAAGGTAAACTCCACTGTTTCTCTTATGTTTCGACAATTCGAAACAACGAGTTGGTAAAAATTAATCCTTAAAACTTGCCTCATGCCAACTCGACCTGAAAAGTTATTATAACTACTGCTAAGACAGTTCCCTAAAAAGATATCTCTATACAGGAAAAGTTTTTTTTCAATGCGCAAACTTTAACCAAACCATTCAGCATACCAAAGTCAAAATCAAAATTAAAATATTTTATTTCACATAAGCCTGCATGGGCACTTATGAAACGTCAGAAGCTAGGTGCACGGTTACAATTTGTCGCTTCCTATGGAGAAGAGCCGGCAAGAAACTCCACGGTTACTCTTTTAAAAATAAATTGGCTTTTACAATGTTTTCAAATTACAGTGATAATAGGTATGGGAGGACAGTGCAGGCCTGTCAATAAGTACCAGGAACTTAGAGGAATGAAAATACAGAATAGAAAATCGTCTACAAATCTAGTCTGTAAGGCCTACAACGTTCTCTCATTCACAATATGTAAAAGAATCTACCTATATAAAATGAACCTATTTGAACCAAGTGACATGATTTCCATGACAATCACTAAAAATAAATAGTCGAAATTAAAATTGATGTATAATGTCAAATAATGACGAGAATATGTCAGACATTGTCAGACATAAAAAGAATAAAAATTAACATTGTCATTTGGGAGCAGTTAATAGACTTTCACATAGTTATGCTGTTAATGAGGTACCAGGGAAGCTACATGTGCAGAAGGAATGAATGCCAAACTTCCCTGTCTTCAACGTAGTCTTTTATCTTATAATATGCTTTTTTGATAAGGACACGTTTGATGTGAGTTTTAAACTTTCCATCGCTAAGTTCTGCCGCCCACCATTCTAGACGAAGAAATTTTGCGTCGGTAAAAAAAATAAAAAATAATCAGCTGTTTCATAGAAAAGTGTAATACCTACGTGGTCAAAATGTAAGGAACACCTGTTTTTTTTTTTGTATAACCGACGAAACATTTCTTGAGTTAGTTTTATATTTGTCTGGCAGTTTGAGTAAATACTTAATGCGGCGTACCCAAATGTCCTTTCTTTGGTATTATTCGTCGAGCCTCCTTAAGTTCTGAGTTAAGCTACACGATTACCGAAAAATGCGTGCTGTGACTGGGGAGATCCACTCAGATCAGTGAGTATCCTACAAGTCACCGACCTCATTTAGTTTTTAAAATAGTTAAATAAAAACTTAGTAGTAGTTGTTAAATAGTATAAACCTACTAACCGTCTATTAACTGCTCCCAAATTGCAATGTTAATTTTTATTCTTTACAATGTCTGACATATTCTCGTCATTATTTGACATTACACATCAATTTTACTACTATTTATTATTAGTGCTTGTCATCGAAATCATGTCACTTGGTTCAAATAGATTCATTTTACATTCTTTTACATACTGTGAATGAGAGAACGTTGTAGGCCTTAGAGACTAGATTTGTAGACGTTTTTCTATTCTGTATTTTAATTCCTCTAAGTACCTGGTACTTATTGACTGGCCTGCACTGTCCTCCCATACCTATTATCACTGTAATTTGATAACATTGTAAAAGCCAATTATTTTTAAAAGAGTAACCGTGGAGCTTCTTGCCGGTTCTTCTCCATAGGAAACGACAAATTGGAACCGTGCACCTAGCTTCTGACGTTTCATAAGTACCCATGCAGGCTTATGTGAAATAAAATATTTTGATTTTAACACAAATAAATATAATTTATCAAGACCGCTCGTTTGCCACCGCATCCGCTGCGATCCTGCTCGCTTCTCAACTTGGCTCGAGCGTGCAGCGCTGTTCGCTACGCTCGCTCATGTGTAATGTACAGATCTCAATGTGTCATGTTACAGGCGCGGTGCTGGCGTCTCCACTTAGCAAAGAGCTGGCTAATGCTCTTCACACACAGATGTCACAGTTTGGTGTGGATAGTTACATTTTCCTGGGAACCCATGATTTTTACTCTAAAGGAGACTATATATCTGTGGAAGGTCAGTCAACATTTTGTTAATTACCTATTTTCAAATTGTCATTCGATGGCGATGGGCACTATTTTGTAGAATTTTAAAATAAACGACAAGAAATAATAAAATTCATACCAGTTACCTACTAAAGAAAGAAGAATACCGTTTATTTGGACACAGTTCGTGAAACACAAATACAAAAACAAAAAAGTATGTACTAAAAGGTACCTTTAGTATACTTTACAATACGTCGTGTCCAAATATTATTATGTACAATTTGTGCAGAATAAACTTTTTATTATTATTTTCTCATGAACGTCTCACACAAGCCAATGTAGTTGGCGAGGTGAGCACACACATCAACGCTGCGCCTACTTTTGAGTATTTTCATGTTTTGTTTTTTGATTTGTATGTTCCAGGAGTGCCACTGTCCGACATGGACATAAGATGGGGTTCACTTGGTGACGGAAAAAATACTGGAGACTGCCTCACTATGTCCTTTGATGGACGTGTGTACTACTCGTCATGCAAGGACCCGCTGCCTTTCATATGCTTCAGGAAACTCGACAATCACACGATGGACGAATGTGGCACCCTTGATAATGGTAAGTGTATCGTCTAGGAGCAAGTTGCATTGCAAGACAGCCGGCCAACCAGAATTCTAGGTGCTTTCACCCCAGCCATTCAGCTCTGCAGTCAGTCAGATCAGCCATTACTCCCCTCGCCATATTTGAGGGAAGGAGGTAACCCGACCCCCGACGCTACCGCATGCAGTGACATCTACGGGAGCATGACGAACTTGCTGCCGGTTACTCAGGCAAGAATAGAATTATCAATTGTCGAGGCCGGTAGCTAACTACATAGAGCAATACAACTCATCATAAAAAGAATATTGTTATGAGTAGATCATGTCAATAACTAATGACATAGCATAATAGATAACAATAAAAAAAAAACTTAGTCAATAAATCAATTAAAAAAAAATTAACCCATATAACCTGTCACTAGTTACGCTAATTCTGGAGAAAGAACACAAACATTGTCTTCAGTTAATCACAGCGACCAACTATTCTTGTCATTTTAATAGTCGTTGATGGAATAGTAAGCCTAAACAGCCTAAACTAAGGATGGATTTTACTTGAGCTTTAAACGCATCAAAAGGCAAATCTAGCAAAGAAGAGGAAAGCTTGTTATAAAAGGTTAAACCAAGCCCAACAAATGAGTTATCAACCTTATGAAGCCGGTGAAAGGGAGCACGTGGTTGGTCCTTATTTCTAGTGTTAACGGTGTGAATATCACTGTTTTTAGTGTACAAGTCTATATTTTGCCTAATACTCGTATGAGTATAAGATGTTAGCGAATATGAATTGTGATGCCACCGTGAGAACACCAATATCTTTGAAAAAGTCCCTCAAGGATACTCTGGCACCTAGCTGGTAAATTGCACGAACAGCACGTTTTTGAAGGACAACAATATTTTGAATATCAGCGGCTTTGCCCTACAGCAGAATAACGTAGGACATAACGCTGTGAAAATAACTAAAGTAGACTAACCGAGCTGTGTCAGCATAAGAACCTTCACCTGATAATAACAAACACAGCAAAAGTTCACGTGTGATGCCGTGATCAAGGGAAATAGGGATTATTTTTCATTTAGATATATATTATATATCTAGACAGATATAAGTAGGGTTTGAGAAATTCTTCTTTTGTTTGAAAGGATATACATTTAGAGTGGTCCGATATAAATTTGTTCAAGTTCTGCATAAAGGAATGTTATATTAAATTAACAATCATAATAAAGAAAAAAATTAGAAGAATTTAAACAATTTAATTTAATAATTTAATTTAATAAGCCTAATATTAGAGACATACTACAAACATTTAATTCTTAACATTTTTCAGAATATCACCTCAGTCAGCAAACAAGCAGCTGTTACAAGGTTCATCTCGAAAAACAGACCTGGACTCGTGCGTACAGGATATGTGAATCTGAGGGGGGTTACTTGGTAATCCTGAATGACGAAGAAGAGGCTGGCATCGTCAAGGACATGTTCCCTGCTAACTCCGAACAGTGGGAAAGATTTCACGTGGGTTTAGCAGCCTGGGGCAAGGAGCGCATCTGGACTACCATTCACGGTATGAGACAGTTACTGCCTTTTTATTTTTCACGCATATTTTGCTCAATGGCTTTATGCTTTAACTGTTTTCCTTTTCAGTGCAGAACCTAATTAATATATTTGTCTCTTTTAGGTGAGAGAATAGAACATGTATTCAACAAATGGAATTCCGGACAGCCTGACAATTCTCAGGGCATCCAGAATCGAGGGGGTCTCTTTAGAAACGGGAAGTTGGATGATGTCAGTCCAGCAGGAGGAAAACTCATGTTCGTCTGCGAAAAATCTCCGAAATCGAAACGCTTTGAAGCCTTACCGCCGTGCACGGAGACATTAATGAGATTGTGTAATGTTTGCGATGAATCACAGGTAGTGGCGAACTAATGTTCCTAGTGTCACTGAGATGTTATTTTGGCGCCTTGTGCATGATCATTAAAATAATACTGAATACAAATGGAAACATGTTTTCTTTTCTTTTATACTTCATTATTATCATATGTTTTAAAACACACAGACAATGGCTTACCTAGCATTTTGCACCGCATGCCCTGTCACCCGCATACGTGAGGATCTAATAACTGCCTGAGCAAGCAATATTCGTGGGCTCTGTCGTAGAACAGAACGTCCACTTCGCCAGAAGTCTAACGCAAGCAAAATGTCTTTTTCTCAGAAAGTCTCTTTCGCTGAATGACCACTTCTCAAAATGTCCCTTTTTAACCCCCAACAATAAAGAGGCGTGTTATAAGTGTAACGTATGTATCTATGTATCTGTGTGTGTGTGTATCAGTGTGTGAGTATGAGACATCGTACTCAAACTGCTGAACTGTTTTTTTTTGTTTAAGAATGTCCTAGATCGAGAGTGTTAAGAATACTAACGATCTATGCTATAGCCATTATTCAAGGAAATCGGTTAATCTGTTTGAAGATTATCATTTCTTTTCTAGCTGATAAATGTATGGGGGAGCATCTTCCACAGGTTTGATCGAGTCAAAGGGAATCACCAATTTCAGCTAAGCGTGGACAAGATGGGTAATAATTATTTTTACTAAGCAATATTATTAATTCTAAAAGAAATATTTTTGCACATCACATAGTAGCCAACTTGCAAGAAGAACACTTACAAGAAGTTAAAATAAAGAGTGCATAAATTGGAACTGGATTCACCAGTTAAAAAGCATAGCCAAACTTTACTCAGTAGGAGTAATATAAATTGGGATCTTATTATCTTGACAGAATTTTGGCTACCTTGCACTCAGGCCATTCCTTCTCTTAACAACTATACGGTATACTCCACGGAACAGTTAAATGTATACTCTACCTCTACCAACACTACCCAAAACGAAGGGGTGGTAATTTACCACAATTCTAGTATGAAACTATATGTAGAATAATAAATAATAAAATCTTTTATTTCCAGTTTACAATTTTAGATTTACCACTTGGAATACATTATGAATTTCATGTACATATTAAATTGTAGGTGCACACAGAGTTTTAAACCTCTGTCACCCAAGCTAAGATTAAACTTGTGTTATGGGTAACAGGGCTCTCAAGTTAACACTAGTTAGATAAGTAACATTTCGGAACTTCACAGTGTAGGTACAAAGAAATAAAATTAAAGAAAATAAAGATTTTACTGAAGCTAAAACAAACAAATTAAAGAGAGAACCTTTTGTGTAGTGTGTGTTGTGTGTGTGTATGTGTGATGATGTGTGTTTGTCTATGTGTGATGGCGTGTGTTTGTGTATGTGTGGGTGTTGTGTGTGAGTTATGTTGTGCAGAGTTGTGTTCCGTAGTGTTTCGTAGTGTCGTTTGTGTCTGAAGGTGGGTGTATTTGACGATGTGCCAGACGGAGAAGAACCTTTACTGGTTGAACTGTCTTTTAGTAAAAATAAATATTGACACAGTTATAATAGCAATTTACCGTCCTCCTGCTCAGAAATAATATCTCTGGGTTTTTGAACTCCATAAACGAACTCCTCTTAAAACACTCATGTACTAAAAATATCTTGTTGGTTGGTGACATCATTATTGATATTACAGAACTTAATTCTGACTCTCGATCTCATAATAATCTTAATTTGATGGCGTCTCACGGCCTACCAGCCCACAACTTTCCCACACATGGACGTACCTGTCTGGACCATGTTATCCTAAAAACTAAAAGGAACGCCCTTAGTTTTGTAACGCATTCCTCTGTAAATGACCATGACGGTACCTCCCTTTTTCTAAATTTAACTACTAAGCCTATGCACCCACAGAAATTCACAAAATTAAGTGACTATTATTAGATGAAGCTATGAAGGCATTGGACTTTCTCCACTATGTACGCCATGAGCGACGCCAATTTAGCAGTTACTTATCTGATATATACTTTAACTGATGTAATTTCTCTTCATACCAAGGTTGCCCTGTCAGTAATCGTCGCCGTATTATCAAGCCATGGCTCACTTCAGGAGATGCTCAATAAATAAAGACAACCTTCATAAGAAGTTGAAAAAGTATCCGAATGATGAGTCATTACAGATTACGTACAAAAGATACCGTAATTTTTGTAATGACCTATTGAAAAACATTAGACAGGAATACGAGAAAGAGGAGATTAGAAGCGCGAAGCGCAGTAGCAAAAAGCTTTGGAAGGACATCAGAAAAATTACCGACACAGTTAAACCTAAGCCGGCCCGTCCAGGAACTCATACAAGTTGAAAACCCCCAAAAGTCAATCAATGAGGTAAACTACTTCTTTTGTAATATAGGTAAATCCCTTGCGGAGAAAATATTACATCATCACGTACCTACCCCTACCAGTTTTTCAGTGCCTCATCCACACTCAATGGCTATTCTCCCCACAGATGAAAAAGAGGTTGACTCCCACATCGGTAACCTCAAAAACACCTGCGCTGAAAGTGTCGACCCCATTTCTGCACGGTTCCTTAAGCATTACAAGAACTACTTGATTCCCCCACTTACCCAGCTATTCCGATGCCCTTAAAAAAATCACTTGTACATCCTATCCACAAGGCTGGGGACAGAGGCTGTGTCAACAACTACCGACCGATCTCCATTCTACCTACTATTTCTCAACTATTAGAACGCCTCATGAACGGTAGACTTACCTTGAACCCAATAACCTTATTTCATTGGGTCAATTTGGGTTCAGGGCTGGAAAATCATATGCCGACGCCGTTCATGAGCTGACAGATTATCTTGTTAACGGTCTTGATAATAAAAAAAGCACTTGTCATATTCCTGGACTTGGCCAAAGCATTTGACACAGTCTCTGTACTCAACCTACTAAACAAGCTGGAAAACATGGGAATCAAGGGACTACCATTAAAACTATTCCGTGACTCAAAGTCGAAATCAAAGTCAAAGCATTTATTTCAAATAGGCACTTAAAAGGCACTTTTGAACGTCAACATTTACATTAAAATAGAATTGATTCTAGTCGCCTACATGTCTGATCGGTTCCAGAGGGTTAAAATAGGAAACTATGTTAGTGATGATCTACTTGTTACTTTTGGTGTGCCTCAAGGAAGTGTGATTGGGCCCACCCTCTTCCTTGCCTACATAAATGATCTCTGTAACCTACAACTACCCCATGGTAAAATCATATATTTTGCCTATGAGATGGCACTACTATTCGCTGCGGACTCATGAGCTGATGTTTACCAATATGCACCAAAAGGTTTTGATACGGTCCTGGCTTGGCTAAATAATAATGTTCTCATCCTTAACGTTGATAAAACCAAGTATTTAACTTTCTCCCTCACTAACAAACGCAATGAACTACTATCCCAATTCCACATTAAAAAGCACTCTTGCGTTGTCTCGTATTCTGACACCTGCTCCTGTACCGTTCTCCAAAATACTACCTCGATTAAGTACCTTGGAATTATTATCGATAACAATTTAACCTTCCAACCACATATAGACAGCCTCACGTCGAAAATTCACAAATTAATCTTTCTTTTTAAAAAACTACGTCACGTAGGTGACGCGGATACTATGCATTGTGTAAGTCTCTTCTGACATACTGCATAACACCAGGCCACTCAGAAAGTATTGCGAAAAAATGTTTTTATGTATGATTGGCCAGTTATAATCTATTTTGAAAACATGGTTATTTGTAAGTAAAAATATGTAGGTGCGTTCCAATTTAAAAAAATCCCTCCACATTTAAATTATCGTGTCTCATAAAAAAATGATCTGCGCCGGGAACATCTTCGCGCTATGATTTTTTACGATTTCAAGTGTCGCCTGAAACCGGACGAATCGTACGATAGACTTCAAATGGCATTCATGTATGAAGGCCCTTGTAAGGCAACCGTGTATCGTTGGTATAACGAATTCAAGCGCGGTCGACTAACTTTGAGAAACGAAGAAAGAAGTGGTCACCTTTTGACGGCTGTTACGGAAGAAAACGTGCTAGCAGTGAAAAACTTGCTTCATGACAATAGGCGAGTTACGTATCAAGAGATTCAGCACATGGAGGTTGGATCAGGAAGCCTTCAGGAAATTCTACACGTGCATGTTCGCGTGAGGAGGATAGTTTCACGCTGGGTGCCGCATAACCTCACCGATGCTCAGGAGCAGGCCCGAGTGGAATGGTGCCGTGATATGATAAACAAATTTGAAGCAGGCTCGTCTGGCCGTGTTTACGACATCATTACAGGTGATGAGTCTTGGATTTATCAATACGATCCAGAAACGAAGCGCCAGTCGACGGTTTGGGTGTTACAAAACGAATCAACGCCTACCAACGTGAAGCCATCTAGAAACGGGGGAAGATTTTGATCGCGACCTTTTTCAATTTGACCGGCTACTTGGTATCAATTCCTTTACGGAACCAAAGAAGCATCAACGCTGAATGGTTTACTACCAAATGCTTGGTAAGTTTTCCCTGTTATGAGCAACAAGCGACCAAACACAGGGCTCCGCGGGCTACTGCTCCACCACGACAACGCGCCTTCGCACACCGCGCTCAAAACGAAGGACTTCCTGGACAGCACGTCGATCAAAGTCCTGGGTACTCTTCTTACAGCCTTGACCTAGCACCGGAAGATGCGCTGTTAGCGTTCGAGCAGGCTGTAAACGAGGTGTCTGCGGCGGACTGGAAAAAGTGTTTCGAAAACTGGTTCAGACGCATGAAACTTTGTATAGAGGCTAGTGGAGAGAGACTACTTTGAAAAGATTTAATAAAAAAATATTTACATGAAGAACATTTTTTACTATTTTCGCAAAACTTTCTGAGTATCCCACGCATCCTCCGCGTACAAAATGAGTTGTCCAATTAAGCCTAAATCTTTCATATGATTTATGTAAATAGCAAATAAGTGGGGGATAGAAGTTCCCTGAGGAACACCATCGCGATTATTGGAGAATCTCCCATACAATTTGTATGGGAGATTCTCCAAAAATCGCGTTTCCTATTTTAACTATTTGTGTCCTAACGTCTAGGTGTAAGGAAAGGATAATAAACATTTCTCGAGTGATGTCAATGCTTTTTAGCTTTAACCATAGGATTTTATGAGACACCGTGTCAAAAGCCTTTTGTAGGTCCATGAAAACCTCGAGTGTAATGTTTTTTTATCAATATTTATTGTAATGGTGGTGACTAAATCGATTGTGGCGCACAAGGTTGTGTATTTGGGTCGGAAACCGTATAGCCGATCGTATTGACACTTGTGAATTTTTATTTTCAACAAAAAACATTACGTCGTCATTACGTGTAGGTACAGACCATTCCTACAGCAGCTCCCTAGCCGATTAAAAATCAGCGTGAATAATTGATGTCGTCTAGGTATTTTTCTTCTCTTGTTTACCTTTGTACTCAATTGTTTGATTATGCCGTATCTCCTTTGTATTTTACTGTGTGTACATAAATAATAAAATAAATTAATTAATTAATCGTTCAAAAATTTAGGATATTACCGGTAATACCGACCCATATGATCTTAATTGCCGGTTATTAGATAGGTAGTTAATAAGGGACCATATCTTCTTTGGATTTTATTTGCATCATTTAGAAAATTTATAAAAAAATGTTGTCGTTTTTCTTTCTTCATAACAGAGAATGTCAGCCATGTGAAAATGGTCTTTGGAGACATTTGCGCAGACGTGGTCTTATATTGAATTATAACATAATGTGTATCTCAGTGACACAAGGAACTTTAGTTCGCGCCTACCTATTCATTGCAAACATTACAAAATCTTAATAATTTCTTCGTAAGCGGCGGTAAGGCTTCGAACCATGTCGATTTTGGAGATTTTTCACAGACGAACTTAAGTTTTATTCCTGTTATGCTGATGTCGTCCAACGACCCATCCCAAAGATAAGCCCCTCGATTCTGGATGCCGTCACTATTGTCAGGCTGACCGGGACTCCACTTGTTGAAAACATGTTCTAATCTCTCTCCTGAAAGTGACAACGTATTAATTAGTTTTCTTACTTTAAGAAACAAACATATAATTAAATCCTATACTGAAAGAGAAAAGTGTTAAAGCCACGGAGCCAAATAAACGTGAAAAATTAAAAGGCAGTGATCGCCTTGTCTCTTACCATGAATGGTGGTCCAGATGCGATCCTTGCCCCAGGCTACAAGACCTATGTGAAATCTTTCCCAAGAATCGGACTGCTCGGTACGAGGAGGGAACATTTTCTTGACGATGCCAGCCTCTTCTTTGTCATTCAGGATGACCAGGTGACCTCCCTCAGATGCACATATACTGTACGCACGAGACCAGGTCTGTTTCTCGGAATGGACCTTGTAACAGCTGCCTGTTTGCTGATTGAGGTGATATTCTGAAATATTATAAGAATAAGATGTTTGTATTAGTGTATATTGCATTTTATGTTAGGCTGATTCAATTACTTTCATTTCTTTTTCAGTGGTAACTATCATAGTACCTATTAAAAATTTTATATAACATTAACTTTATAATGACGAGTCTTCTGTTTTTTATTATGGTATTTCTATTGGTGACATGACCAATCAAGCACAACAAGATTTAAACTAGTTATATTCTATTTGGTTCCAACAAAACCTACTTGCAATAAATTCTGCAAAGACTAACTAACTACTAAATGACATCGGTAAATCCAAAAAAAAAAAAACCAGCAACACTATTGATAAATCTAATGTTACAGCAAAAACAGTACGAAAAGTACCTTGGGCTAAGAGAAGACTATCAGTTAAACTGTAAAATACAAATTGCACAGATCCAAGCTTTTATCATTTTTGGGCTTATTGCGGAATGTAATTCGTTGCCTTTCTCATCGAGCGTGCCAGACCATTTGGCTTATTAGTCGATTCGCCCGAATTTAAATGGTGGAAACGGGCGAATCGACACTTTCAAGTAATATATTATTTCATGTAGGCTACTAAAATAGCATTTAGGCGATTCGCACGAATTAAATTATTTGTGGGCGAATCGACAATTCCAGAAATGCATATTAGGCCATTGGCATGATAGCTAAATGCATATTAGGCCATTGGCATGATAGCTAAAATTCAAAACCCATCAAAATACAATATGCACACAAAAGTGGTCGCGGGCACAGCGTCAAGTACATAATCGTAGCAGTCACATTTTACTGCCAGTTATTTTGACGGTAGTCCTTAAATGTAATAAGTTATTTTTTTATATTTTTTTGAGGGTAGGAAATCATCAAACAGCTTCTCTCGCTCTGGTTGGAGCAGGAGGGCGTGTCAGACTTTTACTGACTAAAACCCACCCGTGTTCCCTCAGTTGCCTGTGTGTCAGGGGCCACGGTATCTCTTTCGTACAACCCGCACGCCTGGCAGGTAATAAGTTACCAGAGGTAAAGAATGCGAACGTGTTATGTATTTTTAAAACTAAATTTAAAAAATCACATTCTATATTACCAACTCACATTCACATTCTAAGCTACCATAACTTGACTTGTCCTATTGCACTTAGCTGTATTATGGGACCGGGTTCGCATTCCTTTTTCTACTTGATCACATCGACTAAAGTAAGTACCTACACTTCTAGTTGTATGGCTGACTTGTAGTGCAACTCTCTGCTAGATAACGAACTTACCATTATCAAGGGTGCCGCATTCATTCATTGTGTCATTGTCGAGTTGCCTGAAGCATATAAAAGGCAGCGGGTCCTTGCATGACGAGTTATATGCGAGTCCGTCGACGGTCATAGTGAGACAGCCTCCATTATTGGCTCCGTCACCACGTGAACCCCATCTTATGTTCAAGTTGGCCAGTGGCACTCCTGGAACATAACGTCAAAAAATTAAAACAATGAATATTAGTTGCAGCGTTGACGTGTGCTCACCTTGCGGACAACATACTTGTGCGAGATGTTCAAAAGAATAGAAAAAAGTTTATTCTACACAAATCTTAACAATATTTGGAGGCAACGAACGCTTATGTATAAAATGTACGATAGGTGCCATTAGTAGCTAACGGGCTAAATGTATGAATTCTATTGCTTTTCTTATTGAGTCGTTAAAGATAACATGAATCTTGTCGAATGTCTATTTGTAGATTAGTTATAAACAAAAAATATACTGACCTTCTACAGATAAATATTCTCCTTTAGAATAAAAATCATGGGTTCCCAGGAAAATATGACCATTCACACCAGACTGTGTCATCTGTGTGTGAAGAGCGTTAGCCAGGTCTTTGTTTATTGGCGACGCCAACACCGCGCCTGTAACATGACACATTGAGATAAGCTGGTATATCCTGTAAAGATCTCACGGAGAAAACTTAGGTGAAGTAAGGTTTTAGTGATCTGTTAATTGTAACTATCCCTTGCATCAGGTGAAATGATATCTCACTATGAGTGGAATGATAGCACCTACATTGTACGAGAACGAGCCGAAAGCGCAGTCACGAACATTACGATGTCACCAGAACTCAACCGAAAGCAATGATCGGCTTGGCCGAATAGTCGGCCATTTTGCAGCCGACTAGTCGGCTAGTCGGCCGAAGTCATAGTCGGCCCATCTCTAATATACTATGTCACCGTATGATTGTGAACACCGTTAGTTTATAATCTATCTCGCGAGATTATAAACTGTCGATAAATTGTAAACTGCACCATACCTACGGCTTACAATGGCACCCCAACCGAAGGGGTTAGGTTAGGTTAGAACTGCTACCAACCGCGCGCTAGCCGAGCGAGCGTAGCGAGCGCGGCCGCGATAGCGGCCGGCGAGCGCTACTTCCAAGTTATTGGCAGCTACTTGGCTATTTAGTAATAGCGCAAGGTACTATCCGTCGCATGCAACTTTGATTCAGTTTGCCACGGACAGATTATAAACCATCGGAAAATAGTGCGTTAAATTGTAAATGGTTTTTGCAGTTTACAATGTTTCGATACTTTGTAACCTCCCGGATAGATTATAAACTGACGATGTTCATAATGTTACGGTGATATGTACAATATAATACGGAATATAGAAAATTAAATATAAATATGAAAATACGATTACATAAATAATAACATAATTTATATGTGTATTTAATGAAAATATTAATTACAAATAATACTAATCGCCTATTATTCTAATACAATACATTAAATTAAAATATACTATACCTAAAGTGTACACAAACCTCATAATATATTTATATACTTGTACATAATTATACATTTATAATTATAGATAATTATACATCTAATAATTTATAATACCTAATAATGAATTGAATTGTTTGAATTTGTACCTAGCCCTCTTCCTCTCTCCTAATTTTGCTGTGCCCGACAGGGTCCTTATTGATCTCGCTATTTATACCATCTATGTAATACATAATATACATATGCAATGTAAAAAATAATTGAGTATTGAGTATTTAAATAAATAGATTCGAAATTCTTCATTTCAAAAAATGTCTCAATCAATGAAAGAAATTAGGCATCAGTCTGATTGCTAACTTTTCAGTTACGCACAAGCCCGAAGCAACAGACCCCTTCAAATCTTCGCCATAATTTATTTTCATATTTTTCTACTTTTAAAATATCATGGAGAATTCTAGAAACATTAATAAAATCGATTGCACAACATTTTGTAATATAGAATGAGTTGCTTTATACATACATATAAGTGTATAATGGCCGACCGACCCGTACCGGACTCCACTCCAACTGGTACTAATGTGGGATAGAGACTGCTGCCGTAGAAAATATATTCTACAGATATATTAACTCGCTGTTCGCACTATATGTTTTATTGAGTAACTGTATGTGGGAAATATTGTAAAGTAATTCTGTTTTGGTTGCTGGCTAAGACGTGGTGTCACTGATAAGTAACCTTTTTTTTTAATGACAATCTGCTCGTGGCCTTAGCTTTTCCACTTTAGGGATTGCGTGTTGTAAATAAGAAAGCGAATGACGACCTGTGTCATTTATTTGGGGGCGCTGCTTATACAGTATACATATGTATACAGTCCCAGTTCCAAGAATACAAAATAAAAAGGGTACATTAATAAAACTTAGGACTAACACAATTTGGTAATGTCGGTAGAATGTGCCGCGCTCCCTTCGACGTGCGAGCGCGATGATACGGTCGGCCACTCCACATTCCTTCCCCTTGGCTAGCTTAGTGTGCGCGGGCGCGCGGTGACGAAGTGCCGTATGCGCTTTTCTAATAGTATGTCTATATGTAAGTTTAAGCTGCTACACTACCAAGTAGGAAGCTAATTTAACTATCGTTCCTAGTCTATTTAGTTAATGTAGGTTAAGTTTATTTTAAACAAGAATAGATAGATAGGTACTTTGATCACTTTTAATATACAGCCAATTAATTAATTACAATATATATTTCACAATAATTAACAGTATAAAAGTTGTTTCTATGACGAAGCGCGATTAACAAAAGTTCGCTCAGCCCACTCGGCTCGGAGTTTTTAAAGCTTGGTATTCCCGCCAAAGTGACGTTAGCCAATGACTCGTTAGCAACGTTCCAACGTGCGGTCCGACGCAGGTGGCAGCACTGGACCTACGGTGCGTCGCTTGACTCGTGATACTAGCGCTATTTTTGGACGCCGGAAGCAGTGGCGCCAACATCCGGCCCTCCTGAAGTGTGTCTGTCCCTAGACACATCGTCATCTGTAATTTGAGAGCAAACATGTTAGCTTTTATGACTACTATACGTATTATAGTCTAGTATTATGTTACGTGATGTTGAATGAGTTCCCACCACTGAGCCCATGAATAGCACAATACAAAAGTATGATCCCTGACTTCGCACCACCATGCTCAGACTCGCAGTCCACATGATAGATGAAGCTTTCCAGTTCATCCACTTTTATCTGCATGAACCACATTTTCGCCCACAACAAGCTCAAGGTCGAACCTCACTTGTTGCTGTAGTGGAAACATCATTACAACTGCAACATTTCCATTCCATAAACTGTTATTTATTAAAACTGATTATTGCAGAACAAAATATTGTACAAGTTTAATAATTCATATTAGTAATCATTTAAAACCAAATTGTAAAGCTGTATTATTATATTATAAATAAACAATAATTTTACCTTATGATGTTTTATTAGATTAGTTTTTGTACATACCAACCACGCCAACATCCTCATCCCAATCGCTTATCTTAATCCATGGCTTCATGTTTTCTACACAGGTAGTACCAGAATATTTCTTGTGTGATCGCTCGCTACCCATTATGTCAACTATGTGGTATCTATCCTTCCCGAGTATTTTTGTAACTTTGAAAGGGCCCTTGAACACCGGTAGGAGTTTAGTACTGCTGCCACTACCAGCCTGGCTAGACACTTTTACGAGAACCAAGTTCCCAATCTCATATTGTTTGGCCACACATCGTTTTGCATCAAAACTTTCTTTTTGATGTCTAGCATCTAGTTGTATTCGTGTGTCGATATCCCGTCGCAGCTGTGTGACATCTACAACTTCTCCGTGCTCGGGTAAAAATATGTCGCTCTCTGTTCTAAGGCGGTACCCAAAAAACGCTTCACTGGGGACTGCATTGATGGTTTTCTGCAATGTGCTATTTATACCTTGTTGCAAACACGTTAAAACATCATCCCAATGTGTGTAGTCGTTATCTGCACCCAATGAACGCAGTGCCTCTACTATTGTTTTATTGTAGCGTTCGACTTGTCCGTTCGACCTCGGCATGCCAGTTGCTATAGTGTGTGCACGAATGTTTTTGCTATCACAATATGTTTGAAATGCCTTTGCCGTAAAAGCAGAACCAGCGTCAGTAATGAATCTTCGCGGATTGCCAAAAATCTTAAACAGGTGGTCTAATTCTTTTATGACACAAGCTGTGCTTGTATCACGCACCGGAAATATAAAGACAAACTTTGTAAACGCATCAACAAGTACCAGAATATGACAATTGCCCTTTGATGATTTCACAAATGGACCCACATGGTCCATATGCATGGTATGAAAGGGGCGAGCATATTTTGGAATTGGAAACAACTGACCCTCCTTTTTACCACTTTTATTTTTATTGTATAGGCAGTGCAAACAATTTTTTATGTATTTAGTTACTGTTTTTTTCATTTTAGGAAACCAATATTTATGTTTAATTCTTTCTAACGTTTTGTCTACAGCGAAATGACCCATTTTGTCATGATTGTACATAATTACTTGCCAGATACAATTTTTTGGAACAACCCATCGCCGACCTATTTCAGTGCTGCGGTAAATTTTATTTCCAAGCAATTCGTATTCGTTAAAAATATTCCGATTCGCATCGGCCTCTCCTGATAGTAAAATATCTCTGATTTTACATAGATTTGGGTCTTGTTCCTGAACACTCAAAAGCCAGTCAGCTTCGGTGATAGACATTACCATTTGTTTTTCACAAACTTCGCCACTATAGGAAGGGTTTCTGCTAAGTGCATCAACATGTTGCATTTTAGCGCCGGGTCTATGACAAATCTCAAAGTCAAATTCTTGAGTCAGGAGCACCCACCTGGCTATTCGTGGCAACACTTCTTTTTTTGTAAGCGAGTATCTGACGGCATTACAATCCGTAATTAATTTAAACTTACAGCCCAGCAAATATAAACGAAATTTTTGAAATGATGCCACAATAGCAAGAAGCTCAAGCTCAAACGAGTGGTAACGCTTTTCCTCGTTGGTAGTTTGCCTGCTATAGTAATATATCG
Organism: Antitype chi; assembly: GCA_947359405.1. Lineage (NCBI taxonomy): Eukaryota > Metazoa > Arthropoda > Insecta > Lepidoptera > Noctuidae > Antitype > Antitype chi. The sequence continues at coordinate 21,603,818 of OX375814.1, read as the reverse complement.
GTCGCTCACCATGTTCATGCACTTGTATCATTATTCCAGCTACCCCCTCCCTACTTGCATCTGTATAAAGTATGGTTTCTTTTTTAGGATCAAAGATAGCTAAGGTAGAATCGCAAGTTAAGGCTTCCTTTAATAGATTTACCGTGCGATCTTGTTCGTCTGTCCATTGCCACTTTTGGCCCTTTTTTAATAATTTTGTAAGTGGGCTACTTAGTATTGCACAGTCCTTAATAAACTTACGGAAATAGTTAACCAACCCTAAGAACTGACGCAGCTGATGAACCGTTTTGGGTACTGGGAACTGCTTTATAGCATCAATTTTCTTTGGTGTGGGTTTGATACCATTACCATTTACTTCATATCCAAGAAATATGATGTCAGTTAAAAAAAAAGAACATTTTTTAATGTTAAGAGTCAAACCGCGTTCCTTAAATATTTTCAGTACCGATTCCAGGATGTTTATGTTTTCTTCAACAGTTTCTGATACGATTAACACGTCATCTAAATAGACAATGACATTTTTGAAGCGTAAATTACCCAAAATCTGGTTCATCATGCGTTGAAAAACCGATGGTCCATTCGACAGCCCAAATGGCATGCGCAAAAACTCGTAATGTCCATCTTCCGTTATGAATGCAGTTTTGTCTATTGAACCCTCATCTACACGTAACTGGTAATATCCACTCTTCATATCTAAGCTAGTAAAATACTTGCACCCTTTTAATCTATCTAACAAGTCCTCTATGCGTGGCATAGGGTATTTCTCTTTAGTAGTTATTTTATTCAATGACCTGTAATCCACGCATAGTCGCTTTTCACCCCCCTTTTTTTCTACTAATAGTACAGGACTAGCGAATGGGGACTTGCTTTCGCGAATGATGTTATTTTTAAGGAGCTCATCAATAATTTTACGTAACAATGTCCTATCAGGTTGTGATAACCTGTATGGCCTGGTGTAAATAGACTTGTTCGATTCAAGTTCGATCTCGATTTTAAAATCTTTAATTTTACCTAATGAACTTAAATCAGCCGCGATTGTTTCGGGATATTTTTTAAACAAATCCTTTAAAGCATCCTGATATTTATCCGGTACGTTGAATTCTACTTCATTAGACAAAACTATAGACACATTCACGGTTTTCTGAAAAGTCAGTTGATTTCCTATTCTCATGTACATAACTGACGTATCCTCGGTCACATTCCGGCCTATCAGGACGTCACAACCCGATAACACGTCAATAATATAGAAATCTACACTTCCGAATTCTATACCGTCTAAAATCAGAGAAGTCGTTATATAATCTTCTACCAAAACCACAGAACAATTCGAGAATCCCTGCAAATGAATCGGTATTGCCAACTTTAGTTTCGTTAGCTTTAATTTTTTTACTAAATCCGACGTTATTAGGGAGCAGTCACTGCCCATATCAATAAAAACTTTTTGGGAAAAGCCCCCTATACAGGCAACTTTATTAAATTTAGTTTTATTTTCACTAGACTTGACAAATTTTACTTCTTTTTTTACTTCGTCAGATTTTTTGTTTCGACAATAGTTTTCTGAATGTCCCTTCTTATTGCAATATTTACATATTTCTGTACACTCATTACGTTTGTGATTACCCCCACATCCGAAACAAGTTATCTGCTTTGTGGTTCTGGTAGCCGTTAAACTCTGATTTGACATAGCAATACGACTCGATTGTTCCGATTTCAATGAATTTCCTAGATCGATTCGTTTATATGAGGATTGAGGCACCTTATGTTCGCTGACAGCGCCATGACCCGTATTACGAGAACTATTTAACCGACCGTGGAGAAAAGATGCTAGTTGGTCGCATGTATTTATACTTCCGGCATCCACCGACGCACTTATGTTAGGGTCGTCGATATTGCCCGTAATAATAGAAATGATGTCCCGATCGGAAAAATTCACACCTAACTTGTCAATTTTACATTTTTGTTGAAAGTAAAATTCATACAAATGTTGCTGTGCTGTAGGTTTACAATCAATGATTTCTTTAAGTAACGCGAACATGTTACGTTTTGTTTGAAATGTAAACGATATTTTATCTCGCCATTGTTTCCATTTCCAACTAGCCCAAATACTCTCATTTTTTAAAAAGGAGTCATACCAAGTTTTTGCCGTTCCTTTGAATTTATTGACAGCCTGGTAAATTATCACCTGATCCTTCCAATTAAATGTTTTAGCATGTAAATCAACAATATTGAGCCAGTTATTTACTTTATCTGTAAGGGGGTCAAATTCTGGTACCATTGAGTTCAAAACCATATTATAGCAACCCGCTACTTGACTATCGACTGATTTCTTTGTTTTTTTACGAATGGGTGAAGGCGTGTAGCTTCTACTGGACTTACTGCTTGTCGATGAAGATGATGATGAAGATCTTGTACGTTTCCTCCTTTTTCGCTCCCGGAGACGGGTACGTGATGTTCGGCCCATTTGTAGGCGTTAATTCGAAGCACTTCTGATGTAGGTTAAGTTTATTTTAAACAAGAATAGATAGATAGGTACTTTGATCACTTTTAATATACAGCCAATTAATTAATTACAATATATATTTCACAATAATTAACAGTATAAAAGTTGTTTCTATGACGAAGCGCGATTAACAAAAGTTCGCTCAGCCCACTCGGCTCGGAGTTTTTAAAGCTTGGTATTCCCGCCAAAGTGACGTTAGCCAATGACTCGTTAGCAACGTTCCAACGTGCGGTCCGACGCAGGTGGCAGCACTGGACCTACGGTGCGTCGCTTGACTCGTGATACTAGCGCTATTTTTGGACGCCGGAAGCAGTGGCGCCAACATTAAGGTGTTTTCTTTTACTAAACTTTACCTACTATCGAAATAAAAAAATTCACGTAAAAAAATACACGTGCACTTTTTTGGTGTTGATGTTTTTAACTGCAAGCTTAGACCTCACGCAAGTAGCGTCACGCGTAAGGTTATTTGTAGCATTATTCAAGATTTGTCTACTAAAAAAGCTCAGTAAGTAACTTTGAGCATTTATAAGCTTTCTTGGAAATTCAATAGTTATCTAAATATTTCAGATTTTTTTACACATATTACGCCTTGCCCGGGCAGCACACCTCCAAGCATCAGTCTTTGCACCAAAACAATGCATTTTCCGAAGAAAACCCTCAATAAAACGTACATGTAAGGGAAGAAAAGATATAACCTTTGGAACAGGCATCTTAGGAAAGTTTTCTGTACCTTTTCTATCATCAGTGTTTGGGTCGCGGTATAGGGATGCCAAACACAGGCACTGGACTCGAGTTTGCTGCAAACCAAAGTAGTGTACAACAATCTAATAATATTTGGATTGTGAAAGACACTCATGTAGCAGTTTCGACCTGCTGTGCGGCGTTGCAAACACGAACCAAATTGGTCGCACCGCTGCTTGTGACAAATGGGAACTGTGCGAGCGAAGTGAGCATGGCCACCGCGGAACGACAGTTGGTCTCCGTCTTGATAAATTGTATTTATTTCTATTAGTAGGTTTGTACAAACACTTTTACACGTCTGAAAAAACATCCTCATACGCCTAACATTCACTATTCCTATTGGATTTATTTTTCGGCAACTGTCTTAGTAATGGTTAAAATTACAATTCCGGTCGAGTTGGCACGAGAGTTTTAAGGATTGATTTGAATTATCTTGTTGTCTTGAGTTGTCGGGCCGTAAGAAAAATAGCGGAATTTACCTTCATTATGACATTTCACCAAAGCTTCCTCCCAAATGTCTGGCTTCGTGTGCAGTTTGAGCCAGCCACCTGCTTCAACGCTGAACAAGTAATCAGGCTTGCAGAGCAAAGCGTCTGTAGAGAAATGAAATGAAATGTATTTGCAAGAATTGTAGTACATTACAGAATTACAGATGGTCGGGATGTTTAACAGTTTCTAAAACAATTAGCTAAAACTAACATGCACAATAATTGATTACATTTATTACATATATGAAGCTAATAAAATTGGTTTTTAAATCATAGTTATTAAATAAAGAATGTGAAATAAGTGTCAAATTATAATAGTATGATGTTAGTGTGAATCTTTAAAGTTTCAAAAGTATTAATTCACAGATTATAGTTTTTTTCTGTAAGCCATTTGAATAACGTTGTTTTTGTTCAATTGGAAAGCAAATTCCGTGATCTTACAGAGTTATTTCAAATTGGCTAGCTAAACTCTGCAGCTGCTGTTCTGTATATTGTGTACATGTGAATTCCCTTGAAATCCGTAGGGTTAAGATTTTTATTTGGAAAACTCTAATTCATTATATTAATACCTTTAAGTGGCTTAGTACACACAGAGAAAATAAATGTGAAGCAAATTGACCTACTGCGTCACTTTGCCGTGTTATTATAACAATTTTGTACAATTTTAAATTACTATTTGAATACACAGACAATCTAAGTTGGTCGTCAATTTGCTTACCAATTAATATCACTGACAATGAATTTTGTTTTTTTTTTTTTTTTTTAAACAGGCCACGTTGTGTAATTTCTATATACATTTAGTACTAAAATTAAATTATAATGAAGTACTTACCAGTTGGCACTAACAAGTAAAAAAAGCAAACAAAATATATGTTAAACATTGCTGCGTAGGTACCCACTGTAGGTAGCTATCGTTTCGCCGATGCAGCTGTAGTAATGTTTGAACTGCAGATAACATGCGGTTTTATACTGTGCGGTATCGTGAAACCTGATTGTCATATCAATAGGGCTTATCTCTGTATATTTTCTTGAGCGATAACATTTGTTCCCGAATTGGGTGCTTTTTCCGCCCTGGATTAACACTTAACATTTTTATAATGTGCTTAAACATATTTTTTATAGTAATCAGAAATTAGCGATACGCACCACTGTCCGCTTTGTTGTGCTCTCGGCGTTCTTGGAGTAGAAGGAGTTTATTTTAATTTTTTCACGGTCCCCGTCAGTTCTCTCTTACTCGAACATAAAAAGATGGTTGTCAGGGGATTGTAACTTGATCTCTTTCAAAGCTACCTCACAAATCGCTCCCAGATGGAATCTGTGCCCAGATAGTCAAGATTGAGCGACACTGTAGCAATAAGCGCCCCATCTATTATGGCGTTCCACAAGGAAGCATATTGGGTCCCTCTTTATTTCTAGTTTTTATAAATGTCCCTTGCAGATGATACTGCTATAATTTTCGCCGCCAACACAGTAATTGAACTCGAGGGCAAAGCACAGCATGGCTTGGATGTAGCGCTAAACTGGCTTTATTTCCACACGCTTACACTTACTTCCTCCAAAACCATCAGTTCTGCTACCCAAACAAACCCGCCAATATCAGTTAAAGATCACACATGCAATTTGCAATTTCTAGTTCCAAGCCACTGTATACCAATATCCTCTACGGATGAAATACCTAAGTTCAGTCATATACTCGTATAAGATATTAAATTTAAATCTCATATTAATTTCCTTACTGGCTCGTAGATCGTAAACATAAATATATTTTCAAAGCTTTAAGAAATATTGCTAATCCTATAATTATACGTAGTAATGTCTATTTTGCCTCATTGCTATCTATTATTACCTACTGTATTCCCTGTTGGGGTGGTACTGCAAAAACTAAACAAAAACTGCAACGTCCCTAACTTGCGGTAATACCTTATTTTACAGTCAATTCTGTTGCAACACCGCAAACCCCCTTTATTGAAATTACCAAACGCCGAAAATATATAAATATTTACTTCTCCAAAAACCCGTGTATCGTTTACTAAAAGATTATTTTATTATTCAGGTCCATTTCTTTCGTAACGAGTTACCGTACGGACGCGTGAGGTCACTGGCCTTAGTGCGAAAAATCATGGCGTTGTTAAAGTGTTATTCGTGTAATATTGTAATCAGCGAAGTACTGGCATTCATACAAAACAAAATACAAATTATGGATGAAGAAAGTATTGTTAAAGTGTGTAGTTCAGCTTTTTCTGGCGAACATGTAGACTTTGCAAAGACGTTACTATTCAAATCAGTGAATATACAACAAAAAAAATATCGCGTAGAAAAGAAAATAAAATGTGTCGGGACCTGAGGACATCATTTCTCTGTTTAAGAATACAGATCTAAGTGTCTGTATCTAAGTGTCATAATATATCGATATCTAGACAGTTAAACGTGTATTGTGGTGCACGAAACAGTTCTTCAATCCATCAAATTACGCAGAAGTTATCATCGTTTTTCTTCAACCCATCCGCAACAGTAGATTATGCACTAAGGGGATAAAGTATAGTGTCATAAGTAGCGGGCACCGTATTGAATCCCGAGCAAAACGAAGGATTCTAGCGCTAACTTCCGAGCGGAGCAAGGGAGTCTAGAGTTAAGTAGGAAGGTAACTTACGTAATATATTAATTTTTATGTATTACATGTTGTAAAGAACTTAGCGATGGAAAGTTTAAAACTCACATCAAACGTGTCCTTATCAAAAAAGCATATTATAAGATAAAAGCCTACGTTGAAGACAGGGAAGTTTGGCATTAATTCCTTCTGCACATGTGGCTTCCCTGGTACCTCATTAACAGCAAAACCGTGTGAAAGTCTATTAACTGCTCCCAAATTGCAATGTTAATTTTTATTTTTTACAATGTCTGACATATAATTCTCGTCATTATTTGACATTATACATCAATTTTACTTTCGACTATTTATTATTAGTGATTGTCATCGAAATCATGTCACTTGGTTCAAATAGATTCATTTTATATAGGTAGATTCTTTTACATACTGTGAATGAGAGAACGTTGTAGGCCTTAGAGACTAGATTTGTAGACGTTTTTCTATTCTGTATTTTAATTCCTCTAAGTACCTGGTACTTATTGACTGGCCTGCACTGTACCCCCATACCTATTATCACTGTAATTTGAAAACATTGTAAAAGCCAATTATTTTTAAAAGAGTAACCGTGGAGTTTCTTGCCGGCTCTTCTCCATAGGAAACGACAAATTGGAACCGTGCACCTAGCTTCTGACGTTTCATAAGTGCCCATGCAGGCTTATGTGAAATAAAATATTTTGATTTTGATTTTGAAACTTTCTTAGATTTGACTGACACACTCATGTGTAGGTATGTCAGTCAAATCTAAGAAAGTTTATTATTTTTAATAATAACACATGAACCTTAAGAAGGTTTACAATAATAATTATTATATAACTTAGAGTCGAAACATTACATCAGTAGATTGCACACAAGCGATCGATTCATGAGCGGGTAGCTAGTACTTACCTATATAATAATTATGTAGCTATTTTAATTACTAAAAAAATAATCAATAGGTAGGTACTTACTTTTATGGCAAGAAAGCAGTAATCAGGGGCTTAATTTAAAAACGTTTCCACATTTTGAGCTGTGAAAACTTTTGATTTCTTAGGACGATTTCCTTTTGATTTCCTTTTAAAAAAATCCAGTCATTTGGTGTGTGTATTAATTTGTATATATTATTATTTTTTAAACTTATTGTTGACCTGAGCATCCAATAGACGCACCATAGGCTACTAGGCTTCTTTGTACATGATGTATATGCTAGAAGTAGACTAAAAGCACCGATTCAGATACTGACTTGACGCCTTTTGTAATTTTCAATTTGTAAAAATCGTCGTAGGCTTTCATGTACGATTCCTTGGACTTTTCTGGGAATAGAATGTTGACAATGCCAATGGCTTCGGATTTAATGTACTCCAGAGTCAAATCACTATCGTCACTCGTCATTTTTGTGAGAGTAATTTGTTGTTTATCAAAGCAAAGCAATTTAAGTATTCGCGCCTCTTTTTAATTTCTATTCTATTTTTCTTTTATTTATATTCTAGGTACTCGTGGTGGCCAGTTCGATCTTCAAACAATTTTTTTTTAGTTGCAGATTATGGTGAATGCATGGAATTAGTATGTACCTACTACCTATCGTAAATGTTCGTATGTGATTTCTACTTTACGTTCCAAATTCAAATAACTTTTATGACAATGAAATTTAGTACAATTATAATGCCCTGCTAGACCTCAGGTCCCATATGACTTACTTTAGGTTAGGTTTGCATGACATATAATTTGACATTGTCGAGCAGGTAGTGTGAAAAAATATTTAAATAAAACCGGCATGCACCGTGTGAGTCATCAAAGGAATGAGCGATGCGTCGACGCTTAGCGAGGTCATTGACCGGCCTTCGCTCGCTAGCCATCGCGCGACGAAGGACACACCTCCAGCGGGCGGTCAGGCGCACTCGATTAATGCTCGGAAATATTCGTAGCGTGTGGAACACGAAGACTTGCGAGTTTTTTTGCGACGAGCCGTGTTTACATAAAAAACACAGATAGCGGTCACTCCTGCGCATCAAGACTACCAATATTCTCGGCGGTATTAGGCGCACGCCGTTACCTGCCTCGCCTCAATCGGCTTCTGAACCAAACCTGTCATCGAGTACTAATACTAACAGCGATGACAATATAAATATAACCCATGGGAAAAAGATACCCAGTGCTGATGACATGATGAGAATGGAGAAAATTATGGAAGATATGAAATAAATGTTATCTGAACTAGTTACTAAACAGAATGAACAAAATGAAAAAAAATAATTTGTTACAATTGACTCTCGAGGATATACGGTCCCAAAAAACTGCGATCAGCTTGCAAAACTCTGAAATACGAAGTCAGAATGAAAAAATCAAAGAGATGATAGATTTCTTATCAGAAAAATATGATGATGCTCTGGTGGAAATTAATGATTTAAGGGCGGAATGTAGCAGTAACAAAAACGTTATAGAAGCGCTTAAAATCAGGGTAGATTTCTTAGAAAAGCAACAAAAAGCCGCTTCGATTGAGATTTAAAATTTATCGTCGTCAACTCTTGAAACTCGTGACTTCCTTACAGTACAGAAATTGGGTCAAATCATCAGTCAAAAAATCATTACCGTGAGTGCAACGAAGATAAAAAACATCTTTCGTTACAAGAGCAAATCTGACGCGGTGGGTCCAGTCTTAGTGGAATTCACGTCGGCAAGCATTAAAGAACAGTTTCTAAAGTCAACCAAAAACAAACAAGCACAACAAGGAAAATCGCCTGAACACATCTCATCGGAAACGAACCTTGGCAACCCTTATACGTAAATTAAGTGCTTACGGCTATGACCAGACGCCTGCATTATCTCGACCTGGAACTTACGAAGGAATTCGATTACTTATCATAGAGGTATGAGGAACAGGGTGTAAAGTTTACTCATACAAAGGGAGGATCCTCCGACCAGACGAGTGTTGTGTCTGGTTGGCAACTGCCCGACGGTTGATGTCGGGATGTTGTACCTAATCGCGCGGTAAACTTTAACTGCGCGATCTAGGATATCTATGACATGTGTCTTGCGTAGTTCGTCTGTGGCATTGTAGATGGCGCCACTTCTCTTTTTGTATTTTTAGATATTGTTGCGAAGTATTTTTCTATAGTGCCGCTACACTATCAATGCTGGGTTGCAAACGGCAAGGTGTATATTCGTGAATAAGACGGAATGTCAAGCCGCCTCATCAAAACTGACGAAGACATCGCGAAACTCCGTAAGGAAAAATGACTAGCCCTGTACCTATCACTACATTCTACCTTTTCCATCACAGTTTTGTTTACCCTAGTCCAAACTAATACAATTCAATTAATAATTAACACTAATGCAAAATCTAATCAATTATACAACCACTGTTCATTACAAATACGCTTGTTACTAACATTATCTATACATACACAATACAATATACACATCCTGTATACAATCACGTTACTTGCACTCCACACCCGCAACGCACACAAACTTAATTGGCTGACATACCTCATAAATAAAAGCCATCTGTACCAGTATATTGAACTTTAGGGCTATGCTAATAAGCAGCGCTCAAGACATGAATGTGAAAATGCATTAATATTCGATAACACACAAACCAACCTAAACAACAAGATGCTGTCTCGGTGTCGGATGCTTCGACTTGTGACCTGGAAAACTGTACTCCACCAAATTTCATAACTTATCAAACACTAAAAAACATTCCACAGAACATAAGAAGCATAAATAAAAACATGGCGGGCTTTATGACTACACTTGCTCGGACCAAAATTGACTGGGACATAATCGCTTTAATCGAGTGTTGGCTCCCTAACACCCATAATATTCCCGAATTGACGAACTATAACTATTACCTTTCCAACAATAATCATACACAAAATGAAGGTGTAGGTGTCCTGTATGTGCATAAAAAAACTGCAACTAGTTCCAGAGGAGCCGTCATTCTTAGATGCTGTCTCCAAGTAAAAATCTATAGAAATACTGTTCTCTTAGCGATATACCGCCCGCCACGTTACAAAGACTTAAATAATTTTTTAATCTCACTAAATACTACCCTAAGTAAAATGCAATACCATAAGTATTGCGGGAGACATAAATATACTCGTACATGAACATTGCAAGGATTCCGCTAAACATTCCTACCTCAACTTACTGGCTACCCATGGCCTTTTACCTGATCATACATTACCTACGCAACAACAAGCTTGTCTTGATCACGTGATACTGAAAACTTAACTACCAGCTTCTACTTCAGTCGCACACTCTGCTCTAACAGATCATAAGACAGTAATGTTATTCTTGTCAAAACGAATGCCTAAAATAACTACAAAAAATTGATAGAATGAAAGAATAATCTTATCGCACCAGCTCAATTTGGGTTTCGCTCTAGCAAATCCACCTCTGACACGCTCCATGAGTTAACAAACTATTTGGTCACAAACATGGATGGTGGGGATAAAGTTATGGCCAAATTCCTAGATCTTGCTAAGGCTTTTGACACGGTTTCTGTCCTAATTCTTGTACGTAAGATGCAAAGCTTGGGAATCAGAGGACTTCCACTGGACCTCTTTAAAGACTACCTGAGTGAGCGTGCCCAGAGAGTAAAGATAGATGAATTCATCAGTGAGGAACAAATAATTAACTACGGCACGCCTCAAGGTAGTGTCCTCGGACTTTCACTATTACTCATTTATATCAACGATTTGGGTATGCTCTCTATCCCCAATGGCGAAATCATTAGCTTTGCTGATGACACTGCCCTCTTGTTCAGCGCGAGCTCGTGGGAGGATATCTATGAGTGTGCACAACTAGGCTTTAATACGGTATCCAACTGGTTACGCGATAATCTATTGACCCTAAGTACAACCAAAACCAATTACATAACATTTTCAATGCAAAACAATGGATCCTCCCAAACATTATCTAATATTATTGTAGCTCACTCTTGCACAAATCCACATACCCGTAATTGTAACTGCGAGTCACTCACCAAGGCTGAAAATGTAAAGTACCTGGGAATAACAATCGACAAAAACCTAAGATTTCAAGACCACATAACCACTCTTAGTAACAGATTACGGAAACTAATAAACGTATTCAAAACGCTGAAACATGTAGTCGATAAAAATATTATGAAATCAGTGTACTATACCCTTGCTCAATCTATAATATGCTACTGCATCACCTCCTGGGGTGGTGCTCCAAAAACTACTCTAATAGAAGTTGAAAGAACCCAAAGAGCTACTCTGAATGTGTCGTCTTTTCGACCGTATGGCTACCCCACTGAACAGTTATACACAAAAAGTAACGTCCTGACAGTGCGTCCACTGTTTATATTGCACACTTTGCTGAAACAGCACACTCTCTTGGTATAAAATCCAACGCTGTCCAGGGGGAAGTACGATATGACCCAGTGGAGCGCCAACATCTACGTCACAAAACTATTTTTGCAAGGCGTTTCTTTTGCTATCTAGTTGGCTACTTATACAATAAAACGCATCTAACTGACTGGCTACTAAAATTAAACTATAATGATACTGAAGACATCCTTAGAATGGCCTAAACACACAATCACACTCTCACACCCACACACTCACACTCCCACACAATTACACACACCCACACAATCACCCATACTACACATCCACTAACATTCGTCTCGCATACATAACCTAGATTTAATCATAATACAATAAAACTATAAAACATCGTATGACTCCTTCCTATATTTTGTCTGCGCGCTTAGTACATAATTTATAAAAAATCTTTTTCCAAAAAAAAAAAACAACCGACTTCCAAAAAAACACTACAAAGTGAATAAATAACTTTAATTTCGGAAGTCGATGTCCTTGGAGCTGTATTTTAATTTTTTGTCACCGCCTTCCGAAATTAAAGTTATTTTTCACTTTGTAGTGTTTTTTTGGAAGTCGGTTGTTTTTTTTTTGGAAAAAGTTTTTATTTTTCACTTTTTAGTGGTTCACATGTGCTTACCCCTTCACAGCGTACCGGCGTGATGTTATGTTATGAACTGGTGTAAACAATAGACAGACATGAGATTTCAGCAATCCCAGTCCATTTGCTATCATTTATTTAAGAGTTCCGTTGCCTATTGCCGAAGTTCTTCATCAGATCTTCACCAAATTTAAATGGGACCACTCCGAGAAAGTACTCTTCCATAAAATACCCAAATCGCTTCAAGTGTGACTAGAAAATTTGAAGATTTCTCTCTCTTTCTCCAGGATCCCATCATCAGATCCTGACTTGATGATCGTGGGACCACCTGGGAAGTATACCCTTTCAAACAAAAATAATAATCCAAATCGGTCCAGCCATCTTCGAGTAATCGGGGAACATACATAAAAAATTAAAAAAAAAGGTTTCGACAAATTGAGAACCTCTTCCTAAAGGGGTGGGATCCTGGTGTCCTGAAACACAGGCCACGTGCCTAACTTAGGCACCAGTCTCCCACAATATATACTTACCTGAATTGTGTATCTTTGTCGAATCTGACTCATGTAAAATAATTTATGTATATTGTGGTGAGAAATAAAGTGATTGATTGATTGAATACCTTATTTTACAGTCAATTCTGTTGCAACACCGCAAAACCCCCTTTGTTGAAATTACCAAACGCCGATAAGATAAAATATTTACTCCTTCAAAAACCCGTGTATCGTTACTAAAAGATTATTTTATTATGTCCGTCTCTTTACAATATAATAAAAAAAAAATCCAATACCAGTAAGTATAAAAATATAGATTGGTATTATCATAATTGTAAAAAACTGTCCGCATATTCCTTCAAAAAAAACCTACGATGAAACAGAAAAATATTTAATTTAATTAAGTTATGACAAGTTTGTATATTGTACCACTCACCAAAACAAATAACTTAACCCACACTAATTCAATCCCCTTACATACGCACGCTTACACAGCCGCACGCTCACGCACACACACACACGCCGACCCATACATGCGCCAAACAGCACACACACAAATGCGCTGGCACACTAATACCTATTTGTATTTTTTTTTAATGAGTATATTAATTTAACTCGTAAAAATAAAATTCTAGTAATACAAAGTAGAGGGCATGCGTACTGTTACTCCTTAATATAGGCTATTTCATATCCTAGCAAGGAGAACAACACGTCACCCACTTGATTGCCAGATAATTATTACTACCTACTTTGTAAAATCTGATACATGTTACACTACTTCATGTACAGACGCCAGCACATCAAGCTACCCCAAACTGTAATTTTTTTCCAATTGAACATGAACCTTATGCTTACGACATAAAGTTGAACATCTATCAAAGAAATTTGACAGATTGGGGTAGCTTGATGTGCTGGCATCTGTACAATCAATGTAACATGTACAATCTGTTTATATGAATAAAAAAATCTATTCTATTCTATTTTAAGCATTATTTCATTTACCAAATACCAAGACCTACCTACACATAACCGCTACAATACTTACTTACGACATGTACATCGTAGGTTCGAACCCAAAAAGGCACGTTACTTTGTGTAAATTAGTTCATCACCGTTGCTCACAAAACGGTGAAGGAAAACATCGTGAGGAAACCGGCATGTCTTAGAAACAAAAATTCGAAGGCATGTGACATTTACCAACCTGGGCCCACGTGGTGGATTACGGCCCACTCCCTCTTAGGAGGCCTGTGCCTCAGCAGTGGGAACATTATAGACGGATTATGCTATGTACTTATAGTTAAAAATGAGACTCTGACTTGGCTAAAAGCCAAGAATCTTTACTGGTTGGACCCGAGGAGGCTCTCGTTGCTTGAATAAGAAAGCGCCACTTCTTGGCACAGCTCGTATTAGTAAGAGGTTCCTCTATCTGAGGCACGAGTGTGGCTTTGGCCACAATAACCTTTATAATCTTTGCCCCTGTAGTTATTCATGTCCTTTTTACCCAATTGCGGTCCAGCAAATCGCACGAATTCTTTGAACCCTCGAGATTTAAATAAGGATGTTTACGAGTATTTATTTAACTTATTGCAATCAGTATTTTCCACAAGAAAAACCCGCGATACGCGACGACCTTTTCCGATAGTAAAATGTAAACAATATATCACGTAGCAGAATACTATTGTTGAATGATAATTCACTATCCAAACTAATTAAAGAGAAAATATTTTATTGTTGTATATTTGTTTGTTACCCTAAAACGGTTTAACGGATTTTGATGAAATTTGGCACATGGATAGACCATGGACCAACCTGGATGAGGACACAGAATACTTTAATCCCGATATTTCCCTCAAATGATTTTGTATCTGTGTAATGACGTTTAAAAACTATCTCATTTTGACAGTTCTCAAAAAAAGTACTGGGTTTTTAACGGAACGAAATGGAATTAAGATGTCGGGGGACTCGGCTAGTTTGCTAAGTTAATTTTCTCTTAGCTTTGAAATGTGAAGGTTGTCTCAAGAAGTATATATTGTTATTATGTTGAATACCTAGTTTAAGAGTTTCATATGTATTGCTATATACCAGGTTTGTTTGTGGGTAAGAAATAAATGCATAAATATTTATACTGAGAAAGGTGTTTTTATTATTATTTCAGAAGTCGGATAAACCAAAAAGGGTACGTAGTCTTTTCAAAATGGACTATTTTTTTGTAGTTTAAGACATTCAGACAATTCAGACATTTACCTGTCGGGGAAGACATCGCGACAGATTGTGGTGATATTTTATTAGTTGTTCGATACAGGTTCCTTCCACATATTGAATGAGGTTATTTTGAGAGCAGAGGTATTCCTTGACTGTTGGCATGGTTGGTCAATCGGACGATATTTCGATCCTTCTACCAAAAGGTAAGGTGATGCGGGAAACACAACAAAGGTTTGGTTCATGGAATCCATAGGAAGGGAATAAAATTTATAGCAATTATAAGTAACATTTAAAATTAACGGAACTTTAATAATAAAGGTTATTTCTTCATTTTTAAGGTAAGCCTTTACAGACAATGACTCTTCTATATTAATTACATTTTTATCATTTACAGAATACATTTAGTTATCATGTTCATTAATTAATATGTTGTAGTAAATTTAACAATTCGTCAGAATTTATTACGGCTTTGTGTAAAATAGATGCTTCACTAAATGCAACAGCAGTTTCTAATTCGCTAAGTTTGACATAGATAGTCCTAAAGTTCACAATAAATTGATTGACTAATCCAAATACCTACATAGGTCATATAAATTGAAAATCATCTTTTGTATTAAATAAAGTCGTAAAAGATAAACAACAATTTCAATTTCTAATTAAAAATTTAAAGTAAATTAAAATTCTACGAATTAACAAACTAAATTAAAATTTAAAACAAAATATTATGAAAAATCTTATCGTTATAATAGCGTGAAGATAAAATTCACTAATTTTATTAATCACTAATTATTAGGAAATTAATTTCTACCATAAAAGGTTTTTCACTTGATTTTCCAGATTTTATGAAAAAATACAAAAAGTTACATTTTTATTATCTAACATTATTAGTGTGGGGAGTTAGGAAGACAGTACAAGGTTACTCACAGTCCAACCGCCTCCTATCACCATCTATGCTCACCCACGTTATCGTTACGCGTTATCTAAACTATTTATTTGGTTCGAGGATTGCAAGGGCGTTTCACTGATTTTAAGTTACGACGAATCTACGTTACCACTCGCGAATAAGTTCCTTTGTGTTCTTTTTCACTTTTCCCAGTCTTTCACACTTGACTTTCCGCGAAAGCAACAGTTTACGGCAATCCTACCGGCTGTTCTATCTAATACACACTTAGAACTTACAACTAAGCTGGTGGTAACTGGCGCCTAAAGACAAAGTGCAGCGTACGAGCTTATGACTCTCCACAGCGATAGATAAGGTGAGTTCGGAGAATGTAACTAGGTCGGTACACGACCTCAAATACAATAAATAGTTGTGATTTCTTTTAACGTGCTGTTTGAGTAGTTTTATAAAAGTGGTCCTGGGTTTGGATGTTGTAATGTATTTCGGTAATTAATGTATTACATCATTTGGATAGTACCTATATCTTAAAAGAAATAGATGGCTAAAAGTGGACGTGAATGATTTTGGTCTTACTTGTATTAAGAACCAGTGTGCCTGTTTGAAGAAGCCTATATCGTCTGTGGGTAGCTACAAGGTATGTCATCCGCAAATGGATAATTGTAAAATATTTACGATTAGTAAGGTAGTCGCACCGTTTAAGTGTTTTGCTCCACGAACTCAATATAGTTCAACAAATTGTAAAATTGATTCGTGATTCGTATCAGTAAAAGCTTCGTTTACCTCATCAGTAAATTTTGATAACCTCTATGAGGTAGACTTATTGAGTTGAAAACCGTATTGTGTGCTGGCATGCCTAACTTGGTAACATAAAGCTTACGAATATATTTTTCTATTTTGTTGATAACAAGTAGAATAGTCACAGTTGGCAAAATGTGTAACTTCGGAGTATTTTTCTGGTTTGACATTGCTATTGATTGTCTTAAACGCCTGTCACCGCGACACAGATGGATTTTATTTGTTTGTTTGTTCAATGTAGGTACATACAGTAACAGGCTATGCTTTGGCTAAAACATAAGAGTACATGACCCTATTAGTGCGGAGGAAGTATTATTACAATTAACTTTTAAGTAAACTATTCTCAAATTTAACATAATAAAAAGCAATCGTACCTAATGACTATAATTGTTGAGACGGCTGAATGGATTTGGATGGTATTTGGCACACGGATGGTTTATGGCCACGATTGGAGCTGTATGCTTTTTTAAAATACATTTTGAAAATAGCAGAAAAACGTTCGGATCAAGGCAAAATTGCAATCACGTTCGTATCTTTCGGAATCGCTATCACACTGATTGTTGGAAGCATAACAGAGACATAATGGGTGGTATCACAGTTGAGTGGCGATTTCCGGCAAACACTACATCTGGTGAGGTGAGGGACTAGGACTGATGAGGTGCACGCTACGTTGAATAGGTCGACTCTATGGCCTGCGCTTGACCATCAACATGAGAGTTAGGTTTAATGTTACTGAGGATACTCTATCAGCGGAGAGCGTTTATAGATTAAACTACCAAAGATTCCTGGTAGAGTAGTTCCCACTTTAGAAGATCACATTCGTTTGGTGTACGGGGACATCAGTCCAATACCGTAACATTAGAATTCTTGGGTGTGTGAACGGGCCATTTTAACGCCCAAAAATGATCAAGGTGCACCGAACAACCACAGTTTGCTCTAGCAAATTGAAGGCAAATGGCCATAAGACCATTGCACGGGTGTCAACCTCAAGACAAGCTGCTTCTCACACGGACAACTGAACTGTAACTAAAACTAAAAACGCAGGATACAAGAAAGTTTTATAAATTGTGGCTGTCATTTTAGTAAATTGTGATGACTTACGGCTTCCACGCGAACGAAGTCACGTAAGTAAAATCCAAACATCTTTGGCGGCTGTAACACAACCCTTCATATAATATTAGTAGGAAGTCGGATAGGATAGTAGGATAAAATATAAATAAGTTAAACTAAAGAAGTTTATTACTTTTTGCAATCGGTTTTCTGCAATACATAACGCGGGACTACTGATAATTTAATATAAACATAGTTACGAAAGATAAAATAAAAATAAAATAGGGATGACTAAATCATTTTTATCTTTATATCTATCACAGAAATGCTCACGTTTTATGTGATTCGGTTCAGGTCCGGGTCAGTTTGTATTATATTTAAATGGCCGTTATCCTCAGTCCAAGACATTACAACTTCGACAAACTTGAAAGACGGTGTAGTAACACAAAAATGGTGAAGACATATTTTGTTTGTATAACATTATTGTTAATTGTAACGGGTAAGTTTAACTATTTTTGTTTTCGATATCACTTATAATAATGAATACCTATCGTATTTTTTTTAATAATTTAATTTTTAATAATTATTTATTTATTTCAAAGTGTGGTACAACAAATATAATTTTACAATTTAGGGTTAAATCCAATAGAAAGAAAGTAACAATTGTAACATTAAATCTGGTGTCCTAGCTATTTAGGTTAGGTACATGGTGACCTGTTTAATGTTCGCCCTACGCCAACAACCCTACTAACGCCTTCTTTGTACTATTTTATGTGTCTGAATAAAATATAATTCAACTAAATTACCAATGTTTACTATTTAGAAGTGGTGCGATGCAAGCCCAATGACTCGTTCAACTTGGAACCGGGTGTCACGTTGGATCTGCATTTGACGCCTAGAACTTGGGAGGAAGCCTTCTTGAAATGTCAGAATGAAGGTAAGATGCACTTCTGTTATGCTGCCTAGCGCGTTCTCTCCTGCAGCTCATGTAGCGTGGTCTCTGTAGTATCTACTCGTGCGCCAACACGGCTGGCACGCAAGATCTTGGAATGGTAAACTTGGTCTGAGCGAGCGTCGCCGCCAGCTCCCCTCGCTCATGCATATGCAAGGTACAGATCTCAATGTGTCATGTTACAGGCGCGGTGCTGGCGTCTCCGCTGGACGAAGACCTGGCTATTGCTCTTCAAAAACAGATGACACAGTTTGGTGTGGATAGTCACATTTTCCTGGGAACCCATGACTTATTCTCAAAAGGACGCTTCATATCTGTAGAAGGTCAGACTTAACGCAATGTATTTTCAAATAAGTTCATTTAATTTGGATTAATGTAATATTGAACTACAAACAAAAATATTTTTTTCTTTGCTTGTTTTCATAATAAAAAAAACACTCAAGCTTTTAATTAATCACGTAAATGAAATTCTTGGTTGTTATTTCTGCCCAAATTTGGTTTTTGATTATTATTCATGTATCTTGGATGCATGTATCTTCCAGGAGTGCCTCTGTCCGACATGGCAATAAGATGTGGTTCACGTGGAGCTGATACTGGAGATTGCCTCACTATGTCTGTCGATGGATTAGTGTATTACTCTTCATGCAAGGAGGCACTACCCTACATATGTTACAAGAAACTCGTCAATAACACGTTGAACGAATGCGGCACTTCTGACGATGGTAAGAAAATGATCTATTAGCAATATGTACTGAGACTGTGGGACAGAAATGAGCCCCTAGGTACTTTACTAGACGTGACCGAATTAGTTCTCTAATATGACAAAAAGCCTTCGAGGAGTACAGGGAGATTTTATTTCTGTCAGTAAAAAATAAATATGTTCTAAACTAGAAGAGTTCGGTATTTCGTATCCGACTACTTTGAGGAAAAAGATCGAAACAATCCCAAAGGTCACTTTTAAAGTGCAGCCTTAATCTGGTGAGATCTGGTGAGGTACACGTAGATTAGGGTCTGAAATGTTATTTTGAGGAAATGACCACATAGATTTGAGCAGACCTGTCGAGTCAGTGCAAGCATACCTCAGTGCTCGTGTATCATGTAGCTCAACTCAAACTTTTGATAATAATATATAGCAGGCTATATGTTCCCACTGCTGGGACACAGGCCTCCTCTCTGCGAGATGGTGTGGGCCGTAATCCATCATGCCCAGTGCGGGTTAGTGGATGATCAAAACATCGCAGATATGTGAATATCTGCAATTTTTTGGTTCTAGGACATCCCGATTTCCTGACCATGTTTTGCTTCATCGTTTGAGAGCAGTGGTGATGAAATAAATCATACAAAGTAAAGCGCCTGTCAGGGTTCGAGAACCCACGACCTAGAGTTTGTAAGTCGCAGCCATCACCACTGGGCCACCACAGCTCTTTAATATCATAATATAACATTTTCAATAATAATACGATTTTGTTTGTAGATTTATAACAATTTAAGCCCATTATTAGATACATACTAATATTATTACATTCCTAAAATATTTCAGAATATCACCTCAATCGGTACACAGGCAGCTGTTACAAGGTCCATTCCCAGGAGCTGAGTTGGACCGTTGCTTATGGAATATGTGCATCTGAGGGGGGTCACCTGGTCATCCTGAATGATGAAGAAGAGGCGCGGATCGTCAAAGAAATGTTCCCTGTTAACCCATCGATACAATTCCACATAGGTCTTGTAGCCTGGGGCGACGAACGCAGATGGAGTACCATTCATGGTATGACCGCTTTTTAAAATAAAATGACCTTCAGTCTTGTGATAATTGACTGACGATAAAGCCGTTTTATTAATCAGAAAACATCGGCAGAGACCTGCACCCTAATTGCGTAACTCACGATTAATCATTTTTTTTTTTTTTTAAAAAAACGTTGCCCCACACTAGGAATTTCTCCTGTAGCGTGGGTGCGTTTACAAACATTTAAACTGACATACACAAACAGCCAGACCCAGAACAACTACTTGCAGATCATACAAATATTTGTTCCGTGCGGGAATCGAACCCGCGACACGCAGCGCAGCTGTCGATCGCTGAACCACTGCGCCAACCGTGCCGTCAATTTGTTTCGTTTTGATACAGATTTCTCAACCATTGCTTCATATGTTCGAAAAATGTGTCTGCTCAACAACGTAAATAACGCAAAGAATATTGTTGAACTGTCCAAATGAAACCGATTATGATTAATCGCGTATTACGCAATTAGGGTGCTGGTCCTCAAGTCTGCTATTACAATAGTGTCAGAATGGTCTATCATTGATTTCAAAATTGTTGATTTTGACAAGTTTGGTAATCTACTAATATAATGGCGTCATTATGACTTTCCAATGGTCAGCCACTGACACTCCATTGAAAGAAATGGCATTTATTGGTAATTTCGTACATAATGATAACACTAATAAATAACATGTAAAAATATATGTAAATGAAATCTGGCATGAATAAATGTTCAAATTTAGTAGTTTTTTTTCGAAAATCAATTCTATTAACGGGTTTTATAATAATGGCAATACGACAATGCCAATAAAAGTATTATAACACAATTCTATTACGACACCATTGATCGACCAATAATCGACCATTATGACAATGAGATCGTGTTGGAGTGACGAATTTATAAAAATAGCAGACTTGAGGCCCTGCACGCGTAACATGGCCACCGTAGAAACAGACATAGAAA
The DNA here is from genome assembly GCA_947359405.1 of Antitype chi. Classification (NCBI taxonomy): domain Eukaryota; kingdom Metazoa; phylum Arthropoda; class Insecta; order Lepidoptera; family Noctuidae; genus Antitype; species Antitype chi. The sequence goes on along the minus strand of OX375814.1, from coordinate 21,582,397 downwards.
CGAGTCACGAAAGTCCTAATAACCGAAGGATTATAGAAAATCATCAAACCGCAAAATTGTAAATGCAAAAAAGAGCCTTATTAAAATGTTTTCCTGTTCCAGGTCACAAAATAGAAGATGTGTTCAACCTTTGGAATACCAGTCAGCCTGACAACTATTGTGGCACCCAGGATCGAGCCACTATCCTCAGGAATGGCTACATGGACGACGTCCAGAAATGGACAACAGCTATGTTCGTCTGTGAAAAATCTCCTGAATCTCCTCCAGAACAAGTTAAGCCACCATGCAAGGATGAAGAAACGGAATTCTGTGATTTTTGCGAGCCAAAATTAATCGGAAATTAAAGTTTCCTGTGTCATCGAGGAGTTATTTTGACACTATATTAAAACATTAAATTAAATAACACTTCAAATTGTTTTTTGCCTTTCTCCAAACCTTGCGGTTGCAGGTCGTGATGCGCTCGGTAAGCGAGCGCGTTTCACCACCTGCGACGAAGTTATATTGGCAGCCGGCACCGACGATGAATGTTTTAACAATGTGCTGTGCAACACAACTAAATGATTGATAGTTATAAGCTGCACCGCAGCGCTGGTTGCGCAGCAGTTAAGAAGCGATATGGAGCAATTTAATAAACTAAACTAACTAGAAATTAAATGAAGTAGAACTGAAGAGTTTTTATAAAATTGAATAATAAAATAAACGTATTTTCTAAAATCACATGTAGTTGTATTAGTTACTTATACGTAACTTAACTATGTTTCCGTTAACATTTATACATACTCTGTTTACAATGTTAACATAATATTTTGTATTGAGCTATCAATAAAGTTTTTTTTTCACATAATACAGTTCTTTATTTCCTGCAATTATTACATGCATTATCTTATTTCTATAAATACAAAGTATTTTTGCAAACTTATCGTCATAATTAGAATCAGCTTCAGCCATTACTAAAGAAGATTAGTTAGATACGACATCTTTTCTACCACCTGCTCAAACGTGCACGAGTATTTTGAGAATTACTTTCCAGAGTCTCCACTTCTTCAACCAATGGATCATATTTGCTATTTCGATTATGGTTTCCAATCATATCTACTTTTCCTGGGACGTTTAGCCATGAAGGCATAGATTGACCACTTGAGGATCTCCTGCCGTGAGAGACTATCCGCTCATGAGGCGTACTGTTTGTAACTGTGCAAAGAAGTGATCTTACCGAATTCATGGGAAATTGCTACTGAAGGGTGTGGGTGTGGACCTCAGGGTGACCTGCAACACGGCCAATTGTACATTGCTTGCCCCCTCGTCACCAATCCTGACCCTATTCATTATCTGGCTCCCGATATCAAAACTACAAATGTAGTATAAGTATAGGGAAGTTTTATAAAAATGTGGCTGTTAATTTAGTGTAAGTATTGTGCTGTCTTATGACTTCCACGTGAACGAAGTCGCGGGCGAAAGCTAGTATTAAATAAACAAGTTTATTAATAGTTGCAATCGGTTTTCCCTAAAAACCTTGGGAAAGAACGCGCTACGACAGATAAAACAAAATAAAATGACGACAGTCAAAGTATTATTGATATGAATGAGTAAATAATTATTATCTATATACCTATGACTACAATGCTCATGTTTCCTGAGATTGGGTTCATGGGCGGGTCAGATAGTCTTGTAATATATTTAAAGTCTGTTATTCTCAGTCCAAGACTTTACAAGTTTGACAGTGAAGCGATGCAGTACCATACTTGCACAAAAATGTTAAAGACTTATTTTGTTTGTATATTATTCTTGTCAATTTTAACGGGTGAGTGTTATAACATTTTTTAATTGATAAAGACCTATTACCTAGCTTTAAAAATACCATTGAAAAGAACCAACTGAACCAGATTGTTAGTTTTTGTTGTATTGCCATATCGAAAGTTTCTTTTTGATGGTTGTTTTTTCTTTCAAGTTTTTTAAACTATGTTGTCGTGGTGACCCACGCCAATTTCTAGTGATGAAATCTCTTTTATTGAAGCTATACCTACTCCAAATAGACCAAATCGAAGTTTTTAAAAATAGGCCCACTAAGCTTCTTTAGGCTTCTTGTACCAAAATAATGAGAATCACGTAAATCAGCCTTTTAAACCACGAAGAAATCAGTGTAGGTTTAATAAAGAAAAACAACATTTGAAACTCTAAAAAGAAATGCCATTAGTTCTTAGGATTTCCTCAGTTCCATATGCGGAGCTCCTGGATTCGATTCCTAGGTGATATTGGATTTTTCATATAAGAATTTCGTAACATTTCTGGCATTTTTAGAATGATTAATCAACACTTTCATTACCATACCATATGTTTACTATTCAGAAATAGTGCGATGCGACACTGAATACTCGTTCAACTTCGAAGCGAGTGTCTGGTTGAAACTGCACACGAAGCATGAAACTTGGGAGAAAGCCTTCCTGAAATGTCATGATGAAGGTAAGATGCACTTCTTTTATGCTGACCGCGGTCTCTCCTGCAGGTCACGTAGTTTGGTCTCTGTTGTATCTATTTATACGGTACAATAGTGCACCTCCTGAATGTGACCATGATTTGGTCGATTTTTAATGGCAGACTGCGCCGCTGATCATAATCATCATTTTAATACCGAAATACGTCCACTGCTGGACATAGGCCTCCCTCAAAAGGGAGGGAGGGGGTTGCCGTAATCACCACGCTTGGCAGGCGGGTTGGCGATCGCAGTATGGTAGTAAAATACATAGAGAACGCTGCTGCCCATTCTCTGGTAAGTCCCTTAGTCGCCTTCTACGAATGGTGCTATTCTTTACATCCGGCACCATACGGGACACGACTGCGCCGCTCGCTCATGTGTAAAGTACAAATCTAAATGTGTCATGTTACAGGCGCGGTGCTGGCGTCTCCACTTAACAAAGAGCTGGCTAATGCTCTTCACGCAAAGACGCGATATGATGTGAATAGTAACGTTTATCTGGGAACTCATGATTTATTCTGTAACGGACAGTTCGCTTCTATAGAAGGTCAGTGTATATCCAAATTTATGTAATATTGAAGTATTAAATAACATATTTTTTGCTTGCATGCCTCTCTGATAAACTTACGCCTAACAGAAGCCAAAATGTATTCCGTAACTACACTTATGGTTGCTATTTTACTTACTCTATCATTATTATAATAAATATCCCAACAGACACACAACTACAAGGAATCTTAAGAAAACACTAAATCGTCTAATAACGTAAAATCAAAATCCTTTTAATAATAGTTAAAGTTATATATAAAGTCTTTGAATCATTTTCACTGTTAATGCGTTTGACGTGTATGTTCCAGGAGTACCATTGTCTCTTATGGAAACAAGATGGGATTCAGAAGATAAAGTGGTTGATGCCAAACACTGCCTCACTATGTCCGTCGATGGTCGCGTGCATTACTCATCTTGCAAGGAGACACTGCCCTTCATATGCTACAAGGAACTGCAAAACCAAACGATAAACGAATGTGGCACCTTTGATAATAGTTAGTAATAATATTATTAATGTTATTTAATCTGTTACAAATGTGCATTATAGTACAGCTGAGAAAGTAGGTTTGGACTAACACTTTTACACGTAATAAAACACGTTAAAAACTAGATGAGATCGGCGTTTCCTATCTGACTATTCTGGGAAGAAAGGCTGAAACATACTCCGAGGTCCTGGTCTCTTTTAAAGTTCAGACATAGTCTTGGTCAGATTTTGTGAAGACCATGTAGACAGATTGGTGTCTGAAATGGTCTTTTAAGGAATTAACCACACAGGTTTGAATGGAAATGTCCAGTCAGTGCACGCATTTGTCAATAATCGTGCAGATCAACTCAGAACTTGAGGAGCTCATAGATTCGACGAACAATATCAAAGAAAGGACATTTGGGTAGGCCGCATAAAGAACTCAAACTGACAGAGCATAATTATGAACTCGTTTTTTGCTCCTTCTTCTTCTTCTTGTTCTTCTCAAAAACAGTAGGTACTGTAACAGGTCAGGTATTGTAACTATCAGTGACGTAACGAACCAACAGTTGCTCTATTCTGTGTCAGTATTGGTTACAATACAAACTAAATAAGCACAGAAATAAACACAAATGAGAAGAATATAACGTTTCTTCTTCGTCTTCAATCTAGAATCTAAAGAAATCAAACTGGTTGCTAATTTAGTCATATATATTTTTTATGACATTGATTTACATTAATAAATTACTAACTCGTTAACATTTTACGAAAATCGTACAATTAAGTATTTTTACAGTGTTTGTTAATATGTGAGCACCATTTATATATCTATTATAATTAATTTAGCTCTCATTGCTTTCTATTTAATTACTTTACCTATTGTGGTATTGTAATTTTATTCTAGGTGCATCGTCCTCGCATATACGAGTAGTTATATAATTAATGTATACAAAATATTGTAAAACATTTTAAAAGAGTAACGGTGGAGTTTCTTGCCCATTCTTCTCCATACGAAACTACCTTTTTGAAGGAGCTCTAGAATAAATTCTATTTGAATATAAATGTTGACGTTCAAAAGTGCCTTTTATCTGCCTATTTGACTCATTTTATTCTTATATGTTTTCAGAATATCGCCTCAACACTACAGGCAGCTGTTACAAGGTACATCCGGAGGAAAAATCTTGGTACAGTGCGTACAGTACATGTATATCTGAGGGGGCTCACCTGGTCATCCTGAATGACGAAGAAGAGGCGCGCATCGTCAGGGGCATGTTCCCTGCTCATGCCGGGGAGATTGGCCGCTGGGAACAGTTCCACATAGGTCTAGCAGCTTTGGGCAAGGATCGCACCTGGATTACTATTCACGGTATAAGATCATTTGCATTATAATATTAAAACCTATTTGACGCTTGACTGCGCCAGATGATAGAAATGGCTATCTTAAATAATGCTTCAAAACCTTTTTAAAGAAGAATGCAGTGTTTCCTTATAAAGTTTTTAACAATCGCGGTGCTTCTATTGTGTTTTCTCTTGCACATTACATATTCTCGCCTGGAAAGTGCGAGTCACAACTGCCGCCATTTTCCAAATATCCTATAATTGCACAGTTTTGATCAAATTGCGTCATTGCACACATATAATCCTCTTCACCTCATTGGCTCGTCGTCAACGAGGCGTCAATCCAACGTGATCACGTAACAGGATCGGCTCAGCACACCCAAAGCGTCACTGGCCGTATGGCGGCGTCGTCGGCTCGCCGACGCCTTGACGCTTGCTCGATTACCAGCTCATTCAGGGAGTCTACTCCGTAAACACGAAGTCCGTAGTTATGGCTGAAGTTACGGCCACTCCGTATCCCTTAAGGGCATAAGATTAGTTCGGTTTACAAACTAATAATGAATCAAGACATTATTTGACAGTTGTCCAAACGCCCGATGTTGCCGTTGCAGTTGCCCGTCCGGAAAATTGCATGTGACAATTGATTGACGGATCGTCAACTTTCGGACGGGCCCGTACGGTAGTTGACGGACTTAGAGACTAGAACCCCTGATCCGAGGCAACGCCTTCACGATGCTTATAAGTGTGGGTTGCATTATGGAGTTTCATTTAAAGAATCCTGCACAGCTCGAGTTGAGGCGATACTGATCACTATCCTTTAATGGGTACATAGGACGCAATACAGAAACTAATAGTCTTATCCCTACCAGGTCAGAGAATAGAAGATGTTTTCCACGTTTGGGATGAGGGGCAGCCTGACAATCATGGAGGCTCGGGCGTCCAGAATCGTGCAACTTTCCGCAGACTTCATGGCGCTTTGGATGATGTCCCCCCTGATACCAAAGCTATGTTCGTCTGTGAGAGATCTCCTCTTGCATGAGCATCGCTTAATAATGAAGAATACCTTGGAACAAGCATCGTTCAAACGGCTCTACAAAATATGCTGTGCGCTAAAAATACAGTGTCTTAAGTTAAATAAAAATGACTGACTAAATAAATAAAAACCTTGAAAGTTAATGAGTTTTTCACACTATTGCTAAAGTGAACCTGGATTGATAGTTTCCCTGAACATTCGAGCAAAAATGGCGGTATCGACAAGTAAACATTGAGCTCCGTATATTTTAATTCAAATAAATGTTTTAAGTGATAATTTGCTATAAAATGGAGTGTTAAACTAATCGAGATAGTGTAAATATCACCTGACATTGTTATCTCAACCGCACTCTCACAGAGAACTTTGCTACAGTGATTTAAAGTTTTTAATTATAAACAGCGTCTAATTCAAGGTGTTTTGTGTGGATAAAGTGAACTAAACAATAAACAAAACCAATTAAGTATCATGTTTACCATTCAATTTTATGAATAGTTAAAATACAACAGCAAAACAAATGTGCAAATAATAACATATTTCAATAACAATACAATAATTAACAGTGAGTAAATATTCGATCCACCCGTCACTTTTGTAAAATTGTTTTCAAATGAACTCGCGTCCTAACGAACTTTTGAGAAAGGAACTATGAACCAAACCACAATTTCGACCCAAAAGTCAGAGCTTACATAGCATTAACAGGAATGATTCGCCTGCAGCGAAACAGTGTTCGAGTTCGAATCCAACATAGTGGAATTCTTTTTGTGATTTGGTGATTTTTTCTTTTTCTTCTTTTTTTTTTCATGTTTTAGACTGCACCTAATAATAACATACCGTGAAACATACCAAGTTAGCCCATTTTTTTTTTTTTTTTTTTAAATTACAATTTTAATACGATTTTCTATGAAAACTACAAGTAACGTCCAACTTTATTAGTGTTATAATAAAATTAAAATGGATAGTGCAAATAAAAATGTTACGCTGCGTAGACGTAAGCCAATGATAAACATAAATAACTCCATCGAATCGACGTTATCTGAAGACTTATTGGGTAGAAGCTTAGATTTATCCACGAATTTACAAAACAGCTATTGCGCTGAGGAAATGAAGGAAGAAATAAGACAGTTAAAATCAAGTCTAGAAAGCACGCAGAATGAGTTGGGTACTATTAGCATAGAGAATTCCGATCTGAGAAAACACATAAATAACCTTAGTCAAGAAATGGCCATACTTAAACAGATGTGTACAAGTCCTCTATCTTCGTTCAAAAAAAATATTTCCTGCCTTACGAAAGGAACGAGACGGCGACTCGTCGATAGTTTTTCTAACAGTCCCATAACTGCAAAACTTTTCAAAAGCGTCTCCCAGTATGAGAACGAAGACACGCAACAAAACTTGAAGTTGAATCGGGCAGTAAGTCGTACTACGCAACCTGAGGATGAAGACGGTGAGTTCCCGTCCTTTATATCAAACAGCCAGCCCCATAACAGTTACCAAAGTCTGCAGATTAATCAAAGTAAGACATTAGAAGAATTGGAGGCACTAGTGAAGGCTATGCAGGAAAAAATAGTTTCAGTGGAGAAGGAATTAAAAAACATATTGTCTGAGAATAGTTCATTAAAGATAATCATAGGTAAAAACGAGAATAATATAAATAATTCAAAAGAAACGTGCAATATAACCACATCAAAAAACCTGGGTATTACCATGCAAACTGAAACAGAAGACTGTACTATAACTTCAAAAGGCACCGTTTCATACAAAAAATGCCTACAACCAGAAGCAGAACCTATGGCACCGAAACGGAAAAAAGGCGAACTAAATATCTTGACCCTTCCCTACCAAAACACCACGGCTACGTCAAAGAAGATAATGATAATTGGAGGCAATCAGTGCCGTGGCTTAGCATCGGAACTAATGCGGTCCAGAACGAACAGCAACTATGATAAATACAATATACAGGGATTAATATACCCTGAAGCGCTGATGGAGGTATTAACACATTCTTGTGACGCGCTTCAACTTACGCAACAGGACAAGCTGGTGTTGTGTGTAGGGGAAGAAGACTCGGATCCACAAAAAGTATCACATGAGTTGTATTGTATATTGAAACAAACAAAGGCGTCTGTAATATTACTGTCGGTTTGTCAGAATCGATTTCTTAATGAGAAAAATCTTAATAATCTCATTCGTTGTGTATCAAGTAGGTTTGAACACTGTAACTTTGTTCAGCTGAATAGAATTCATCGAAATAGTTATGAATATATTAAAAAAATTTGTTCCAAAATAAATTTAGTTGTGGATACAATTGATTATAATAATAAATTTATACCATGTAATACCGAAATTAAATGTGAAATAAAAACAAATAAACAAAATTACGACGACAATGGGCTCAAATACACGTCACTTCAAAAAAGAATAACCGAATACTTTTCCGTCGTAAAAGGGGAAGATAAAAAACGGGTAAATAGCACTGGTCGATTAGATAATGCCATCCACAATTCAAATGATTTTTTTTTTCGTCTATAATTATATAAATGTCATGCACCAAAATATAGCAGGGTTAATTAATAAAGCAGATATGCTGACTGTTCAGTTAGCGGAACTTTCTAAGTTAAATAAGACAATTGATGTTTTGTGTATTACTGAGCATAATATGGTACTAGGCGATGAAAACATGCTCACTTTACCTGATTACAAATTGGGTGACAGTTTTTATAGAGATAAAAGAAAAGGTGGCGCCTGTATTTTAGTAAAAAAAAATCATGAGTTCAAAATTCTAAAAGAAGTAAAAAACCTATCTAAAACGAATATTATTGAATGCTGTGGCATAGAACTTACGCAACATAATGTAACTATTGTCTGTATATATAGGGTTCCGAAAAATACCCATATAAAGATTCATCTTTCTCTTTTTTTCGAAACGCTTGAAAATTTACTCTCCCTTATTACACATAAGAAAAATAATAAAACAATAATAATTTGCGGGGATTACAATATAAATATTTTAAAAATGATCAAGTTACCAAGACATTTATAAATACAATTTATGGATTTAACCTCAAAATACTTACTAAACAACCTACTCGCTTATCTAGCGGTACCTGTATAGACAATATATTTCATAATGCTCGTGGTAACAACGGAGAAGTAATTGAGACTGCACTATCGGACCACACTGCGCAAATATTAAAATGCAATGTAAAAAAAACGTGTACAATTCATTCGTGGAAAATTGAAATAAGAGACTTCTCTTCTGAATATATAGAAAAGTTTATTGAGTGTATTGCAAGCTTAAGCTTCAATGAGGCTTATGAACTAAATGACCCAAATTTAGCATACGACAACTTTATAGGCTTATTTAAAATATTTTACGACTTATGTTTTCCTTTAAAAATTGTAACAAAAACTATTAATAAAAAGCAAAAATGGCTATCCAATGGCATAAAAACGTGCAGCAAAATAAAACGCAAACTACTTTGGCAATACCGTAAAACCAAAACTGATAATAATAAAACAATATATACTTCATATACAGCTAGATATAAAAAAAATATAAGACTAACAAAGTATGCGCAAAATAATCATTACATTAAAACATCTTATAATAAGAGCAAGGCAACTTGGAAAATAATTAGTGACAACAAAGTTGATTTCCCTCACGAACCAATAACGAAAATTATTCACGATAATAAAGAAATAGTAAAAACTAAAGACATCTGCAATGCATTCAATGATTTTTACACTGATCAAATTACTCCAGGCTGCAATCAACTACCGCCACAAATAGACAGACTGAATCACTCGATTTTTTTAACTCCAACTACTTCAGAAGAGGTATCGAGAACTATTCAATCTCTCAAAAATACTAAGAGTACAGGAAATGATAACATAACAACAAACATTATCAAAAAAGTTCATCATATTATTTGTCATCCACTATCTCATATTATAAACTTGTGTTTTGAAAAAGGAGTCTTCCCAGATAAACTTAAAGTGTCTATTATTAAACCGTTGTATAAGAAAGGGGAGAAGACTTCAATTAAAAATTATCGACCAGTGGCATTAATACCGATATTCTCGAAAGTCATAGAAAAAATAATACATTACCGAATGTACAATTTTCTCGAAAGTAAAAATATACTGGTTGATGAACAAAAAGGTTTTAGAAAAAATAAGTCAATAAATGTTGCTATTTATGATTTTCTGAAGAAAATTATGTCAAGTGTAGATAACACACTACCCATCTGTGCCCTGTATATGGACATGACGAAAGCCTTCGATCACGTTGATCATACTATACTTATCGACAAACTAGAAAGATATGGAATACGCGGCAATGGTCTTGATCTTATCACATCATATTTAAGCAACCGGCAACAATACACAGAAATAACAAATATAAACATTAAAACCAAGCGTGAAATCAAATATCGGTCAAAACCTAGAACGGTGAAATACGGTGTACCTCAGGGGAGCGTATTGGGTCCCCCACTATTTCTGGTGTACATAAATGATCTTCCAAAAATTATCAATCACCCAACTGTATTATTTGCTGATGATTGTACAATAATGATAAAAAAAGATGAGTCCTACAATTATGAACAAGAAATCAATGACACGCTAAAGCAAACTATAGATTGGTTACAGTCGAATAATTTAAAAATTAATTTAGAAAAGACGTGTATAATGCATTTTAGTCAGCGACAACAACAACTACCGGTTAATATTAGTCACAATGGACATTCAGTTACAAAAACGGATACTACAAAGTTTTTAGGGTTAGTTATAGACAGTCAACTTACGTGGAAACCGCAAGTTGAAGAAATTTGTAAAAAACTTAACAGTTTTGCTTTTGCTCTTCATAAGCTGTCCAAATTTGTAAACCGTGACGCCGTGCTTATTGCTTACCATAGCTACGTAGAATCAGTTCTAAGATACGGAGTCGTTTTCTGGGGTAACTCGACAGACAATAATTACGTTTTCCTCGCTCAAAAAAAATGCGTACGCGCTTTATGTAAGCTACACCCAAGGGACAGTTGTAAACCATATTTTGAATCCTTGAAGCTTTTAACATTGCCGTCATTATACATCTTTGAGGTGGCAGTGTTTGTTAAGACACACCCACAGCTTTTCGAAATAAGAGCTCCAGCTGATCCACGGTTAAGGAAAAGGGATTCGAACATTCTTTGTGTTGATCGCAGTAAAACAGCCCTCCTACGTAAAAGTTTTTATCGAATGGCTCCAGGTATTTTCAATAAAATTCCACGACAGATAAAAAATCTTAATAATAATATGTTTAAAAATAAACTGAAACAATTTTTAACTCATAAATGTTATTACTCCATAGCTGAATTTATGGAGGACAACACTAACATTTAGATTATCACAATATGACATTTTATGATAATGATTTTATTATCCTCATTGGTTTCTTTAGATGTTGTTAAAATGGCTGTTTCTGTGTGTATACGTTCTAAGTTACACTATCTTATGTTTTTGTCCTTACATTTAGATTAATATTAGGTCGACATTGGCAATTGTGTGTTAGTATGTAAGTAATTGAGTTATTTTATTTTAAATGTGTCTGTGGTTTCGACAAAACTAACATTCTTATTATTTGTATGCTTTCGAGTAAAATGTAGCGAACTGACTATCTTATTATAACATCCTATTGTAATGAAACCTACATTTACGAATAAATTTGATTTGATTTGATTTGATTTGATTTGCAAAGCTTTAATTTTGATGTGCCAGTTAGGAACAATATTAGGAATGGCACTAAACTGATCTCCAGCCGAGAAACATGTATCACGACTGGTATATTATAAATGTAAATAATATAATGTTTATAATGTGCCTTCCGTTTAAGACACAGCGTATTTACCATTGTAAATAATATTAACTCTGTCTACAAGATACAGTTTTTCTACTAGAGCTAAATACAGGTGATATTTTCCACACACAGTTTTTGTGTATCCATTATTAGTGAAAAAATTACTGTTAATACCAGTTACCTACCAGGTACCTGTTTTTGGTACCAGTAATAATAATTGCGTAGTGCAAAGGAGGCTTAAGGGGATGCGTAAGATTATTTACCTTAAAAGTAGCCCGGAGGAATTAAAATAATCTTATGTTTTTTTGCAATATGCGGGACCGGAACAAATATAATACATATTTACAGAATTTTATAATCTTTACAATCAGCAACAATTTTCTTGAAATTAATGAATTGACTTTGACTCAATGTAGCGTAAACAATATAATTTTCTTGTATTCCAGGATCCACCTCATTTCCGTATCATCACGTAAAAGTGTGATACAATCATGTTTTGTTTACTTGTGTCGATCACAAGATGAGCAGCGGATTTGGCAAGCGGCCACCTGTCACTCAACGAGAACTATGTTTATTGGCCAACAGGTAGACATCCCACTTTGACGATTAATTTTAAATTAATCAGAGCTAATTAAATGCTTTAGTATCGAATCCATTGTTGGTGTATGAGTGAATGAAGCTTATCATAATTTCTTCATTGATATGTATTTTACCATTTTCATGTTCTTCTAATTGACCCACAAAGAAAGATTCTATTGAGTCGGACGTTGGATCAGGCATGATAAAGGGTCGCACAAGTTTCCATGATCCGGTCCGAATGTGGGAAGGGAACACCGGGGTAGTTTTAAGTCAGTAAGAGTCTGACAGACCCCTCCGCCCGTACTGATCATGGCTTTTCATAAACGTCCGACTTTTCGAGTCAAGGGTAAAAATATTTAATTATGGTACATGACTAGGGCCCGGTAGGTGGCCTACGCAAATCGAAGCATCAGTGGCTGTTTTTAGGTTGCCAGAGTTACAGATGTATGGACATTATGGATACTCCAACAAATGTGCCACGGTTTCGTCAAAAGCACCGCATTTACACTGGGTGTCGGGTTGGTCAATAATACCCCATTTCGCTAGGTTGTGCTTGCAGCGGCCCACTCGGGTCCACCGTCGATTGATTGCTTTCTATATAGGCCACTGTAGGTCACGTCTAGTTGGCAGGTGATCCTGGAGCTGGACGAAGTTCGGTGGTGGCGGGTGCTGTTTTCCCATCGCACACCATGATAATTAACGCCGAGTTCAGACCATGTTCATGATACCTTTCTTTATTTATTCAATACTTGCTTTTGCCAGCTGCTTTGTCCGTGTGGGGTTTGAAAATTATCCCACGCGGATGAAAAGCCGGGTAAAAAATATCGTACGTGTTCCAGGTTAAAATCTGCCAATGTGCGAAATTTCAAAAAAAATGGGTCAGCTGTTTTTGCATGATTGAGTAACAAACATACATCCAAACTTTCCAATTTTAAATATCACTAGGATTTCCTTGCCGTAAATTCAACGGTATTTTATATTAACAGCTTACAATATTAGAGTTAAATTAATTAATCATTTTCAGCCCTTCTCGCTAAAGATTAAATCAAAAGACGAAATCACAATAAAGTAAATCAAATTATACAGCAAACAGAAATTACGGTTTGAATCAATTAAATTAATTAAATACAATGATGAAATCGTATTTTATCGGGGACGAGCGAAACAGCCATACTTGCACAGGGTGTCCAGCTCGGATGTATACTAGGTTTTTAGCTACAATTTTGATTTGCCGCAAAATTTTGTAGCCGTTTAGTTGAAATCTGGCAAGTTTGTTGTGCGCAGTCTATAATACCATGATCGCCGACCTTTAGAAGTTTTATCCTGTAGATCTTAAACTAATTATGATCCATTTTTTTTGACGAATGACTGAGGATTTGGCGAAAGATGCGGACTTTTCATCTCTGGGGATATCTAAAATGTGCGTCTAAAGTGGTATTGGTTAATCTTGAAGAAAAACACCAGAATACTTGTGATTTTGTTAGTGGAATACCTAATAAAGTAAATATGCAAAAAAATGTTGAAAAACACCATTAGAAGCGATCACATTTGATTTAAAAAAAAAATGGCAATTTGGCAGATGATATTTACCGTTTAATACTCAAAGCCTTAACATCATAATTGTGGAAAAATATCTCATAATTTTAGTTTGTAATGGAAATAACCTTAATTAAAAGTTGTACACTTACGAATTGGCCACCCTATGATACTTGTTATTCAATCCAAACGTACCGCTATCGGGAAGACAAAGTAAATCAATTAACTTTAGTAGTGTAGAATTGGGGCATCTGGATCACTTCGCTTCGCTCAGATCGTGATCCAGATCGCCCCAATTATACTTAGATCAGTAACTGGCTGCTCACCGTCTATTTAGAATGTAATCTGGTCTAGAGTATTTAAATTAATAATGTAACTAATACTTATTTGTTACATGCGGGAATCAAACCCACGACACTTGACACATTTATAAGTAGGAGCATCTGTTTAACCTACTTTGTGATATAACAAAATGACCTCTTAGCCAATTCGCCAAACGTGTCGTCAAAGGTGTTTTAAAATATTGAACTACTTTATGAGCTTTACTTACTTTACCAGTGAGTTAATTCCTCATTATAGTAATAGTGTCTTGGTGAATAGTAAAAAAAAGCCTCAATCTAGTTAAAAATACCTTTATTCTCAATCCATTGCTTTAAACATGTAACATTTTTTAAAGCACATACATTAGAATGAAACACACAGCTTAATATATTACTAGACGTACCATAATCATCAAATATATTTTTTAAACTAGGACAGTTTTTATTTTCTAAATTATATATCTTGTCATGTTTTACTATGTTTCTTAACCACAAAACTTTTTCACATCCCTTTACATAAATGTTTTTATCTTTCAAATAAGGTACAATGTATTGGTGTAAGTTTAAGTACGGTATATAACCCTCTTTCCAGAAAATGTTTCTGTTTCTCTCTATCCAGCTTACTTGTAATCTTTCTTTTTTTGTAAGATTGTAAAATGGGTATGGTGGTTTGATCAACAACACAACAATTCGATTGTTGCATGCGATTGCTATTTCTTTGACAATAAACTCGTTATTTTCCATCTTAAACCCTTGCACATCGACTATAGCGTTCATGATAATTTCTTTACAATACTACTCAGAGGCTTATATTCAATCAAGCGATCGTTGATAATTAGACAATAAGCAGATGTATTTTCTGGAATATCTTCAGAACTTTCTATTTCTAGTCTCACATCTATAGCTCCAGTCTTCAAAGCCTCGTTCTGTCTTGAGCAATCAATTACAAATAAAGGAGCCTTTTCTTTAAATTCAAGCAGATCAAGCATCGGTTCACATCGAGTGTTATAATAAGACTGACGAAATTTTGTATACATTTCATATAATATACAATACTTATCTTCAGAAAATCTTGAATTAACGGATTCGTATGGATAATAGTGAGAATTCAAAAAAAGAGTAACATTAGTCAATTTACCATGGTCAAATATTGAACTGTCTCTTGATTTCGTGTTTTTTCTATTTGTTTGTAACCCAAAGATCACATACCTCGGTTTCTCGAGTTGTGAAGCAGTCTTAACAACCCATGAATGTTTTGTAGTTTTGGGTAATAAAGGGTATTCGTACAAGTCCCAATTTCTAAAAGCTATTTGAATAGAACGATCTTTTTCTAAATGTTTCAGTAAAGTTAATCTTTCTCGATCTGAAACTTTTATATGAGGCACTCGCCATTGCAATCTCTCTATATTTATTTCAATCGAGTCGTTATTATCAAGGGCAACACTATTAAGCTTGGAACTACTTCTGTTAAGTATAAGTTCATGTTTACAGTTAATGATAATTTTATCGTAATCTTCCGCAAATCCCAAAACTTTATTCAGGGGTATAAGAAAGCTAAATATACCATCATTATCTTTATACCCATTTAAATTCCACCCCCAAACACCAGCAGCTTTGCTTTCCCCCTCACTCATAGACACATATGATTTTAGAGTTATAGTAATTCCTGCATTTTTTATTCGATCTATCTCAACACCATTGATTTCATATCGAATGTCTTGAAATAGAAATGATACAGGATTATTAGTGAAATTAACACTCTTTCGAGTAAGTTTTCCTGAAGCATCTTTAGAAGACACAGTGGCTCGACCTTCAACGTAAATGAAGCTGGCTGAAGGTAATATGTACATATCTTGCTGATTTATGGGTATTCGTATTTCATCATTTTCTTTAAAACTGTTGCTGTATGGATTATAAGTATGATATTCGTAACTCACTATAGAGTTATCGAATTGTGGTGAATCATTTATCTCAAGAATACTCATAATTTAAATCCCAAGGCTTGAAGAAATAATTTATTCTCTTTAGTGATTTTTTTAATACTTTGTGTATGTCTGCGTCTTCTGACGATACTTGAACGAGTAAAGTTTTTCACTTTTCCGCTTGATTTTATATTATACACTATCATTTTTTTTAACTATAATTTGATTGACATTCGTCTCTTGTAACCGACAATGTTAAAGTGTTGACTTACGAGGAAGACATCTTTTTTTAAAGTAATGATTTAAAAAGACTGCTTTTTCCAAAACTCTTTAAGAAATTTTATACATAGATGTCCACAATTAAATAAGTTACTATTTTGAAAGTTATTATAATTATAATGGATGTCGTTAGAACCCACATAACGAATAAATTCTATTGGCGGTTTTAAGTTACCGTAACTATCGAAATATTCAACATATTGATTTAAAATTACGTAGGCTACCCAATGTGTACCGGCATTTTTCGAAATATCTAAATTAATAATTCCACACTCTCGGGAAAATGGCGATTTCGGCAAGGTATCTCTCATAAACACTCCACGAAAATATGGGATTTTTTCCGTAAAATGAATGATATCTATATTAGTAAGAGCACGGTTAGGTAGCCTGCAATTTAGTTTTTTTTCTTTAAATTTAGATATAATCGAAGTCCATTTTTATAACGGTTTAACCGCAATCCGTTTCCAATACATACACCTTCCACTTTCTTATTATGTCGTTCCATCTCTTCCAAACGCTTTTTTGCAACCTTAAATTCGTTGATAGTTTTGACAATTCCAGCAATTCCGCTTGCTATACTTCCAGCAGCTGATAAGCCAGCAAATATTGGAATTAAAGGTAAAACACCGCCCGTTTTAGGAATAGGTATGATGCGGGGGAGCTTCGCAGATGAATCACGAGTTAACTCCCTAGCAGCAGCGTATGCCAATTTTATCATTTTTTTCTTACACATTGGCTTTAATTTTTTAATGCATTTTCTTGTATGGGCGACTATATTTTTAAAGTCTTTTTTCAAGCCATATCCAGAACTCACTTTCGATAGCATTACGTTGTTAACCAAATTAGCAGCAAATTTTTCTCCTGTGCTTGCATCTGAAGACTGAGCGCGCTTCTTTGCCATCCTAAGTAAAATTATATCTGCTTTGTGACGATCTTTCAAACTTTTGGAATTATTATATGCGATATCGTGATGTTTACAACATTCATCTAATTTATTCACACCTTTATCACCACGAGCCAATCTTTCATGTAATTTAGTACCTGGACCACAGTAATTATATCCCGGTAAATGGAGCTCCAATGGTAAATTATTAATTAAATTGTTCACAAGTCCTTCTCCCTTCATGTATGCAAACAGAATAGAACCTATATCGTCGATCATAACATTATATTCATAAAGCTCTTATAAAACATTTGTATCATCAATCCAACTATTTTCTGATGGTGGTAACCCCAACCATTTCACGAAAACTTTTCTGCCTTTTCGTTTCAAAACCTTTTCGACAAGGTAAATATCAGGGTGTATTGTAATTTGTAATTCTTGATCATAAAATGCTCCTAAAATAGGTTGCTGTTTAATGTCTTGCAACAAATATGTAACAGGAATTGTATTTTGAACTTTACTAATCTTGAATATCTCTGTTGACCAATTAGGAGTATAGCCTTTTTCGAAACAACCTTTGTGTTTACTTATTCGAACAAAATCGCCTGTCCTGAATTTACGACTTTTTGTTTTATTTTGTTCTCGATTAAAATATGTATTTAGTAGTTTAGTTTTATTACTATGATTGACTTGAGCTGGTGGTAAACCAGTTGTTGTATGTGCTGTTTGATTATATCTATTAATTACTTTAGCAAGTGTTCCGTCAGTCCATTTATAATTCCCTTTCATACTAAAAACCTTGTAAAGGTTACTTTTTATCGTCCTTATAAGTCGTTCTACAATGGAGGCCTTTTTGGTTGAATAAGTGCTGTAGTGATTGATAGAATTATTTTTTACAATATTTTGAAAACTTTTATTGTAAAATTCTGTTCCTAGATCTGTTTGTAAGTTTTTTGGGATGCGTTTCTCAGTACTCAATATCGTATTGAAAGCCTTCGAAACAGATTCTTGATTTTTTCGTTTAAGTGGAATAGCCCAAGCATACTTAGAGAATCCATCGATAACCACTAAAATATATTTGCAGTTGGTGTTGTATTTGGATATACTTTGCATATCCATTAAGTCGGCTTGCCAAAGATCATCAATGTCTTTTAATATCACATGCCTACGAGGAAAATTGATTCTCGCACTTCTATGAATTTCGTTAATAATATCTCTTTTTACTTTGCTCATTCTTAAACAGTCACTTCTGAATTACAAAAGTATACTAAATAACAATTCACACGATGACTCCTTTTATCCTTTTATTATGTCAGCTTCTTTTAATTCTTCAATAATTGATAAGATTTCGTTGTCAACATTAGTATTACCTGCAGTTTTAGATGCAATCAAAAGTTTAAGCCTCTCTACTAATTCATTCGGATCATCCCAATAAACAAGTTCAGTATTTGTTTTATATTTTTTAAGGTATGGTAGACCAGCACCTTGCTTTTGGTCAGATTTAGTGTCTGTAGATTCTTGTAAGCGTTTACTAAACTCCGAAAATAATGGTTTGATTACTTGAGAATATTTTAATCCTTTATCTCCTCTAATTTGACCTGCAGAGTCGAAATCTCTTTTATGAGCATTAGTTGTGACGAGTATTTCCTTGTACATGAGTTTATCTTTTAAATTAACCACCGTTAGATCAGGCTTTTTGCGCAGTAACAATTCTTTAAGACCTGGTGTTATTTTATACCGTTTATTGGCTATGCAAATATTGTATACTTTATCAGAGTTCTCATAAGTGGTAGAAAAATTTACTTCTGTATTTCCGATCATATGCTTATTATTCTCGCTACGTACTCCAAATGGTATATTTATATCATCATAAATTTCATAGACATCTTCTTTTTTCAACGACACATTATTAAAATTTTCTAAATCAGATGTGTCGCCTTCTTCGTCTTCTGAATAAAATTTATCTAAAGAGTTTGATTCACCAGAAGATTCATGTTTGTACGCATCATAAGATTGATCTTGTGAAAATATTTTTGAATCTATATTAGTCTTTTGAGTTTGGTCAGTTTGTTTGTTAGCTATTATCACATTGAGAGGGTCTGCGAGAGGCTTAAAAAAATACTTTAGATGAGTGTTGGTATTAAACTCCTCATCTTTCATTTGTTTTATTTTATTCTTTATAGCGTCCGCAGACTTTATTAATTGATCTGTAATTTTGTGATCCATTATACGACTTATACTTAGCGCTATTTACGTGCAAATGATTTTTTTTAAAATATTCATTATTTATATAATGGTCACTCAAAATATATAAAGTTGTCAAAATATTGTCTGTATCTGCCTTTGTTTAATTCACAATCCTTATTAACAATCAAAAAATCATAGGTGTGCAACCAGATCTTAGAACACAAATCTTTGAACTTGGACCACTCCATATCAGAACTAACATGTTCATCGTATATATGCTTCAGGTTAACTTCATCTTGCTTGAAAATTATTAAAAAGTTGACGTTATCACGTAATAACTGCTTTGGTATTTTTGAATACGTTTGAGATAAATAAAAACAATCTATATCTCTATGTCTACCCATTGTATAATAATTTCGTATATTAATTTGCTTTTCACAAACCACATCATCAAAAATAATAACAGAATTTTGTAATGCATCGTTAGGATGAATGACCTCATCGTCAGAATTAAATATAAAAAGTTTTACTTCCGGGACTCTTTCCAAGATCAGTTTAAGATATCTATACTTTGGTTGAAAGCTAGTCTTGGAATACAAGTAAACATTTTTAAACTTTAAACCGTTTTCATGGAGTAACAAACTAATCATAACGTTAGTTTTTCCACAATTTGAAGGACCACATATTATACATCTTATATTATTCGGTAGAAGTACACTATGCTTAGTATGTGGTTTATTTTCCGTTACTTCAATATTTTTAATTTCTAAAGATACTGGTTGCTTAATCCACTTCATGATTGCATCTGCTAGAAAAATCAAATGTACTTGTATTTATAATGTTTGCCATGGTGTCTCCTGAATTAAAAGGAATTATCTGAATAATCACATTGTAATATTATGATTTAATAACTATACAAATAACTCAAATTATGTTATAATGGGTATATTATTTAACGATGAGATAATGTATAATATCATAAAGGGTTATAAATAAATCAAAAACTTAATTAAGTTTCTCAGAAATATTTATTAAATAACAATCTTAATAAAACCTTATATAGAATTTCTTACAAAAAATAAACTTATAAAATAAAAATTGTACAGGAATCAATAAATTGTTTCAGACACATAGTACCTATTAGTACAATCTATCACAATGCCCCCAAGGCAGTGTTTCGATCTGATTAGAAAGTATTTCTCTTTTATCATCATTACTATTTAAAACTACTTTATTAACTTGTTGTGAATATAAGAGATGTTTAATTGATTTTATCATGTTCATTTTGTGTTTGATAACTTTATTATTAACTAATGTTTCATAGTAGTCTAACATTTTAAGGCGTTTGGTTATGGGCTTTGTTACACCTTTCGCTTTTTTTATTGTAGTTTTTACGCTTTTTAGACAGTATAGCTTTGCTCTTAAACCAACAAACTCGGTAATAATTGATCCGCCAAGTTCATCTTTAAACAACCCTGGAATACTGGCATTTATTTTCGGTATTCCGAACGGATTATCTTGTCT
Organism: Antitype chi; assembly: GCA_947359405.1. Lineage (NCBI taxonomy): Eukaryota > Metazoa > Arthropoda > Insecta > Lepidoptera > Noctuidae > Antitype > Antitype chi. The sequence continues at coordinate 21,561,475 of OX375814.1, read as the reverse complement.
GAAGTTACTCGTATCAAACCGAGAAATATCATTCTTTAGATCTTTGTAAAAGTCATCTGTATTTATCAGGTACAAAAGACTATCAGTATCTGTGTAACAGAGATTTACATCGTTGCCATATTTATTTTTAATATAACTATAATGAAAATTATACAAATGTTGTTTAGCGAATTCAAGCACTGTGAATCCTATGTAAATTGGTTTATCTAATATAAGTTTTTCAGGACTTAATTGGGCAGCAACAAAATTCTCGGAAAATATAGAAATACTTTTCAGATTAGGTTTCGAAATTATTTTTTCCGCACCAATGCACTTGTTTGTTGTATTACTAAAATCTTTCCATTTTGTTAATAATTTCACGTCTACTTGCTTTCGTTTATTTTCTATAGTTTTACCAAATACGGAATTGTTTAGAAGTTTAAAAAAGTCTCTCTCAAAGGGTGACTTAGAAGCCTGTCGTAGACAAGTATTTAAATCAATGTATTTTCGAAGAAATGATTCTTGTCTAAATCTAAGTATACGATGAATTTTATTTAAAATTAGACCATGATGTAAACATTCTTTTAAATTAACAAAATGAATGACATACTTGTATTTGTCATATAAATTAGCTATTAATTTCACAGATTTTCCGTTTGGAGGAATAAACTTTTCACATGCAAAAGGCAAATCCTTATGAATGTTATGCAGATAATCTGGATACTCTAAGTCTACTTCTAAAATGTATCCATAATCACCATCATTCGGAATTTTCATTACATCAAAATTTAAAAGATCACTCTGGCTTAAGAAAATAAATTCTGATATTGGCAGTTTTCTTGTCATTGCGTAACCATATAAATTATTGCAGTCTAAATAAATGATGTAGCTAGATGGTTTTGTATCATCAAAATGTGGAACATACTTGTTATTAGCTTTAGCATGTCGAACAGAACATTGGGCTAATCCACCGCGTATACCCTTCTCTAACAATTGATATATTTCCAAATCATTTATTAACTCTAGTCGTACACCAGTATATAATAGCATGGCATCCCAGCTTAAGCTAGGAGCAGATATATAATAGGCTGGATCAAGAGAGTAATGTTGTAAACTTGTATTTCTAAAATTTTCAAAAATATCGCACAATAATAACACATCGCATTTTAAGTACAAATCTGTGTATTCCCCAAGCGTATGTATATTAAATGCTTGCCAAACAGCTTGTGCATGTCTGTAATCATCATCGGAAATATGCTCTAATTTAATTGAATTATAAAAATATTCCTTAGGAGGCAGTTGCTCATCCTCATACTTTGACCATGAATCCATATAGTCATATGGATAAACACCTTTATGTTTCAATAAATACAAAGCCTCCTTATCAGTTATTATACTTGATAGATTGATAAAATCATTAACATCCAAGCTTTTACTTAATTCATCTAGACTTGAACTTAGGAACTGGTATGAATCAATAAACTTCATTTGAATAGGGCGTGCTGTGTTTGTTGACTGAATAAATTTAGTTATAGATGTGTATTTTTCTTTCGATTTTGCAATTATCTTAATACGACCTTTATATTTTGCTAATTCTTTAATGAATAAATGGCTATCATAACCTGATAAATTATGAAAAACAATGGGTACAAATTGACACATTTTGTATTTCAAATTACACAGGGAATGTGCTGCACCTCTGTATTCGGAAGTAACATGATCATGGTCTCGAACTTTATCTCCAAATAATAATTCTTTGCATATAATACATTCGGTAGCATTTTCAAAACTAGTTTTTTGTTCATGAGTTAATGGTTTCATAGGTTTAACTTCAGATAATATAGTATTTATCCAAGTTACATCTTTAACCAGCCAACTGATAAAAGTTTCAACGCAATCAGGACCTCTATAAGTAACGTATTTGTTTAAACTTGGATCGTATGAGCAACATATATAATAAGCAAAACATGCTGGAACATGTAATTTAAACTTTTGGGTGTTATGGTTCTCAGTGTTTTGTTCAGAATAGTTTTGCAACATACTTTCAAAGTCAGCATAGATTATAAAATTTATTTTTTGTTGACGCTCATAATTTTTAAATTGTATCATGCTATTTATTTCAGGTAGTATTGTGAGTATATTAGTACAATGATGGGTACTATATTTCAATTCACTCGAGAAAAATTGCAAACAGGAATCACAAAAGTGAATTTTACCTTTATGATAACTTATTTGATTTCGGACTAGTCGCAAAAGATGTTTAATCAGGCAATAATGTCCTTTATTATCACGCTCAATGTACAGTAAGTTAATGTGATGTTTTTTCTTAGTATTAGTTAAATATAGAGGTCCAGTTATGGTACATTTACTATCTAAACCATATATATTAATACTAATACTGGGATTGTATTTCTCAAATAACTTTATATCGTTCATCGATGGTGGAAATGACATACCCTGTGTATTCAGAACTGTTGAATAGTGTGGGTAGGAAGAAATTCTACATGAATTATGTTTAACAGGGTATAAAGCAGCAATAATGCTCCACAAAAAACAGTGATCATCATTATTCTGAATATTTAAACAGCATTTTTTACTTTTTATTTTTGGTGGTAATTCTATAAAGGTACCTCCTCTCATTGGATTGTATTTATTTATATTAATTTCTAAATGGCTAAGTGTAAAAAATGACCAACCCGAGTCACGCTGTTCAAACTCGGTTAGTTTCCTTTTTAGCACTTCTAAAGAATTCTTGTGAAAATCATTTAGATCAGAGTTTTTATAAATTACTATCAATTTTGTATTAAAAGATTTCAATAACTGCTCATTTGTTTTTGCTAATAAGAAGTAAGCAAATAATTCCAAATTGATTTTAATACAATTATGTTTTTCCAACGATATTTCAATAACTTTTCTAATATCACTTTGTGAGTCATTCAAGAACGCTTCAGGTGTAAGATAATCTATTTCCTGAGCGGGACTTAAACGGTAAGTAACAATTCTGTTTTTAAAAGCAGTCGCTATTATTTTAATATTATCAAATTCAGTTCTCAATAAACAGTTTGACTTGTGTAAGTTAGTTCTCATATGATATTTAAATTTATGTTTCGGTATTTCAAGAAGGCATTTATCACATCTCATTATTATTTCATAAGCTGATGCAATGTTCGATGGTTCAACTGAAAGAAAACAAGAAACAATATTGTTGACATTTTATTACTTTAGAAGAAATCTTAAAACCTATTTGAGTACAGTAAATGATTAATAACTTTAGGCACTATTATTTATATTAATTAAAAATATGATTACAATGGTTAAAAATAAATGCTTAAGTAACTTTTATAAATATCAGGAACAATTTCATTAATAATAATTACTAATAAATGTTTTTGGAATCCCATTGAATTCCTTACGTGTAGCGCTAATGAATTTAGTTAAGTGCGCCCATGCTTCTGTGCTTACATCAGTTTGGTTTTTAACTGTAATAACAGAATGCTGCCATCTATTAATAGGCAACACTTTATCTATATCATCACATTTATATACTTTTACTTCGACATAGTGCGAACCAGTTTTAGCAGTGTGCGCTTGCCTACTATAGCCGTTGGCAATCCTACTGCTAATATATGAATATATTGGCGTTTTTTTACCCCTCGGTGCTGATGAAGTGCTAGGCTGGTCTTCATCCTCGCTGTCGTCGCTCCCGAATAATTCAGCAGCTGTGGGCAGGTCCGGCAACTTAGCAGGGTTTATTCTTGGTTTCTTGTATTTTGAGTGCCTGGATGTTGATGGAGTCGCAGGAGTCGCAGTAGGCATCCTGCTTCGCTTTTTCTTAGTTGGTACCTCAACCGAAACGGCCTCAGTAAGCGTTTCAGGAACCCCCACGCTTGGAGAGTCGTCCTCTGACAGGAACAGGTCGTCCGCTAGCTGGGATGTCTTGGACCTGAAATCATAGAAATATTCGATTAAAAATAATTTACATAACATACATTTACATATTGGTAGATAATAAGATAAATAATATACAATGGAGTCAGGCTTGATAAAAAAAAAACTGCGACAACTACGATCTTTGTGACAACTGCGATCTATGGCGTACAAAAACACGCTTCTGCCTGCCCTTAATGGCATACAGGTACTGTAAAATAAACCAGGAAAAAAAATACTTACATTTTAAAAAGATAAATCCGATGATTCCTCACAGTTTAGAACCAGCGTTGATCTTCCTTCGAAGGATGAGGGCGCAATAGTGCTCCACAATTTCTATCGATGATTTAAATACCTTTCCATGATGTATTGATGCATGCCCAAAAATGGTAAACGCAAACACGAGAGCAAAATATTGCAAAGATAAACCAAATTGATATACTAACCGAATGACCCGGCGTTACCTCATTATTTTATTACTTTCGTACCTACATATTAATTAAGTTTTACGAATTGTACAAAAACTATGGTAATTTATATAAAAATATATAATATAAGCAAAGACTACTATTGAGTACAGCTATTAAAATAGATAAGTATTTTAACAACGAACTAAAATCTGAAATTTTATAGTAGTGTAAAGTATTTGTTGCTCTATTAAATTGCTTAAGCTAGCAAATAACTCTATCCGTATGATAAACCGCATACCCCAACTTTATATGCCTTATTTTTATTCGAATTTTTATCATCGGGTAAGTGTAATCAGTAGAACAAACAGACATTCCAACTTAAAGTATTATTAGAAATGTAACGTCAACAATGCAACTGTAGGTGTCAGATCATAGCAAGGGTTAGATTTCATCTAACCATTTTTGGATAGCAGAAGAAATCTCCACAACAAAGCTATTATTTTCAACCTTATGAACACTATTTTTTTTTACACAATTTTTATATAAATTGCTCACATTTATTCGAAACAACATTAGTTTTTTAAAACTGCAGTGGTCCGTACGTACCCAATCGTGTGCTCTACAATGTCGGTAAGTTATGTTTTTTTTTTTTTAATGAATTTTGTTACATAAGTCGCAAAGCATTCTTATATATTATTTTAATCACAATATTTTATCGTTTCAGGATTCGGAGGAGCTGTTTAACTTCATACCTTTAGAAAAGGTTCCTGCTCAAACACACGCAGTAAATCAAAAATATCTGGGTCTTGCTGAAGCATCTCGCAAAATATCAAAGAATAAACGAATGGCATATTCCTACATAAAAAAACCCGTTACGAGGCCTTCGAAAATCATAAGAATACAAATTATTGATGCAGAAAATTTCGATCAGAAGGATGGTTCATTCTGTAATCATCATTGTGAAGCAGAAGTTTGTGCTCAACACGTCGTTAAAAGCATTTTAATGGATGACATATTGTCTAGCACCAAGGAATTAATCAATAAAATTCAGGAAAACATGGAGAACTCCTAGTTATATAGCTAAGTAAATATATTTTAATGTGGTTAGTACGTAAGCCTATCAAATGCTATCCCTACTCATATAAAAAACGGTGATGTTATGTGGTTATCTGTTTAAGACTATTTAGTAAGTACAGTTTAATATGTTTTATTGTGGTTAGTTTATATGCCCATCAAATGCTGTAATAAAAATGGTGTTATGTGTATACTGGGAATAGGGAATAGTATACTTAATACTACCCTTTCTTTTTTATTGTAAGTAAGTAATTGAAATAATGTTGTAGTCTCATAAAATACATGGACTTGTTAAATTGTATTTTTTGCTAGAATGTATAGAAACTATGTAATTGTGTTGTATTCCCACAAACGTAATGAAATAATAAATGCATACTTATTTGAAACTTTTAAATTGGTTTTTATTTAAATTCTTTTTCATTTAAATTCATTTGGAAAGATTCGAGCACATCTACACAACATAAACAAACAATCACAAACACAACCATAGGTGTCATCTTAACTTCACCTTTTGTTTTTGCTAGCGCAAACCAATCCTAATTATGGGTATCAACGGAGCGCCGAGTATTATAAATTGTTTACTATGACATTATGCACCATTCAATTCCTGCAACTGTATTGAGAAGGTGGGATCGTTTTATAATCAAGCTTTATTTATCTTAATCATGCAATTCACCAAGTCACAACCTCTATTATTATAATGAGGAATTAACTCGCTGGTAAAGTGAGTAAAGCTCATAAAGTAGTTCAATATTTTAAAACAAATTTGACTACACGTTTGGCGAATGGGTTAAACAGATGCTGCTACTTATAAATGTGTCAAGTGTCGTGGGTTTGATTCCCGCATGTAACAAATAAGTATTCGTTTACTATGAGACCATATTATTTTCTAAATAGACGGTGAGCAGCCAGTTACTGATGATGTAAGTATAATTGGGGCGATCTGGATCACGATCTGAGCGAAGCGAAGTGATCCAGATGCCCCAATTCTACACTACTAACTTTCGGTATTTTATGAATCATGAGCGTTTTTGATCGTTGTTGGAAGAATGTTTTATGATCATTTGTAAAGTTTGTTCTGTATTTGCGATTGTATATTAAATTGAAATTATCACTTAAACCTAGGGACCTTTGACCGAACGTCGGTAGTAAATCTTTGCCCTTGAGCTGGCCTAGGCCTGGCGTAGAACGGAGTTTCAATAGAATAAAAGGCCATTTAGTTATACTGTGATTTGTTCACTGACGTGCAACTTATTGCACAAAGTAATCGCTCAGATCGATTTTGTCGAAACAGTAAAATAAAAGTACTGCTTATTGTTAACTAAAACATCATATGGATGGCCGATGGGGCTGAAAGGTTTTGATGTTTGCGACCACGTACCGGAAGACGTAGAGTTGGAAGGCCTCCCACAAGGTGGACCGATGACCTTGTGAACACCGCAGGAATCCGCTGAATGCAGGAAGCACAGAACCGGTCGATGTGGCGGAGCTTGTGGGAGGCCTATGTCTAGCAGTGGACGTCTTTCGGCTGAAATGAGATGAAGTGGGCCGTGGGAAGAGCGGGTTGGTAGATGTCACATGTTTTCGAGTTTTTATTTCTAGGACATGTCATTATACTCACGATATTTTCCTTCACCGTTTCGAGAGTGTTAAGAAATTATTTACACAAAATCAAAAAAATGAAGCCCCTGTGTGGGTTGTGTGGGTTCGAATCTACAACTCATAAGTTGCGGCTGTTATTGCTGGGCCACCACAGCTCTCGTTCACTAACTAAGGGAAGAATAAAGCAAGGTTTTCTTTATTCTTCAAAAATTTATAAACTTAGGATGGGCAGTAATTGTACAAATGAATAATAATAATATGATATTGTTAAATATTTTTGGATAAGTACCACGTAAGTTCACCGAAAGCTGGTATTCACCTGCATCCGGTTAGACTGGAAGCCAACCCGAACATAATTGGGTAAAGGCTAGGCAAATTGATTGACCACGTAAATTCGCATAGGTTTTTTTTTGAGGGTTCGAAATAATTAATTAACCGTTCTGGGTGGAGTAGGTCAAACTTTTACAGACTAAAACCCACCCGTGTTCCCCCAGTTGCCTGTGTACCAGGGGCCACGGCATCTCTTTCAAACCTACCTCTGAGTTTGTTTCGGCCTTTCTTCTCAAAGTAGTCAGATAGGAAACGCCGGCCTCATCTAGTTTAAAAAATATGTTTGACGTGTAAAAGTTGTGTGAAAGTTTGTACAAACCTACTTACAGAAATAAAATCATTGATCATTTATGAACAACCCGCACCCCAGGCAGGCATCGGCCCTTGCAGAACCCACCAGTTGGTGCTGACATCTCTTTGAGGCGCGCGTGGAACACAACGCGCCGTCGACCCGGGCTTGGTCGCAGTCTGCAGTCCGCAAGCCCGGGCCTACGGTGGCCGAGAATCAGCCTAGGATTCCCGACGCCCAGGGCGTCTCCTGCGGTGACTACGGCCGTGAGGGAGCTTATACTGTCTCTCCCTCACGTGCGCCGCCTCCAAGTTTGCATGGGTAAGAATGGTGTCAGCTCTTCCGACTTCTGAGTGCCCAGTCCTATGCTGTTATATGACGACGACATATGCAGATCATTGACGTTAATTACTAGCATCTGAAAGTCCCATATATAAGTATTTATTGAACTGTCAGGTACTGTTGTGTGTAGAGTTGAACTAGTAAAGAGGTGGTTCCGTTCAATGAAAATGTTACCCATCAAAAAAGTTTCATGTAAAGTAGGTTGCCAAAGACGTAGACTTACATAGATAACGCTTTCACTATTGTTGTATGTTTGAATGTTTTATGAATGTTGTTGAATGTTTTACTTAAGCTTACTTACACGAAAACGAAAACCTCATATGTAGATATGTTTGTGTCTGTGTGACAGATGAAATAAAAGCGTGTTAAAATTTTTTACATTTTGTGAGTAGTGACTGGTGGTGTTTGATGAATTTTTGGGTGACACGTGTTTGCAGCAGTAAAGTGTACAATGTTATGTTGGGTTCGGAACCTGTAATAACATAACAAAGAGTTAATAATAGAAAATAGTAACGCTGATAAAAAAAATGTGATGTATACATTTATGGTCGCACAAATCCAGAAAATGTTGGGAACAGCTGACATTTTATTCTGGCCATTTTTTTGTATACGAAGTATTATTTCTGAAGCAATGATCATATGTGAGTATATCCGCGGTGTTGAGTAGTCACACATCAGCCAAGCTACTCCTCCCATTCTTGTATGAAGCGAGAATATACAGTCCTATACATGTAATCTCGTTTATTTCTGTTGCAACTAACTGTATCTGACATGAGAATGCGGATGTCATGCCATACCTGGTCGACGGCAGTCATTCTGACGTGTCTCATTGCTCTCCGATTGATTTAATACCAGACAATTGGTTTCAGAACATTTGTATTTGGATTTTATTGCTGTTTAATTAGATTAATTTGTTATTATGCTACTTTGTTTTTGATACTTTTTGTATCAATGTAATTTTAATCGTTTATCGCGGTCACATTTCGAACGCTGTATTGTTTTAATATTTAGTAAGATGTTATTTTGAGTAGCCAGCCTGTAGAAGTTCGTAGAATAATAAGTGTAAGTAAACATAATACATAAAAGAACAGAAGAAAAAGAAAAAAGAATCATCTACCGAATCCATGGCATCAGGGCGACGTCCCTGCCACCATGTATAAATAATTAAAAAAAAAAACTGTCAATCAACCTTCGCAGTCTGCCGCCTAACATCTTACATTGATGCTTCACGTCAAGTTGAGCATGAATGAGAGATACATCGGATATCGGGCATACTTGTGGCTGATTGACAATCTCCTGTGACCGTACATAGGTACTTATTTAAATTTCCTATGAATAAACTTTTTGTTCATGTGTTAAAGAGCAATAGCAAATAATAAAACATATATTAGAAATGGTACTGTTTATTTCTTAAGGAATAAGCAGTACCTTTTTTACTCCAATTAAAATTATATCGTATTCCTGTTTATTTTACACCTTATGTTTTTTTGTTATAATAAGTACCGTATATACGTTCATATGCAATTAGTAAACAGCTGTTATTTTGTCAGTGAAAACAGACACTTCAATTTTATTGGTATGTATATCTGGAACTCGGTTTAGTGAAATTGTTCTTATAAAGTACACATACGTTCACTTAAAATACGAGATATACAAATAAGTCATGCAGTTTAAACATAACACAATGACTCCGTGAGTCGACAAAATGAAAACAGAATATTTGATAATATGATTCTAAAGAATTACTTACAAAAAGTAAATTATCATAAGCAGATGAATTACGAATGGTATACATAATAAAGAATATTCTATTCTATTCTCTTATGTCTTACTTAACTTATTATACGGATCACACTGCAAAACTACGTGCACTAAAAGAGTTCAAGCGAATAATAGAAAAGAAATACTTTGGAATCGATCTTAAATCACTCCTTAGTGATCACACACACGGAAAGACAGTTTTCATTTCGTCACATCATAAGTTTCAAAATTAATTCATGACAGATAGGGAAATACATTTAAAGATGGCCACGTGACAGAAGGGTAAAAGTAGATGAAGTTGGCGCACGTACCCATTGCGACATCACATGGACAGAGCCGAGAGGGTCGGTGTACCAGTTGTGCGCCTGACAAATTAATTTGTCTGTAGATTTTATTGATGGGTGCTGTTTTTGGGCTATTGTTTCCATGTTTAAAAAGATCTTTTGTTTCTCTGTTTGAGTTGAGAGCTTTATTTAGATGAGTTTCTGTATTTAATACGTTACCGCTGTCGGCTTTGACGTTAAGTAAAGAATTTAGTAACTATAGGCAAAGCTGAGTGGCAAATTAACATAACATCACGCATTGTTTCCCCGAAGGGTTGTGCAGCAGTGTGCCAATAGTACACCCACATTTTGCCAGTTTTATTTAAGTCCCATGTTACAGGGGCAGAGCCAATACCTATCAACGGACACAAATCCAGACTCCGGGCTGCTACAGAAAAATTTGAGATATTTAAGTATATTTATTTGTGATTATATTTATATATAGTTAGGTATATATATTATATTTATAGTTTAAACAGTTTTATGCACTTATATTTATTCCCCTAATTTATTGCACCTACCATTGTTTGTCTCTGCATCCCCCAAAGGTCGACTGGTAGATAATGCCTATGGCAATAAGTCCACTTCTGTTCATGTCTGTGCTTAAAGTATTAAATAAATAAAACATTTCCCGTCCTGGGAATCGAACCATCATGCTCAGCAGTCACGCTTGCGACCACTACACCAACGAAGCAGTCGGATGCAGCAGAATACCAGAATTTTATGTGGGGCGACTGCTTATCTTAACCCAAATTGGCTGTGAAATGCGTGCTGTCTGAGGTACGTGAAAACGATAGTCCCGGTTGTCATTCGTAGATCTTTGACAGACAAGATCTTCGAAACTTTAAGCACAGACATGAACAGAGGTGGACTTATTGCCGTAGGCATTTTATACCAGTCGACCTTTGGGGGATGCAGAGACACACAGTGGTAGGTGCAATAAATTAGAAGAATAAATATAAGTGCATAAAACTGTTTAAACCATAAATATAATATATATACCTAACTATATATATAAATATAATCACAAATAAATATACTTAAATATCTCAAATTTCTCTTTAGCAGCCCGGAGTCTGGATTTGTGTCCTCGGTTTCGATATGTAATGGATGGTCCGCGGACCGACATCGGCGATCGACCCGTGGGTCTTTTATTATTTAGTCTCTCTCGACCTCAATAAAGGACTAAGTTGTAATTTTTTCAATCACATTTAGGTACATTTCTATTACAAAAATCTTACTATACCTACTAAAAATAACGAAAGTAAAAATAATTTAGGTACTTTGGAAACTGACTTGTGGAAAGGATTTAAAATCCAACGCACACAATACTTTAATTGAATTTGAGTAAGTAATTTTAAGGGAGTTATCCGGGAATGGGTAGCAGCGTTCTTTATTAAAAAAAAATACCATAGGCACTGCGATCACCAACTCACTTGCCAAACGTGGTAACCACCCCCAACCCCCCCCCCCCAAAATGACAAGCACCAAAGACATTGCGAAGGTCACAGGAATCCGTTTGATGCGGGAAGCACAGAATCGGTTGAAGTGGTGGAGCTTAGGGGAGGCCTATGTCCGTGTGACGTATTTCAGCTGAAATGATGATGATGAATGATGAAGTAAATTTACAGTTTTTCAGCCATCAATCAGAGCATCTACCTTAGGATATGAAGAATGAGTGTGTCGCTACAAACAATTTATTTATGTACTACCTTGATCATGCTTTCGTAGCCCTCTCCATTCATAATGTGTCGTGATAAGGCCAGATTGCATCACTCTAAGTTAAGACTAACGTCGGAAGTTTAACTGAAGTTAAAGGGGCTTTGAGGAAGTGTGGCGCAACTCGAGAGGGGCAAATGTGTAGTTCTGAACTGCGATAAGCTGTGCCTATTATAGTTGTCGATATACCATAAATAACTACTATCAAAAAGCCTGTTATTGTAGCCTAAGTTGTGTCTCAAAGCTGGCCAAAAGCCTTATGCCATTAAATATTTGCCAAAAATAACACCAACCAAAACTGCTAAGGAAGTTATTGAACAAAAACTTATCACAAAACCAGCGATACCAGCTCTGGCACTAAAGACTAATTCTTTTCCTAACTCAGAAATTAATCTGTCATCAGAAAATATCTAATGAATGAAGGCTAAAATTAACCAAACTTTTAACACATTACCTTAGCTGCAGTTAAGGTGAACCTAGTCCACATTTTTTCCATACACACATCGGGAGTGTTTTACTCCACTGTCTGACATGGCACATCCAAAGTAAAATATGATACTTATCGTTTTTTCTCATTAGTAATATTGTCTGTACGAAAACAGAATACTAAAATAAAAACCCATTAAAAAGTTAAGAGCCAACAAATATTCGTTTTTCTTTCTAATTTTACTTAACTTTGAGCATATTTAAGTAATAAAAGAAATGTAAAATTTCCAAAACCAAGTAGATACCGACAAATTTAAATTATACAAAAATTCAATAAACTTGATTGGTTATTGATTTATGCATTGGATTTTTCATAAAACCCGATCTTCCAAAAGACTTTTCTTAATTTTTTCGCGAATTTTTTACTATAAATGATCCTGCATCTCACTCAATAACGTTGTGCTTGTAGACTAGCGTCTAACTACTCATCACTGATACTATCTCTGTTGGACAAGAAGCCTGGTGAGACAGCGTGATTTTTAGCCAGGCCCACCAGTGAGTTCGAGCCCGCGACTAGGTTCCCCTTAAAAGAGAGATTTTTTTTTGTGACCCTTAAGCAGAAAACACACAAAAATGAATACCGAAATATTTTAGTTACGGTCAGGTATACGTTGATTGCTTGTTTAAAATTACACGTTGATAGTGCCACCGACCATCTGATTGACCGGTGAGAATTGGTTGTCGAACAACGCCCACTGGCTTCTAAATCAATATTAATTGGCTCAGTGTGTTAATGTTCTTTGTATTGAGTGATTCAGCGCCCATCCGACCGAGCCGCAGTGAGGTGAGCTCGTTATGTGTCCGTGATCGTTACTTAGTGACCAGTGCAAGTCGTGATTGTGTTCAACAAGAGTTTCTTGTACTTGCGGATTTCTTGGAGATACTTCTCTTTGTGTTACGCTGCAGACGGGTAAAGGATTCTGCTTTTTGAAGTTTTCTTTTAATGATAATGGACCTTTACTATTTTATTTGATATAAGTAATATAATAATAAATTTCTTTATTGCCATGAAAATAGGTTACAGAAAAATGTGAGACCCTGACTCCAGAGCTACACGGAATATATGGTATTTCAGGAGCCAGTAACTTCTGCCATTTTGGTTACAATTAAGCAAGATTTGTGTGTAATTTTATGCTTTTTACCTTTAATATTGCTTTGCATTGAAAAAAGTTTTTTGTTTAACAATTGCTAAGCTGTTGGCGTATCTTGAATTGTGATCAATGACTTAAGGCACCGTTGACTACAACATCATAACTTTTGATCCGGTTTTTAATTTTTGTATACCTAAATAGAAATTAAACAATAGTTTTTTTGTTACAAGCGGAATTAAAGGATACGGAATATTAATTGAAATCTAGGTATAGGTTGAGAAGACGAATGAAAAGCGACTAACAAAAGGAAGATGTACCTAAGAATGTCTAAGATGTCTCTACCTAACATGTCTCTAGAAGAACATAGGGGACCTTATTGGTAATGTTCTTCGGAAAGATCAAGCGCATAGTACTCGCAACCAGCGTGCGTGTATGACCAGATGTATGAACGCAAACGAAGCAAAAGTAGTATGTGAGAATCGTAGCAGGTGGCGTTCTGTGGTTTCTGTCTAGCCCCATGGAAGAAAATGGCGAGGTTACGTATGTATGCCTAGGTATATTTGTTTTTTTAGCCAAGCAAGACTACTTTGTCCTGCACCCTAATTGCGTAACACGCGATTAATCATAATCGGTTTCATTTTGTCAGTTCAACAATATTCATTGCGTTATTTACGTTGCTGAGCAGACACATTTTTCGAACATATGAAGCAATGGTTTAGCCTTTTGTTTCAAAACGAAACAAATTATGATGAATCGTGAGTTACGCAATTAGGGTACTGGTCTGAAGAGTATGCCAGGGGTGCGGGTTGTTCGAAAGAGATACCACGGCCCCAGGCACACAGGCAACTGAGGGAACACGGGTGGGTTTTAGTCAGTAAAAGTCTGACACGCCCTCCTGCTCCACCCAGAGCGGGCGAAGTTATTTGATGATTTCCCACCCAAAAAAAAGGGTTTGGTGCAGAGACAAGTTTAGGTATTAGAAAGTAATTCCTTTATTGGTAGGTATTTTAAAATATTTTATTGCCAAAACAAGTCGCTCCAATTTTTTTTTTTTTTACATGTGCCTCAAACTTAACTGGCGAAATGTGGATGTACACCTCTGTCTTACCCTTCGGGGATTACTGGCGTGACGTTGTGTTATGTATTGAAATACATGAATACTTCCCTTGAGGTAATTTGCAACATAACATTGAGATGCTAAATGAATTGCTCATAAATAACACAATTAATCTCGTCTCTAAATAGATGATTGATCAATAGACGTTGATGTACATTCATAGATCTTTATTATGTAAACAAAACTGCTTTTGAGACTTAGCTGTTCGCACCCGGTGCAAAACGGACAGGCAACGAACTCTGGTAGAGACCGAAAAAGAGGCTGTTTGTGAAAAGAACTCTTATAAAACACGTGGCAAATGTTTTGTTCGTTTCTTTCTCAAAAGGAAATAGAATTGTTTGAAAAACTACATAATATCATGCCTGTAATCCTAAAAAGTTTAGGCAGAGGTGTAGCTATAGTGAACCCACCCGTTGAGCTAGTGAACCCACCCGTTGAGCTAGTGAACCCACCCGTTGAGCTAGTGAACCCACCCGTTGAGCTAGTGAACCCACCCGTTGAGTTAGTGAACCCACCCGTTGAGCTAGTGAACCCATCCGTTGAGCTAGTGAACCAACCCGTTGAGCTAGTGAACCCACCCGTCGAGCTAGTGAACCCACCCGTTGAACTAGTGAACCTACCCGTTGAGCTAGTGAATCCACCCGTTAAACTCCTTCAATTCTGAGTTGAGCCGCACGATAATTGCACCGTGCACTGACTGGACAGGTCTACTCAATCTGTTGCTTTCCCCAAAAGACCATTACAGACATCAATCTACATGGTCTTCAAATGATCTGACTGAGATTATGTCTGGACTTTAAAAAAGACTGTGTTCCTGAGTTTGTTTAGGCCTTTTTTCTCAAAGAAATCAGACAGAAAAAGTCGACTTTATCTAGTTTCAAAAATATAATTGACGTGCAATTGTGTATACGTGTTTATATAAACTTTATTCATCATCAGCCTACAGCAGTCCACTGCTGGACATAGGCCTCTCCAATTGCACGCCATTCAGCTCGATTCTCGGCAACTCTCATCCAGTTGCTACCAGTCACCCTGCGAAGATCGTCGCTCCATCTATCTTAAATACTCAGAAATGGACGCATTTAAATTTTGTTTAGATCTGATAGGTTTCGAAGTCGGTTGTTAAAAGTTTGTCTCACTTTTTACTAAGTGTTCTGTAAATCACACTATAATAGTTAAATCTTTTGTCGCTTAAGTTTGTTTGTACCTACCTAATTAATTTTTTACTATATTATTTTGTGGATAACGGTGCTGGTTGCGTTATTACCTAAATATTATATAATCTATGTAGTAGTATTAAGCATTATTACGAAATTATTTGTTGTCCCAAAGAAAAAAAAAATATCTAACCTGAGGGCGTCCGTCCTTACGTTTGCCGATTCGTGGTCTCCACTCAAGAACACGTCTACTTCAATTAACTATAACCATAACCTTACAAGTCACAAGTTAAGTCTCGTGTATTAGGGGGCAGCCTATTGTCATAAATGGGGAACAAATCCAGACTCTACTGCAGATAAGAAATTCCAGATGGAAAAATCAACACCTGTTAAAAACCTTCAATTATTTTGTGAAGTAGAAACAGCACAATATAACATAAACATTTGATTTATTATTATTCGATAACACACTCATAATAGCTTCTGTCTCTTGAAATTCTTTTCAGGATTATCTGGCTCAAGTCATAAATTCTATAATTTGTCATCATTTTCTTCCTTTTGATGTTGGGCAGATGTCCAAGTTATGTCGAACAGTACATTGGCACTAATCAGACGCCACATTTGTAACTACTTATAGTGATATTTATAAATATCACTCACATTATTGTCATTAGTTGTGAATGGGCTAGAAGATTGATATGAAACATATCGTCTATTTCTGGCACTTGAACCAATTTCAACCTTATTTTTAAGAGTATAAGGTTTAAAAGTAGTCAACCGCCATAGTATATGGTTAGGCAGTCAGTTTTGCTACCAACTTGCTGATTCGTAGACGCCGCTGTTTTCGTAGCAAAGCCCGTGCTACGCCGTAGCACTAAGCATAGCATGGGTTTTGTGAGCTACGCAAATTGTGTGCTAATAAACTTTGAAAATTGTGTGCTAATAAAAAGAATTAAGATAATTTTAGAGATAAGATTTTCTGTTAAAATTAAATAAACGTAAAATTCATGAAAGTGTCATTAGGTAGAAACAAAAACTACAATTAAAATTACAAAATTCTGTTTCTAATTTCAAACTCCCACCAAGTACCTAATAGTATAATAATCTATGCCCAAATCCATCTAATTAAAAGACAAACCATGTTAGATTATATCCTACACACGTAAAATAATCATGGACTTAGTAGTATATATAATATTTCAAAGACGGCCATTCTCCTTATGAGTATCTGCCCAGAGAGAGGAGTGTAGGCCAGCCTTATATTAAACGGGGATCTTTTAATAGCATGGCTAGAGAAATAACCAATGTCGGAGGACATTCGTTCAAGATCCAAACCTACGTTCTCAAAAGATGCAAATAAGCTGTAATATCAGCCTAACGCATTGCTCAGCGTTCTTTAGATTTACTAATTAAATTATCGTGACTAGCTTGTAAAGTAAACCTAATTAATTTCGATTGAATTCCCATCAACATTCGTTTCAGCAAGCAGAGTTAAGTGAAAAAACGATGGATGAAAATATATTAGTTTAAGTTGAATCGTCAGATTATACCATCAATATTAAATCGTTTGTTAAAATTAGAATATCTTTGAACGTCAAATTGCATAAGACTGTCCACCAGCCCTTCACCACTTCCTACTGTTTTAGCTGCAAAGAAGAAGTGGCAGAACAAACTTCCCAGCAACACCTCCCTCTGTAAATTAGCCCGCTCACTTCGTGGCCGGTCCCTGCCTCGTTGCTCACAATGCCTTGTTTCATAGTGGCCTTCAGAAAATAGGACAACATCATTTTAATGAATATTTTCATTAAAATCAACCGTCTCCATGTTTGGACCTTATTAGCTTGTCAACTTTGTCGGGTATCCTCAAACATACTTGAAACTTCGTTTTCTTTGGTCTTATTAGACTAGCGAACCGGTCTTTGTACGGTTTCTACGTCTTGACAAAACATCAGGATTTCTTTATTATATGTTAGTACATTGTTTGTATTTAATTTAATAATTATTTCACATGCATAATACAACAAAGAAAGAAAAAGGGTTAAATTATGAATGATTTTATTTCTGTCAATCATATTTTTCCAGGCAATTATTTAAATGCCTGCAGATCGCCTAAGGAACTAAGATAAATTTTATTTCTTCTGTAAATATGAAAAAAAAATGCCCGAAAGTTCAGTATTGTTTTAAAACTAGATGAGTTCGGTGTTCCCTAACTGAGAAGAAAGGCCGAAACAAATTCAGAGAGCACAGTCTCTTATAAAATCCAGACATGATCTTGGTCAGGTCATGTGAAAACAGACTTTTTGAGGAAAGACCCGCACAGATTGAGTGGACCTGTCCAGTCAGTGCAAGTTGGATAACATTGCATTGAGTGTAGTGTAACGGTGAGTGTAGTATAAGAGTGTGTGTGTGTATGCGTGTGAGTTGGTAAGTTGCGGATATGTGCTTTTAGATGCGTGCGGTGTGAATGCAATGTAAATTAGCGAGTGATGCGATTCAGCAAATCCTTAATATCTTGATAGGTTACAGAAATCATATTAATGTATTATGTTACCTATATAATATATACCTTCCGGATTAATATCTCAAAATTATAGTTGTTTCCACTCACAGACGGAAATGAAAAGAAGATAATATACGATATTTAATGGGCCTATTCTCTGCCTCAGACTTTAGTTTTTGAGATATAAGCTTTTTCTGGCTTGTTGAAAAATGTCCTCTCAATAAGTCGTTACTTTCAGGGGATTTATATTTGTACAAACGTAACGGGAGAAAAACATTCCGGGAGTGTTTTGAATACCTGGCAACGGAATATGTTTTATGTTTATTTTTTACACAATACAATAGCAGTTACAAAAATATTTTTCTATTCGATGTTTCTGCGTTCAATTTATTTCTCGCTACAGGTTAGTTTTTTTTTTCATTTTGTACGAGTTCTAAGTACACACCGTCAATCTAGCGGACTGGGGAAGGGTCTATTTCCATATTTAATAACCCCCTGTGGTGTACATTTTCAGTGTTAACTAGATAATTTTCCGAGCGAATCACTCACCTACTATGCATTTTTGAAGCGGTTTTATTTGATAAATGTCATCAGAAAACAATCTCAAAATGACTTACATTCATAATAATATGTTAAACTGTTTATAGAACTTTTTAGAATAACAACAAATAAAAAAACACTTCCCAAAATCTACTGTTTAGGGCGACCCGGACAAAACGTTATAAAAAAATACGCGCTACAAATTCCCCAGCACTTAATTTTTCTAGATCTTTCACTAACTTTCTTCTCTTCCCCAGGGTAATGCCACCAGACATGGCAATTTCTATGAGGCACACGAAGCTGAAGGCGGAGGAGGCGGCGCTCCTGGCGGGAGAGCTTAACAAACCTTCGTGGGAGTCCAGGAACGAAGGCATCCACGAGAGGGTCAGCTTTGAAGACACCATCTGGGGCTTCGACTTGGCCGGCGGGATATTTTATAAGACTCCGTTGAGAGTTACTTATGTGAGTATAAACTTAATTATGTAAGTATTCAAAATCTAAATCAAAATATTTTATTTCACATGAACCTACATGGGTAAATGTTACACATCAGCAGCTATGCAAAATATATGTAGAAATTAAACCTCAAATATTGCCTTCATAAAGTCTAGTAGCGACTAGCATGATATATTTATTACCTATTGCCATTTTAAGTTCTAACAATAACAGTCTTACATTGGCTTTAAAATAAGCATTTGCCTAACAGTAAAACGCTCTGAGGCTTAATAGAATATATTAGTATAATAATATCTACCTATTACCGCGACCTGCTTTGTTGCGCGAGCGCTATACTGAGCACTAGGTTCTGGGATCGTTTCTCAGTAGCAGCCCGAAGTTTGGAGGCTGATGGCAATAGGATTGCCCCTATTATAGGTGCACTTGCCTAACCATCTTTGTTTACAGGCCTGATGATGACTTTACGTTCATACAGGTGAAACCGGACAGCCGCGCGGAGAAGGCGGGCATCAGGCTGGGAGACAAGCTGCTGAGGATCAACGACCTGGACACCTCGACCCTCACCATTCAGCAGGCGCACGACATCATCGTCGAGTCTGGCATCCATCTCAAGCTTTCCGTTACATCGTGAGTACTTTTGTGCACTAAGCATTTAATTATTACTAATTTATAGACAGGGGGCTAAGTAATAACAACCACACAGTTCAATCGATCAGGTTAAGTTAAGCTTGCCGCGGTTGGTACGTGGAAGGGTGACCATCTTTACATACCTAGACCCCTCCGTGCCTCGGAAAGTACGTTAAGCCGTTGGTCCCGTCTGTCATTCGTGGTTCTTTGATAGTGGTTACGGGTCGTCAGAAGCCAGAAAGTCTGACCACCTGTCTTACCCGGTAACTTTTTTTTATGGAGGTCAGATAGGCAGTCGCTCCATGTAAAGTATTGGTTTTCAGCTGCATCTAGTTGGACTGAAAGCTGATCCCAATTTAGTTGGGAAAGTCTTGGCAGATTGATTGGTTAATAATAATTATTTCATTTAAAATAATAAATTACATATGCAACTATAACCGAGTGGAAAGATAGTGCCGTTTTACTCTTCTTTGAAATACTTCAAAAGTTTGTCAATCCCTAATGTCAGGCGGAAGTGAATTCCACAACCAAACCGCATGCAAAACGTATTTGAAATGTAATAAATGATAATTTTTTATCTATTATTTATACAAATTATCACAAACCTTCACACAAGGCTACTTTGTTGACTAACACTACCAAATAATGGACATACTAATTGTTCTAATTATCTAAGAGTATTCAAGCGTTATTCATGATCTTGTGGTTAAAATATTATCCTTTTATCGTTCGGGAGAAGAGAGGTTGCCTAGGCTATATACCTACTTAGCCAACCCCGCTTCATAGCACGCTTTATCTCAAAACTAGAGTACCGAAACCAGTACTTCATACTGAACAGTAGCTTTATTATACGGCGTTTTTTTATCTTATAAAGTGGTCACTATTAAAAGGGAATGTGTTTTCTTTACAGGCCTGAAGATGAAGAAGATTCTTACTACTGTTACGAAGATCCCCTTGTAAGTCCATTATTTGATTTACTTACACTGTGGCACAAAACAATTAATAATAATGTATTGTGATTTACGCACCAAAACGTGTGCGACCCCGTCATAAGGACATTTGTTCTATGCCAGAAAAAGACAGCGCTATGCAATGCATAACTCTATCTCGCACTGTTATTGTTAAAGAGACTTGGGTGGGGTTTGTCGGTAAGATTTTGAACAATATCGCCGCTGAATGAGCTTGGATGTAATTAAGTTTCCATTGAAATAACCATTTCCCTTGTATAAAGTTGGCGACACGTGGAAATCTGCGAACTGTTCACAAGCAGTTATGACATGTCTAAACATTTGGTAATTGAAGAATATGATTTGTCGGGGTATATATAAAGTAATTATCCTTAGGAATACGAAATGTTTTTTTTTAAATATAATTAAATGGCGTGTTGAAACTAACCACTACTTCTTTTGAATATGGTTCTAGGACTTGTAGTTGTATTATTTAAAATAATAACGTCCGGTTCGTAAACTTGCAGAGTTTTTGTTGTAAAGGTTATTTTTCAAGTTAAAGCGTGTAGAGAAAAGATCACTTAGTTCCCGGTTTATCACGTACAAGTTGTGTCTATAAGTAAAACTGTTGTCGATTCCTTTCTCTAATGTTAGGCACCACGTAGCAGTAATCACACTTACTTATTATTTATAGAATTAAAAAACAGACGTTTGGTGCATGCAAGTACAGTACAAGACTACAAATAATGAGGTGTGAAATCATGTATTAGATTTCATCTGCAAAACTACAACTTGAGATGATGATTTTTTCCCCGATGGTGTTGAGCCCGCTCTTTATATCGATATCGGCGGATGTCGCCGGGGTCTACGATGGGATTGGTTTGTTAACTGTGTTATTGGACAATTAATCAAAGAACATTCTCTCCATTCAGATCGATGGTTACGACAGTGAGGAGGAAAGGCAAATTGAAGAAGAAAAGGCCAAGAAAAGGAAAGTTTGTGCTAGAGTGGTACGTGTTCTTGCCATAATACATAACAAGTTAACTAGGTTCAAATCCCTATTGGAGTAATAGATAGTTGCTGGTAATAATGAGTGCAATGATTTTCTAGGTTTTTGAAGTTAAATATTTTTTAGCAGTCGGTAAATTATCCCGGTTAGATAACTTCAATTGACTTTTTTCACAGATAAAGTCATATTTTTCTGGGATAACTTTCTAATATAATGTCACTCTAAATGTACATAGTAAGCCCGTTTATTTTTATTCCGTAAATAAAATATAAATGCATATTAAAGAAGATTATACAAAACAATTCCATCAGGGACGAAAATACTAATCCCACTTGATAGCCGTCGGCATGATAGCTAAAATACAAATAATGATATTCAATATTCAAATATTTGTAACAATATGTCTAAAAGGCTTACTTTGTTCGTTCTATTTTTAACAATCCGTAAGGGATGATTCTCATTACACCGTGCCGTGTCTAGGCCGGGCCGTGTCCGGGCTGGGACCAGAGCGGAGCCCGTCCGTGCTGCACGTTGATATTACACCGGGTTATAAGACTTGGAGGGGACGGGGCGTGTCAGTGCAACAACCATGGTGTAGACGAGCGTCGTTTGGGCCCGAACGGGACATGGATCATGCACTGTGTAATATAACTGCTTCATACAAAATTTATGTAACGTTTCAAATCCGTGCCCCGTCCGGGCCACGGACATGGCACGGCCCGGACACGGCCTCGGCACGGCCCGGTCTAATGAGAATCATCCCTTATTTGTTTTAGAGAGAACATTTAGTATTCATAGGTATTTTTTCCATTCATACAAAAGTTTTGGGCAAATATTGCCATACAATATCGCTACGATAAAATAATTCATGAATCAGCTCTGTGTCTCTTTTTGGGACCTTATTTCTGTTTCTATTGATTTACTAAGATTTAAAAAATTAAATCTATAGCTTGTTAACTCGTCAATATCAGTTCTAATTGCACAAGCAAAGATAATATTTTAATAAGCTACTGCTAATTACTTTCAGAGCCACTACTGGAGTTTAAAATGGCCTTGGGTTAGTAGGAGAAGATTTATCTATAGAGAATCGAACTGTTTTATGGTGCCAAGCAAATACGAAGATGCGCGTAGGTGAGTGAAAACAAAAATCGGTACCTAAATAAGAAACCATTTATTCATAAATAACAGTAATAGTAGGTACGGCAAACATAATCTGAAGAAAGAACAAAGAATTGTGATACAAAATCAGATAAAGAAGTACCTAATGGAGCAGAACTTTGAAATCAAAGCATTGGTGTTATTCTTGCACTAAATGAAATGGATTAATTACTTGGTTTAGTTTACTTAGTTCAAAGATGTAGATATAATAACTATTCAATCATGTTTTCATTTTAGCTGGGACTCCGACACTGACTCTGATGGCCTAGGAATTTAGGGTCATCATCAATCTATCAACAACTTGTCATCTAGCGCTTGTAAAGGTGCCAGCAGTACAATCATTTACACCTGCTCTGTAACCTTGTGATCTCAAACCTTTTAATTCAAGCATAATGTTACACCTAAACAACATACCCTTTAACGCTTCTCTTTCTAAACTAGACTTACTTCCAGAACCCACTTGAAAATAATGTAGTTGCATTTTGGTTGCCCATTTATGGGACAAAAAAACTTTTACCATGTTTTCAGCACATGATTTTAGACCTCCTAGTATGGAAGTTTATCGTCGGTTACTAAAAAAATATCTGTTTCATTCAAAATGTATGGATCTTCTGTTTCTTTTTATTAACCGTCGAAAAATGTTTATACTAGTTGGTCTAGAAGCGGGAAAGTACTAAATTAATGGTAACAGTTTGAACGTTTATTTCCTCTACACCCTGAATGTTTCGCACGACGACCGTCCTTTTGTTTTACTTGCAACGTACTGTATTGCAAAGTAAACTTTTGTCATTTTTTTTCCAGGGACAAATATCCTCCTTTACCAGCGCTGCGATACACTGATGACATTGTTCACTTTAGTAAAGATGGCAATACAGAAAATCAAGATAACACAAAACGTATACCGTCGTTGTGGGAAGTCAAACAACAGGCCAGAAAGGAAAGACAAGCACGGTTAGCAAATAGCGAAGCCTCAAGCGTCGTAAATGGTGAAACCAATGAAATGGATATGACTGATGATGAAGAAGAACAGGTTAAAATTAGACAAAAGTCAAATAAGTCTAGAAGATCGACTTTAAAAGTAGAACGACAGGAAACAATAGATGAGTCGAAAGAAGAGGAAGAAGTTCCCAAAACTGAAGGAGAACGTGAGGTAATAAATGAAGAACAAAATGAAGAAGCAAACGAAATGAATGAAGAAATGGATGAAGAAGTAAATGATCAAATGGATGAAGATGTAAATAATGAAATAAACGAAGGTAATAATGAAGTCGAAAAAACTGCAGAAGCCGAAGAAGAAAACGAAAACAACAATGACGTTACTAATGACCTGCTCAGTCCCATTCCTGATATAATTGAAGAAAATAGTCAAGCAGTTGAACAAGGCGCGGAAGTGGCGAATGCTGTGAATGATGACAATGTCGAGGTGAACGGTGAAGTCAATGATGACGAGGTGTTAAATGAAGTGCTTGGAAAAGCTGGTGACAGTGCGTCAAGAAATGAAGAGGACAATAATATACTAGATAGTATTTTAAGTGACGACGGACAGAATTTAGAAAATTCTGAAACTAACAACGAAAGATAAAGGACTAAAATCCATAATCTTTTCACATGTTTGCTCTAGCCAAGTCCTTTGACGGATAGGCATTGAGTTAAGCTCGCGGAAGACAATAGTGTAGAGTTCATTCCACTTGTGATATTGGTTAATACTGTACTGCTGTTCAATTTTCATCATCATCTTGTTAGCATTTATCATGATTACGAAAATTTATTCATATTAGTAAATCATTCCTAATTAACATTGCTAGAAAAGACGATGTCGAAACTTTTGATCTTTAAATAAGTTGTGATTAGTGTCATTACAATTGGTTCAATGACTAATTGGAATTCCGGTCAATCGATCGTGAATTTGAACCTGTGCCAGACCCATTGTTAAACTCGTAAACACACCTGTGTACCTTGACGATAAATTTACCGCAGTTAAAAATAGTAAAAATGCAATCAGTCGAATTGTTAATTATCGATTTAAATCTGAATTGAAACGTTTAGATTTAAATTAATTGTGAAATAGAAGTTAACTCTAAATCTCAAATAATAATCTAACAGAAAATTTATATAGAGCTGTTTCATTTTTCTTCTTCTTCCAAAACTTCCAAAAAGCTTAAAAAAGGCCAAAATTATAAATTACTAGCAGTTCGCCCGCGACTTCATCTGCGTGCATTTCAAAGATACAGCCCCTAAGTATTACTCGCTGAGATTGTAGGTTTCTATAGGTGACAGAATTTTATAAAATTTAATTTAGGTAGGTATCTAAATAAGTTAAATAGGTATTTAATTTAAAGCTTCCTTGTATACAATATTTGAGATTGTTTTATTTTCCGGTAAGAAAATAATCTGGTTTTCCCTGGGACTTGTTAATAGTCAGGGCAAATGATGTTTAAACGGGAATCTGGAGTCGGTTGAACGATAGAGGCAGCTCCGTGGGAATTATGGGACGCCTCGGGATCTGCGCTAGCTGGCCAGCTCCTGGTCCGATGAGAATGGTCGCTGTAATTAAGTTTTCGTGTAAATCATTTATTTGTAGGATTGTGCCATTGGACAGATTAGCTTGGCTTAAATTTCTTAAAACCGTGAAAGGCCTTCCGATTTTCAATTGAGGTGGAGACCCGGACGGATTAAAAGAGTTTAAAAAACCTTGCGGATAGTGGACTGCATCTTCGATATTACACACTGCATCAATGGACTTGTAGATTTTAATTTGGCCGGGACCTTTTTTAAAATTAAATTATTGATTTCATTGACTGTATCGTTCCTAGGTGAGACAATAGCCCTTGAACAAAACCAATTAATGTCTCTATTTAGTACATATTACGATATGTACGGGTATTTGATATGAAGCGTCTGCCTATGTTACCTCCACAGCTCAGTTACAGGGTAATACGACACCCCTTACTATTGGTTGTCAGACTCTCAGGGTTCTGACTACCTCAATAAATGAAAAGATAAATCACACCAGTTTGATGTAATCTAGGAGAAGCTTTGCTCTGCTATATTATCTATAGATACCTAAGATAGCGTTAAGTCTTTGGGTCGTTGAAAAAAATAAATTATTGAACTTTTCTTTGCAAACATCATAAATAGGAGCACACATGAAGCTGTCAGGTGGTCTACTTTGACCTAAACTCACCGGTACTGAAACCATCTTTATTTAAGTACACCCCGTATCCCACAATGCCTAGGTACTTAATAATCATAATGATAATGTGGGAATGTTGAAGAAGTAGATCGAACACTTGAGGACTTGAGAAACTCAGTCGCTGTCATGGCTGGTGTCACTTTTGTTTTACTGGTGACTTTCGGCAGACACAAAAGAGACAAGTCTAAAATCATCGCCCCTATGGAGTATAATTCAAACCCTAAATTTACACACTAACATGAGAGCCCACCTTAAATACGGATAACGATTTTCCACTACTGTTGCTTAAAGTTGGAGAAGGGTCTTTTTCTTCTCCAACTTTGGGCACTACCGCAGCGAAAATCGTTATAAATGAGAGTCTGGGTCATATAGTTCACAGTCTGCAGCAACTTATAGATGAACTGCATCTATAATTTGCAGCGACTGAGTTTCTCAAGTCCTTAAGTGTTCGATCCACTGCTTCAACATGAGCTCTATGAGTCATTGTACATTCGTCCCGTATTATCAGCGACGTATCTTTTAACAACTGTCTAACTGGCCATTTTTGGATATCGAACATATCGACTGTTGCTCACATGAAATTGTCAGTAGGAGTTTGAAGGTAGAGTGAGATTTACCGTCGCTCAATAAAGTAGCTGCATCCCTGAAGAATCCACTGCCAGAGCTATTTTTCCTGATTGCCTAACATGTGCTAATATTAAATTAGTGAGGAATGTTTTCCCTTAGCCACCAGGGGCATCCGATTTTTTTTCCTTTATTATTCGTTACGCTGTCAATAATGCATCAAAAGCCTGTTTTGGATTTGTTATTAACTTTAGCAAAAACTTTACTTTTACAAAAGTAGCTAAATCATCCCTAACTCTTCAGCTATTATGGTGTCTACTAATACATCGATCATGCTCTACTTTTTAGTAATGGCGTCGACTTTATCCGTAACAGGGTGACCAGAGGAAGTTGCATTTTTGACATTTAAATTCCCGGACTGAAGACGTTTGAACCAACTTTGTGCTATTCTGACTGACACTACGATAAGTCCACCAACATCACATATTTTTCTTGTGGCTTGTCGTGTTCCCTTTTTTGTGATAAAACTTCAAAATGTATTGAACTTCTTCGTTAGATTCACTGATTTTGGCAACAATTGTAAAACCGTTTTTACTTTCTTTTTTAAAATGGTATTATGATACAAACAGTAAAGCCAAATTGTACTACAACTTTATACCTATAAAATTTGAAAAACGTTTTTCCCAACTTATAATTAAAAACAAATAATGGTGCTCACCGGGAGCATTCGTCTGTAATGTAACAATCCAAGATTCCACACTAACATCGGCTTTGCAAGTAGAATGTGCAGGCCATCAACTGCTAGGCGTGGAGAGATAATTGAAGCCAGCGGGACAGTTTAATACATTAGGTAGAAGTAACACGGGTAGTTCGCAGGTAAAGGTTATAGGCGTAGGTAGATTACAGGCAAACGCTCCCGGTGAGGGAGCATTATGTAAAATCGAATGTGTAGGTAGCAAAATGATAAAATAATAACTTTATCCAACACTGAACAAATCTCCATATTTTTTATCTCGGGACGGTCGGCTTATCACGAGCATGTAATTTCCTTAATTAAATAAACATTCATCTTGTTGTTTTATATTAACGTAATGTTTTTTTCGTACAAAATGGCACGTAAATGATTACTTTATTAATGGTTTGTTAAATAAAACTCGATATTTCTGAAAATTTGCTATCTGTTGATGCTCCATTGGTTTCGAC
This sequence comes from Antitype chi, assembly GCA_947359405.1. Classification (NCBI taxonomy): domain Eukaryota; kingdom Metazoa; phylum Arthropoda; class Insecta; order Lepidoptera; family Noctuidae; genus Antitype; species Antitype chi. Next base: position 21,533,671 of record OX375814.1, on the reverse strand, counting down.
ATTTCAATTCTTTGAAACAGATCGTGTTCAGCTTTTAACTCGTTTAAAATGGAGTTTTTCAATCGGAAATTGTACATCAGTTGGATTAAACGTTTTAATTTTAACTCATTTGTTGCTTGAATGTTTAAAACGTTTACGCAAATATGTCGCATGGTCCTTTGTTGGAGATGAAAAATATTCTTAGACATTTTGTACCCAAAAGGCCATAATCATGTACAATGGCAAACTCAATGGCATTAGACTAACGGTCTATACTATGAAGCCTGTTCTCCACAGTTACAAAGTAACAATTTAAGTCTGGAAACCTAAAACCTTGAACCGCTCAATATAACTTCGCAAACAATTTAACTTAACGCCCACAAGGCTCAAGTAATAGGAATGATTACACTGAGGCCGAGATGTATGAATGTTAATTAGCATGATCATTGGCTAAGCGGTGTTCCTGTCATAGTCGCAGAAGTGTCAAACTACACGTGCTAGATAGAGATGGGAACATTTCTAGGCCAAAGCACGCGCCAAGAATCGTTGATAGATTTGAGCCTAACACTTAAGCCTGCTTAGATATTCCGGTGTCGGCGACCGCACTTGACTTCGCTGTTTAAACATTTTGCTAGAAATTGAGATACTTTGCAGGCTTTGAGGGAGTTATTTTCACGGGAATGTAAAATTGTAACAAGTTTAAATGTTTTGTGGTTCATTAATTCAAATAAAGCGGTTCTTTGAGTAACTAAACGTTATCGACCGATCGTCATCGTCCATTTTTTTTACTGAATGAAGGAATGATGGGAAAAGGCACACCGTCTCCTTGATTTAAAAAAGATGTAGTGTCAAAATCATTTTTTTTTCACAATCGGGCAATGAAATATAACTTGCATAATCAGCCTATAATGTTCCCACTCCTGGGTCACAGGCCTTCTCTCCGTGAGAGGGCCGTAAGCCACCACGCGGGCTCAGTGCGGGTTAGTAGATGAATTAATCAATGAATTTCTTAGATTTTTTGGTGCTAGGACATGCCGGTTGCCTCACGATGTTTCCTTCACTGTTTTGAGAGCAGTGGTGATGAAATAGTTTACACAAAGTAAATCACCGTCTGGTTTTGACACTACGATCTACAGCTGGTAAGTCGCGGCTATTACCACTGGGCCACCATTGCCCTATAAATATAACTTCCATACCACTTAAGTACACCCAGCACTTAAAACGAGAGGGCGGAGTCACAGTTTCTTTTAAAATCCAGACATAACCTTGGTCAGATCATGAGGAGTCTGTAGATTAGTGTCTGAAATGGTATGTTGAGGAAAGGGACTAAACGTATTTCAGTGAACCTGTCACGTGAGTGCAAGCATTTGCCGTATCGCTCGTGTCGCTCGTGTCGCTCAACTCAGTACTTAAGGAGCTGTAATGCTATTTTTAGCTGTAATGCTATTTTTTTTTTAAACGTTGTCCCACACTAGGAATTTCTCCTGTATCGTGGGTGCGTTTACAAACATTTAAACTCACATACACAAATAGCCAGACCCAGAACAACTACTTGCAGATCATACAAATATTTGTTCCGTGCGGGAATCGAACCCGCGACACGCAGCGCAGCAGTCGATCGCTTAACCACTGCGCCAACCGTGCCGTCAGCTCAACGACTCGTCGAACAATATCAAAGAAAGGACATTAAGGAGGCCGTATTAAGTACTCAAACTGACAGAGTGCCAGACCATCATATCAGGGAGACTATTCCCACCAACCGGGCACACATCCAGTCTCCGCGCGGCTACTGAGAAGTTTTTAATGACAAACCCCAGTAACTGAAGGACTGGGAATTGGACCCAGGACCTCATACTCATACTTATCAGTACCGTCGGCGACCACTACACCAATGAGGTAGAATTCTTATTTTTAGTCTGGAATGTAATATAAGTACCCGCCAGGAAGCCAAATAGTAATAAAGGCGACATCTATAATTTGTTCCTATAGAAATTGCGTCTTTCCCAAAATTAATATTGGCAAGTGTTAATATTGAACACGCTATATTGTAGTACAGGGTGAGGTAGAATTCGTCGTCTTTTTGATATCGCGCCTTTTATATAATTTTATTTCGTAGTCGTCTTTTTGTGACTTCTGTAGAAAATATTTATGAGTTAGAATGTAGATATTTTACGTGCAAAATGTCACAATATAAGGTGAGTGGGGGCGATACGGGGAAAGTTCTGTCTGTTACACTACGTTTGACGAATAATGATTTGTGATCAATCCGTTGTTATTATTTAGCCACGAGCTCCTTAATAAGTATGTAATTAGATTAATTCAGGGATATTAATTGCAACTACCTACCAACTGAAATTTTCTGTAAATGCAAATCACAAATATCATTCTTTGACAGTTATATGAAATGGCTCTTACAAAGTGGCATAGTGTGTCAATTTGATAAGCCATTAATTTCCCTGACTGTACATTACCAGACCAGAATGTAAGCCCCAAACTAATTTCGAGACCTGTCTAGTCCAATTCGTCCCATAAAATCATTGCTGATTACATTTCTGTTGTCTCGGACGTGACACAATCTTCTTATCTCTGGCAGTCCCAACTTACTATTATAGTTGGACGTGACTTAGCAAGACTTAGGTCTTATCTACAGGTACTTAATACCTTATTGGTTGAAGTTGTAAGCTAAAATGTTCTTGAGATCAATAAGCTATCACAGCTTACATTTTAGAACAAATAGAAGTCGATAGACTTTAACTATGTATGCTAGTATAATAATATCCGCACTATTTTCGCATCCAATCAGAAGTGAGCCACAAAAGGGCTTCTGCTAGAAATAAATATAAATACGAGTTAAATGTACCTCAATGTAGATTGCAAATATTTAGGAGGAATGTATATGTTAATGCCATTCGGGTGTATAACAGGCTGCCTAATTCGTTTAAGGAACTTCCTATCCCCATGTTCAAGAAAAAGCTGACAAATTGGCTGATGGATAATTGTTTTTATGACACTGACGAATTTATGGAGTATTGTAAAAATCCAACATGACAAGTAGTAAATTTTGACATTTATTTTAAAGTAACAATTAACTAATTATAATATTATTAATTCATATTGGACTGAATGTAAATCGCCAATCTTGAAATTAATTGTACTAAGCTATGTAATAATGACATTTGTACACCACATGTTGTGGCAGAATGTACCGAACTTATAAAAATATTAACACCGTACTATGTAAAACTACATTCTTACAAATAAATAAACAAACTAACCGACTTTAAAATAGGAGGAGAATAAGTGTATTTAAAAAAAATCTGTATTTTCATCATCTTTGGATAGAATTTGAAAAATCTCGTTTGAAAGGGTACTCTCTTGAGTTAATCCCATATAAATATGGTCAAGTTCTGATGAGTGCTTTTTGAGTAAGGGTAAGCTTCAATAATACCTAGATAAGTATTTGATCTACTTTGTGGAACATGTTGATAATGGTATTATAAGTTACTTTTGCTGTTATTTAAATAGCAAGTTGTTTCAGGTAGAAAGCGAAATATAAAAGCATTAGCAGAAATTCCGTATGGTGCCGGAAGTAAAGAATAGCACCATCCCATTTCTTCCCGTAGATGTCGTAACAGGTGACTATGGGACTTACTAGAGAATGGGCAACAGCGTTCTCTATGCATTTTACCACCATATTGCGATCACCAACCCGCCTGCCAAGCGTGGTGATTATGGTAAACCACCCCCCAAAAAACCTGTCGAGGTGGCTGTGCTTGGGGGAGGTCTATGTCCAGCCGTGGATGTCTTTCAGCTGAAATGATAGTAGCAAATAAAAACAGACTAGATAGAGACAAAAATAACTATTATTGGGGAAGTAAGTGGCAAAAACGAAAATATTTGTGAAATTGTGACCCAGTGGTATTGGCCCCGATTCACGAGCTGTAGGTTGTAGGTTCAACCCCAGGCAGGCACTTTACTTTGTAAAATTAATTTCGTCACCACTACTCCCCCAACGGTGAAGAAAAACATGGTGAGGAAACCTGCATGTCTTATAACCAAAAGCTGGAAGACATAGTGACAGCTTAGATATTGTGGATTATGGCCCACTCCCTGTCATAGAGGGTGGCTGTGTCTCAGCAGTAGGAACATCAATCATAGGGTTTTTTAATCGCTACACATTTAAAAGGCATAATGCGTTACAATAACGGACAATATACGGAAAATTTACGTTACTACTCAATTCTTCTAACAATTTCCCTGACAGTAGTTTACCTGAAACTCGTTTTCACCTATTCATGCCTAACTTACTTCCCCTACAAGTACCTACCCTACAGTACATACTCCGGCTGTGAGTTGGGCCATCTACAAGGTTGCTCTTAATTAGCGTCCCCTGAACAAACTAAATGTCGAGTTAATCGGCGCTCTGACGTCATCAGAGCTCCGGCGAGCTAATATTAGTACAACGTGTCTGCTCTGAACAAATTGATCTCTTTATTTGTTCCTTTTTCATGGTTCCGTCCCTAAAAGGTGCCAACGGGTCCCTTTTACTAAGGGTCTGTCCATCCGTTCATCTGTTACTGGGCTGTGTCTTTTGAACCACAATAGGTAGACACTTGAAATTTCAACAGAGTGTATAGACGCTATAAAATAAAAATAACTCGTGTTTAATATTGTACGGTGGTAATAAACCTTTCGTGAGCAAGTCCAACTCGCACTTTGCCGCTGTTCTTTTTGTGAAACTCGATATTTGTTGGTGATTGGGATTAATTCTCGTGTTGTTTGATGATGTGTCTATGGATAATTTTGTAAATATATGTTTGGCCGAGTTCGATGTTTGATAAGAGAGAGAGCTCAGAAGTTTTTTGAACTGATTTCAAAAGGGAGGAGGGTTATCAATTCGGTATGTTTTTTTATGTATGTTTGGGCATAACTCTGTAATGTATCGACTGATTAGCAAAATATTTTCGTTTGAAAGGGGTGTATTCCAAAATGGTCCTATTTAAATTTCATATAGATCTGATGATGGGTTTCGGAAACAGACAACAGAACTCTTCAAAAAGTGACAGCAAACCAGCCGCGACTGCTGCTATCGCATAAATATGCATTGTTTACCCAATCACACGACATAAAATCACACCTGTACACTCGAAAGGGTTAAGCAGATGTATTCAGTATATCAGGGAGGGCAAATTTTCTAACTGTAGTGGTATACGAATTGGTGTGGAGTAGGAACCATAACAGAAAAGTGAAAATTAAAAACTATTTCCAACTAAAAAAAACAACTGACTTCCGAAAACCCTACAAATGGAAAAATAACTTTAATTTCGGAAGTCGGTTACAAGAACTAAAATACATATTTACCTAAAGATAGACTTCCAAATTTAAAGTAATTTTTCAGTTTGTAATGTTTTTTCGGAAGACAGTTGTTTTTTCTTGGGAAAAAGTTTTTATGTTATGTTTTTTTCATTGTTGTAACTATTTGGTCATGGTTTTTTTTGCTATTGGTATCAGATTTTGGTGACTTTTAATGACAAGCAGGGATGGCTTTAATTCAGTACATCAGCTTGCGCGTCGATGTCCCTGCCAACTAGTAGACGAGGCGCACTTCAATAGCTCGGCTTTTGAAACCCTCCTCAATTTAATCTCTTGTAACCTAATTTGCTGAAAGTAAATCAACACCTTAATTATACTGAAACATCTATAAAACCACAAAATAGAATGTCATCACAGCACACATAACCACCTAAAACCAATCTATTTCGTATAATGTATGTTCAAATGGACCATAAACCAAATTATGTGTCAAAGACTTTGGATGAAATAACTGAGCCTCACTCAAAGTCTTTGATCACAGCCCTGTTTCCATGAAAAACATATGAAGGTGCCAACACGTTCCTAAAATTGATTGGAAACACTCAAGGACCTATGTGTATTAATATTTTGTAAGGTTTTCTTCTTAAATTCTAGTAGTTAGTAGGAAATGTGTCGTTCTTTTAGTACTTGTTTTATGTTTCCTGTGAAGATATTATTTTAAAATACACTCATAATGAGATGTCCTAATTTTTTTAATCCGACAAACGCAATGCAACAATACCTATGTCAATCAATCAATCAATTGACTCAGCCTATCGCAATCCACTGCTGGACGTAAGCCTCCCCCAGGCTGCGCCACCACGCCCTGTCCTCCGCCTTCGTCTTTTCATTTTACAAAAGAGGACAATCCGCGCAATCTATAAAATGGGGTCTCGCAAGTCTCTTAGAAACAAATTCAATGAAATTGATATACAACTCTGCCTTCTCTTTATATCCTAGAAAATATCTTGTATGTTCACAAAAACTTAGATCTTTTCAAAAAAAGATACGATTTCCATAATGTAAATACACGTAGTAAAGATGAAATTGTGATTCCAATATTTAGATTAACTAAAACTAGCAAGTCATTTCTAATAAACAGTATCTATCCTCTTCTATAACAAGTTGCCAAAGTCGGTTACAGAACTTAGCGATGGAAAGTCCCCTCGCATGTCAAGTGTACACCAGGTGTTCCGATTACAATAGAATTTCTATTGTGTCTGCTAATTAGACGCGCAACCGGTTAAAACTTACATCAAACGTGGCCTTACCAAAAAAACATATTATAAGATAAAATACTACGTTGAAGACAGGGAAGTTTGGCATTAATTCCTTCTGTACATGTGGCTTCCCTGGTACCTCATTAACAGCATAACTATGTGAAAGTCTATTAACTGCTCCCAAATTACAATGTTATTTTTAATTCTTTACAATGTCTGACATATTCACGAGAATATGTCATCATGATGTATGACGATCATTATTTGGCATTATACATCAATTTTAATATCGACTATTTATTAGTGACTGTCATGGCAATCATGTCACTTGGTTCAAAAAAAAATAGGAAAATAGATAGGTGAATAGTGAATGAGGAACGTTGTAGGCTTTACAGACTAGATTTATAGACAATTTTCTATTCTGTATTCTCATTCCTGTAAGTACCAGGTACTTATTGACAGGCCTGCACTGTCCTCCCATACATATTATCACTGTAATTTGAAAACATTGTAAAAGCCAATTATTTTAAAAAGAGTAAACGTGGATTTTCTTGCCGGCTCTTCTCCATAGAAAGTGACAAATTGGAACCGTGCCTCTAGCTTCTGACGTTTCATAAGTGCCCCATGCAAGTTTATGTGATATAAAATATTGTGATTTTGATTTTGATTTCGCATCCAGTCTTTCCCACCTTTTGAAGGTTGCCTGGAGTATATTTTAAGGCTATTAGAAGCACAAGATTGTCATTCTATCCAAGACTTCGTAGCACATGCTACGGCGTAGCAGACGTCGCCAGAGCACCTTCTACGCCGTAGCACCTGAGCAGTTTGCATGTAGAATAAAAAATTCTCAGTCACCATTATTATTTAAACCGTCTTTTACAGTTTTCAATAGTTGGTATAGTCCTGTATAGTTCTAAAACTAGATATAAATAAAACATACGAGTAACACGCGAGATGTTTAATTAAATATGTATATAGTATTACCTTGTATATAATGAATAACGTATTATATAACATGGTTTTTAATAAAACTATTTGTATTTAATATCGGTATTAGCTAAATATAAAATCAATTACTATGCCAATCACCAAATCTTGTTGGAATTTGCGTATTTACCTAATTACAGTGATCGAGGTCACGAGTAAGATTTATTAACGAAATTGACGCAATCATATTACTATACGTTTCGCCTGTTTCTACCCAAATGGGTACCTAGGCAGTAGTATAATATTTTATGCCAACGTGTTTCTGAAGTGGGTAATTATAAAAGCTACGTCAACATGTACAATCTACTATTAATCACCATCGATAATGGCCATCGGCAAAGGCCGATTCACAACTATGTTATGGTAAGTTTACAGTTTAACTGGATGTATCTGAATACCAATGTTTTAAATGGTGCTACTAATTACAAACTAATAAAACTGTAAGAGGAACGCTTCCGAAGCGGGAACGTAGGTTACATACAACCTAAATGCAAACGGATACCAATAACCTTTCGCCTTAAATTGGTTATTTTGCATCAATTTAAAACGTTTGACGCTTCTGTAATGTTTCTATTTATTTTATTTTGGCAGCGCTTTACTAATGTTGCCGCCTGGACTTGGGGTCGTCTTAAATAATGGTTCATTTAACTGTTCTCACAGCATAGTTTACAAAACGATATGCGCTACGCTTGCCGCGGTTGGTCCGTAGATGGGTACAAGACCTCCGTGTCTCGGAAAGCACGTCGAGCCGTCGGTCCCGGCTGTCATTTGTGGATCTTTGACAGTCGTTACGGGTCGTCAGAAGCACGAAAGTTTCACGACCAGTATTACCAAGGGGTATCGTATCCGAATATTTAATCGAATAAACCGGTTGCTATTGTTATTAAATAATTGTTCATATTGTCTCACTCTGTTAATTTTTCAACAGACTGAGAACATATCTTTATTGAAAATCGCAAAATAATTGAACCTTAACTCTGATCCGAAAAATCCGGTCTCATATTATTTTCAGAGCTACAGCTTTTTCTTTCAGTATAATAATATTCGTAACAATGTTTCAATTTAAGCACAATTTTCATTTATGTAGATTTTTTGTGTCATCTCGTTTTTGACGACAGCTGGCAGCTAATTGTCTTTTAACCTTTGTTTTATTAAATCTAAATGTATTTTTATGGAAATATTTCTTAGGTACCAAAAAGATTGTATAAATCTAAAGAAGTGATTTCTTTATCCATCATGGGCTTGAAGTGCAATTAGGTAACTGAATGAAAGTTAGATAGAGAATGTCTTTATGGAAATATTTCTAAGGTAACACAATATATTTTTATGATGATTTATTTATGATTCATCGTGGTAGGTACACGAAGCGCAATTAGGTAGTTATATTTAATTGAAATTATTATAGTTAGAGAAGTTGGTATTAAGCAGTTTAATCCCGGTAAAGAAATCATAAATTCATGGAGAAGGGGACCGGACCCGAACCATGTCCATCTCCAGGTTATGGTCTACCCCTGATGAAATGTGGGTCGACACTGTGTGTTAGATAGGTACAGTTCTGCCTAGCTCTGCGCCGATTCCAGGAATGATGTTATGTCTATTTATCACACAGAAGTTTCTAAGTTTGGTTAATGTTTTCATAAGGTAATTGTGCCAAAACTTTAATTGGTATTCTCAGATTGTAGGTACGTACATAGATTCCAATCTTCTGTTGTTTAAACTTAAGAAATTATCGGCAAACGATATTGTTATCGGCTCTAAGATGTCTCGGTATATATTTGTTTGAATTGCTTTTAGAAGTCAAACGCGAAACTTCAGTAATTATTGGCTCCAAAATTGCCTAATACTTGTGCTTTTTAACGATATTGGAGAATCAGTAATTAAGAAGAAGTTAAATTAAAAAATTAATCAATTGAAATATTAAACTTAATCTTTTTAAACTGAGTTTTAGAAAGGCAGCACCTATTTGAGGTATTTTTATTTATTTATTTAATGTGGTAGAATCTTAACTTATCCAAGCAAATATTATAAAACAAAAAGATTTGATTTTGTATGTATGTATGTTTGTTACGCTTTCACGTTAAATAGGCTGAACGATTTTGAATGATCTTTCGCACATGGTTAGACCATGACTTTCATTTTATATTCCATGTTTCTAAGCGATGCAAAACTATGCGGTTGACGCTAGTGGCGTCAGCGTCCTTCTGACATTTTAAGATCAGTCTCAAGTATATCTCATCAAGTTATTTAGAACTTTTAGTTATAAAACATGTTTATAAAAAAGGCTTTTACTAAAAAAAAATGTCACAAGTAGCTAAAATCTCGTGAAAATAATTAAACTCGAAAATCTCGTGAAAATAATTAAACTCGAAAAGTTTTGTTTTTGTAGCTACTGGTCTTAACATTGTGCATAAACAGCAAATCAATTATAATCGAAATCAAAACCAGAATCATTTGAAATTAATTAATTCAGTGCAACATAATCACGGAATCATTATTATTTTATTTTAATTCCACTGTTTAGCGGATTTCATTTTATTAATTGAAATAGCCAGAATGGACGAACGATGGCAGTGGAATATTTTGTGGAACTTCAAACATCAATGTTGTGTGAAGCTGTCCGAAATAAATTAATTATTGTTTTTTCTGGACTTACATTTGTGACGACTAATGGCTATACTAAAATAGGCCTATATAACAAATTATGTTTATAGTATTTTTAAGAATACCAAAAATAGATTCTAAAAATTCAGCAACTTAACTAACATTATACGAGTATAAAGATTTTCTTGTTGCACGATCTTTATTATTGTTAGTTTTAACACTTTAAGGCTAAATGGATTAATGATTTTGCATGAAATTTGGCACATGGGTAAACAGGACTTGGAGAAGGACATAAGCTATACTTTTCGACCTGAATCACAGACGAAGTCGCTGGCGTTTAGCTACTATAGAATATTAAAGAAAAAGCTATTAATAACGTAACTTAGCATCACGCCTGTATTCCCCGAAAGGTTAGGCAGACGAGTAGCTATAGTAGACTCGCATTTCGCCAGTTACGTTTAAGTTCCATGTAATAGAGGTCGAGCCTATTGCCATCAAACGGGCACTAATCCAGACTCTGGACTGCTACTGAGAAATTCGAGATGGAAAAAGTCAATTACACTTTGTCCGACCCTAGCCCCGCCCGGTTCCGACCACTAGTCCAACGACGCAGGCAAATAGGCTATTAATAATAATCAACTAATCCTAGTGTTGTCTTGCCTTATATTGCTAAAAAGAATGAAATACTGTGTCTCGAAAACTATATTATAACATTTCTTTTTGTCGCGTGTGGGTTTTGCAGCGATAGAAATGTTTCCCCGAGGACCTATCCCAAAACCTGCCAATTTCAGAAGTAGGTATTACGTACCTACGTGTAGCATTACATTCAAACTATGGTTCAAGGAATATAGGGCTAAGGACGGAATATATCCAAGTGATTATTGCAAAGGGTTGATGCTGATGTTAGGAATATCGTGTTCGTGTAAGATGTTTTTGTTGTTGAAAACCAATAACACAGGTATTTTATGCCTTTTTCGGGCACCAGTCTCTCACAAAGGTTAAACCTATTTTTAGATTAAGCTCTTTCTGTCCACAACAACATTTGTGATGAGAAATTAAATAAAAGAACTCAATATAATTCATATATATATTTAGCAAGCGCGATACTAAACAAAAAAAAAATACGCTTAGATTTGAGGACCTCATCTTTTTTTTATCGACTAATTAAAAGAGTATTGTGAGTCGCTTTCCAGGTGATGGCAAAAGAGTATTGTGAGTCGCTCCCAGGTGATGACAAAAGAGTAGTGTGAGTCGCTCCCAGGTGATAACAAAAGAGTAGTGTGGCCCCCCAGGTAATGACAAAAGAGTGGTTTGGCCCCCAGTTGATGACAAAAGGGTAGTGTGGCCCCCACGTGATGACAAAAGAGTATTGTGAGTCGCCCCCAGGCGATGACAAAACATTATTGTGAGTTGCCCCCAGGTGATGACAAAAGATTATTGTGAATCGCCCCCAGGTGATGACAAAAGAGTAGTGTGAGTCGCCCCCAGGTGATGACAAAAGAGTAGTGTGAGTTGCCCCCAGGTGATGACAAAAGCGGCTGTGACAGACTGGATGCGGAAGTCTATGATGGATTGAATCCACGACTTTATAACTGTATGGCATGCGCAAATTAATATCCTGCAGATCTGGTAGCGTCTTGTGATGGGTCGTTGAGCTCCCTAATATAAGGTTGAGCTAAATGATGACTGATATATATATCTTCAAAACGTCCTTCCAGACATGGCTGTATTGTTAGACTGACTTAAAATTAAAAAGAAAAAATGTTTGGACTTTAAAAGGGACCATGACCGGTCGCTAAAATCAATACTGTGCATTCGTAAATATTCATCAAAATCAAAATATTTTGTTTCACATAACTTGCATGGACACAATGAACGTCAGAAGCTAGGTTCACGGTTCCAGTTGGTGGTTTCCTATGGAGAAGAGCCGGCAAGAAACTTCACGGAACCCTTTACCGTGTGAGGCCGACACGCACTTGACTAGTTAAATGGCTTATTTACAAGTTTAAAAAGTTTCGTATTCATATAAAACTATATCAAACAATATAAAATGGTCAAATATGACTATCTCGTTGGTCTAGTGGCCGCAAGCGCTACTGCCAGGCACGGTCGTAGCCTGAAATTTTGGAGGGGGACACTCACTACACTAATAAAAAAATGGTATCTGGAATAAAAAAAATATTATTGCACAAGACACAATTTTATTTTATACATCACCTATAAAACAAATGGAAGTCGTCTTTTTGTATTTGCGAATCGGGTGATAATATTTGAGATGTCTGGTACTATTTCCAGGTGAATGTTTTAGAGCTAAACCTGTTAACAACAAGAATCAGAATTCACAACTGAGTAGACAGCCTTTATCTTGAATCTTTACAATAAACCAACAAATTACATCATTAGAATATTGATATACAATCTTTATCATAACGACGCAAATCGATTTTGCTAGGATTACCAAAACTACTTAGTTCGGTTCCTTATTTCTAAACTAGATGTCATTTCCAAGTTCTTTTGGCCATCGTACGTAGTTCATACAAACACCACTAGATATCAGCAAATTATAAATCTATCGCTGTTAGGGGATAGCTAGAAATTTCCTTTTATTTTTTTTTATTATTATTGAGATTTTTTAAATTGACCTTAGATTTTGGGGGAGGGTCATGTCCCCTGTGACCCCCCCCTTCGGACCGCGCCTGGCTACTGCTGAGCGTAAGGTCGGTTCGATTCCCTGGCCGGTGTAAAGTGTTATTGAGTCTAGATTGGTGTCCAGTTGATGACAATATGTTCCTCCATTATTACGTGGGACTTAAACATAACTGGCGAAATGAGTTTGTACTATAGCTACACCTGTGCCCAACCCTCCGGGGATTTTTGGCATGATGTTGTTTGTAAAAATTATTCAAATCTCAAATAATACTTAGCGTGCCTGTACCTTCACTGTAACAAATTAAACGACGTTGATACAGGGTGCTCTCCGGCGGACGGACAGGAAATGAAGGGTCCAGGAGAGGCTGCATCCGGCGGCCATATTGGATTGTCTCGCTTCTAAGTCGGCAGAAAGGAAAGGCTTCGTTATGCAACCTCGTCGAAATGTGAGGCTATATACAGGGTGTACGCAAACTTGAACTAGATTGGACTTGGAATTTGTGATGCCAATACTTCAAACATAGAAATAAAGGGATTATTTATATACGTTCCCTAAAGTTATGATTAGCAACTGTTTAACCATAAATTTTTGACTTAAAAAGGTCTCTTTTCTATAAGAATCGTTTGTTAATAAACAGGCTAGTGTGTGACTTCGAAAATCGAAGAAAAAAATATTAAGAGGCTGGACGTTTTAGGTATAAATTAGTATTATGATTCGAATAATATTTTACCTTTTAAATTATAAAACTAAACCTTTTTTTCTAAAAAAATACTTATGTTACTATGATTAAAAGTAAGCATTTAACATTTAATTAAACAAAGTCTGGTTTTCTAAAAAAATATTTTATATCAGTCTAACGTAGGTAAATAATTGAATTTATTTCATCCAATTGGCTCTACTTTAGTACTTGAATTAAACCTTTTTAAAACGTTGTTGTGACCAGAATATCTAATCTAAAATTACTTTTTCTTTTTGTGATCATTTTATAACTGCCTGTATGTAAATAATTACAAAGGCTTTTTGCACAACGTATGTCGTATTTTGACCCTTTTGCATAAAGATAAAGAAATTATTATGAGGTGGGAAAAGGTAAGTAAAACCCTATATTCTCTTATGTCATCTGACATAAAGGAACAAGTATTTTGAATGGGTCTGTGTTATTTTTATCTAAACTTAGTTATTAGGTATTTATTTATTTACTAACTTTTGCTAGCGGGTTCGCCCGCGCGGAACTTTCATTCGACATTTAACTCCCTTAGGGGTTGAATTTCGAAAAACCCTTCCTTATTCCTTATTTACATTATAAAGGGAGCCTCTGTGCAAAATTTCAGCTTTCTAGATCCAAGGGTTTGGGCTGGGCGTTGATGAGTCAGTCAGTCCGTCAGGACTTTTCTTTTTATTTATATAGATTTCACTATTTACGTACACACGTTTTATATGGTACAAACAAGATGAAAAGAACAGAGATAGATGTAAAAATGTGATGCAAACATGCGATAGGAACGCAAATAAAAAAAAACGATGTAGACAACGTGTGTAAGAGTAAAAGAGAAAAAAAATATACATAAAAAGACAAAGCCATTCCCTTAATTAAATAAAACAAATATTTGAAACAAACATTACACACGGAACAATGACGAAGTGGAAAAATGATGTTATAATAATAGTTTGAATGTGTTTAGGTGAGGTTTAATATACAAGCCTGCTTTGAGTGCCGATACTTACATGTGCGCTCAGCGCACGTCACACTCCTCTGTCTTGCAAAGTCAAAGTCAAAGTCAAAGCATTTATTTCAAATAGACACTTAAAAGGCACTTTTGAACGTCAACATTTACATTAAAATAGAATTGAGTCTAGTCGCCCCTTCAAAAATGTAGTTTCGTATGGAGAAGAATGGACAAGAAACTGCACCTCTTTTAAAATGTTTCAAGTAAAATATTTAACATAGTACATTCATTATATGATTATGTGTGAAAACGATGCACCCAGAATAAAATTACCATACCAAAATAAGTAAACAGAATCAAATTGAAGCAATACAGATAAATTAATTCTGTGATAGATACATGGTGCTCACACATTTACAAACATTGTAAAAGTAAGTATACGATTTTCCTACAATATTAACAAGTAATGAGTCAGTGTGTGAGTTAAAGTAATCACTGAGTGTAAATCAATGTCATAAATATAATTAATTATACAATTCAATTAGCAACCAGTTTGATTTTGTCTAGACTTTAGATTGTCCTATGGAGCAGGACCAGCATGTTTCCAAGCATTCTTATCTTGGATATAATCCTCGAATTTGTAATACGCTTACTTGGGCAACCCTTGCTCATGACTAAGAGAATATAAAGATGCTCATTTAGTTCAGGAGCATATTATTGGAGGTGTCACAGTTCAATCATCCTCCATAGAAAAGGAAGAATACTTCGATCAGACGAGGTTGTATGTAGTGGGCAACTGCCCGATGGTTGTAGAACTATCGGGACGTTGTATATAGTCTAGTTGCGCGGTAAATTCTGCTGTGCGATGCAGGATTTTTCGTGACGTCAGTATGATGCTTAGTTCACATGTGGCGATGTAGATGCTACTACATCATAATTATAATAAAACTAGCTGACCCGACATACGTTATCCTGTTTTAACTATGAATATTGAATTCGCATTGGTATAATTAATGCGCAACTTTCTTAATTTTTTCTTACATAAGAACCTTCTCCTGACAATAACAAACACAATTTTTTTTTTGCAATATTGCTCCAGGCTGCACGTGTGATGCCGTGACCAAGAGAAATAGGGATTCACTATTACATATATAGATAAAACAGTTTATTTGCATCTTCAAGTAAAAATTAATTTATCTGAAGTGTATTTTCAGGGAAAGATTGCCTAAAACACAGGAAGGCGAGCTGATAAGACAGTGAACATGATTCATTGCAAATATTACATAATGTTAACAAACAGTGCCTGCGTTGCCTAATTTCCACGTTTTTACACAAACCCCCGGAGGCTTTGTGTGAACTTCTAATCAACGCGGAAATTATGATAACGAAAGAAAAAAGCCGTCCAAAACATTAAATTTGTAACAATTTGTTTTATTGAATTCAATTGTGGAAGTATTTTAACCTCGGAGCTAAGAAGTAAAGAAGAAAAGTTATATAATTAATGAACTAATCAAGTGATTTACTTTGCTCGTGTGCCCTGCTTACATTCTCCGTACAAAATATGTACACAATGCAATATCATTCTGTTTGCCACATTTTTCGGATATAATAGGTATACCTAAGTATTTGAAGAACTAACATAGTTCTGTATTTAATTTTTGCAAATAGTTATTGCATTTTTGCTAGTATATATCTGTAAATAACCAATAATAAAGCTGCAGAGTCTGTTTGTTTGAACGCGCTAATCTCTAGAAATACCAGTCAGATTTGAAAAAAATATTATCAGCACGCTACGACCCTCAGAAGCGTAGCTAAGCGAACACTAAGGAATAGTTCGAGTAGGCGATGCGATGCGACAAGGGGGGTAGGGGGACGACAAAAAATTCCACTCAGACGAAGTCGTGGGCAGAGGCTAGTGTTCTCACATTTTTCTTGTTCTGACAGACATAACTTAATTAATTCGTTAACAAAACATTATCTCGGAGTTCGGGGAGAAAGCTTAAAAGTTAATTACTTCCCAGACTTTGTTTTAAAAAGCCATTTAGGCGAGGGTCGGATTGTTTTTGTGATGAAAGTTATAAGCACTTTTAACCTCTCGCACGTCAATTGTACACCATGTGTACAGATAATAATAGAATTTCTATTGTGTCTACTTAACACGCGACGGGTTAATGGTAGGAGACTTATAAACTCTTTGGTTTATTGGTCGCAAGCACTACTGCAGGAATCTGGAATCATCAGGAAGTCCAATTGTTCGATTGCCGTGTCGGTTGGGCAAAGTGGTACTGAATTTTTCTATCAGGCATTTTTCAGCCTGTAGTCTGGATTTTTGTTCGGTTGATGGTATAGAGGTATGAGGAACAGGGTGTAAAGTCCACTCTTACTCTATAGAAAAGGGAGGATCCTCCAACCATTATATTAGGTCTTTACCTATGAAATTGCCGTTTTGCAGTACTGGCCATTTCAAATCAAAATATTTTTTGTTTGGGTAAGAATTCTAATTTCAAATTAATTTTATTTTAAAAACATGGATTTTTTTTCCAAAAGTAGTCATTTGTTTATTGATTAGTGTTACATTTTCATCGCATTTCAATCTTTTTCGTCATCATGGATACGTTAAAAATTCGAGTAATTATGGAATATGAGTACCGTCGTGGCAGCAACGCGGCACAAGCGGCACGCAACATCAACGACGTTTACGGAGCTAACACTACAAACCAACGCACCACCTGTTATTGGTTTGCTCGCTTCCGTTCTGGAAATTTCGACCTGAAAAATGAACCTCGCGGTCGTCCGAAGACTTTGGTCGACAATGACGAATTAAAGGCGATTGTGGAAGCTGATGATACACAATCTACGGCTGAATTAGCAGCAGCTTTCGACGTTAGCGTCAAAACAATATTGGTCCATTTGCGTCAAATTGGCAAGGTAAAAAAGCTTGACAAATGGGTGCCCCACGAACTCAATGATCGTCAGCGCAAAGTACGCGTCGAGACGTGCCTTGCACTGCTCAACAGACACACAAATGAAGGAATTTTGAACCGCATTGTTACCTGCGATGAAAAATAGATTCTGTTTGATAACCGCAAGCGCTCAGCAAGTTGGTTGGATCCTGGTTCAGCACCTAAACAATGCCCTAAACGAAAACTTACCCCTAGAAAAGTGATGGTCACTGTTTGGTGGTCTAGCGCCGGTGTGATTCATCACAGCTTCTTACCAAACGGGGTGAGCATTACTGCAGATGTGTACTGTGAAGAACTGAACACAATGATGGAGAAGCTGGCACATCTCCAACCAGCATTGGTCAATCGCTCGTCTCCGCTGCTCCTGCACGACAACGCGCGACCTCATACTGCACAGCAGACGGTCTCCAAGTTGCAAGAACTGGGGTTGGAAGCTCTCCGTCATCCGCCCTACTCACCAGACCTTGCGCCTACAGACTACTACTTTTTCCAGAATTTGGATAACTTCAAAATCAAAAAAATCAAAAAATTTCTTTAAGAAGGGCATCAATAAACTGCCACTGCGATGGCAAAGATGCATTGATTGCATGGGTGATTACTTCGATTAATACAAATAAAAAATACATGAAAAAAATTCGTTAAAATTTTTTCATACGAAACGGCAATTTCATAGGTAAAGACCTATTATTATTGGGTATTGTGTCTGGTGGGCAACTGCCCGACGGTTGATGTCGGGATTTTGTACCTATGCGAGTCGCGCGGTAAACTCTGACTGCGCGATGTAGGATTTCTGTGACGTGAGTCTTGCGTAGTTCGCCTGTGGCATTGTAGATGGCGCTACTTCTCTTTTTGTATTTTTAAGTATTGTTGCGAAGTTTTTTCTGTAGTGCCGCTACAATGGCAATAAGCCCACCCCGATTTCATAGGACGTAACCATAACAGGCGAAATGTGGGTGTACTATCTGTACTCCTCTGTCTTACCCTTCGGGGATTACAGGCGTTTTGTTATGTTATGAGGCTTATAATATCAATGACAGATTGAAGAGTGCGTAGTTGTGAGTTCCAATGTACCTATTACATTTTTTTCCATGCGGAAATCCCAATGGCTACCATCTGTCTGGGGCGAACGGAGGGTTATGTCGGGCTCCTACCGACTTAAACGGTAAAACCCCACTGTTCCTTCTAGTACCGTAGATACCTGTACATCCACCCCACCCCCGGGCGGTATCAGCCCGCTATACCTAGCAGGCCCCGTCACCAAGTGCGGCCGGTCCCACGACCGCACATCCTCCTATAAGAGCGCGCATGGAAAACTGCGTGCTACCATGTTGGGCTTAGGATTTCGCCGCCCGCAGGCCCCTTCTTATGGTGGCCGGAGAGCATTAAGTGCCCTTCAACGCCCGGCTGCTCATCTGATGCAGGTGGAGTGAATGATGCGTGTTCTCGATCCCTCTTTGCCGCTTCTTCTGCATGCATCATCTCCTCGCAAAAAGAAGATCACATCATCCCACGCATTTTCGCTTCCAACCATGGACTGAACCACGGCTTTAGAGCAATATCCACACGGCATATTATTGCGGCAAGAATTTGATGGCATGGTGAGGCTATCACCGCGATTCTCTCACCCGTGGATGGCGCCTTAGGCCAAAATGATTACCTAACCCTGTAAGGGATAGCAATTAAACTTTAAATGTGCACAGAATAAATGTTAACACCAAATATATTAGTGGCACAAGGGTAATGATCCGTGGTCTGTATTCTTATATTCTTATCTGAGTTGAACGAGTTTTGGGTAAGTTGGCAGAACTTAGATTGTATTCATGTTAAGCTTTGTAATCTGTTGCTGAGAAGAAACTGTTCGATTATTTAAATAGGACCGTTTAGTAATTAAAGTATTTAAATAGGGCTCGTGAGTAAGTGAAAACAGGGGACGGGTCGGAATTTAAGCTACGCCTGCTACAGTCGGTTCGTGGATGATCCATTACATATCGAAGCCGGAAGGGCCTCAGAAAAAGTACGTTAAGCTAGATTTTTGACAGAAGTTACGGGTAGTCTCAAGCCCAAAACGTCTGACCGCCAGTCTTACCATGGGTGTCGTTTTACCTAGTAACAGGGTTGTAGAGGTCAGTTAGGCCGGCGTTCCGCCATTTGCATCCGGTTAGACAGGAATCCAACCGATAAAAAGTTGGGACCAATTTTCAACGTCATTAATATTTACAAGAAGTCATTGAATTTGAAGTAATTTTCGTTTAAATTACCGTGTGTTTTATCTTAAAAATACATGGCCAGTAATGAAATGGACCAAAGGGGCCATGCCCGTTATATTAAAAACGTTCATAGTCTGATCTCAGTCTCAAATCTGTCAAAAACACCTCGAGTTTTCAAACATTTTGACATTTGTTTGTCGCCGAGATGAGACTGAATTTTGATCGTTTTTAATTACGAGAATTGGCCTTCTGATCGTCCGTGGTGAATTATTAAACGGAATTTTCCAACCCCGGAAGTTATATTAGAATTTGCCTATAAAACAGGAAATACCGAGTGGTCCGCTCCCGACCAAATAATACATCAAACATTAATAATTCATCGAGAAACTAAAGTAATACCCTGTATGTTGTGAATTTTGGATCGTTTTGGGTATTATTAACGAAAACTTTGTTTATTTTCATAAGATTAACATATTACCGGCAGAATCCTCATAGCTAAATTAACAGGAGTAGGGTCGATCGAAGGATAAGCTACGCTTGCCGCGGTCAGGTCGTGGATGGGTGACCATCCTTAACATATCACAGTAGTAATTTACTCTGTGAGGTTTTTTAGAAACCCGTGACTTTATCTTAATACAGGAAAAACAACCAATTTTAAAATATCAGCATTTCTCATTGATTTACGGAGCTCAGAATAATGTGGTTTCTTTATGTTCTCTATGAAAGTTAGAGAAATTAACTGTAAGGTTAATTGACACACTACGATAATTTGCCACGTTATAGCTATTCTATAAAACTGTCAAAGAATGACAGTCCTGACTTGAATATATGTGCAATTTAAATTGGCAGTCAATGTACTGAACAACTATGAATCCTGGCTTTACAATAACATTGATTTTGAGTCGTATCTGGTTGTTTATGAAATAAGTTAGGAAAACAAGTAATTTGATCAAGGCCATAGGGTCCGAGTGCCCACTTAGTTTTTCGAGACATTACCAAGCGGTTTGTCGACTCTTCACGTTACCAGAATGCTGGCCAAAGGATCAGCATTGCCATACAACGTGGCAATGCTGCCAGCCTTTTGGGCACTTTTCCTGTAGACGACGATGCGGACGAATGTTTTGATGACCTGAAAAAATATTTTCTTTTTTATATACTTGTGCTTAGTATTATTTTAAGACAGTTAGCTAATGAAATGAAAAATGTAGACGAATAAAAAAAAACATCATTAAAATAGAAAAGTTCTTCATAATGGAACTAACATAGTAACCCTTTTCATTTTCCGGGCGGACTGTACCTAACTACCGAGTTACCTTACCTTCGTTTACAGGCGAAAAGTGTCACATTTGATAATTAATCACGTAAAGCAAGCGCCTAATTTGTTTAAAATTCGCTTAGGCCTGGACACGTTTGATTACAAGGGTCGTCCATCCGTCGGACCATTACGCCAGTTTGAACAAAACCTTATCTAGTTAGAATGTAATGAATGACAGACGAACATCAAACAGATTCGTATTCGAAGGCACATTATGTTTTGTGCTTTGAAATGTTTTAGCAGAGTGGTCAGCTATCACACACACAGCTAACAGCCTATATATAGCTAAATTCTGTATATCTCACCGTTTTATTTTAGGTGAAGTGAGCTTAAACTGAGCGGACCACCCGATGCTAAGGATTGACTGACATTGATACAACTCAATTCACTTCCACATTGACAGGATTGACGGCAGTTATCATATTGACGGCAGTTATCATATTGATGGCAGTTATCATATTGACGGAAGTTATCATTATTGATGGCAGTTATCATATTGTCGGCAGTTGTCATATTATAATATATAATAATAAACATTTTATTTTCTCTTCCACAAAGGCACCTTAAATATATGAAGATTCACTTCCACATTGACAGGATTGACAGCAGTTATCATATTGACGGCAGTTATCATATTGAAGTCAGCTATCATATTCATGGCAGTTATCATATTGACGACAGTTATCTTATTGATGGCAGTTATCATATTGATGACAGTTATCATATTGTCGGTAGTTATCATATTGATAGCAGTTATCATATTGACGGCAGTTATCATATTGATGACAGTTATCATATTGAAGGCAGTTATCATATTGATGGCAGTTATCATATTAATGACAGTTATCATATTGAAGGCAGTTATCATATTGACGGCAGTTATCATATTGACGGCAGTTATCATATTGATGACAGTTATCATATTGACGGCAGTTATCATATTGATGGCAGTTATCATATTGATGACAGTTATCTTATTGACGGCAGTTATATTATTGATGGCAGTTATCATATTGGCGGCAGTTATCATATTGACGGCAGTTATCATATTGATGGCAGTTATCATATTGTCGGCAGTTATCATATTGTCGGCAGTTATCATATTGTCGGCAGTTATCATATTGTCGGCAGTTATCATACTGTCGGCAGTTATCATATTGATGACAGTTATCATATTGACGGCAGTTATCATATTGACGGCAGTTATCATATTGATGACAGTTATCATATTGACGGCAGTTATCATATTGTCGGCAGTTATCATATTGTCGGCAGTTATCATATTGTCGGCAGTTATCATACTGTCGGCAGTTATCATATTGATGACAGTTATCATATTGAAGGCAGTTATCATATTGATGGCAGTTATCATATTAATGACAGTTATCATATTGACGGCAGTTATCATATTGATGACAGTTATCATACATGTCAACGAAAGCCTAGCTGTTCTATCGAAATGGTTTGCTGCTAATAATCTTTTACTCAATGCGAACAAAACTAAATGTCTTAAGTTCTCGCTACCAAATGTACCCCAAGTAGGTCTAAATTTAAAACTTGATGGCAAGAAACTAGATGCTATTTCGGAAACTGTATTTTTGGGAATTACTTTAGATTCAAAATTGCAATGGGGTGCCCACATTAGAGCGCTTTCAAGCAGATTAAGCTCAGCTGCTTACGCAGTAAGAAAAATAAGGCAGTTGACTGATGTAGCCACAGCTAGGTTAGTATACTTTGCTTATTTTCACAGTATTATGTCTTATGGCGTTCTGCTGTGGGGATCGGCAGCGGACGTAGATTCAATTTTTATTTTACAAAAGAGGGCAATCCGCGCAATCTATAAAATGGGGCCTCGCGAGTCTCTTAGAAACAAATTCAACGAAATTGATATACTTACTCTGCCTTCTCTTTATATTCTAGAAAATATCTTGTATGTTCGCAAAAACTTAGGTCTTTTCAAAAAAAGATGCGATTTCCATAATCTAAATACACGTAGTAAAGATGAAATTGTGATTCCAAAATTTAGATTAACTAAAACTAGCAAGTCATTTCTAATAAACAGTATCCGCTTCTATAACAAGTTGCCAAAGTCGGTTACAGAACTTAGCGATGGAAAGTTTAAAACTCACATCAAACGTGTCCTTATCAAAAAAGCATATTATAAGATAAAAGACTACGTTGAAGACAGGGAAGTTTGGCATTAATTCCTTCTGCACATGTGGCTTCCCTGGTACCTCATTAACAGCAAAACCGTGTGAAAGTCTATTAACTGCTCCCAAATTGCAATGTTAATTTTTATTCTTTTTATTATTATTATTTTTTTTTACAATGTCTGACATATTCTCGTCATTATTTTGACATTATACATCAATTTTACTACCTACTATTTATTTTCAGTGATTGTCATCGAAATCATGTCACTTGGTTCAAATAGATTCATTTTATATAGGTAGATTCTTTTACATATTGTGAATGAGAGAACGTTGTAGGCCTTAGAGACTAGATTTGTAGACGTTTTCTATTCTGTATTTTCATTCCTCTAAGTACCTGGTACTTATTGACTGGCCTGCACTGTCCTCCCATACCTATTATCACTGTAATTTGAAAACATTGTAAAAGCCAATTATTTTTAAAAGAGTAACCGTGGAGTTTCTTGCCGGCTCTTCTCCATAGGAAACGACAAATTGGAACCGTGCACCTAGCTTCTGACGTTTCATAAGTGCCCATGCAGGCTTATGTGAAATAAAATATTTTGATTTTGATTTTGATGGCAGTTATCATATTGATGACAGTTATCTTATTGACGGCAGTTATATTATTGATGGCAGTTATCATATTGGCGGCAGTTATCATATTGATGGCTGTTGGAATTACATGAATCATTCCTTGTAAACTTAAAAGTTATTTTAAATATATCTATTTCATATTTGTCCTTGTAAACAAATAGAATAAGTGTCAGCAATTACTTGTGTCAACGCCTGTGTGTTTTCCGTAATACAATTTAATCTATTTAAATCGTGCAGTTACTTTGATTTATTCCCCTCTTTCTAACAGGTTAATAGACCCACAGTTAATAGTAATTGCGAAAATTACTTATTATTTTGGGAGTTTAGCGATTATTAAATACGTCGTAACCGGAATAATAAAATTGAAAAAATTGCGAACATGGCCGCATCTTTTCCAATAGAAAACTTAAAAGGAATACAAGATTACTACAATTGGAAATTCTTAATGCGTATGATACTAGTGCATGAGGATTTGTGGGAGTTTGTAGAATCATAGGAGGTAAGAGATGAAAAGAAACTTGAAAGCTTTGGCGAAAATATGTCTTTCAGTACATACCACTGCATATCCTCATGTTAGGAATGCAAAGACTGCATTCGAGGCTTGGAATAACTTACAACAAGCATTTGAAGACAAGGGTTTATGCAGAAGGCTAAGTCTTTTATGAAGCCTTTTCGGTATGAAACTTTGTGAATGTGAACATAATATAGATACGTATGTATCAAACATCACAGAGTTTGTTCAGCAAATATGGGATCACCCCTCGAAGAAGATTTTGTTGCTGCTATTATGCTGAGTGGTTTGCCACTGGAATATGACCCTTTGATATTTACTCTTAAAAATAATAATATGATACTCTCCAGTGAGACGGTGAAGTCGAAGTTATTGCAGGAATACCAAAGACGAACTGACAGAGGTAACCCCGCTACAGCTTTTATGGCCAAAAAACTTATAAATGCTTCAATTGTAAGAAATCTGGACATATTATGAAGAATTGCCCTCAAAAATTTAATAAGAGCAAAGAAAAAAGAGTATCAGATCAGGCGTTGTTGACAGCGCTCTCCTCGGTAATAATTAAAGAAGATATTATGTGGTGTATCGACTCAGGTGCTAACAAATCACATGTGCAATAGTAGGAGTGCATTTAGTGGAGATTTCGTAAGCATGAAGCCCATCAAAGTGAACGTAGCCGATGCCGAAAAACTATCAGCCGTCGGTTTAGGAAGCGTTCGAGTTAAGTTGCGGGACTGTTTAAAGACTGTAAGCGTGTGTATTTTATACCTAACCTGGCTGCAAACCTATTGTCGGTAAGCGCTATGACAAAGAAAGGTTTTACAGTATCTTTTGATTCAAAGGTTTGTAGAATAAAAGACGGTACTAACGTTATAGCTACTGCTAGTCATTTAAACAGTATATATCAACTAAATTTGTCTCAAAGTGCCATACAATGCTCTGCAGCTATGGAAACGATATCAACTTCTCAGGTGAAAGCTAATAGTACTGGTTTAACAGCGAACTCAATCCGGGAATACATACATCAGTAGGTAAGGTATCCCAGGAAATTTGGCATCGAAGACTGGCTCATCTTAATTTAAGAAGCATGTATATCTTGAAAAAAGGTATGGTAACTGGCCATTATGATAGTAGTAATTTTCAGTCTTGCATAGCATGCGTTCAGGGTAAACAAACTAGAAAACCCTTTCCGCAGACGTCCCAAAGCAGGTCAGATGAAATACTTGGGCTTATTCATTCTGACCTGTGTGGCCCTATGTCGCAAGCTTGTTTTGGAGGTTTGAATTTTTTTTTAACCTTTACAGATGATTATTCTAGGAAGATTTCGTTTGTTGTTTATTTTCTGAAAGCTAAAAATGAAGTATTTAATTATTTTTAAATAGTCAAGGTACTCGTAGAAAATCAAACAGGTAGGAAAATAAAAATACTTCGAACTGATAATGGTTGTGATTATATTAACAATGAATTTCAAGAATATCTGAAAGAATATGGAATACTAAATCAAACAACAATTCCATACTCCCCAGCGCAGAATGGAGTTAGTGAACGCGTTAACCAGACTATAATTGAAAAGGCCCGGTGTATGCTGCAGGATGCGGGATTAGATAACCGTTTCTAGGCAGAAGCAGTGCAGACTGCAGTTTATATTAAGAACAGAAGCCCGACAAAAATAGTGATGGGTTCGACGCCTCAAAAGAGATGGACAAAAAGACAGGTGGATATTAGTCATTTCAGAGTTTTTAGATGTTTGGCCTATGCTTTAACACAAAATAGGAAGAAATTTGATCCTAGATGTAAAAAATATATCTTTGTGGGTTACTGTGAAGAAAGTAAAGGTTACAGGCTAATAAATCCGGAATGTCCTACTTTTTGTATAAAGGCCAGAGATGTCGCATTTTTGAAGATCAATTTGTTTCAAAAATCGAACATTCTCAAAGTAGTCAGATAGAAAACGCCTGCCTCGTATAGTTTTTAAACTATGGTTCATGTGTAAAAGTGTTTGTATAAATCTACTTACAGAAAGAAAATAATTTATCATTTATCAATTTATTGTTACATTAAAAACGTGTAGCTATCGTAAACATATTTTGTTCACAATATCAATTAATGTTTAAAGTTCTTTAGGCGCGTTGAGCCATTTTTGGTACGGGGACTCTAATGGGTTCGCGTCACCGACATGCTTGACTGTATATCAACCAGTATAGCTATCCATAGTTTTAAGTTTTCAGCGACAGTCCCCATGACTGCCAGTGTTTTTTTATGGTCTTTTCTTTAGCTGTAAAAAGGTTTTTCCAGTATTTTTAATAGGTAAAAAGAAAACAAACAAAAAACACTGCAACTGTTCATCTCTATATGAAATAAAAAAATACAGTCCACAAGTTCACAATATATTGCACATCCAAAAACTCTAAATGAAATTTACCCACCTTCAAAGAGTCGCGCATATTGCCAATTTGACCTCTGTCGGTAAACTCTTTACTACCCGACTACGCGACAGCAAAGACAAGGCTATGTTTTTCATGTATCTTTGTATGTGGGATTTTAATACTCTCAAAGCACTAAGGTGCTTTGTGGGCATAAAAATCCCACCCCGTGTTAACAGTTAAGACTCTTGGATGGATTTTATTACATGAGGTGTCTATCAACTCACCTAGGTGGCCCGGTGGTTATAGGGTTTTGTTTTTATTAAATCAAAATGGCGGATTTGAGACATCGATAAGTACTGTCTTGAACTTTTTTTTTAATGCAAATTTTAATAGCCAAACGGGTCGTAAGCTACGGTTGCCGCCGACAGTTCTTGAATCGGCGACCATCCAATATACATATATGAAGGCCCCTCCGTCATGAAAGAACGTCACGCTGTTGGTCCCGGCTGACATTTGAAGATCTTTGATAGTCGTTACGGATACGTTACGTTTCATTTTGTCAGTTCAGCTACTTTCGTTAGTTATTTACGTTGTTGAGCTGACGAACTTTTCCAACCTATGATGATTAGGAATTTCCTTCAAAATCTTCGGATTGTGATTGAAAATGTTACGGTGCTGTTTTACAATAAACTGTCAAAGAAAACCAACAAAATCAAAGTCACCCCCTGGTTGACTGAACTTTCAAGCTTAAAATTAATCCGAATCGACGTTAGATCGTTGTTTATTCCCTCATTAGTATAAGTAAAACAGTAAACGACGGATTAAACAACAATTAATTATAACATGTGGGGAGCGAAGTTTCGGGATTTACGGTTAACGCGAGAAACACACAAACCATAATTTATTTACTTTAGTACGTTTCTGGGTATTAGAAGTACGACCATCTGTCGCGAGAGGGTGCCATGTAAATATTGTAATTTGGGAAGATAAACGCTTCCTAATATGCAGATTAATATGAGTTAGGTACATTAAACGCTCGCTAATATTAGGACGCAGTGAAGGAGAAACCGACACCGCCCGTAGAATTTCCAAACTAATGTGGCAGTGGGCAGGGCACATTGCTCGCAGGACAGATGAGCGATGGGGCCGAAAGGGTCTCGAGTGGCGACCGAGTAAAGAAGACGTAGTGTAGGAAAGCCGTAAGGTGGACTGACGACAAAAGCATAGAACTGGTCGAAGTGGCAAGCTTGGGGGAGGCCTATATCCAGCAGTGGACGTCTTTTGACTGAAATTATGACAGTGACCATGAAGGAGAAAACCGACAATAAACAGTGACTTTAAAAATGTTGTTTGTATGTGTTTATGAATTTGGGCCCTATTTATGATAAAAGACCAAATGAGAGAGCAGTGGAGGACCAGTAGTAATGGCCGCGACTTACGAGTTGATCGAAGGTTCGAACCTGGATAGGTACTTTACTTCGTGTAAATTATTTTATCACCATCGCTCTCAAAATAGTGAAGGAAAACATTGTGACAAAATCTGAATGGACCAAAAATTTCAAGACATGTGACGTGTATCAACCCGCACTGGACAGAGGTTCTGTGTTGTGTTAAAAAGAAAATATAATTAGTAGGCATGTTTTGCCTACACACAGACAAAATTCATCTAGTTAAAAGTATTGATTCAGAGTTAGTATCCGACAGAAGATAAAACTTAGCAAAGTTATAATTTGTAAAAGCGCACCTGCAGAATATTCTCATAGACAACGCAGTGCTTGCGGCAAGCCTGTCTAACGTGATACATCGTTATAAGTTAGTAATTAATAAAATAACAGCTGCTCCAGCGTAGCATGCGACGCTGCGGCGAGCGCTAGCATCGCTCTGGGGTAAGCAGAGTTCCAAGTACAAATGCAATTAGCGTTTAAGTTTTATCTTGAATATTTTTGTCGTAGCGATAAAAATATGGTTTTTAAAGTTTTCCGTTTGGGCATATTTTCTGTCTAGCAATATTGATTAGGCAAAATAACTAGCTAGGTTGTGGAATTTTCATAACTTTGTCAAAATGGATTCTACAAAGTTAAAGATTACTTAGACGACAAAAAGGCGCTTATTTAATCCCCAGATTAATCAAGCTACTCCAATATAACCCCCAGGTTAATTGCCGGCCACTGTAGGCGCGGGCTTGCGGATGGTGAGTAATGGGTAACTCGCTGTCCGGTAAGGACCAAGCACGGGTCGACGGCGCGTTGTGTTCAACGCGCACTTCAAAGAGATGTCAGCACCGACTGGTGAGTCTGCAAAGGCCATGCCTGCCAGGGGTGCAGGTTGTTCGAAAGAGATATCATGGCCCCCGGCACACAGGCAACTGAAGGAACACGGGTGGGCTTTAGTCAGCAAAAGTCTGACACGCCCTCCCGCTCCACCCAGATCGGGAGAAGTTATTTGATGATTTCCCACCTAAAAAAAAGCTACCAACTATTTTATACTGTTTCAGAACGTTTAATATATTTATTGATTTACGTGACATAAATCATGATATTGTTTTCGACATTTAAAGAGGAAACCGACTGAAAATGTGAGTACCTACCATGCGGCTAGATTGAATACATAACTTTATAATTACTGTCTGGTGGTTTTGACTATTTTTTATACGGCTCACTCAAACGGTTGAGCTTCACAATTACTGATGCCTGCTCCAGCTGTATGGAGGGGCAGGTCAGCCCAATGGCTCTTTATTCAAACGGCTCTTCCAGCCATGGCTCTTTCTGCATTGTTAGACTCACATAAAATCCTAATAATATGAAGTGTGAACTTTAAAAGAGACCATGACTTCTGAGTTTATCGCGGCATTTCTTTTCAGGGATCACTCAGCTAGAAAATGCCAGCGCCATCTAGTTTAATAATAGTGTCCAAAAAACTGATGTTATGTGTAAAAAAGCACATTGCTCTCAGAACGAAAGGGCCCAAAGGTTCTGGAGTGGCGACCGCGTACCGGAAGACGTAGCGTTGGAAGGGTTTCCACAAGGAGGACCGATGACCTGGTGGAGGCTGCAGGCATTCGCTGATTGCGGGAAGCGCAGAATCGGTCGAAGTGGCGGAGCTTAGGGGATGCCAATATCCAGCAGTGGACGTCTTTCGGCTGAAATTATGACCTTACTACTGTTGTTATCATAATTTCACCAAGGTGCTTTAAACTGACGACATTTTTTCCCACTTGTGAATAATTTAGTCTAAATATGTATGTGTATTTTGACCAACGCTAGCATAGAACAATGCACTAAATTATACGAAAAAATCCTCACAAAAATCCGGGTCCCATTGTATTCAAATTAGTGCCACATTTTCATAAAATAAATCCAAATCTGCGCCGAATAACTTAGCCCAGACTGGCTGGACACATACATTTTAAAATTCCAAATAAAACCTCAAAGGCTCCAAATTGAATCAGTTTCGTTCCGAAACGCGTCGATCTGCGACCATCTATGTAATTACAGGCCTTTTAATTTCGCAGCACTTTGTCACACTAATTGTGATGGAATTACTAAGCTATAGAACTAGATAGGTCTAGATTTTTTTGAGGGCTTTTGTTAATTAGTAGGTAAATACAGAAACTATTTGAGACTGATTTACATCATACGGAAAGTCGTATTGAAGTAAATCGACAAACTTCTAACCCTGAATCTTAATTTGTAATTTGAGAAATTATTTTTTAGAAACTTGGTTATGAAAAGACCACTTATAAAGACGTCAATGATTTTAATTTTAAACTTGATGAGGTTGGTGTATCTACCGCTGAGAAGAAACACTGAAACAAGACCAGAAGTATACGAGTACTGCCAAATCATATGTTTAAGTGAAGTTAAAATATAGTTAGTTATCTAAGTTATGATTGGGTGAACACGTAAACAAAGTCTGATGATGAAGCGGGAGGTGGTCATAGGAACTTGTAGCCTTATAACTCTTTGACCAGCCATTGATGTAGGCAAGAAGGTGTTGAATCAGAGTATGTCAAGTTTTTGTATCCTTGACCCAAACTTCCACTTGTTTAAAAGCGAGCCACTTGTGGGTTTTATTAAATATTTAAATTATAATAAGCAATAATAAAATTGTTGTGTTTCATGGTAACATTTTTGATCATTGGAGTTTTTTTTTTGCTATTAATTAACTTGTTTAGCGTGCTGGTTTTATCTTCATCGGCCTTACTAAGGCTCTTATATCATTATATTGGGTGTATTATTTTTCGGTTATTTCTTGCCATCCACGATTACTTGATACTGTAAAGGTTGTATGCCCAGCATGAAACCTTATGTTTGCTGGCAGCTAATAATGGCTATTGTTCGAACAGCCAGAAAGTATTCAATTAGATTTAAATAAAATACAGTGACGGATAATTTTCTTTAATATAAAAAATATTCATTATTAATTTTAGCGCAGCATTGTCGTGTACCTTTTATCGTAATTATACGTGGTCACACGAAATTAAGCTCCAATCCTTGTTTCCTTTAATAGTTCGTGCGCCTTACACTAAAACAAACCTTACACGAACATTATAATACTGTGAGCCGGACATCTTAGATGCTTTCTTTCTTTGTAATTTGATGTGTTATATTTTTCAATCTATCTCAATCTGCCTAGCCATGTTCCAACTACATTGGGGTTGGTTTTCAGTCTAACCAGATGCAGCTGTATACCAGTGCGTTAAATTTTAATATCTCTTAGATCGCTGTTACCACTCACAGAAGTGACGCCTCTAAACCTTTAATATCAGCGATAAAGCCGTCACCGCTCTTAACGTCGTTACTTTTTATTATTTACACTTTAACGCTTACTTTAACTGTTCAATGTAAAGTAATACTGATTATAAGTCTTTTATAGCCTGGTTAGACGATGGTTCAGTTTTATGGGGCTACGCAAATCTTTTTCTGTGTAAATTTTTATTGAAACATGGTTTTGGAGGTCATGCGCAGTTAGTAAAGGAGTAAACTTAAAGGAGCAAGAGTCACGGGATATTCTGGGATACTGCAGCACACACACAATTTTTAATTTTATACAGCTACTGTTTTTATAAAAACACTGGCTGTTTTATTTCTTATGGTCAGAATGTATGGAGCAACAGATTTTTTTACTAAACGACGAATCATTTCTGCTCTTTGCGGGTCTAGAATCATGAACTAAATTCATCGTCACACGTGATGTCTACATCGTGAGTGTTTAAATCTTAATTGACCAAAATAGTGCTGATTTCGAATCAAAATTCAGACGCCGATTGTCACACCATCAAAAAAGTTTATTTTATTTTTTATAATCCTTTATTTAAAGAGCAGTGGTAGCCCAGTGGTAACGACCGCGACTTACGAGTTGTAGGTCGTGCGTTCGAACCCAGCCAGGCGCATTACTTTGAGCAAATAATTTCATCACCACTGCTCTCAAACGGTGAAGGAAAACATCGTGAGGAAACCGGCATGCCCTAGAACCAAAAATTCGAAGACACGTGACATCTACCAACCTGTACTGAGCCCTCGTGGTTGATTACGGCCCACTCCCTCTCACGGAGAGAAGGCCTATGTCCCAGCAGTGGGAACGTTACATGCTGAGTATGTATGTAAGTATGTAATCCTTTAATAAAAAGGACCCGTTTCTTAATAATTGATTACAATCTAGCCTTTATGGCTAATAAGCAATTTTAATTTTATACATGATGATTATTTTAAAACTTTGAATAGAATAACAAAAAAACTGTGACTTCTCACAACTATCACCCATACAATTCCACTACTGGACAAATCCTTCTCAAATTGGTAAGAAAATTGGAACAAGATAGCAGTTTGCTCTGTCATCTTCAGACAATTCTGAAGATAAATCCTGAGGGAGCCCGTGTAGAATGAAAATTACATGCCGCAGTATCTCTAGGGTCATCGTTTAATACAAAATGAAATTGTAGTCTGCATTTCAAGTAATATTTATGTCTACATAGTGTCTTCTAAGTAAGACAGACAGCATTATTTGTTGCTTATAAAGTTAAATTGTCTTAACACGTCATAGTCATTGTAAATATGAACCATGTCTTTGGAGACTACAATATTAAATAAAGTCTTCGAAAAATTAAAAAAAACTAAAAAACACGCTTTAAAAACCAAACTAAAAAAGGAGAAAATAATTTAATTCAATTAAAAAGCGTGGGGTGCTTTTTGAGGTATTTTTATAATCAGTTAATGTCAAGCACCCCACGCTTTTCTCCTTTTTTAGTTTGGTTTTTAAAGCGTGTTTTTTAGTTTTTTTAACTATTATTTATTTTCTATTTTTTAGTTTTTGTTTTTGTGTTTTTTTTTTATTTAATTTTTTTTCATCGTCATCGGTCCTCGATAAGTTTACAAAGTTTCAATGAAATCTGACCGTTTAAAGTGGGTCAAAACCGTGTCTAAAGGAGTCAGTTACAAACATACATACAAGTGAAGCTAATATAAAGCGTGTAAAAAGATCGGTTTGTTATATAGAGTGGTAGGGACATCGAGGTACAAACTGCTGGGCCTGCTCTGAAAGTCCGTCAACGAAGAAACAGCTCGTCCGAAGGTATTTTGATACATCGGAATGAAGCTTACTCCCGATTAATTAAATGGCAAATACATATGGCAAATTGGCATCATGGCAATGGCAAATTGTGTTGTCAACTATTCTTAGTTCGGGCCCAGATGTAAAGAAACGTCCCTAACTTCACCCGATATTGCGGATTTCGTACTTAGGGAGTAGACTCGGTAGATGCCATGAATTCAGCACACAGCAGCATGGCGGCCAATTTCAGCGGTGATTTTCAATTAAGGCATAATTTAATAGTGCACGAGTTTCTGCGCAAATACGGTTTACAAATACACTTTGTCTTTCCCCCTCACCGTTTAAGCAGTCAACTCAACTCAGCCTATCGCAGTCCATTTACCTCTCCCAGGCTATGCCACAACACTCTAACCTCCGCCTTCCGCATCCAGTCTGTCCCAGCCACCTTTTTAAAGTCGTCGGTCCGTCTAGATAGGGGGTATCTTACACTAGGTAGTAAGTATAAGTAGTCATAATGAAACAATTAATTTGAAACGAAATTAAAGGTTGGAGTGAAGTCAATGAATCTGTTTAGCTTTTTCCCAACTATTTTGGGATCGGCTTCTAGTCTAACCGGGTGTAGCTGAATAAGAATATTTTACATAGATTTTTCCAGCGGCTTCGCCCGCACGGAACTTTCATCCCCTATTTTAACTCACTTAAGGGTTGAATTTCGAAAAATCCGTCCTTATTCCTTGTCTACATTATAAAGGGAACCTCTGTGCAAAATTTCAGCTTTCTAGGTCCAAGGATTTGGGCTGGGCGTTGATCAGTCAATCAGTCAGTCAGGACTTTTCTTTTTATTTATATATACCTAATATAAATATATAGATGGAGCGACTGGTTATTCTCTCATATATCACTCCATCAGTCATTGACTAATGACTGATGGAGTGATCTCATCAAGAATATTATTTTCCAATCTAATTAAATTAAAATATTATGTTAGTATTATATTAATATTATATCAATAAAAAATTATGCACACCTGTATTTAAAACTAGCCTATTAAAAAAAAGTGTA